>JANUYF010000005.1:48447500-49194166 GCA_026167975.1 Phrynosoma blainvillii | reverse complement strand
TTTCCCATAAAATGAAAATAATTCTTAATGAGTACCACGCTGATCAAAGAGATAAGGAAATGAGTTGGTGGGTTTAGAGGATTTTTTCTACTGTCTAATCCAGGGGTTGGTAACGAATGGCCCAGGGACCGTATCCGGCCCCCCGAGGCCTTTGGACCGGCCCCAGCCCGGTCCTGCCACCGCCGCCGCATGCCGCCGCCGCCATTTTGTAAAACAA
Source organism: Phrynosoma blainvillii (assembly GCA_026167975.1). NCBI lineage: Eukaryota > Metazoa > Chordata > Lepidosauria > Squamata > Phrynosomatidae > Phrynosoma > Phrynosoma blainvillii. The sequence continues at coordinate 49,193,949 of JANUYF010000005.1, read as the reverse complement.
AATGGCGCAGTGACTCATTTGCGCATGCGCAGTACTCCAGCACATGCGCAAATGAGTCGCAGCACCATTTTGGAAAACAAAATGGTGGCTGTGACCACTCATGCATGCGCAGTATGCCGGAAGTACTGCGCATGCGCGAGTGAGCATGTGCGGGCACGCACAGTACTTCCAGCATACTGTGCATGTGCGCATGAGGCGCCATTCCCCCCCCCTCGGCCCGCGGATTGGGATCAGCGGACCGGCCCCAGGTAGGAAAAAGTTGCCTACCCGTGGTCTAATCTTTCTTGTATTATTTGAATGGCTTCATCCTGTGGTATTTTGGTACATAAGGATTTGACATCTAAGGTTACCAGTATACTGGAAGATAGATCCAACCTAGTATTGTCAACATAATTCCAAAAAATTCGTAGTGTCCTTACTGTATGATTCTATTTTAGGGATCATTCATTTTAAAAAAAAGAATCTATGTAGCATGATAGGGTGTCAAAAACAGATCCACATCCAGAAACAATGGGACATCCAGGCACTGGATTAGTCCCTTTGTGTGTTTGGGGGAGAAGATAAAGTTGGGATACCCTTTCATCTGGTTCTAATATTTATGGGTAGATTTGGATACATATCCTGAAAATAAAGCCCCATTTACAATGGTCAGAATCTCCTTTTTGACCATAGCTGTGAGATTAACTTCACAAAATTTATAATGTGTTTTGTTGTTTAACTGTCTGTGTGCCTCAGTTATATAGTCTTCTCTATCCATAATTACCAGTGCCCCTCCCTTATTTGCTGGTTTGATAACAATGTCATCCCTGTTTTTTTTTTAAGGACCTTAAAAATTCTTTTTCAATCCTGGTCAGGTTATGCCACATTTGTGAGGGGTGACCATCAAATTCCTGGATGTCCTCAACACCAACTCCTGAAAGACCTTAATATTGGGGTTGTTAGTCTGTGGATTAAATATTGATTTTGGTTTAAAAACCTCACCTTTGGCTGGGGTTCCATCACCAGTATCCTTATAAAAATCTGCTAATCTAATATTCCTAAACAAGTGTTGTATTTCAACCGTTGTCCTGAAAGCATCATACAAGGGTGTAGGAAGTTGTATTTCAACCGTTGTCCTGAAAGCATCATACAAGGGTGTAGGAATAAAAGGTAAACCTTTTTGCAGGATCCCTATTTCTAAATTGGAGATTTTGGATGCAGATAGGTTGACTACCATTTGGTTCTGAATGTTTTTCTCCGACTGGACATATGGTGTTCTGAGGGTCAGTTCCTTTTTCCATAGGTCTTGCCTTGTCCTAAACTTGAAAAAGACCTTGTTGGATTGGGGCCATTGGATCTCATATGTAATGATTCAGTACCAAATGATGGGGCCATTACACTTCACTGATGGGAGAAGAGCACTGTGTGTGGAAATCTTTCCCCTGATTGCGTGAATGGGATGGGAGCAATCCTCTTTGCTCCCATCCTTATCCCTCTGTGTGATAATCTCCCATGGTTTGAATCGCCACTCAGCCATGTAATCCCATTGGATGACTTTGGGCAAGTCAAACCCCCTCTGAACAAATCTTGCCAAGAATACCCTGTGATAGTTTCACCTTAGGGTCTCTATAACCTGGAAATGAATTGAACACACACACACACACAAAACCAATAATTGTTATCCAAGGAACTATGTGCAACTGTTTTGGAACAGAACTGGAAAGGATTTTACAATAGTATACGGGAAACTTTACTGTCATTCTGATGGATGTTTCCCATCTTCCACCAAAGTTTGGAAACCTTTCCCCAGCCATTATGGTCAGTGGGTGGGGGAGGGGTTAGGATCTGGTTGCTGTAATTAAAAAAAGTAACTTTTCTAAGTACTGGCATGAACCAAATACTAGAGTGGATCCAGAGTTTCAATAGATCATCCAATAGTTTTCTAGCTTGTTCTGTGACTTAAACATAAGTACATTTTTCTATTTCAAATCTCTTTTTTTCTGATTGGGTTATCCATCAACAAGAGTTAAACAAAATCCCCACTCTGTTTTTTTTTAAGTTCCCATACTATGGTATGTCTAAGATCCTTAGATTCCCCCCCCCCCCAAAAAAAAAAGAATGCTATGTAATAATTTGAACAGGCTTTATATTTCGCTACATTAAATCAGAAAAGGGCAACAAGAAAGAAAATTTGTTTCTTGGGAGCAATATTTTACTCTGCCTGTGTTTTATTCTTGCTTAATTCATGAAGGTGATAATTTATCAACAGCTTTATGAAGTGCCATTCATCTTACACCATTACTCTTTCTCTTCAAGTATTTAATGTGTATAATCTGTTGAGAAATGTATATGCTTTCAAAGTAAGTGTCTTTGACCTCCCACCTTGTCCTAAGACCCAAGCATATATCTTCTGGCCTACTTGTACAAAGAGTAACTTGGATATTTTATATCTCAAACCCTAAAGCCCCAAGTATTGTAAAATAACGAAAAAGATGCCGGATTTATAACTTACATAGGTGGTGTGTTTTTAAAATGCTTTTTGCTTAAAGCAGACACATTCACTGGTTAAGAGCAGCAGTATAAGGTAATTGTGACTTTTGACCCGCCGTGTGACACTTTTAAACTTGATACTGCAGTCTGTTTCCAAGCTTTGTTGTGTGTGATACTGCTACTTATTTAACATCAAAAAGCTGTGTTTGTTGGCCTTTATAGATGGTGCCTGTGCTCTGGAATGGCCTCCTGCTGTCCCTCAACCCTTGCTTGTTTTTAACGTGTCAGTTTTTCTCACCAGAGCCCTTAATAAGCAAGACTTCAGCTAACACACTAGGCTTTATCAAATCTGATTTCAGCAGAGACTGGGCTTGTGTAACTGCCCAATTCATTAACACACATAACAGCTTGGGCCCTCTCTTGGAGCTCTTAATGATGTCGTGGAGTAATGACATGCACATGCAGATTTTTACATTGCATGTAATCTTTGTGTTTTCCCACTTTTATTTTTACTTTTTTTAAAAGCAGACATCGCTTTAGGTCTGGAGTAAATGAGTGTTTTTCTGCTAAGATTCCCAAAGTAAACTGGGCTCATTAAAAATAATGGTTGCTGCAGGAAAAGAAAAAAGAAAAATCCCAAGTTAAAAAGTACAAGCGTATAGAGCCACTTAAATCATTGTAGCTACAGTATAGATTCTCTACAACTTCTGTTTGGAGTGGCACCGATTGCTGGTGTGTGTTGCTACGCGAACCTCTGTGCGGATATGAAAAATAAAAAAATCTTATATTCAAGGGGGGGAAAATAGAATAATAGCTTTCAAAGTTTAAGTTATGCATTGCTAAAGTGTGTATGTTACAATAGGGATACAATACTGTGTGTCATAGCTTCCTCTCTCTCCCCCCTGCCCCAGCCCTTGAGTGTGTTTGAGGTTCCTTTTTTAGTGTATTAAGACAAAAGATCACATGGGTATATGAATATGCCCATTTAAAATAATGGTTTGTTTTTATTTTAGAAAGCAAATACTTGGGGGCAGTGGTGTATGGAAAATGACTTTAATAAAATCATCTGCTCTTGCTGCAGATTCTATAAAGCTATATAGTGTAACAGTTGGTGTAAGACTAGAGCTTTTAATAGGTTGGTAGTGCCTTAAGTTGTAAACGACTTGAAAGTACACAAGGATAACAACAACAAGTGGTGGCTGAAGTGAGATGGATGGTGATCAGAGAAAGTTTTGACACCTTGTTTAGGAAACTCAGTTTTGACACCTTGTTTAGGAAATGCTTATCCAGCAAAGCTTCCCTTGTAGCAATTCTCTTGTCTTTTCTGCACTAGATGAAGATGTTTTTATTTGCCCAGGCATTCCAGCATGGAATGTGAATAGGTTGGCTGAACAGGTCTTATCTATTCTGCTGAATTTTTCCACTGAATTTTAATGCTGCTCTCTTGCTGTGTTGTTCACCTTAATTGGGATTTTATATTGATGTACTTACTATTGTGTTGTATGCTGTTCTGAAGGCAACCTAAATATTTGTAAGGTCTCCATAGGAGGGTGGTTGCTTCAGTTGTGATGACTGCAAAAATTTTGTTTAGATTGTCATGTGACCATATATATTTTTATTTTAAAAATATTTTTACATCCTTGAAAATAGAAAATTGACACATGATGGTGTCAATTATGTGGCTGAGGGCTATCTACTGAGTTCAACAATTAAAACTTAAGTTCAGTAGACATTAGAGGTAGAAAAACTGTAATTGTTCAGAACAGTTCAGTATCATGCAATGTGTTTCATACTTTAATGCTTAGTAATTGAAATATTCTCATTAATAAATAGTATCTGTGACCAATTATGAACCTTCTGTATTTAATTATTTAATTGAATCCCTCTTCTGGGACAAGTGAATCCCAGAAAAGTCTTCAAACTGGATATTTATTAGTTATTGTTGTAGAAATGATAACAATAATAAAAGATTACACTGTTAAAGAATAGCCATACGGCTACCTATCTATGGATTCTAAAGAAAAATACAGTATTGATGGATTTATGAAAAGATCTACCATAGAAATAAATATTTTGAGGCTACATATGGTCTTAGTTTCTGAAGCAGATTTTCTGGTTGGTATAGATGCAGTGAGCAATGCAGCAGAAGTTAAAATAGTTAAGAAAAAATGTTGCAGAAGAAAAATCAGTCAATTTACCTCTCTTGAAAACAATTTTTTCTAATTATAGCCTGGGTCAAAGACTTCAACAGTACATATTGATGATAGCCTATATATTTCCTTGCAGAAGCCATTGATGATATGCCCAGGCTTGAAGTTGGTTTTTTGGGATTGCAATTTCCAAAATCCTGTTCTAAGGAGCTGCAATCCAAAAAAGGAACTTTCCCAAACGTTCAGTATTTACATGGATTTCTCCTCCTCTTCCCATTCTTTCTACTTGATCAGACATTTTTTAGATAGTTTACATACTTGTCATTCTCAGAACTATGTTTAGTTGGCCACCTTCTAGAACATAGGAGAGTTATGTAGCTTTCACATTGGCACATAACTCAGAGTAGTTGTCATTATTAACTGGAGAATTGATGCAGCTTATCTGTTCTTGATATAGCTATTTTAGGTACTTTATGAAAGCTTCCTCTGCATTTAAAATGCATAAAGTGGCAATAGATTTCTGTATTAAGAATTTTGTTTTGTTTTTTAATTACCACATCTTCCTGCAAGCCATTTAAGACCTTAAATATATTAACACCTAGAATATTCTTAATATTACATCAAGCCCTTCCCTTATAAGGCGCTCAGAGACTTGTAAATAGGGGCATTGTTCCATTTTATCCTCTCAGTAATTCTGTACTGTAGATTAGGTTGAGATATTGATTAGCTAAAGTCAGCCAAACTTCATTAATTATTACGAACCCTGATATCCCTTGTCACAGACTGACAATCCCTCCTGTGAATCTCACAGACTTTACTCTCATAAGATCATTTCTTAAATGAAGACAAGCAAATGAAATAGTTGATTGTCTGTTATTCTCAGTTCATCTGATTTCTTTTGCCTCGGTACCAGATTTTTATTAAATTAACTCCTCTCCCATTCACTCCCCACCCACCTTCAGGAAGCATTAAGTTCTATCAAAATGTATTGACAGAAGCCAATGATCCAAATGTTCTCATGTTTGGTTTCCAAAGTCTTGAAAAAGTTTAACAAGAATTCTGATCTGACTAATATGCTTCATATGCCTGTCTCTTATAAGATAAAACCTGTGTAGTGTTACCCTGTATCAAATAGAAGTCAAGGGTGGTTGGATAGACAGTGCCATGCTTGAAGATGCTCATAAGAATCAGATAAAGTGATGGGATAGAGAGAAATTTCTTTTTTAGATTCTCTGGATATCAATAGATAATAAAATATGTATGAGTTGAAGGCAAAAAGCTCTTACCCACCCCTGTGAAAGCTTGTGTGATAATTCATAGATATTCAGGTTGAATGCATATAGTTCAGGAGTGGGATTATGAAACATCTGAATAGGTCTACTAGAGGAAGTGAACAGACTAATTTTATGTGCTATAAAGAATAGTATATGTCAGCATAAGAAGACATGCAAATAAAGAGGGATCCCATTTCAAACTTGCAGTGCACAAAGGCTTGGATTTGGGTTCAAACTTCTTGCCGGCAGAGTATAAGGTATTTGCAAGAGGTACTAAGGAGGTCCCCCATCGCCATCCTCACCCCCTCCCTCCTTTAGTTTCTTCCCTTCTTTCTCTGTGTTTGGAGGAAGACAGAGATATCTGGTCACCTCTTTCCTGCCTCCATACGCCTGCCTGGTGCTCTGGCGGCGTTTGCTCCTTTCTCTGTTGATGCCGGAAAATTGATATTCTAGTTGAACTGCTGCAGTCCACACTGACAGAGTCAACTGACCAACATATGTCAACAGATATGGAAAACAAAACACTGGCCAACAGTTTGGAAGTGGTAAATATACATCCCTATCCACAAAAAAGATAGGAAAGATTGCAGCAACTATAGGACCATATCACTGATCTCACATGCAGGCAAAATTATGCTCAACGTTTTACAACATAGACTCTAACCATAGATGGAGAGGGAAATCCCAGAGGTTCAGGAAAGGAAGAGGCACTAGGGACCACATTGCAAACATAATAGCTAATGGAGCACACGAAGGAATTCCAAAAGAAAATCAGCATGTGCTCTATAGACTATAGCAAAGCCTTCTACTGCATAGACCAGGGGTAGGCAACCTAAGGGCCGGGGGCTGGATGCGGCCCCCAGAGGCCTTTGGACCGGCCCCGGGCTGGTCCTGCTGCCGCCATCGCCGCCGCCGCCTGCCATGATGATATTGATTATTGTTGTTATTACTTGTTTTGGGGGTTTTCTTGGCAAAATCTCCACAGGCGTTTTGCCATGGCTTTTCTGGGGCTAAAAGAGTGTGCATGCATATTTTTTAAATTTTTTAAATTTTTTTTATTTTTTATTTTAATATTTATTTATTTATTTATTTATTTTTGGTGCTCCCCCCCCCCCCAATTGTCTGAGGGACAGCAACCTGGCCCCCGGCTCAAAAAGGTTGCCTACCCCTGGCATAGACCATGAAAGGCTATGGAATGCCTTTAAAGACATGGAAGTGCCAACACATCTGATAGTTCTAATGAGGAATCTGTACTCAGGACAAGAGGCTACTGTCAGGACAGAACATGGAGAAACAGAATGGTTCCCAGTTGGCAAAGGAGTCAGACAAGGCTGTATTCTTTCACCCTATCTGTTCAACTTGTATGCAGAATATATTATAAGAAAAACAGGCTTTGACACAGAAGAGGGAGGAGTGAAATAGGAGGAAGGAATATCAACAATATGCAGATGACACCATAGTACTATCAGAAAACCTTACAGACCTGGAACACCTACTAAGGAAGAGCAAAGAAGAAAGTGCTAAGGCAGGCTTAATGTTGAACATAAAGAAAACAAAAATAATGACCACCGAGGTCCTTCACAAGTTCAACCTAGACAATAAAGAAATAGAAATAGTAAAAGAATTCTCATACCTGGGATCAAACATTGATAGAAATGGGGACTGCAGTCAGGAAATCAGAAGAAGACTAAGAATGTGGATGGTGGCTATGAAAGAACTAGAAAAGATTCTAAGATGCAAAGATATACAACTCAGCACAAAAGTTAGAATCATACAAGTCATTGTATTCTCTATTACCATGTATGGATATGAGAGCTGGAGAGTTAAGAAAGATGATGAGAATAAAATTAACTCCTCTGAGATGTGGTGCTGGAGAAAAGTGTTGAGGATCCCATGGACAGCCAAAAGGACAAACAAATGGGTCCTAGAGTGGATCAAGCCGGAAACCTCCCTGGAAGCCAAGATGACCAAACTGAGGCTATCGTACTTCAGACATATCATGAGAAGGGAGGACTCATTGGAAAAGACAATAATGATGGGGAATGTGGAGGGAAATAGGAAGAGAGGAAGGCCACATGCTAGATGGATGGTCACAGGTATGGAGTTGCAGGAATTAAACAGAGCAGTGGAGGACAGAGGGTCTTGGAGATGTCTCACACATAGAGTTGCCATGAGTTGAGATGGACTCAAGGGCAGTTAACAACAAAACTAAGGAGGTGATGTTCATAAAGCAGGACTTGTGGCTCTATGCAATGCAGATTTGACTGACTTCCTCCTTCTGCCCTATGTCTGTTCCTCTTCAAATCGAAAATGTACAGAGGTTTTTTGTTTTTTGTTTTTTTATTAAATTTTATTATCAACTTTAAAAATACAAACAAAAACAAAAAAAAGAAAGAAAAAGATTACAGAAGATCTTATCATAATACAAAATAAAGGACATTTGTTTTTATCGCTATACACTAATCACCCACACACAGATTATCCAAATCATATCCTCCTATTCCATACTTCCTCATAATTAACCTATTATTGTATAACTGTTTTGTGCAGCATTCAATTAGTTAATTAACTTAAATTAAATTAAGAATTAAATTAAAGACATATCTGTATCTACATGCCGTTTGCTATTTCTTTATTTTTATCCACTTCTATACTGCATTATACTTTCTTATAACCCAATTTCATAATACTTCCCAAAATACTTCCCTATATACTAATACTGTTTCACAAGAGAACAAGATTGAATTTACACAGTCAAATTTCCCATTTTTTCCTACAGAAGGTATAAAGTGGTTTCCATTTTACCTGGTTTCAATTTTATCAAATTCAGGATATCTATAAGCGAGATATGAAACAATATGGAATTTATTTGATGAAAAATGAATTAGATGATATTTTGCTATCAAACAAACCAAAATTAACAGCAAGGTTATATGGAGTACTAATCTCTAGGAAATTGGAAGAGGACCAGGTAAAGGATCATATGGTGCGTTGGGCAAGAGATATAGGCACTGAAATATCTTTGGAATGTTGGGTTAAGGCAGTATGACATCCCTTCAAATATTTAAACTGATTCACAGGGGATCTGTTCTGGACCTCCCTCCGCAAATTGGGAAAAACACAAATGTTTAAGTCCCATTCAATAAAATGGCGGTGCGTGCCCACGTGCACCATTTTGTCTCTCCTGGCTTGCCGTCTGTGGAAACTCAAGAGCGCAAATGGGAAGTCAGCGAATCCAGAGGGACGACTGTATAGCCATACTTTTTTAAGTACAGTAGCTGTGTAATGTTTGTAGTGGCTTGACACTAACAGTATAAGCTAGGAAGCAACTTCACACCAACAAATTATAAAGAGTTTCTTTGTATGAATGAAGAAAAAAATGGTATTATCCAGAGCTTGTATAAGTTACTTTTTGCCCTGTAATCTCTAAACTGCACGCAGGCAGTGTATCCTTTATCATAGATGATCAAGGTATCAGTGTTTACTCTTTCTCCTCCTCTCTCTTTCTCTCTCTCTGTATATATCCAGGGATAGTTGTGTAACTTTCAGTATCATAGGCCATGTGCAACTGTATACCAGTTGCTGGGGAACATGACAGGAAGATACTTTTTCACATATAATCATGCCTGTGGGATTCTGTAGGCATCCGTTTGGCCACTGTATCTTTTTTTTGGGGGGGGGAGTATGTGTGGGAGGATAAAAAAGCAGGGGGTGGAGGATAATATATTAGGAACCAAATAGATGAGAAAATTCTTAAAGTGCCCATATTTATTAGCAATCATTTTCTGTTGTTTTGTAGTCCATAATATTACCACAGTCTGCTCCTAATGTGGAAACGAAGAATTTCTGAAACATATTGGACATTTTTGCCACCCTGAACAGTATCCTGGACTAGGAAAACCACTGATTTGATTTTTTGCAATAGTTCTTATGCTTTTAGATTAGTTTCGTAGTGTGTGTGTGTGTTGGGTAGAGGAATAGGTCTGATGAGATCCTAGGAAAGATGGGCTCCATTTGTCATGGTAATTTGTGCCCAGTATTGAGAAGATGCCATAATCAACTGAATAATTTCTATAATTTTTTTTTCCTGGAGCTTTATTTTATGCCTGCGTGTGGTAACAGTAAACCGTGCTTTAACATAATAATAACAAATCTAGCTTTCCTGCCAGATTTACACATCTCTTCTCCCACTGTACATCTGTAAGGAGGAGGTCAAAAGCTTCCACTCCCATTTTAAATTAACCACAATTGAGAGTTTGGATGACATGCAAAACTGCAGTTAATCCTAAATTTAATGGAAACAAATCATTTTCCCAAACTATGATTTGAAGTCTGCTTGTTCCCACTCAATAAAATTAATATTAAAATTCATTAAGCACAGTTTGTTCACATCCAGGTGACATGCTAAACTGCTATTTAAGTTTTTAAAAAAACACAGTAAAATTTCTGAGCTCCTCCTAGCCATATATCAGGCAGATTTTCAATATGTTGTGTTTAGTCCCATATTTTCTAAATAATATTGGCTGGAGTTTTTATAAAGTTTTTTTAATGCCTTGAACAGGCAAATGTAAAGATTTACAAGACTACTGGGAAGATTTTGTCATCTTAGATTTCCATGTTCACAAGTTAATAGTATAGTAAATATTACACATTTTTATAGAGAGACTATTGCATCATTGTATTGGGCGGAACAGCTTGTTTTGTCTTCCATGTAGGAAATGGCAAGGTTTGCCTTTAGCATGTTTTTTTTTAAATTCAGTCGATAGTTTCCTTCTTTCTTTTGCATAGTAATGAAGCAAATTGGGGTCAAATGTGTGTCTTTAGTCTATAAGTTTTCAAACTTGAAGGGTCTGGCTGTCATTGCAGAACATATAAGATTAGGTGAATATTTGAAATATTCATGTAACAATTTTTTCAGGCCTTTTAATGATTTGCCAGCTTTGGCCCTCCCTTCATATGTGTCTTAAGTACAGGTTTTTTTAAAACAATAAAAATAATCTTGAAGATTGTGTGGATACAAATGCCCCCAGAAGACCACATGTAATCCTGCAAGGTAGTAGTAATTTTTCCCTCTAGTTATTTCTCTGAAAAATGATTTCCCACTGCAGAGGGGTTACAGAGCTGTGGCCTTTGACTGTCCTGTTCAGAATTAATGATACTAGTGAAGAGTTAAGCAGGAATAAATGAGGTACTTCTAGTAAGTAAAAATGTGAGCTGACTGTCAGTGTGAGATTGGTTGAAGGAGCAGTTAGCCAGCAGTAATGGGGTACACTTGAGTAATTGAATTTGCATAACAAGGCTTGCTGAAAAGATCTGACAGGCGTAGAGATTTGTCTGGCTGGAGATCTCCAGATGGGCGTGACCAAACAGCAGCTGGGTGGCACGTAGCTCAGCATGGTCAACAATGCCCAGGCTGTCAGCTGCCCTGTGCAATTGCAAAGCCCTGGCAGGCCAGCTGGTGGCTTCCGACAGCCTATGTCCCTGTTAGCGGTTTTCATGTTGCTTGTCAGCCTACTGGACCTACAGGGACTGCTGGCAGTAAATATAACAAGTCGCTTCTGAGATTTGTCTAAAGGTTTGGAAATCTGCTTCTATTAGGTGAACACAGCATTACTGCAGAGCCGCTATAACTTCCAAAAATGCTCCCAGTTCTTGAACAAAGATAATGAAACCTCTAATGAAACCTCTTTATATAGGTACATACTGTACTAGCTTTTGACTATATTTTATGAAAAGCCCTTTCTCCACTATAATGCTACTTTTATCCATGTAGGTTTTTCGAACTTAAGCAAGGGAATTTGGTTAGATTTTTTAAAAGAATAATAATCATAAACACTGCAACATTTTAGCTTTCCCCTTATGAGGATGAAGAATACTGTAGTTTCAGATCCAATCAATCAGAGACTTTTTAAAGATAAATAAAACTAATTATGGTTGCCAATAAGAGGGCAACTACTGTTTAAATATTGACACGTCTGTTTAAGTAAGTTTAAGTAACTTTTGCATTTAAGGTGCCCACACTTTTCTTCCTAATTAGGTTTCTGTGTGTTTCACCTAAGGTAAGAAGCACATCTCTAATCTGTAATCAGCTTTGCATTTCCAGAGATGGAGAGCCACCATTTTCTCTCTGTCCCAGCAGTCACTGTTAAATGTAATCTGATAATTGTATACCTAGTGATTCTTTAAGCCTGCACTCTCCAATTTGGGATGTAATTTGATTGCAGACATCATGGCTGAAGCATGTAGCTTAATTCTTAGACTTTTCTTGTTCTTATGGACCCACATTCTGATCTCCATTTTTGTGTTAATTCAATATTTATATCTTTTGTTTCTGGCTCATGCTGGTGGTATTCTGCTAAAAAGGGATACTTCCCCAAGCCTGAAGTCTATACACTCTTGAGTCTAAGGGAACCCTTGACAACGACATAAGCAAATATCTAAATTTAGTATGAGTGTGGTTTCCTGTACAAAAATAATACTTGTGTAGGAAGTTTAAGTTTGCATGAAACAGCTGTCGTTCTAAGGCTTCCACTTGTTACAACAATAATAGAGAAGGATGATAGAAAATAGCAACTGATTGCAGGGACAGTGCTGTGAAATGATCTGAAAGGAGTAAGGAGTAAGTAAGGAGAAGTTGCTGGTGGTGAAGGAGAGAAGGACTAGGGTTCAGTTGAGTTGTGCATGATATGTGCTATTACAATAATTTAAATTATTTTAAAAGTGTTATTGTGTCTGAAGTTTATCTTCTTAAACATAACCAGTTCCATTACCTTTTCTTCATAAGGCTGGTTTTCTAAACTCCTACGGTTTTCTATCAATGGCTACTAGTCAGCCTAGCTATATTATGCCTCTCAAAACAATTATTGAGGAACAACCTCTGGAAGAATCTATTGACTTCATGTCCTGCTTGTGTGCTTCTGGTTGACCACTTTGGGAAGCAGGGTAGGAATGGATAGGCATTCATTTCCTGGCTAATTAGCCACGCTAAAATGAGCATCTCAGTCGCTGAGGACATTTTAATGAGCAAATGTGTATGCTGGATACCCCCAAAATATTTCATAGCTGACGAAGATCTACCACCATCAGGTGTTAAAGAAGAGCTTAATTTAATTTGGATAGAGGAATCCACACTCTTGAAATTGTTGCTTATCCTGGGGAACTACTCTTTTTTGCTTGCTTTAAGATAAGAGTATATCTTTACTGAGCCTGCTTTGGTCTAACAGTATTATCAGACAAATAAACAGTCTTCAGTACCCAAGTATCTTTGTTTTGCTGTTACATTTGGTTCCCTCATACCAGGGCAGTACCCATAATTTAATCAAATCCTCCTCCTCCTCCTCCTCCTTCTCCTCCTCCTCCTCCTTGTTATTATGATTGTAGATTTAAAATATGGTCAGCTCTCTGCATTTGCGCCTTTGACTTTTGTGGTTTAATTAATATGTTTAATATGTAAATAATAATACTTAATATTGTCAATATGTTCTCTCTAGGTTCTCCAGTGCAACTCTGGTCCAAAACACACTGCAGAAATAATCCAGTTTGAGACCACTCTAACTGCCCTGCCTTAGTGCTAGGGATTCCTGAGAATTGAAGTTTATTGTGGCACCAGAGCTCTCTGACAGAGAAGGCTAAATGTCTCATAAAACTATAGTTTCCAAAATTCCCTGGCATTGAGCCAGGGTAGTTAAAGCGGTCTCAAATTGGATTTTTTTCTGCAGTGTGTTTTGGATCTTAGCCAGAAGTTGACCAGTCATGCAGGAAGACCTAGAGATTCCTAGAGAAAACACTTCTCTAGACATTTGTAGATCCTCCAGAATGATTCTGTGGTCCAACTCTGGCAGATGTTGTCATAGAATTGTGCTAGAGGACCCCGAGATTCCTAGAAAGGTGTGTTGTCAAGTAAAAAAACCCTCAAAATTGTTTATTTGTGGTTTTTCCACTTTTACAGAAGTCCTGCACCCCAAACCCCAGCAAATGTGGAGGGCCCACTGTATATAGAGAAAAGACAGAGAGGTTAAAAACTTACACAGGTAAACTATATAGGAATAGTGCTCCTTCTTGTGTTGCTCCTGTTCTTGATTATTCTGAATAGTTAGTTGCTTCACCTAAATCACTTTGAAATATCTTTGCTTATTTGCCATACATTGTATAGGATCTGGGTGTGAATGGAGAGGGTTTCATTAATTTTCCTTCCCAGAGCACCTGTTTTTGGTCTTGTGCGCCCTGCTTTTACCAGCGTAGAGGTCTGCAATACCACCTTTTCTGTGGCTCCTTTCCCCAGAGGAGACATGGGAGTGTCTTCTGGATGTCCACAGGATTCTTCAAAAGATATATTTTTCAAGTTGCCTTATCTTCTGGAGATTCTTTCCCTACACATTGTAGTCTCCATCATTTTTGCTCCCTTTCTTCAATTGTCTGTTTTAAGTATGAAATGTCAGAGATCTTTGTTCTATGTTTTAATCAGTTTTTTGGCCCCAAACTTCACCATTCTAGGAAGCAGTCTTTGATGAAACTCTCCTTTATAGCCTCCCCGTTATGGTGTAGTGTGAACACTTTGTGGCAACTTGAAAGCATTCCATCAAAGAGAAAACCAGGAATTTGTACACTGAATGCCAAAACTATATATGTGTGTGAAGAAGTAGCTAATGCTTTTTGCAGTACTGTAGTAATGCAGCACAAAGGTTAGCTGCTGTATTTTCCCTGTGCCTGGAGACATGCCATGTCAAAATACTCTAAAGGCATCAGATCCCATCTGATCTTGGAAGGTAAGCAGGGTCACCCCTGGTTAGTACTTGGATGGGAGACCACCAGTGAATACCAGGTGCTGTAGGCTATATTTTCAGAGGCAGGAATTTGCAAACCACCTCTGAGTATTTCTTGCCCAAGAAAACCGTATGCAACTCATGGGGTCACCATCAGTCAGTGGGCAATTTGAAGGCACATATACAGGGAGAGATAAATCATGGCAGATTTTTTCTTCTTCTTACATTCATATAATTTTCCTTCCTCTTGTCTCTTTTTTTCTCCCAGAAGCCTTAGAACCTCAGTTTGCCTACCTCTAACACGGATACTAACCTCTAAACATGTAGCTCAGCCTTGCTACCCCTGTCCATTCTCTGTAGCCTCACTTAGTAGGTTCAGCAATCCTGGATTTAGAGACACAATGTGCACACTCCAGAACCAATCTTCCTGTACTGTTGTATGTATTTTTACTATGTTCATTTGATTTTATGAGGTGTATGTTTAAATATGCATAGAATTGTCCATTGTTTAAGAGGCAATTAATTCCATTGTAGAATTCATCTGATAATATCTGCATTACCTATTACAAATTCTTCAGAGTAATCATTTTTCAGTATGTTTAATTCTGGTAAATAACTATTCCTGAGCAATAGAACAATTATGAGTTCCTTGGACAATTCTGTCATGAACCATTACTACAAAGGATATGAAAACTTATGCTATCAACTTCTTTCTCCCAGTTAGTCTCAAAGATGCTACAAGATCATTTTGCATACGGATCCAGACTAATACGGTTATGTCTTTGAATTCTACAAAGGATACAAAACTTCTTTTAACATATGCTTCTGTGTCAGAACGTGTACATGTTTATACATGTATCTGGAGAGGACACTTAGCGACAATAGCAATCTTGATTTTCTGATTTTCAAGATTGGTCAGCACTTGGTCTTAAAACTATGCTGTCCAGACATAAGAGACATAAGGCAGAGCATTTAGACAGGCTTAAGGATGCAGGAGAACAAAACTGTGTGTATTCTATATGGTGTGGGATCACCCTTGAAGGGAAGATCAAAAACCTCTTAATTAGGACTGAGAATGCTCAGTGGCAACAAAATGCTGTGTACTGGTTGGGTGTGGGAAATGGTGGGAAAGGGGAAGACGTGGAGTGGCTTCTTGAACTTCAGAAAGCCACCTTATAATATGTTGTTGCATTTTCCACTGGTGGTCCAGGTATCTTACAGTCTTGTCAATCATTTGGGAGTTATGCCCAAAAAAGTCTGAGAAGCAGCCCATGGAAAAGACATGTGATTGGTTCACATAGCTCTATGGAAATATCCATTTTTTATCTCTTGAGTCTTTCAAAAGGGTGCAATATATTATCCCATGGAAATTCCACATTCTGACACCCATGATACAGTTTCACATAAAACCTGTGTTCAAAACCATGCCGATTTAAAAGCTGTGCCCATCTTAAAATGTATACATTTGAAAAATGCAGATATATGTGCTTTAGTGAATAGAAATATGCATATATCAGAAACATGCATACATTTTGAATGCTGTATATACTCATATATAAGTTGACCTCATGTATAAGTCGGACAGGTTTGGGGCCAAAATTGTGGATTTGGATATGACTCATGAGTAAGCTGAGGGTAAAATTAGGGACCTGTAACAAAGGATGTAAAGGACACAGCAAAGAAAAACAATGCTTAAAGAACATGAAGATTCCAGCAGGGATAACTGCTTGTGCTCACTGTAAAAGCTTGATGGATAAGGTGGGAGGTACAGTAAATGGTGGCTGTGCAATGTGTGTGGGAGCCGACCAGGCATAGACATGCAGGCAAAGCAAAGAAAATGGTGACTGTTAGCAGTGATTACAGCCTTCAATTTTGATGTGATAACCGATTTTGATCCAGAAAAGCTGATATTCATACACAAATGTCTTATGCAAGTCCTATTCCTCATCACTGGAATAACATTGCTGGAATCCCCTTCTCTGAGTAAAATGGTGAAAGGCAAGAGCTTAATCCATCCCAGGAGAACCTACCAGAAGCACTGATCTCCTGTACTCCCTTGGTTCCTCCCTTGAGGAACATGCCGAAGAGACACCAGTGCCACAGTTTCCCACCCAGGCATTTAAAAAGGTCAGAAGCATTGCTATGACAACGAGAGTAGAAGGGCTTGGTGCTTTTTTAAAGTTATCCTGGGACAAACTAAGCTCTCATCTTTTACCATTCTACTCAGAGAAGAGGATGGTTCCTTTTTTGATCAGAGGTACGTTACAGTATTTAATACCCATGGATAGGTCAACACAGGTTTTTTGAGGTTGATTTTTTTTTACCTCATGTATAAATCTAGACTTATACATGAGAACACAGTATACCATAATATGTGCATTCAAATTTCCATGTTGGAACAAAAATCCAAAGTCTTGGATCTATTACAGCAATGGGACAAGTGTCAGTGGGATTCACATTGCTAGTCTGAAGTCAAAGGCTTTCACAGCTGGCATCCATGCTTTTTTGTGGGTTTTTCAGGGTATATGGCCGTGTTCTTCTCACGTTCCCAATACTGCTCCAACCCACCCACCTACCCAGCGTTGCTTATGCCAGAAGAGAGCTTGGTGGTGGTGGTGGCGGTGACGTGCATGATAGGGTGACATGCACATCGCCATCCCCCACCCCATGCTCACGCTCTCCACTGGCGCAAGTGATGCTGGCTGGGTGGGTGGGTTGGAGCAGTACTGGGAAAGTGCAAAAAACACAGCCACATAGCCCAACCCCCCTAAAAAATTCACATTGTTAGCTTTGGATAACACATATGTGTCCATTTGTGATAAGCCAGTCCTAACTGAAGCTGATTGGGGTTTTATTTGATATTAATTGCTTTGACGAAGTGTGGTTAGATCATCGGATTAAATGCTGCATAATAATGGCTTCAGATCCTGTCTGATCTTAGAAGCTAAACACAGTTGGCCCTGGTTAGTACTTGCATGGGAGATCGCCAATGAATACCAGGTGTTGTAAGCTGTATTTCAGGAGAAACTGGCAAAACCACCTCTGAGTGTTTCTTGCCTAAAGAAGGTCTATAAAGTTCATGGGGTCTCCATAAGTTGATAGGTAACGTGAAGGCGCGCACACACACACACACATCAACCAAATAATTACTTCAGGACACAGCTAGTCTCAATAAGATCTATATAATACATATGGGAAATTCTAGTTTTCCAGGTTTTGATTGTATTGTATAGTTTGCACTACCTTGAATCTCAGTCTTCTGTTTGACACAGTTTCTAAAGAATCATCACTTTAGCACAATACTACTAGTTTTAGAACCTGTATTTTAAATCCATTCTAGATTTAAACAAAGAGAGCTTCCAAATGTTCTTCCTATTTTTTAACACCAAAAAGTATGTAAAGCAGAGGTTTCCTATATATTTGGTCTAAATTCAGATTACAAATTTCCTGCTTCCCTGGGATTGGGGGAGGCAGAAGAACTTGATCCCTACACTCACATTTGTGCAGAAATGCACAGAGCAAACCCTTTGTCCTCCCAGATGTTTTCTACTACAGTAGTCTTAGTCCATCTTGTTTGGGGCATATGGGAGTTGGAGATCAAACCAGCAGGGGCAGAATTGGTTTCGGGGGGTGTGTGCCTTCCCCTGAGACTGAGAGTGGGTTTCCATGGTCAACTGGGGATTTGAGTGCTGGTTTCCTAGTGTCCTAGTCCAACCCTCAAACCACTACACCACACTGCCTCTTATACAGAATCATATAGTAGTATTGGCAAGCTAGAAGTAATCATATCTGTTGTCTATTTATGCTGACCATGTAACATAATGGTGGTAGTTACATCAGTATTTGGTGTGTGTACATAGCCACATAGATCTCTCATTTTTCTAAAATGAGAATCAGTTAGCAAAAAAACAAACACCTGTATCATTATTATTTACTATCTAGTGTGTTGCGTTTTCCAAAAATTCCAGAACTCTTTCTACTTTAAGACAACTTTAATATTTTGATATTTAAGAGGAGCTAAACACACTTTTTAAAAATGGCACTGTATCTGTTTTGAAATTGTAGAAAACTCATTTCGTTAACAGTTTCAACAATCAGTAAGTCCAACCAATATCACTCAGTACCCTTATAACTGTAGTATCTGTTCCTGGGAGAAACAATGTATTGCAGGCTTATCTGAAATGTCTATATTAGGTAGTCCTAAAACGTATTCTCAGAAGGAGTGTTCAAAATTCTTGATACCTATAATTTTTTCACTTTTAGTTAATATACTCTGTCAGTGTATTTATACTGTGGGACAGGCTAAATTATATCTTCACCATTTTCTCATGCATTGCATTTTCTCTAAGACTGCTTATTAGGTGGTAATGTGGAAGTAGTATAATAGGTTCCATCAAAGTAAAAATTTATACCACTTCTCTATCAAATTACAGGTAATAGGACTGCTGCTTGCATAAATTATTATCCCATTGCATCCATCAACTTCCAAATGGAAGTTAAGTACTTTCAACCCATTTCTCTTTATGATTAACTTTTAAAATGTTGTCCAAAGTACATAAACCTCCATAAGTTTTACCTATAATCCTCTTCCACTTGGAATTATATATGCTCCAGTAGTTTTTAGTTTCTTTTCTATTGCAAAATTGCCTTTAGAAAACCTTAAGATGTACAACATAAGGAAGCCAAAGAGATCTTGTGGGTTATTTTACAGCTCAGTGGTATAAATGAGCTGTTCCAAATTATATATGCTGCAGCTTGATATTCTCAGCTTGAGTAGTATAGTAATTGATTCATTTTAAAAGCAATTTCTGTTACTTCGTGTGTAGCATATGTTGCTTTGCCATGTTGGTTTGTGTTTTGAAAATCCAAATTCAGTGTTACAATAGCAAAGAACATAATTTCATACTTCTCAGAGCACCAGAATCTATAGGCAAGTCAGACTCCATTACTTTTAATTTTCACTCCAGACACTTTTTTAATCTTTAAATCTACTTTTCAATCATATCATTTTTAAAGATTTGATTAAAGTCTTTTTACTAACAGCAACTGTAAAGCTTTTCTTCCCTTTGACTCAAAAGATTTTAAAAGGCCCATAAAAATTGAAATTGGTGTTCTTTTCTAACATTCTGAAAAGAACATAGGTATTTTTATAGGGAACATATAAAACAATTAGAAAAGTCTTAGAGTCACTTCATGCCTGTGGCATACAGTTTTTCTAAGCAGATTGCAGAATGACATTCCAATTTCTTTGCTGCTTTTGGGAAATAGTTGTAGGCAGGAAATAATATTTCTCCCTTTATTCATCATCCACAGTGGTGCAATGAAAGAAATAATAATGTATATGGAAGGTTCAATTCGAGGGGCCCCTACTGTACAAGATGTGAGAGTGAGTGACCTCAGGCTGTTGTGCTGCTTCTGACATAACTGACATGTTGTATAAAATTAAGCCATATCCAGCCGAAGCATCCTCTGAAGATATGTAGACTGTGGTGGGATGGGTTTTCCAAAGACAGTACTTTGGAAGGCAGGAGTTCATCAAGGGCTGAAGATAATAATCAACTGGTTATAGAGGGAACAAGGCAAATAGTGCAGGGACCCAACAATAGTAGGGAGAAAACTTTACACAGGCAGCTAGGAGGAGAACCCATGGTCTTCATGCACAGAGCATCGGAAATAAGCAAAATGAACTTGAACTCCTAGCACAACAAAGCAAATACAATATAATAGGCATCACTGAAACCTGGTGGGATGATTCTCATGATTGTAGTAATAGAGGGGTATAACCTTTTAAAGAGAAATAGGCCAAACAGGAAAGGAGGAGGAATAGCATTATATATCAGGGATGTCTACATCTGTGAAGAGATCCAGGACTTAAATCCTGGAATCCAGGTGGAAAGCATCTGAATAAAAAATAAGGGGAAGGAAAACAACAGGAATGTTATTGTGGGAGTCTACTACAGACCCTCTAGTCAGACCGAAGAATTGGATGATATCTTTCTAGAACAGATGACCACACACAGAGAAAAGAGAGATGTAGTAGTGATGAATGATTTCAACTATCCTGATATTTGTTGGAAATCAAACTCAGCCAAAACATTAGTCTAGCAAATTCCTTACTTGCCTGGAAGACAATGTCATTGTCCAAAAGGTGGAAGAGGCAACAAGGGGATCAGCCACTTTAGATCTGATCCTTACCAACAAGGATGACTTGGTTAATGGTGCAAGTGGTGAGATCCCTAGTGAACATGTTCTCCTGGAGTTTCTTATACAGTGGAAAGTAGAAACCAGGCATAGTCAGATATGCATTCTAGACTTTAGGAAAGCTAATTTCAGTAAACTTGGGGTGATCCCATGGTCAGGAATAGTAAAAGAGAAGGGAGTTCAAGATGGATGGGAGTTTCTCAAAAGGGAGATACTGAAGGCACAATTTCAAACTGTTCCAACGAGGAGGAAAAATGGGAGGTGTCTCAAGAAACTGGGATGGATGACTAAGGAACTTTCAACTGAGCTAAGTTTTAAATGGGACATGCATAAGAAATGGAAAAGGAGGAATTAACCAAGGAGGAATTCAAGCAAATAGCTAGCACATTTAAGGGGAAAGTCAGAAAAGCTTAGGCTTGCTAGAGAGGTTAAGAACAATAAAAATGGCTTTTGGGGTATGTCTGTAGCAAAAGGAAGAAAAGGGAAATGGTAGGGCCACGACATGTAGAAAATGGCAAAATGCTAACAGCGGACAGAGACAAAGCAAAACTATTCAACACCTTCTTTGCCACAGCCTTCTCAGAAAAGAGTGCTCAACCCGAGGAAAATGGAGCAGAGAACATAATAGGAGAAATGCTGCACAGAATAAGTAAAAAGGAAGTACAGGAATACCTGGTTAATCTAAATGAATTTAAATCTCCAGGTCCAGATGAACTATATCCAAGGGTATTAAAAGAACTGGCAAATGTAATCTCAGAGCCATTAGCAATAATTTTTGAGAACTAGAGAACAGGAGTAGTTCCAGCAGACTGGAGGAGGGCAAATGTTATCCCCATCTTCAAAAAGGGAAAAAAAGACAATCCCAACAATTATTGTCCAGTTAGCCTGACATCAATACCAGGAATGATTCTAGAGGAGATCATTAAACAGTGAGTCTAGGAACATTTAGAAAGCAATGCCATTATCACAAAAAGTCAGCATTGGTTTCTGAGAAACATGTCATGCCAGACTAATTTGCTCTCCTTTTTTGATAAAATTATCAGCTTGGTAGTCAAAGGGAATGCTGTAGATATAGCATATCTCAATTTCAGTAAGGATTTTGACAAGGTAACCCATGGTATTCTTGCAGACAAGCTGGTAAAACGTGGGCTAGACAATGTGACTGTTAGGTGGATTTGTAATTGGTTGACCAACCAAACCCAAAGGGTACTCGACAATGGCTCCTCTTCATCCTGGAGACAGGTGATCAGTGGGATGCCACAGGGTTCTGTCCTGGGCCCAGTGCTATTCAACATCTTTATCAATGACTTGGATGAAAGAATAGGGGCCATGCTTATCAAATTTGCAGATGACACCAAATTAGGAGAAGTAGCTAATACCCCAGAAGATAGGATGAAAAGTCAAAATGACCTTAATAGATTAGAAAGCAGGGCCAAAGCTAACAAAATGAATTTCAACACAAAGAAATGTAATATACTGCACTTAGGATGGAAAATTGAAATGCATAGATATAGGATGGGGGATACCTGGCTTAATGAAACTATGTGTGAAAGGGATCTAGGAGTCCTAGTAGACCACAAGTTGCACATGAGTCAACAGTGTGATGCAGAGGCTAAAAAGGCCAATGTGATTCTAGGCTGCATCAATAGAAGTATAGTGTCTAGATCAAGGAAAATAATAGTGCCACTCTATTCTGCTTTGATCAGGCCTCACCTGGAATACTGTGTCCAGTTCTGGGCACAACAATTCAAAAGGGATGTTGACAAATTAGAACGTGTCCAGAGGAGGGCGACCAGAATGGTGAAGGATCTGGAAACCATGCCTTATGAGGAAAGACTTAGAGAGATGGGTATGTTTAGTCTGGAGAAGAGATGTTAAGAGGTGATATGATAGCTCTGTTTAAGTATTTGAAGGGGTGTCACATTGAGAATGGAGCAACCTTGTTTTCTGCTGCTCCAGAGACTAGTACCCAGAACAATGGATGCAAATTGGGGTGTGTATGTACAGACAATGCAGCATGGAATAGAGATTGTTAGCTCCCAGTTCAACCCATGGAATTAGTTCTGTTAGTAGATTTAAAACACTATTGAAAAGACTAATAAATCTGTGTAGTTTTTGCTCAGGGCTCAGAATTTTTGAATCCTTACAATGGAAGTAAGATAACAACCAGCTATGCTTTAGTTTTGTGGCTTGTTGATCTGTTTCGATCAAGAAGAAACAAGGTAAGAGCACAGTAAATACATTCACAACCTTGTTATAACACCTTTATGATTAGCTATACTATAAGCTATATTTCAGAGGAAGAAACTGGCACAGCTACTTCTGAATATTCCTTGCTTGAGAAAAGCACATTCACACTTACATACTGAAGCCACAGAAAGTATCATTGGATGTAGCACTGGTGAAAGAGTCAAGCACGTTGTCTCTTTGTGCCAGTCCTGAGATCTCTACCCTATGCAATATGGTAATACAAACGCTGCCTTTCTTACAACCAGTTATTCCTCTCCTACCACTCATGAGTCCTTGAAAGTCATCCTTTGGACCATCTATCCCATGTCTGTGTTCTTATGGAATATGTAAGGTTTTTAAGGAAGTAAATAATTTTGGCTGACTTTCCAAAAGTTTTTGTTTTTTTGTGGGTTTTTTCGGGCTGTGTGGCCATGTTCTAGAAGAGAACTCTTCTAGAACATGGCCACACAGCCCAAAAAACCCCACAAAAAAACTATGGATGCCGGCCATGAAAGCCTACGACTTCACAGTTTTTGTTTTTGTTTTGTTTGCTTATTTCAGTGAACCTATTCTTGTGTTGTATTAAGGCAATTCACATAGATGAACCTTTCCAATATTTTATTTGGTGGTTGTAATAAAAGCCTAGACAGGAAGTACCTGTCTAAAACTGTTACTAAAATGTTATTATTTCATATTGAAATAAGTGTGAGTTGAATTTTTTCCTCCTACTACTCTTTCCCCTCCTTCTACCCTTTCCCCTCCAGTCTTACTTTTATTGTACCTTTTTGTATTCGCTTCTCAAATGAGCAATATAGGCTACAAAGCCTTTCTTTTAGGAGTCATAGAGAATAATTTTCATAACTCTCCTGAAATGTAATCTTGGGTCTTATATCTTTTGAGGGAATAATTATACTTGGTTGAACAGAAGGTCTGAATTTTAAACTAAGTCTGTCATGCCTTCATGGAAGCATATATCTATATAGTGTCATTATATCGGTCTATATTTCTGCTTTTCAAGCTGACAGCAACAAACAACTGCCATCCTTTTTAATTTAAATCTTAAATGGTAAACAGGCTTGATAATAATAATGTATTTCATTGTTGTTCTTATTTGTTGTAACCCGCCTCGATCTGTAGGGAGATCCATTTGTTGTTGTTGATATAAACTGCCCTATATTGAGTCAAAGCAGAAGTAGGAAGATGATGGTGATGATAGCAGTAACAACAATGACAACAACAACATTAATTATTATTAAGTTATTTTTTTTCAAATACTGTATTAAACTACTAGTCTGCCTGTTTCAATATCATTTAAACCAGGGGTGGGAAAACTGTGGTCCATGGGGGTCCCAAAATGTTTTGCTCTGAGATGTTTTGCTCTGCAGAACGCCCCCCCATGGGATGTGAAAGGCATTTCCATCATATCTGGAGGCCCCCAAGAGTCAAAAACAATTTTTGCAAAAATTTCACCCAAAAATTGTTTTGTCTCAAAATGTCCACTAGGGCACTAGAAGTGCATTTCCACCACATTTTGCAGCTTCCCTTGGCCAGTTTAGACCCAAGAGAGGTCCTTAGTAAAACAAGAAACATCTGCTCACTTTCTGTTGTTAAAAAGTCCTCTCTTGAGCCTAAAATAGCCCAGGAAGGGCCCAAAATATGATGAAAATGCTTGCATATCCCTTAGCGTGTGTATGGAGGCAAATTTTGTTTTGCATTTTTATTATGGGAGCAGCTGTGGTGGAGAGGTGTGGCCCTTCAAAGTCTCCTGGGTAGCTAATGCGATCTAAACTGACTGGCAATGACTTTCCTTGGATTCACAACATGGCCTTTTCTACATGTAGAGCAGGTGTGTTCTCCATTGTTGTTCCTCATTCAGTGTCAGTGATGCTATAATCTATTTCCCCTCATGTAATTCAAAGGAGGACAGACAGATAAATTCATTTGACACATTTGTTCTTTAAACACATTTTTAATAGATATCCAGCAGTTGGAAGAAGAATGTACGTATTCCAGGAAACAGAGAGAAAAGGGCTGTGGCAAAGGGTCAGAAAGTGAAACAGCAAGGTACATTCACAGGCAAAGTAATTTACATTTTTAAAATAGCCAAAACATGTAGATTTTTCTTTAAAATGACCACATGATGTTGCCCAGATAGAAGGAAGCTTGCATTGGCATAGTCACTAACCAATCAGTCAGTACATGTAACATCGGTCCAAAGCACACTGCAGAAATAATCCAGTTTGAGACCACCTTAACTACTCTGGCTCAGTGCTAGGAAATCCTGGGAATTGTAGTTTGTTTTGGCACCAGAACTCTCTGACAGAGAAGGCTAAATGTCTCACAAAACTACAGTTCCCAAAATTTCCTAGCATTGAGCCAGGACAATTAAAGCAGTCTCAAACCAGATTATTTCTGCAGTGTGTTTTGGACCATTGGTGCAAAATACAGTCTACATTGCAGTGCTATTACAAATCTTTTTACTGGAGGCAGCACTAAATTATCCCAGTGAGAAAATGCCAGGTTTTGAGAGATGGCAAAATCCCTACAAAATTACTTTTCCCTTCCCCAAAATTTGTGCATTTGTTTAATAATATCCATGTGGAATATCACTAATGGAAAGGAATTGTTAACAGTTTGGTGTGATTTCAGAGTGTCACATATTTGCTTCTCTTGAACTGACAAGATCTTAGCATTTCCCGAAAATATTAGTTGTTATAAAGCAACAAGCCTGAAGCCGTGCTCTTAATTCCCCCCTTTTCAATGCTCCTTTATCAAACCTGCATTTAATTTCAGCTTTTTTTATGTGAGTCTGAACTCTAAAATAATTGTGCTGAATCTGAGATGAATAATTACTTCTAAAACATATTGTGTTTCAGCTTCACGGATTTTAAAGGAAAATCCAATGAAAAAGCTGTAGATTTTAAAAAATATATTCTTTACTAGTTTTTATCCTTTATTGTATAAATGTGTTAGAGGTACCAGCAAAAAAATGAAAGCAAATAGAACCATTAATAACAGTATTCGGACAGCAGGGTCAGTTTCTTTCTCTGAGGTCAGCTGTGTTGAAATGAGATTAATCAGGTTGACATTTTGTGCGGGTGGGTCATGAACTAATGATAATAGCATTAAATGGTGATTCACTTGCTGCGAGAAACACAGCTCATTATTCAGCCACTATATTAAATCATCAGCACAAACAACTGGAACTTTTACATGTCACTGTGTTAGCATGCAAAATAGAGCGATACTTTTTCCCCCCCATCTCCCCATCTTTAACCCCACCATTAAAGTGTATGCCAGTATGAGTAGAATATTGTTTATATGCATTACAAAGGCATTGGAGCTGTGTTTTTAGTTCAAGAAGCTGCCATGCTAGCATGTAAAAGAAATAAAATAAGAACGTTTACTTATTCTCTGCAAAATTTTTGTTCTGGGTTCAATTTTGTGTTCATAGCTCAGATTCTAAATATCTTCCTAATTTTATAACAATGGGAGTTGCAGTTTGAGATTGAAAGTTGGTTGTGATATTTTTAATTATAGCTCCTTCCCCCCCCCCCCCATGTAGTTTGGTAAGTTAAATATGTATACAGATTTCTCCTAGTTCCCCATTGTTCTCCAACAATGCAGACCTATTTATGCCTGTTCAGAGGTAAGTTCCATTGAGTTCGTTGGGCTTTATTTCCAAATGCATACTTATAGGAATGTGACCTAAATCTTGCAAACTAAACAAATATTCTCACCTTAGTGCAAGGTAATGTATTGCTATTCTCAGAAAGAAGAAGACAACTTGGTTTCATAAATGCATCTTATCAACAGTATTCTTGAGCCACACTTGACATTTGTGGTGTGCTTTGGAAATCAGGAACAAATTTCATTTTTGCACTGAGAAGATACAAATTTAACTTTTCATGTTATCTGTCTTTGAGGTTAAATCATGGCTCCATACTCTCTCTCTCTTTTTGTCTCTGTCTCTCTGGGAGGAAAAACAAAAACAAAACAAGCTTGCATGGGAGACTCCTGTGCCACTAGAGGTCAGTCTTTGGTAATCAACCTTTAATGAACCAGAACTGTCAAAAAAGCTAATAAATTACACTGTGGACTTTTCTAATTATGAATTCCTATTTAATCATTCACTGACAAGTTAACTGAGGCAGTAGTTCTATGTACTTTGCATACACAGTTATGCTCATGTATTATTATATTTCTTGAGTTGCAGGTCTTCCATCATACGGGGCAGGTCATTACAAAATACTCTCTTATCTAATCATAATTACTTATTATGGGAAGTAATTAACTTTGTTACCCTCTTGTTTTTGCTTACAGTAAAGACAACCCCACAATCATTATTTTGGGTCCCATTTTGAGAGAAAGGTACAATCCAAATAAAATAGATGAATGAATCAATAAAATGCATACAAAGAATTTAAAAGGCACATTTTGATTTCTGTAGACTCTTAAACACTGAAATACAAGAAAGAATGGTAGATTTATTGGGAAACAAAATATGTGTGATTTCCAACATTGAGATGTAACTTGGGGCCTTTGTAGACTGCTAGACATAGTGCAAATTGAGTCCACTTTAACTGTCCTGGCTCAGTGCTAGGGAATCATGGGAATTGTATTTTTTTCTGAGACATTGAGCCTTCTCTGTCAAAGAGCTCTGGTGCTGCAATAAACTACATTTCCCATGATTCCCTAGCACTTAGTCAGGGCAGTTAAAGTGGACTCAATTTGCACTATTTCTGGCAGTTTGCAAAGGCCCTTAGATTCTTTATTTCTGTGGTTTTATATATGTGAAAAGTCGCTGCTTAAAATAACAAAAAGCAGGATGTTATTTTTAATAAATAAACCTGTATTGTTCAAACTCTAGTCACAGATTTTCTACACTGTCCTTAGGTTTTGGGTTGGTTGATAATGCTCTAATTCAGGGATGGGCAAAATGTGGCCTTCCTAATGGTGGACTGTTGTTTTAATAATCCATCACTGTTAGCTATTTTAGCAAGGGATGATGGGAGTTGCAGTCCAACAAAATCAGAAAATCTGCTCATTACCCTTCTCAGGCCAAAGCAAACATGTAGGTTCATTTCATAATTGTCAATTAGCTGCGTAGATGACATAGCAACTGGTGGCTGTAGTCTTAAATTGAACAACTATGTTAAAAAGTCTTCCACTCTCCTCCTAAGCGTGGGGCTTCTTTGGACCAGTCTTAGGAGATTTGTAAACAGATGGAGCCCTTTGAATGTTGGAGTGTCATTATAGGACTCCAGGATTTTTCAGAGCTTTGAAAAGTTATCGACAGCCAGTCCCCACAACCATGTCTTCCATGTGATAAGTGATATATGATGGCTTCGTTGTGTGAAAAGAGTATTGACTGTTATAGATAAAACTCAGTAACTGTCAGTAAAGCTTATCAAATTAAGGATATTGATTCATAACTGCCAACTCAAGTGACACACTAAATTGACTTTTATCTCTTTATGGGGAATACTATTTTGTTATTTTTGTGGATGTAATATGTAACAATTACACTGTGGAAGTTTTTGTACAGAAATAATAACATCTTTTTTTTTATAGATATAATAACATCTTTTTGCTGAACCTCTGTGCTTCTTAAATACTCTACATCAGGGGTAGGCAACCTTTTTGAGCCGGGGGCCAGGTTGTGTCCCGCAGACAATTGGGGGGCCGAAGCACCATAAATAAATAAATAAAAATTATTAAAAAATTTTTATAAAAAAAATTAAAAATGCACACTCTCTCAGCCCCAGGAAAGCCATGGCAACCCCCCTGTGGAGATTTTGCCAAGAAAACCCCAAGAACAAGTAATAACAACAATAATCAATATCATCATGGCAGGCGGTGGCGGTGGCAGGACCGGCTTGGGGCCGGTCCAAAGGCCTCGGTGGGCCGCATCCGGCCCCCGGGCCTTGAGTTGCCTACCCCTGCTCTACATTGTGCACCTTTTTCATAATGATATAGTAGTAGTAGTAGTAGTAGTATATAGTATATAGTATAGCATAGTAATGTAGTGCTAGAAGAAAAGCTTATAATCAGTACATGTGGGCCTTTTTATAAACCTCTTAATCTTAGTATCCAGCTGGTATCTGTAGTTCTCATCCTAATTTCCCCCCCAAATCATTTGGCCAGAGTTTTGTAAAAACTACTTCTTTTAAACAACAACTTCCATTGTCCATTTCGGTTGAGGGATACTGGGAGTTAGTGTCCAAAAATGAACTTTCCCAGTGTTTGTAGCTGGTAAAAGCAGAGGCTTTAAAACATGAATTGGACTGTGGCTCATGGAGAGAATCATTCCAAAACTCTGGATCCAGCTCTACCTCACAGCTCCTTGGCTGGGTAGAAAGATTTTATCAGAAGGATCAATTCCACCGTGAATCAATGCTTAGAAACAGTATGAGAGATTCCTGTTGCTTTTTCAGTTTCTCCAGAGCTTGGTGCAAAGTACAATTGATTGCATCCATAAAATCATATCAAAGGGTGGTGGGATAGAGGTGGCTTAAGAGCTGGAAGAGTTATTATTAAAAGCCATTTTTTCATGTAAATCATTATTAGTGAACTCCACCATGCAGTCATTTATTACTATTAGCACACATATGTATTTTAAAATAACCTATTTTTCTTTCTTACTTTAAAAAAAAATCATCTTCAAAGTTTAAAAAATGACCTAAACTTTGCATCTATCTCCTCAAAATCACAAGACCCCAAGAAAGTATTTCTAGCGTCATTAAAGTAATGAGTAAGTAGTACTCAGAAAACTGTGATGGCATGACACTTCATTATATTATTTGCTTAAGGAGTATTATTACATCAAAAATAGCATGTTGCTGGAGACTGAGTTGATTTTATCTCCCTTAACTGGCATGTGATGAGAGATCTTGCCTGTCTTGGGAGTTTGCTAAAGTGTACAGAGAACTTGAGGGAATTGTAGATGTACTAGGAACCTGGGAGTGTAGATAGCTACAAGGAAAGGATGTACAGCTGACAGTGCCACTGGCCATTTGTTGTTCTTGTTGTGTGCCTTCAAGATGTTTCTGGCCTATGGTGACCCTATCACAGGGTTTTCTTGACAAGATTTGTTCTGAGAGGGTTTGCCTTTGCCTTCCACTGAGGCTGAGAGCATGTGACTTGCCCAAGGTCATCCAGTGGGGTTCCATGGCTGAGTGGAGATTGAACCCTGGTCTCCAGAGTCACTCTGCGCCAGTGCACCATGCTGCTCTCTCTGGCCACTTGCCTACCAGCTTTGTTTCCCTGTATTGTGTCTTGTGAGTGCATCTGAAGCAAAGTGATCTGCTTATATGTGATCTGGAACATGTTGAATTTCACTTTCAGCAGCTTTTTTGCCAGATCACCTAAGCTGAATGTTGATGAGCCTTTAAAAGCACTTCATGAGAATGCTTTGGAAAAGGAGAGGAGACACATTTAAATTATCCTTAAACATATACATTTGTTGCTTTGGTGCCTCTGGATCACTGCATGTGTTTCTGAAAATATTTGTTTTTATTGGCAACAACATTCACCCGCACTATCCTTTTTTTATTTCTGGGAAATAAACATCATTTAACATCATTGTGATCACAATGGAGATGTCCCGTCCGTCCGTCCCCCACCCGAGCCTCTGGAATGATACATAATTTTCCAGTTCAGATTTTGGTTATCTAAAGCAATAAATGTGGGTGCTTGAATCTGAGTGCTTATTTTTGAATGGACTTTTGACATTGGGGATGAACTAGATCTAAATGCTAAGAGATCATCTCATGCTAGGTGGGCAGGTTTTTCCTTTAAGATGTCACTGTAATTTTTACTCTTTTCTGCCACAGTAGGATTGCCCTTTCTTGCCCTGCCCAGTAACATTTCAAGTGCTATCATTTCTCTGCCATTAAGTGACCAATGTAGAGCATAATACTTTATATTGCTTTCTACTATCCTTAATCATCTAGGATTTTTTTTGGTAATGCTATGGTATTTTGACAGCGTGTGTTCTTCTGTAAATCTTCTAGCATTTGTGGAATTTGCAAACATAGGGCAATATATTCTAAATTTGTGTGATTAATTTCTCTTTGACTCATGTTTAAAACCTTGAACATAGTGCCAAACCGTTCCTTACATATACTCCGTTTCTTTTCTGTCCTCAAGCATCAGCTTATATCTGACTTCCTTTGCAATTTTATTGTTTGTTTGTATTTCTCCCGCTCATGTCCATGGCCAAGTTCAAGCACTTTAATCCTTATGGCCACTCACCACCTGCTTTTGAAACATAAATCCTTTCATTATTGTGCTCTGTGGGGTCAGGTCACTTTCCTCCCTTGAATTGGAAGTTTCTTTTCTGTCTTGATTTTCTAGGCAACAGTGCAACAATCTGTGATGACTATGGGACACATTCTCTGATTGTTTGAAGCTTAATATGATTATATATTTTTTCCTCCCATAAAGTTAGAAAGGAGAAATGTATACTGAAGGATATCACTGGAATTAAATAAATAATACATACCTTAGTAGGCTTCTAAGTACAAAAGAAATGCTCCTTAACTCCAGCAATATTGCTGCAAAAAGCAAAGTGACTGTTGTTTGCTTCCCCCCGCCCCCCCCCCCAAATGTGATGGATCATATTGTATTTAGGGCATTGAATCTTGGAATATTTGTAGACCTCCCTGATGTGGTTGCACTGCAACTTCCAACAGCCCTAGCAATAGAAGGGAAAATGGGAGTTGAACAGACACATCTGGAGAGTCACACTTCCCCTAAGCTTGTTTTATTGTAAAGCAGGGACCGGCAACCATTTGGAGACCTGGGCCGGTCTCCCGTAGCCCAGGTCTCAGCTGGGCCAAGGGGGGGGAATGGCGGCGCGTGCGCCTGTGCACGCGCGCACCCTCCACTGATGTGCGCAAACCCCGCACATGCCGCCGCTGTGCATGGTGTAGCGGCGGCCACATGTACAGGGGGTTGCGCGTGTTGGTGGAGGGTGCGCGCGGGGACGCTTCCCTTGGCAGCGACGGGCCTCCTGGAAGCCCGTCGTGACCAAGGGTCCCCCCGGGAGGCTTCCCTCGGTGGTGATGGGCCTCCTGGAAGCCCATCGCCACCGAGGGTGCGCACGGGGAGGCTTCCCTCGGTGGCGATGGGCCTCCTGGAAGCCCATCGCCACCGAGGGTGCGCACGGGGAGGCTTCCCTCGGTGGCGATGGGCCTCTTGGAAGCCCATCGCCACCGAGGGTCCCCGGACTTACCGGCCGCGCCGCCACCGCTTCCGCAGCTGCAGCCGCCGCCTCCGCAGCCACTGCTGATTGGTTTTGTCGGCGTGCGACAGTGTGTGCCGCGGCCAGCATTTTGTTCACCAAAATGCCCGCCGCAACGCGGTTGTGCATGCGCAGGATTTGGAGAACAAAATGCCGGCCACGACGCGTTTGCGCATGCGCAAATCCTGCGCATGCGCAAACGTGTCACGGCCGCCATTTTGGTGAACAAAATGCTGGCCGCGGTGTGCGCGGTTGCACGCTGACAAAAACGGGCGGTGGAGGTGCCGCGGTGGTGGCAGCAGTGGCAGGGGTCCGCCTGGGCCAGTAAGTCCGGCGTCCTGGGCCGGAACCGGCCCGGGGGCTGTAGGTTGCCGACCCCTGTTGTAAAGAAATGTTGCATGATTCTGACAACATTTGGGTACATTTGGACCTGTATTCAGCTTGGTGACTTAAAAGTCAATCATTATTTTAAAAAAAAAGAGAGAGAGAGAGTGTCTCCAAATGTACTGTTTGGCAATCAGGAGGATGGATGGGGTGTTGACCCATAACTAGCAACAGTGAACAACAACCAGAGTTGTTGGTAATGATAACACTGTCCATTTATAGAAAACATTTTAATCGTGCTTATTTACAATAGAGCGTATATAATGGCTGTGACCTAAATGGAAGTATTTGGACGTTTTCACACTGGGCTTTACACGGAGGCAAACCTACCTCCGTCTGGCCCCACTCCGGCTCCAGAACCTAAAAGTTCAGACTACGTCGCAGCAAGCCCCTCCTCATCCTGCGCCATCCCTGCCTCACTCCGGGGTCTTGCTCGTCGTGTTCAAACTACGTCGCAGCAAGCCCCGCCCCATCTTGCGCAATCCCTGCGCCATCCCTGCCGCTAGCTGGCTTTAGCCCCATATTTCTAATTCCTTTTCTAAAAAGGAATTAGAGGGGCTGCTGCCGGAGGCAATCAGGAGCCCTTCCGGCGGCTGCTGTTTTCGCCGCCGGAGCGGCTCTTGATTGCTTCCAGGGGGCTTCCAGGCAGCTTTAGAGCCGCATGTGTGAAAACGCCCTTTGTCAGTTGATCTTATCTTATGAATGCACCCATGCACACACACACTCACATGATATTCCTCTTCTCCCTATGTTACTATTATGCAAATGTTTGTTTTCTGTAGGTCTCACTAGTGGCACAATCTTGGTATGATTGGTTTCTCCACTGGGTAAGGAGATCATTATTCTCGTGACATGAGTACAAAGACAGGTACCTGGTAATCCAATAGGAGATTATGATCCCAAAGGTTTAACAAAATAAAGAAGATAAATTAGATGAGTGGCTAATCTGTTTTAATTCTGGATTAACATTTTAAAATATGCATTTCTCAAGGAACACTGAAAGTATATAAAATGATAAATACAGAAATAGAAACACACGTTAGTATGTTGTGCTTTAAAAAAATAGAATAAAATAAAATAACTCAGAGTAAAGAAGGCTGGTGCTGAAGTCTTTTCTGAAGCACAATTGGAGAGCCCTTGCAAGAAACGTCATCTTCACTTTTTTACTATACCTGTATATTTTTAAATATGCTTGCATTGCACAGTTCTTTAGACTTCCTCTCCATATGGATAGTTCCAAAGTCAGAACAGCTCATCCTTTACAGTGTTCTCTTACTCTTTCAGCAGAAGTCAGGCCATTGTGATATTTATCTGAATTCAAACAAGGCTAATTAAAAGAACTGCTGACAGTTGTTGTGATCTGACTTTGACTCCAGCTTGATGGTCATTATCGGTAAATAATGAACCAGGCCTGCAAATGTAGCAGCTGCCAACTTGGGGTAGAAGAACAGCTCTTGCTACCAATTTAAAGATCTATCGACCACTTCCTTTCCCCCCCCCCTAAAGATACTCTGCAGAAATCTAATGTTTTCTGCTGCTTTGTTTGGTCACTTTGGCTATTATAGGATTATTATATAATTTCTTTCTTAATATTTACCTTACTTTATTATTGGTGTTTGAAATTAAAATTTCTGGTTGAAAACTTAATTATTTTGGAGAAAGGTTTGGTTATAACTGCATGCTGTTTGTATGCATTGCATATTATTGTAAATGTAATTGGTATATTTAGTTGGCAACTTTTTTTGCATATAGTTTCAGTAATGGCAGAATTAAATGGATTATTTTCTAACTGTTTCTCACTGGTTCCTGAACATTTTAATTGAGTAACAAGCTGCAGTGCTCTTCATCATATGTTCATGTCCTACACAGTATTGGTATAAACCTCAGGGTGGAGAGATTTTTTTCCTTTAAAGTTTGAATATATCAGGAAGGTGAGAAATAATTTGATCAAAAGCCCTGCTTGTCATGCTGGGAAACTGCCATTTTGTCCATTAGCAGGCATTTTATATTGTCCTTATGTTTTGCCATGTCCCATTTGCAAGCAAAAAACCTGTAGTAAAAGGAATGAGTAGAGATAGATTGTACTCATATACGAATCCAATTTTGTTTTAGAACCCTGCAAATTATAAATTTATTTCAGAATGTAAAAGCCTCTTCGTAGTTTCATAGGTGTGCCTGTTGCATTAAGAGCAGCTACACAACATTTATTTTAGCTGCCATTATTAAAGGAAGTGTGCATTAGGCAAAACATAAAGGATGTGCTTGCACATAATGCATAATGCAGTAAAACCAGAAATCTTGCTGGGAGGAAATGATCCAAATGTGCCCCTAAAAGACAATTTTTTTCCAAGAGAAATAATGATGAAAAATGGTTCATTTAAGCAGCTCCTTGTTTTTCAGAAGAAGATAAACTTTATTTTGTTGTCTGCATAGCCATCTTGCTTGTTATTTGGGGAAATGCATGTATGTGTATGTGTGTATGTGTGCCCACACACATACATATACTGCTGGATTTTTTTTTTCCTGGGTGAAACCAGCAATATGTTAACAAGAGGTTATGTTGTGCTACTTTATGTTAAACCAGATCACCCCGAAACGTGTGTACAGCCATTCATCTGTGTCACCAAAACCCAAGAGAACAGCTGACATCGACTCTGAAACCAAAACAGTGATCACTTACAAATCAAACATGGCACGCTCTAAACTGATTGTTCACGGCAATCTTTTTCTAGAAAGGGCAACTAATTGAACATGATAAAGTGTAAAGTTAATTAACACTCTTAAATTTGTTGATTACTTTTCACAGGATTATATTGTTCTGTTGAGTAGCAGCTTTCTGTCCCAGCTGTCGCCTTTTTAGCACGAATGTCGCTGCTGGTAAACAATAGAGACACCATAACTAGTCGTAAATGGTCCCTGTGACAGCAGACCCTTGTGAGGTTGCATCTGTAGAAAATGATTAAAACAATTGCATTTTAAAGACAGTTCACATAGCAGCCTGCTCCCCTTGGCCCTCTTCTTTATCTCATTTGATGGCAGACTAGTTAAAACATTTAAGTGCATTTTAGTAGATTAAGTGATTTACTGGCTTCAGTGAAAGAACCTTAAATGCTTCCCTCCCCTCCTTAAGTGCTTTTTTAAAGGAGGTGTCCTACTGAAACATGCTCATTTCAGACCTGAAGTACATCTCTCCATACATTTGATTTAATCTAAAATTAAATAAAATGAATGGTTGCATACCTGAGTTTATTAATTTGTAAGTTAAAATTTTTATATATATAGCACATATAAATTAAGTTCTTAAAATACAGGACTGCTATGTATTTTTTTCTTTGTTTTTAATGGTACAATTTGGTTTCCAGTGCAAGTTGTTAAAATAATCCATGCTTTGTAACAAAACATTTAATAAGTCACACAAGTACAGTCTTGTAAAAAAAAGAAAAGAAAAGCAATGAGCTTATTTAAAGCTGTTGTGGACTTTGTGGTCTCAAACACTGTATATTTGGACAAGTGTTGGCATACAATTCCTGTGTCTCTTGTACTTTACCAACAAAGGGAAGAGACTTAATTTTCTCACTTGATATTGTAAAGTTGAAGAGAATTAAAATGTCAGTATCCTTTTCCTTGTTGTTTCTGGTTCAAATAGTAAACTTATGTTCAAACCTGCAGTGATGCAGTAAGTTCATCATAAGAGATTTGTGAAAAGAATATCACTGTTACCTCTTGAGTTGCAGTATGATCATTAAGGTAGAACTTTATGTATGTAGCTCCTTCATAAGGTGCTTAAAAAGAACCAGAGATTTTGACAAAGTTCTCTCAAATCAACATCAGAAAAGAAGTGCAGAGGCTCTGAATGCTCCCCTCAGTAGAAGAGGCACATTTGACAAGCTCTTCCCTGGCTTGCTATGGAACAATGGAGTAGAGAGAAGAGGGAAGTCTTACTTCTTTTAAAAACCCATGCTGCTCTTTCACCATGCTACTTCCATGACAGATAAGCTAAAGAAAAGTGGAGTGCTGGGGAGGATGACAGACTGGGGCAATATTCTAAATTCTCAGATTGGCTCAGGAAATCTTTCAGAGTTTTTCCAGTCCACACACACAGAAAAACCAAAATTCCTGAGCTAAAGAAGATTCTCAAGGAGAGTTCATCTATCTCTAACACAAGTGTAGCAGCAGCAGCAACAACAAAGACACAGTTAAGAATGGCTCTTGCTCTGTGTGTTTGTGACTTCAAGTCATTTCAGACTTCATATCAACTCTAAAGTGAACCTGTCCTGGGGATTTCTTATTATTATTATTAAAGGTTATTTCTAAAGTGCTGTCAATGTACAAATGGATGTGCTAATGACAGAATGTTTGGGCAAAAGAATAACCAGTTCAGCAATTGTCTCACCATTTTAGTCGCCCTCCTCTGGACACGCTCCGGTTTTTCAATATCCTTTTTGAATTGTGGTGCCCAGAACTGGACACAGTATTCCAGATGAGGCCTGACCACAGCAGAATACAGTGGCACTATTACTTCCGTTGATATAGATACTATACTTCTATTAATGCAGCCTAAAATTGCATTGGCCTTTTTAGCTGCGGCATCACACTGTTGACTCATGTTCAACTTGTGGTCTATTAGGACTCCTAGATCCCTTTCATACATAGTCTCGTTAAGCCAGGTGTCCCCCATCTTATATCTATGCATTTCATTTTTTTTGCCCTAAGTGCTGTACCTTACATTTCTCTGTGTTGAGATTCATTTTGTTAGCTTTGGCCCAGCTTTCTAATCTATTAAGATCATTTTGAATTTTCATCCTGTCCTCTCGGGTATTAGCTATTCCTCCTGATTTGGTGTCATCTGCAAATTTGAGAAGCATGCCACCTATTTTTTCATCCAAGTCATTGATAAAGATGTTGAATAGCACTGGGCCCAGGACAGAACCCTGTGGCACCTGACTGGTCACTTCTCTCCAGGATGAAAAGGACCCATTGTTGAGCACCCTTTGGGTTCGGTCAGTCAACCACTTACTAATCCACCTAAGAGTTATATTGTCTAGCCCACATTTTACTATCTTATTTGCAAGAATATCATGGGGGATCTTGTCAAAAGTCTTACTGAAATCAAGATATGCTATGTCTACCGCATTCCTTTGATCTAGCAAGCTGGTAATTTTATTTTAAAAAA
The DNA here is from genome assembly GCA_026167975.1 of Phrynosoma blainvillii. NCBI lineage: Eukaryota > Metazoa > Chordata > Lepidosauria > Squamata > Phrynosomatidae > Phrynosoma > Phrynosoma blainvillii. The sequence continues at coordinate 49,156,060 of JANUYF010000005.1, read as the reverse complement.
AATAGATCAGATTAGTCTGGCATTACTTGTTTTTGAGAAACCCATGTTGACTTTTAGTAATTATGGCATTCCTTTCTAAATGTTCACAGACTCTCTTTAATGAACTGTTCTAGAATCTTTCCTGGTATTGATGTCAGACTAACTGGGCGATAGTTGTTGGGATCCTCTTTTTTCCCCCTTTTGGAAGATGGGGACAATGTTTGCCCTCCTCCAGTCTGTTGGGACTTCTCCTGTTCTCCAAGAATTTCCAAAGATTATTTCCAGTGGCTCTGAGATTACATTTGCTAGTTCTTTTAATATCTTTGGATGTAGTTCATCTGGTCCAGGAGACTTAAATTCATTTAGATTAACCAGGTATTCCTGTACTTCCTCTACTTATTCTGTGCTGCATTTCCCCAATTGTGTCCTCTGCTCCATTTTCCTCAGGCTGAACACCCTCTTCCTTTTGTGAGAAGACTGTGGCAAAGAAGGTGTTGAGTAGTTCTGCCTTTTCTCTGTCATCTGTTAGAATTTCTCCATCCTCTCTGCGCAATAGCCCTACCATTTCCTTCTTCTTTCTTTTGCTACAGACATACCCCAAAAAGCACTTTTTATTGTTCTTAACCCCTCTAGCAAGCCTGAGCTCATTCTGCTCTTTGGCTTTCCTGACTTTACCCCTACATGTGCTAGCTATTTGTTTGAATTCCTCTTTATTGATTTCGCCCCTCTTCCATTTCTTATACATCTCCCATTTAAAATGTAGTTCAGTTCAGAGTTCTTTTGTCATCCAACTCGGTTTCTTGAGACATCTCCCATTTTTCCTTCTCTTTGGAACAGTTTGTGATTTTCCCTTCAGTATCTCCCTTTTGTGAAGCTCCCGTCCATCTGAACTCCCTTCTCCTTTAGTATTCCTGACCATGGGATCACTCCCATTGTTTCCTTAAGTTTGTTGAAATCAGCTCTCCTAAAGCCTAGAATGAGTGTTTGTCTCTGCCTACCTTCTCCTTTCCACTGTATAAGAAACTCCAGGAGAACATGATCACTCCAACCTAAGGATCCCACCACTTTTACCCCATTGACCAGATCATCCCTGTTGGTTAGGATCAGATCTAAAATAACTGATCCCCTTGTTGCCTCTTCCACCTTTTGAACAAAGAAATTGTCTTTAAGGCAAGTGAGGAATTTGCTAGACCTTGAAGTATTGGCTGAGTTTGACTTCCAGCAAATATCAGGATAATTGAAGTCACCCATCACTACTACATCTCTCCTTTCTGAGTGTGTGGTCATCTGTTCTAGAAAGGCAACATCCAATTCCTCAGTCTGACTTGGGGGTCTGTAGTAGACTTCCACTATAACATCCCTGTTGTTTCCTTCCCCTTTAATTTTTATCCAGATGCTCTCCACCTGATTTCCAGGATTTAAGTCCTGGATTTCTTCATAGGTGTAAACATCCCTGACATATAATGTGATTCCTCCTCCTTTCCTGTTTGGCCTATACCCCTCTATTCTTACATGCTAATCATGAGACTTGTTCTACCAGGTTTCAGTGATTAAATCCTTTAATTGTGATTTGGTACTTATGTGTCAAATGGGGATGAAATGTCAGAGTCACTAAAATTGATCTCCGTTTTCAAAGCTTCTTTGACACTTGTTCATGGATACATCATAGGATATAGTTTCTGCATTCTGTTTTATAATTTGGTACAGGTTGAGTCTGCTTGGGACAGAAGTGTTTTGGATTTTGGATATTTTTGAATTTTGGAATACCTGTATTTGCATATACATACATGATGAGATATAGAATCATAGAATCATAGAGTTGGAAGAGACCACAAGGGCCATCCAGTCCAACCCCCTGCCATGCAGGAATTCCCAATCAAAGCATCCCCGACAGATGGCCATCCAGCTTCTGCTTAAAGACCTCCAAGGAAGGAGACTCCACTACTCTCCAAGGGAGTGTGTTCCACTGTCGAACCGCCCTTACTGTCAGGAAGTTCCTCCTAATGTTGAGATGGAATCTCTTTTCCTGTAGCTTGCATCCATTGTTTCAGGTCCTAGTCTCTGGATCAGCAGAAAACAAGCTTGTTCCCTCCTCAATATGACATCCCTTCAAATATTTAAACACAGCTATCATATAACCTCTCAGCCTTCTCTTCTCCAGGCTAAACATCCCCAGCTCCCTAAGTCGTTCCTCATAGGGCTTAGTTTCCAGGTCCTTCACCATTTTAGTTGCCCTCCTTTGGATACGCTCCAGTTTTTCCACATCCTTTTTGAATTGTGGTGCCCAGAACTGGACACAGTATTCCAGGTGAGGCCTGACCAAAGCAGAATAGAGTGGCACTATTACTTCTCTTGATCTAGACACTATACTTCTACTGATGCAGCCTAAAATTGCATTGGCCTTTTTAGCTGCTGCATCACACTGTTGACTCATGTTCAACTTGTGGTCCACCTGGATTCCTAGATCCCTTTCACACGTAGTCTCATTCAGCCAGGTGTCCCCCATTGTATATCTGTACTTTTCGTTTTTCCGCCCTAAGTGCAGTACCTTACATTTCTCCATGTTGAATTTCATTTTGTTAGCTTTAGCCCAGCTTTCTAGCCTGTTCAAGTCATTTTGAATTTTGATCCTGTCCTCTGGGGTATTAGCTACTCCTCCTAATTTGGTGTCGTCTGCAAATTTGATAACTATGCCCCCAATACCGTCATCCAAGTCATTAATAAAGATATTGAATAGCACTGGGCCCAGGACAGAGCCCTGTGGCACCCCACTGGTCACTTCTTTCCAGGTTGAAAAGGAGCCATTGTTGAGCACCCTTTGGGTTCGGCCAGTTAACCAATTACAAATCCATGTAACAGTTACTTTGTCTAGCCCACATTTTACCAGCTTGTTTGCAAGAATGTCATGGGGAACCTTGTCAAAGGCCTTACTGAAATCAAGATATACTATATCCACAGCATTCCCTTCATCTACCAAGCTGGTAATTTTATCAAAAAAAGAGATCAGATTTGTCTGGCATGACCTGTTTCTCTGAAACCCATGTTGACTTTTTGTGATATCATGGAGATGGGAACTAAGTCTAAATACAAAATTCATTTATGTTTCATATACCTTATACACATAGCCTGACGGTAATTTTATACAATATTTTAAATAATTTTGTGGATGAAAGAAAGTTTGTGTACACTGAACCATCAGAATGCAAAGGTGTCACTATCTCAGCCACCCATGAAGAACATTTGGGTTTTTGGAATATTTTTGATTTGGAATTCTGGGATAAGGAAACTCACACTTTTCATTTTGCTTACCATTGCTACTATTTAACAAAGGTACTACTTAAAAGGTTTTGGGATTCTTTTATTGAAGAATTTAATGTGATCTTTACCATTACTGTTTCTAGTTTGATGGCAACTGTTTATACTATTTTGAAGGTGAGTGCCTGTGCCTTCACTTTGTTCCTTACTTGATATGTAACATGCTGACTGACATTTTAGGTGCTATACACACTTCACAGTAACTAACAAGATTTAGAAAGGCTACTTTTTTGGACCATCCTATACCTCCCAAATTTTCCCAGTCAGCAGGGTTCCTGTAGGGAAAGGTACTCCAAAGAGTAACTCTTTCAAATTCTGGATTAATTGAGATGCAAACATAAAATTCTGTCAATACTGGATCAGTGAAGGAAGGTTGTAGTCCTGTATACACTTGGGAATAATCACCATTTAGAATAACCAGTATTGGACTTACTTCCATGTATTGATGCAAAGTATTTAGATGTATATCTAAATATTGTACTCCATATTTATTTGCATTGAGTTACTTGAAAGAGGTAGTAAGAACATGGATAATGGCATCTCACTTGAACTCTTTATTTGTAAACAGATTGAAAACAGCTGAATATTTTCAATTCACGACAGGCGTTTACAATTATTTTAGTAGAGGTGGCTAAATAATGCACACAGTTTGGCATCTAGCTTCTTAACTCTATTGCACAAGGAATTGTTTTCACAAACAGTATCTAAAATCACAGGTTTTTAAAAACTGCATCCTTTGTTTCCCATCTGAAATATAAATGTAAATTCTCCATTTAAAAAGGAGAATAAGCCTATCCTCTGATTATTTTGGGCATGGGAAACATGTAGCTGAAAATACATTGCAATCTTATTTGCTGTGCCTAGTACTCAAAAATGTGTCCTAATCCTGCCAATTGCTAACAATGGCCCAAAACAGACCGGCCAAAGGGAGTGGCTTCCAGCCATCTTGGGAGCATGTCATGCATATGACCCATGCTCCTGGAGTGGCCGGAAGCTGTTTTGAAGCTGCAAGAGCTGCCTCCCCCAAAAAGCGGTAAAAAACCGCTCCTGCCAGTGGTCTGTTCAGGACCATGGCAGCAGCCTGCTTTGAGAATGGTCACTGCGGTCCCAGGCCGATGAGGGCCTGATCGCAGCTGGACCAGCCAGAGGCCATTCCTAGTCACCCATCTGCTTTGCCCTAATAATCCTTAGTTTAGTAACAGCTGTCACCCAACATAAGGCTGCAATCCCATTATACATGTACTTCCAATATTTTCCATGTTTTACTGAACTCAAGGGATTCACTTCTGAGAAAACACACATAGAACTAGGCTGTAAAAGTTAAACTTGTCATACTGAACTGTTTTTGTTACCATACCGCACAATGGAGTTTGATAGAACTTTATGTGGTTTTGTCCATAAGTATTTTCCAGCAAAGTAACCTGAACAGACAGGGGGAAAAACAATTAGTAATGTTATTCTTTTTTTAAAATTTCAGGTGTTGGAGCTGCTCGTGCAGGAAACCTTACATTCATGGTTGGAGGAGTTGAACAAGAATTTGATGCGGCAAAGGAGCTACTCACATGTATGGGCTCTAATGTAGTCTATTGTGGAGAGGTTGGAACTGGACAGGTACAGTTTGGCTCACTGTTGAACATCCAGCTTTAGCTTTTGTCTCCCTTTCCAACTTTCATCTCTTTAAAAAAATCACTGTGAGTTCTCCTCTCTGGTCAACCTAAAATTTGAGATTTCCATTTAATAGGTTATTAATTGAAATCTCGCCTACCCAACTAGATATGCTATCGGTTTTAGCTAGAAGCTAAACTAAATTTCACAAAAAACTAGGCCTTATCTCTTACACATCTAGACCTCCCACAGGAAGCTCATTCCTTGTTTTTTTACAGAGATAGAGGCATTTTTCATCCTTATTCAGTGTGTGCATGTGTACTTATTACAGACAAGGAAACATGATGATAACATGCAGCTCAATCACTTCCACTTGGTTCCACCTGCCAGTGGAAGCAGCCAAACAATGCTCCATGGTTGGTCCATGGTTAAAAAGTGCTTTATACATAGTTTGTATAGTGTAATGTCAAAAACCAGGCTCTTTGGCTAGGAGCAGAGTCCTTGGGTTGTTTGGTCTCTCCCATAAACAGAAGGAGCCAAGCAGCAGCAATCAGGTAAGCTTGTACACCAGAGGTAGGCAACCTTTTTGAGCTGGGGGCCGGGTTGCTGTCCCTCAGACAGTTGGGGGGGGGGGCAAAGCACCATAAATAAATAAATAAATAAATAAATAAACAAACATTAAAAATAAAAATATGCATGCACACTCTCTCAGCCCCAGAAAAGCCATGGCAAAACCCCTGTGAAGATTTTGCCAAGAAAACCCCAAGAACAAGTAATAACAACAATAATCAATATCATCATGTCGGGTGGTGGCAGCGGTGAGGGGGTGGCGGCGGCAGGACCGGCCTGGGGCATCCGCCCCCCCCCCCCGAGGCATTAGGTTGCCTACCCCTGATGTACACAGTGACTGCAATTCAACATCCCCTAGTGTAACATAAATATCTGCATGCGGAGTTAACACTACATCAGCACTATACAACCTCTGTGCAGAATAACAACATGGAGCAACATGCCACTGATTGGGTATTATTGTGCAGTGTGTAGTCACAGTGCGGTGTGCATTCATAATGCACAATGGCAGTGTACAATGTTCCTGTGTGTGTAACTCTGCTTCTGCTGCTATCAGCAGAATACATCTGTTTTGCCATTGTAAATCATTCATTCTGCATGTGTAGCATGACTTATGCATGCAAATGTCACCAATCAAATGCCAGAGAAAATATGCGATGGATAGGTTTAGCTAGTTTGTAATTGTGTTATCATGTTTTCTTCTCTCCCGTTGTGCTTAGAGTCATGCTTTTTCTCTGTCGTATTGGGATCAGCAGTGGAATTATTTTAACTGATCTGACTCTGAACATCCCTTAGAATTTATTGAAAAAGCCATGTATATATGTTGTAAATAACCAGCAAAAATGGATCAAGAGCCTTGAAACATTTCGTAAATAAGAGGTTGGGAATATGTGGCCTTCCAGATGTTGTTCAACTGCATTTCCCATTAGCTGTACAATCAATGGTGTGATCATGGGAACTCAGATTCAACATCTAGAAGGCCACATTTCCATATCTTGTCATAGAACAATGGCATATTAAGGAACAGAGATGGGGAAAGTGCAGCCCATGGGTCACATGCAGCCCTAAGTCCATTTATGAAGCTCTCAGGAATATTCTCTGCACTCTGGGGAAAAAGAAAGAAATTGGGGGAATTTTCCCCCAAATGCCCAACAATTCCCCCAGAGGTACAGCACAATTTTGTCATGGTTTTGTGTCCTCCACCCAGGCCATTGTGGATCCAAGTTTTTTTATATTTTTGGGGGGCAAAAAGTTTTTTATATATTGGGGTGGGGGACATATATTAGAAAATAATTTGTGAATGTGGGGGCTATGGTTCTCCAGGTTGCCCAAGGGGGCGATGTGCCCCCCCCATCCTTTTACAGTTGCCCATCCCTCTCATAACATGAGTGATTGTGGGCACACAGGCTGTGGCAGATGAAACCCAGATACCAAAGTGAGAAGTTAACTATAGTGAGGATGCAAAAATGTTTCCCGATAAAAGGATGTTGAAACTTTAATATATATCCTACATATGTTACCCTCTGTTTTCAAGCATCTGATGAAGTAGGCTCATGGCTACAAAATCTCATGAGATGTTTAACAACTTAGATGTTATGACTGTTTATGACTTGTGGGGTTTTTTGTTGTTGGTGGTGTTTTGTTTTGTTTTTGTTTGTTTTGTTTTGTTTTGTTGCTGTGATAGTGAAACACTGCTCTTTAGGTGGGTTATTAGTCCATTAGTTATGTCTAACTGGCATCAGTAGATCATTTGTAATTGCAGTGGCCAAGATTCAGTAGTGTGTCCTTCAGCATCCAGTCTATTTGAAGCAAGACTTTCTCCTCCCCACCCCTATAGCCCTCTGTACTTCCATAAACCAACTTCATAGGGTTACCTAGCTCTCCAGAGCAGGTTCCTGGGGTATTTAGGAGACTGCTCAATGCAGTAGGGATCACTGAGTGGGGTTGCAGACTGCCAGAAATAGTGCAAATTGAGTCCACTTTTAGGGTTAGAGTTAGGGTTAGGGAATCATGGGAACTGTATTTTATTGTGGCACCAGAGCTCTCTGATAGAGAAGGCTCAATGTCTCAGAAAAAAAAATCCCATGATTCCCTAGCACTAACCCTAACCCTAAAAGTGGACTCAATTTGCACTGTTTCTGGCAGTCTGCAACCCCCCTAAGTTTGAAGGAAATATTAAGTGCAAATATACTATTGGATGCTGGCCAGTATTTGTATGTGTATGTACCTTCACGTTGCCTGTTGGCTTTTGGCGACCCCATGCATTTTATAAGATTTTCTTAAGCAATGAATACTCAGAGGTGGTTTTGCCAGTTCCTCTGCACTATAGCCTACAGCACCTGGTATTTGTTGGTGGTCGTCTATCCAAGTACTAACTAGGGTTGACCCTTCTTTGCTTCTAAGATAATAATAATAAGTTTTATTTATAGCCCGCCCCTCTGCTAGGCAATCGGGGCGGGTTACAGCATTTTAAAACAGCACAGTTAAAAACATTCTCTCCAAACATAATCCCTCCACCCACCCCTTAAAACAAGATTAAACCAAAAAATAATTAAAACAACACAAGAATAAATTAAAAACTCAATCCGGAGTCAGTGGTCAATGAGCAAGTTGTCCCTCTCCATGGACAAATATTATTCTGGGAAGGCCTGCCGGAAGAGATCCGTCTTTACTGCCTTCTTAAAGGCAGCAAGGGTGGTTATCAGACGGATCTCATCCGGCAGGCCATTCCACAGTCTGGGAGCGGTAGCGGAGAAGGCCCTCTGGGAGGTCCGGGACAGCCTAGTTTTTATTGGCTGTAACAGATTCCTCCCAGAGGACCGCAGGGCGCGGGGGGGATCATACGGGGAGAGGCGGTCTCTAAGATAAGATGGACCCAAGCCATGTAGGGCTTTAAAGGTCAAAACCAACACCTTGTACTGTGCCCGGAAACTAATCGGCAGCCAGTGGAGGGATTTAAGCACCGGTGTTATGTGCTCCCTCCTTGATGTTCCCGTGATTACCCTGGCTGCCATATTCTGTACTAATTGAAGTTTCCGGGTTAGGCACAAGGGTAGCCCCATGTAGAGTGCATTGCAGAAATCCAGACGTGAGGTTACCAGGGCGTGTACCACAGTTTCCAGATCCCTCATATCCAGATAAGGGCGCAGTTGGCGTATCAGCCGAAGCTGATAACAGGCACTCCTGACCACCGCATTCACCTGACTAGTCATGTGAAGCGATGAGTCAAGGAGCACCCCCAAACTGCGAACACAGTCCTTTACGGGGAGTGTGACCCCGCCCAGGACTGGAGGCTGTATTCCCAGACCTGGTTTCGGGCCTGTGATTGCGAGTACCTCCGTTTTGTCTGGATTCAACTTCAATCTGTTTTTCCTCATCCAACCCATTACCGCTCTTAGACAGTCATTAAGAGGTGAGACGCCATCTGAAGTCTGAGACGATGATCTGGACATGGAGAGATATATCTGGGTGTCGTCAGCGTACTGAAGACACCGCGCTCCATGCCTCCGAATGATCTCCCCCAGCGGTTTCATATAAATATTAAACAGCATCGGGGACAGGATGGCGCCCTGAGGGACGCCACAATTAAGCTCAATTTTGGATGAGCAACTGTCCCCGAGCCTCACCCTCTGAGATCTGCCCGAGAGGAAGGAACGGAACCACTGCAGAGCAGTGCCTCCAATTCCTAACTCTCTCAGGCGATCTAAGAGGATGGCATGATCTATAGTGTCAAAGGCTGCAGAGAGATCCAAGAGCACTAGCAGGGTCACACTACCCCTGTCAATACTCAGGCGGAGGTCATCGGTCAGAGCAACCATGGCAGTCTCAACCCCAAATCCTGTCCTGAAGCCGGTTTGAAATGGGTCAAGATAATCGGTTTCATCCAAGACTGCCTGGAGCTGGGAAGCAACTGCCCTCTCGATCACCTTACTCAAAAAAGGGAGTAAGGAGACTGGTCTATAGTTGTTTCTGTCCAGGGGGTCCAGGGAAGGCTTCTTCAGGAGTGGCTTAACCGCCGCCTCCTTTAGACAAGATGGTACTTTGCCTTCTCTGAATGATGCATTGATTGTGTCCCGAAGGAACCCCTTCAACGCATCTCCCCCCTGGACGACCAGCCAAGATGGACATGGATCGAGGGGGCAGGTCGTCTTCCTCACCATTCCAAGCAACTTGTCCACGTCATCGGTACTCACAGATTGTAATTGATCCAGTGAAATGTCATCAACGGAGTTCCTGGATGCCTCATCTACGGATTCTGCCAAAACAATGGTGTCTAAGTCGGCTCTTATCCGAGAGATTTTATCTGCAAAGTAGATATTAAAGGCCTCACAGCAGGCTGTCGTCGGGTTCAGTAGGGGATTCGGCGCAGGAGGAACCCTTGTCAGCTCCCCCACCACCCTAAACAGCTCTGCCGGGCGAGACTCTGCAGACGCAATGCGTGCAGAACTGAAAGATTTCCGCGCTGCACGCAAAGCCTCCCTATAGGAATCAAGATGTTTCCTAAGGCGAGTTCTGTCGGATGAGAGACGGCTCTTCCGCCATTCGCACTCTAGTCGTTGTCCAGCTCGCTTCATCCTCCTAAGCTCCTCGGTATACCAGGGCTTACGATTAGGAGCGGGCTGGAAAGGACGCTTGGGAGCGATCGTGTCGATAGCCTTGGTGAGATCGATGTTCCAGGTGTCCACCAAGGCCTCGACAGAATCACCGGCGTTACCAACCATTAAACCCTCTAAGGCTTTCTGGAATCCAATTGGTTCCATTAGCCTTCGAGGGCGGACCATTCTAATTGGTCCACCACCCCCGGGAGGGTGGGTAATAGCCTTTAGTTCTGCCTTGATCAGAAAATGATCCGTCCATGACAGTGCGGAGATAGTAGTAACCTCCGCCCACGGATATTCCTGCTCCGTACTAAAGACCGCATCGAGGGTATGACCAGCACAATGCGTGGGCCCGTTGACCAACTGGGATAGGCCCATGTTAGTCATGGTATCCATGAACTCCCGAGCCGTGCCAGTTAAATCTTGCAAACTGGTTTCAAGAGGGATGTTGAAATCACCCAGAACCAAGAGTCTGGGCGACTCCAACAGCAGCTCGGAAACCAGGGCAGTCAGCTCGGTCAGGGAGTCTGTTAAGCAACGGGGTGGCCGGTATACCAACAGAATCCCCAAACTATCCCTGGTCTTCAGGCTAAGGTACATACACTCGATGTGTGTCGTTTTCCGGATAGGCTTTCTGATCACGGTTAAAGTGTTCTTATAGACCAAGGCTATGCCACCCCCCCGCCCACTTTCCCTCACCTGCTCAGAAACTGAGTACCCAGCTGGGAGAGCCTGCGCCCAGATAAAGAGGGATCTGGTGCCTTAGGGTCTTTCCGCAGTTCTTCTGCAGATTCAAGTAGTAATTATATTGGAAGCATACCAGAATTTCAGTTTGAAATCACTTCCTGGACAGTGAGACCCCTTGATTGCAATAGGGCTTAAACTTAGTAGACTTATAAGATTGTCTTTCAAATGAAACTGCTGTGCCAGCTTGCCCAAAACATTTTTACCACTTCTATTCCATAATCCATGATAAATGGTTGCTATCTAGGCTAGGGAGTAGCTATGGAATAAATGCATTAGTAATGAAATTGAGCTTCTGTTGGATAGTTACCTGGGTAACAGAAATTCATGGAATGTTGACTTTATTTTCAGGCTGCAAAAATCTGCAACAACATGCTTTTAGCCATCAGTATGATTGGAACTGCTGAGACCATGAATCTTGGAATCAGGTGTGTAGGATTTTACAATATCCATTTTACATTGACATCGTTTATGCAGTTTTCTGACTGACTTTTCTGTGGACAAATTATTTTTAAAGAAATCAGTTAACAACTACAGCTCAAGTTTACTAAAGGTATACCTCAGTTAATGAAGTAGATGCATTCCTGAGCGTTACTTGTTTAATAAAAAAAATTGCTACTAGAGACAGAAATAACATGGAAAGAATATGGAGAAATTCCTGCACCATGAAGCAAAAGAGCCATTAAACATGTTTCAGCAAATGTTTTATTCAAAACTAACAATTCACACATATGAAATGAAAGGATCTTCTCAGGTAAGACTAGCATGAGTAAACAAAAACATTTTTAACCATCTCAAAACCACTTGAAAGCTTTCTTCAAAATGCATCCAGGGATAACTTTTTCTTTCACCAACTTCCACTTTATTATTTTTGTTTTGGTGGCCAAGCATACAGGTTTATGCTTTTCTAACATGCTGGGAGTACTTGATGAGGCAGGCTGATCCCCCATTTTTATGTTCATACATGCTCAATAAAGGATCTTTTTTTACCTTGCTAGAGAAGAATTTCATTCATTCTCAACTCAATGTTGTATTGCACTGATTCCTGCAGACATGCTGCTGCAACTTGAAACCATCTTCCCAGTGCCGATGTTGCTAACAAACTTCTAGCTAGAGAGAGGACTAGGATAAACGGTGGCTGGCAGGTGTACAAAGATTTTGTAAAAAAGAGCTTCTTGTCAGAGGATTTGTTAATGGAGGTGTGTCTGTGTTTCATTATTATAATGCTTACCCCCTCCCTCCAAAAATTTTTTCATCTTGGATAGGATTTTAAGAAGCAGGGAAGTCCCTTTCTTAGGTCTAAAACCAAAAGTGTAAGTTAGATTGTATACAGTAGGGGTAGGCAACCTTTCCCCTTTAAGGGCCGAGGGACTTCACCTCCCAGAATCCTAGGAGCTATTGGCCAACATGGGACTATTGGCCAACATGGCTGAGGCTTCTGGGAGCTGAAGTCCCTCAGCCCTTAAAGGGGAAAGGTTGCCTACCCCTGGTATATAGGGAATCCTTTTCTTATGTGCAGATAGAATTTGCAGCACATATGGCATGCAAGGCATGTGATGTGATCCACCATGATTTTGATAAATCATTTTTGGTACCCTGTGTCTGGTAAATGACACTGGCATTAACAGGCATACCTTGTGGCCAAAGTAGGTATCATGCTGTAAACAACATTGAACCACAGCCTTGACAGACATTAGGAAAAAAATGAAAATTGTTGTACCTCTTGCACTCAAAAATGTAGCTGTAACTCATTGTAGGGATGAGGGTGCTTTTATTAGATAATCCGGTATAAAGCTTTTTGTTAACATTAAGGAACTTCTGGGTCAAGGTTTGGAAAAATTTAGTTGTTCATTCAGCATGTTTTGTATGCTAATAAGCATTCATACAGGCATTGGGCAATTCATTTAACTCTGCAATAGACTGGCCTATTTCCTTTTGTTCTTTGTGCATCTAATTTTCCACTATGGAGCTTGCAGTAATTTTAACCACAGTTTTAGTTGTGGATTTTCAGCTGCTCACTAGTAACTGCATATACTATAAATGTTTGTGGATTCTAAAGAATAAATCTGTCTGTTAGAAGATAAAGGGAAACACAAATGTGTTGTGCGCATATATATATATATAGGTTAAGACATGCACACACAGGCACCCCAAAGGCAGATAATGGATTCACATTTCCCCTTAATTACCATATCAAGATGCAGTTGTTTTATTGAATTGCCCTTGTCTCAGATGTTAGACTATCTTGACCTATTAAGTTGTCATGTTGTAATTGAGATAAAAGAGGAATTTGCTTTGCATCAGTGCTAATTGGTTTATCAATATCCTGTACCATTTACATTTTAAAATTGAACATCTGTAAGATAGGGAAGCATATCTTTAACAAGCCATAATAAAACCCATAAGGTTGTATACTACCGTTGTAATTGAGGATTGTGAAACTGTATCATAGTCAGCTTTAAGTCATGGCTTGCTTAATGAAAAATCAATCACCTATGACTTCATTGTATTTAGTTCAAGTTAAAACTCACATTTTCTATTATAAAAAATATTCGGCTGGCATGGAGCACTGAAAGATCTCATGCTATAATGGTATGCAACCCTAATTGGTGTTTGCAACTACTGTAGCATGCAAGTATCTCTGGGTTTTCATATACTGGTTAATGTGGGAGGGGGCACATTCTGCAGAGATGGTGTTATGAATTTGGACAGTTAATGTTCTGATTGGTCTGATTAAATCCAAGAGGGCATATGCTGTATGGGATCACTAGCTATATAACCTGAAGACTGGCATTTTTTCCCCAATGTGCTGAGGTCCAGTGCAGTATTTGTACCATGTTATTATTCTTACAGTTTTCTGGAAACTCACCATGAACCAGTAGCCAGTGGTCATGGATTGGTCCTGGTGCATGGATCACCACTCTTGAACAGCACAGATCCTTTTACCTCTTTTGAGCCTCTTCCCAGCAAGTGTCTGTTCCTGTTTCCAAATTTAATAAAGACAGAGGTATTACTGCTAAAAGAAGGTGAAATGGCAGCAAAGGGCTTCTCAGAACGTCTCTGCAATTAAAATTACATGGCAGTCTTGCCTGTCTCTTTCCTAAGAAGACAAAGAAATAAACCAAAAACAAATAGTGGGTTATATTTGTCTGGCTTGTTGAGGTAGAGACAAGCCAAAACACCAAGTCCAAGGTCTTAGTAAACAAATCACAAACTGAAAGTCTGTGATTTATTCAGTCACCACCTTTGAGCTCCTTGGAACAGAAATGATCAACCATTGTCCACTAGCATGCTGGCTCACTCAAGATATGCCAAATTTCTACAGAGCTTTGGCTCACCTATGGGACTTTCTTACTTATGTTATTTCTCATACTGGGGAGAATTAAGCTTTGCATATTTTCTAGTTTACAGTGCTGGGAATAAATACTGTGACACCATTTATTCTTTCCTTGCTTCTACATCCCACATAGTAGTGTGTGTGAATGTGAAAGGTTTTTTTTTCCAGGAAAACATTGCTGCTTTTTTATTTTATTAGCTTGGTATATAGAACGAGGGTTTGGATATTTGTTTTTATATATAAGAATAGGAGTAAAATAACCTTGCACTGCACTGCAGAACTAATGCAGTTTGACACCACTTTTAACTGCCATGGCTTGGTGCTATGGAATTCTGGGATTTGTAGTATGTTGTGGCATCAGAGCACCCTGACATAGAATGATAAATATCTCACAAAACTGCAAATCCCAAAATTCTGTAACATTGAGCCATGGCAGTTAAAGTGGTGTCAAATTGCATTAGGTCTGCAGTTCAGATGCCCCAATCACAGGCTTTTCTTGGCGAGATTTGTTCAGTTGGGTTGTTACTACCTTCCTCTGAGACTAAAAGAGTGTGACTCACACTCAGGGTCACCCAGTTGTTTTCAGTGGCTCAGCAGGGATTCAAGCCCTGGTTTCCTGGAGCCTAGTCCAACACTCAGTCTATTACATCAGCCCAGCTCTGTTTAAATCCAGAGGAGAGTTTTTGTGCACTTTGGATGTAGCATCCAAATATAGATTTATGTTGAAGGGGTGAATGGGAGAAAAGAAATATGTCATGTGTCTTCTGGGTAAAGGTAAAGGTATTCTCCGTTGACAAGATTGTCAAGTCATGCCTGACCATAGAGGGCAGTGCTCATCTCCATTACTAAGCTAAAGAGCCAGCATTGTCAGAGACTACTCTGTGGCCAGCATGGTTCATGTGGCCAGCATGGTTGTACAGAACGCTGTTTACCTTCCCACTGAGAAGTGGTAGCTATTTGTCTTCTTGCATTTGCATGCTTTTGAACTGCTAGGTTGGCAGAAGCTAGGACTAGTGAGAGGAGCTCACCCCATCATGCAGCACCTGACGATCTTGCAGTCAACAGACTCAGCGTCTTAACCACTTGAGCCACTGCATCCCAGCGTGTCTACTAGTAGTTTTCAAATATTAAGATATTGTGGGGAAAGATAATAGAAAATAACAGTGGGACAGCAGGATGAAATCTGGACTTAAAAGTCATTCATTGTTCTTTTCGGACATGGTCAGAATGAGGTCCTCTGGAAAATCAGAAAATGGCCATTAATTTGCTACAATTGCAATCATATAGAAATGGAAGCAAAAATGAGGAGAGTACAAAGGAATGACCAGTGTCTGGGGACTCGTATTTATTATGAAATTGACAATATTGAAAATAATACAGGGCAGATATTAAAACAAACATATTATTTGGAAAATATTCTGTACTTTGCTTTGGAGTAATAAAGTGCCAGAGCCAGTACAAGTTTGAGCATTGGACTACAACCCTGGAGAAGCCAGGGTTCAATTCCCCATTTGGCCATGGAAACCCACTGGGTGAGCTGGGGCAAGTCACATTCTCTCAGCCTCAAAGGGAGACAAAAGCAACCCCCCTCTGAACATATCTTGCCAAGAAAACCCTCTGATAGGTTTGCCTTAGGGTCACCATAAGTCAGCAATGACTTGAAGACCCAACAACAGCAACAACAAGATGATGTGCACTTTAACATTTATTGAAATCATTGTAGGGAGAAAAGACTGTAATAAAGTGGTGACACAAGTCACTAATATTTGATCTAATAATAATATGAATAATTGTAAAATGAACTGTTCACTATATAAAGCCTGACATTAGATTGTATTTAAAACAAAGATTCTTGTACCATCTTAAAGATTAACCAATTTATTATGGCTGTAAGTTTTCATGTGCTACAGCTTATTTTGAGAGCAGTGCAGACTGCTTATGAGCGTGGATCCCAGCCGTGTCTACAAATCTGCAAGAAAGTAACAGTAGCACAGTAATTTCTCAAACAGTCAACAGTTCCATATCTATTAAAAGAAAATGTTGCATTCTGTGCTATTTCCTTAGTGTCCATAGATATAAATGAGCTGTAAAATTGAAAGAACAGGAAGATTTACTCAGTGCAATGTATTCCAAGAAAGCTTTGAAAATTCATGACTTGCAGTCAAGTAAGATGACAGCATACCCTTTATTTTCTTCATATACCTTGTGCCTCAAGCACAAAATAGTTCTCCTGTCAATGCTAGCCTTTAGGAGAGACCAGTTGTGCAAAGCATCGGATGCAAGCAGAATGAAGAATACTTACCCTGGCTGGAGGCCTCTAACCCTACAAGGTATAATGGTTTGGAATCCTGCTGGTTAATCCCAGTTATAGTAGAGCCATTCAGTCAGTTCCTGAATGGTTAAGTCAGCATAGGTAAATCCCATTGATTCAATGGGTCTACTCTAGTTAGGACAACAGAATTCAGGCCATTGAGTGCTTTGTTTACTGGTTGTGGCAAGGCTGGTGGTATAGTGTTTCACTATAGTTCTGGGGCTCTTGGTTAGGCAGTGTGCCCAGGAGGGCTTGTGTTCAGAAGGAGCTAGGAGCCAGCATGGTGCAGTAGTTTGAGTGTTGGACTAGGACACTGGGAGATCAGGGTTCGAATCCCTGCTTAGCCATGGAAACCCACTGGGTCGCCTTGGGTAAGTCATACTCTTTTCAGCCTTAGAGGAAGGCAAGGTAAAAACCCCTCTGAACAAATCTTGCCAAGAAAACCTTGTGATACTTCACCTTAAGGTTGTCATAAGTCAGAAATGACTTGAAGGCACACGGCAACTAGATGTTTTGGGACTGTAATACACAGTCTGTTTTAATACACATGCTGTTTTAAGGCTGCTAGGAGTAGCAGTTCATCAACATCCAGAGGGCCACACTCTGGTCCCTGGTGTAGAGTAAGGCATTTGCCTATATCTGATGTTCTCACACCTCTGTCAGTATTGACAGCAATGCACAACACTTGCTAAAAGAGGGTATCCAGTGTGCACTGCGCACATCTTGGAGTCAAGGAACAAAGAGAGTTACTTAGAATAGTGATAAGACTGAAAGCCCTAATAAAAATAAAACTTTCTCTTTTACCTTAAGAGATAAAAGTCTTTTAATACCTAACTTGGGTATGCTAGCAGTCTCCATCTGGTTGATTTCATTATGTTAACAAAAGAAATAACCAAAGAAAGAATCCCCAAACAAAAGGTATCTTCTGCCGTTATATACAGTGGGCCCTTGGTATCCACTGGAGTTTTGTTTCAGGACCCTCCATGGATACCAAAATCCATGAATGCTTAAGTCCCATTAAATACAATGGCATAGTAAAATAGTGTCCCTTATGTACAATGGAAAAATCATTGTATTTTGGAATTTATATTTTTTTGAATATTTTCAAGCTGTGGGTGTTTGAATCCGTCGATAAAGAATCCATGGATATGGGAGGGCTGTACCTTTCTTTCTTTTTTTTACTTGACCTTTTTCTTTGATTAAAACATTCTTTTGCCATAAGATATTAAAATGAAATTTTCCATTTGCCCTTGGTCAAATAGTGTCTTAGAATGACAGTATCCCAGTCTTGTAATATGTAAAGCTTTCTTGTGCCTGCTGCTAGATGGGATAAGAGTAATCTAGGAATACGGTGGCTAGGTAAGTGAACTCCAGAGCAAAGGCAAAGTGAAAACCAAAGGGTTTGACTTAAATTAATTTTTTTTTAAATTAACAGTTGGGGTCAAATTACATTTTACCACAGTGATGAAAAAAATCTACATGTTTAACTAATTAGAAATTTCATTCAAGTTTGGCCATGTGTCTGTGTGTGTGTTTGTGTGTGTGTGTGTGTGTGGTTTTTTTTAACTATATAGATTTACTCTGTTTTGACAGTTCTGAACTCTTTCCTTGCTTGTGACAAGCTTGAAGGACTTGTGTGTTGATTATATGTTCCAATTATTGATGGGGTCTGGCCAAAATAATGTGCTGCCTTTTCTCCTCCACCCCCAGAGTAGAACACCTTGGTAATTGTAAATGCATGCACACATGCACAGTTTTACCATGTCCAGTGGCAAGTTATTATGGGGACTGACAGACTGTCATCGTTTTGATAGCTTGAGCAGTATATCTCTTGAACAGCAATAGAGCTCTTATGCAGAAAGTATCATATGTTCCGAGCCAATTTACAGGGAAACAGCAATAACATTTTATCATGGTTGAGAGCCCAGTAGCTGCTTCCTATTAAACTTGCCCTTTCAGATACCTGTCTTGGATTAATTTGTTGATTTCAAATGGAAACTCAGTCTTCTCCACTGAAGCATGACTTTCTAGAATAGACTCTTACTGAATGACAATTACTGTATATTCTACCCGCTTTCAGACCATTACAAGCTCTGGGCACAGTGGAAGACAGAGGACTTCTTCAGTAACTGATTTTAATATGTGTCTAATTTTAGCTGTCAGTTATCTACGCACCACTAGATGAATCCTCAGAAAGATGAAATGCAAAACACCTCTAACTTGCTCCTTTTAATGATATACTTGCTGCAAGGGATGAAAAGAGAAGGATTGGGAGGGGAATGTGGCCAATCTCAAGTCTCTTGAAGGAAACTGGATAGTGTGTAGGAACACATAATTTTGAAAAAAATATTGTTTGCATGTTCTTCTGGAAATGCAGTGCATTTGTCTATGAGATCTGTGATGTTAAGGGACAAATGACATTAAAGACATTCATGATAGCTGTCCCGGGCAATGTTTAGTTTAAGGACAGAAACACATATGTTCTGCTTGATAGGAGTAATCCCATCCCCTTTGTCCCCAAAAGTTGGACCACAATTATCAGAGTCCCTTACCATTGGCCATGCTGGTCCAACAGTATTTGGTTGCCCAAGGTTAGGAACCACTGTTACATAGCCTATAGAAGAAAGCTGCAATCATATAGTCACTTTCCTGGGAGTAAATTAAATTCAAGGGGACTGATCACTGAGCAGGTACACTTTGGATTGTATTGTATTTGTACCTGAAAGTGATCCAGAGATTTTGTCTTTCTGTAGTACAAGGAAGTTGACTCTGGAGATGATATAGTGTCAAAATACCCCAATCCTGAATTTTTAAAGAAGTGGTGCAAGTGATTCTTTATCACTGTCAATGCAGTCTTAATTAACTTTCCAGTACAGTTCAAGCAACCTCATGAAGAATTTTTTTATCATAGACACCTGAGATTATGCCAATATTGGTGCATAGTGAATAATAACTAGGAGGTCATATGTACATGGTATGTTATTATTTTGTTGTTTTTAATGTAATACTCATCTATTTATTTTTTAAAATATATCCTTGCTGATTAACCCTCAAAACGGAGGTTGTTTTGTTATACTGGAGCTGGATATTGTGATCATGTGAAAGCACAGTTCAGAAACTTTTAAAGCAAGAGGGTGAGGAACCTCTTTAGCTCAAGGGCTAGATTCTGAGAATGTCAGAGACATTCTTAGAGAGCCACATTTCAGGTTAGAACCAATTTTTTTTTAGCATATTAAGAGTTTAAAACTCTTATTGTTTATAGCAGGGGTCGGCAACCTATGGCCCGTGTGCCAGGTCCGCCCCCCGAGGCCTTTGGACCGGCCCCCGCCGACCCCCTGCTGCCGACTGCTGCCGACCGCATTGCAGTCGCCATTTTGTTTTCCAAAATGGTGGCCACGACTTGTTTGAGCATGCGCAAACTTGTTTGTGCATGCGGCGGCAGAGGTCGGTGGTGGGGGTTGGTGGGGGCGCGTGCGCGCCCCACCATTTCCCCTCCACACCTTCAGCCCGCGGAAGACCTGGGGATCCCCGGACTGGCCCCAGGTAAAGGGTACTTGCTGTGGAATTCTCTCCCAGGGGAGGCTTACTTGGCATCCTTGGGGCTTTATTTCCCTTAGGAAGGAAGTTTTTACTGTCGATTTTGGCTGCTGCTTTTATCCTTCCCATTGATTATTTTGCTGATTTTTGTTTTTTTGTATTTGTATTGTGTTTTCAAGTGATGTAAATTATCCTGGTAATTTTATACCAAAAGTGATGCAGAATCCTGATAAATAATATGGATACTCATGTACAACAGCAATGATGGTTTTAGCAATAAATAAATGTATAATTGCAGGGAGGAATAACTGAAAATCAGAACAGAGCCAGCAGATTTATGATCCAAAAAACAAATAAATTGCCACTACCACATGGGGTTCTGCTTTTCATAGATGTATCTGTGGCTTTAGTACTTGAAATTTGATGTTTCGTAAATGGTAGGAGTGACACATACTGCTTGTTACAGCAAGAAAAATGTTACTGAAACTGCAAACAATGTAATGGCCAGGTCCAAGCTTGAAAAATTTTGCTGTAAAGGAGGATTCTTCTAGAATTATTTTAAATTCACAGAGTTCTGTCTTCTGAGAAGTAAGCCCTACTGATTTCAATTGGGTTTACTCTGTGGTAAGTATGTACTGGAAACTTTTCTTTCCCAAATCTTTGTACATCTCTCTTTTTATAGAGATTTTTGTGAAACTATTGAAAGCTATTGTTTTTTTATTGTAGCTGCCTGTGTAATTGCTACAGAATGATGCTGTACAACCTGATAGCAACAATCACAGGAAGATGCAAGGCTTTTATTTAAAAGCCTGTGGTATTAACATTTTCACTGTGTTTAAAATCTACCCACAACTGTGCAGTGGTTTATGCTTTCAGCTCAGTGATGGGTATAGAACAAATGATGTTTCTGCTTGGACAAGCTTTGTTTTATCAGGATCAGTAACCTTCTCAGCAAGTGACCCAGAACTATAATACATGTCTCTGAATAGATAGAGAACATATGTCACTGTGCGGTATAGTCTTGCCTCTTGAGCAAGAGCATATAATAAAGGTTTAATAATAAAAAAAGAAAGTTGCAATAGTAAAATGTCATTTAGGGAGGATATATTTTAGACTCATTACAGATGGCAGTGTAGCAGCCATGATTCCAATTTGTAATTTTATACTTTTCTGTAGGAATGATTTGGCCAGTGCCCTAGAATACCATTTGAATTTTAAGATGATAAAATATTCTTCTTATATAGATAAGTTAAAGGGATCCAACAGATTCCCAGTGTCTTTTATTCTGTGTTTCTGCTTTCATCCAGTAATTTGCATGCTAAAACTAGCAGGAGGTGGGGGTGCTGATGACCTTTAATTTAAGAAAGGGTCTCTCTCTCTCTTAATATCAGTTCTCTGGATCATTTTTCAAACCCTTACAATACAAGTAAAGAAATGACAATGAGGTCTCAACATATAAAAATAGGTCACCCATGACGTTGCATTCTGACATGAACACTTCTCTTCTTTTGACCTTTGGCAGGTTAGGGCTTGACCCCAAGCTGTTGGCCAAAATCTTAAATATGAGCTCAGGCCGTTGTTGGTCAAGCGATACTTACAACCCTGTGCCAGGAGTCATGGAAGGAGTACCTTCTGCTAACAATTATCAAGGTGGCTTTGGGACAACCCTCATGGCCAAGGTATGTATATCCATGCATATTGCAGTGTGCCAGGAAAACAGTGGTTTCATTTTTGGCTGGAAAAAAAAAAGGGGGGGGAGCAACCAAACCACCATGGATTTTAGCTGTGTCAGTTTGCTTTATGAGTGATCTTGACCCACCCAAAAAGATTGGGGAAGTTCAGTGAATTTGGGGGTGCCTTTTTGGCTTGAAGGCAGCCTAAAAGGAAGACTTGGGGTGCTAGATATGGACTGTATCCTAGACTTTCCCATCCCTGTGTGTACCAAAACATAAATGTACTTGTATAGAATAATAAGTCTTGGTGGTATGTATAATAAGCTGAAATCCAGTTGCTGCTCCCAACTAGATTGGACCATTGTAACCAATAGGATTTACAAGTGTTTTGAGATGATTAGCAGATAATTCAGTAGGTGGATGCTAGCTGGGACCATCAGTAAGATTTTGGTCTGATTGTTACAGCTTCTAACAGCACAGCAAGTCTTTGCATAAAATATTTTCTTTGTGGTACTGGAAAAAAACACACAAATTCAGTTATGAGTAGTGATAACTTTATGCATATTTATTTAGATTTTTAGTTCATCTCCAGCCTGAAGGGTTGAAGTAGTGAATGACATCTCTTTTCTCTCTCTCTCTCTCTCTCTCTGTCTCATAGACACACTCACACATGCATGTGCATGAACACACACACACACACACTATGTGTTGGGCAGAACAAAATGTAGACACAAGACTTTTTTTTCTTTCTAAAAAAAATTCAGGACCTTGCTTGGGCAGGGAGGCAATTTTCTACATTTTTTTCTTTAGTTCTAGTTTTGAAAAAAATGAAGAGAATCCTAAATGCACAGGTAAGGCTCATCACCTAGTCTGCCCTACCCTTCTGATACATTGGGCCAAATGGGCCCAGTTTTTGGACTCTTTTTTGTAAATAACTACAACTTCTAAGTATTCTCCCAAAAGTTATGTTTTATATTTTCTGACAAGGGCTGAAACAGGGATTTTAACTTTGAAAACTTGCAAGCATCAGTAGGGAGGGGCTGTATGTGCTAGGCAGAATCTTAGGGCCTTTATAGGCTGCCAGAAATAATGCAGCTTGAGACCACTTTAACTGCCCTGGCTCAATGCTAGGGAATCATGGGAACTGTAGTTTATTGTGGCACCAGAGCTCCTTGACAGAGAAGGCTCAATGAAGCTTATTGCATGGCACTTACAAGAACAGGAACGGAACCGAATAGAGCAAAAACACATTTTATTGCACGAGAAAATGCCACCGATGCTGCCAGGAGTCCCCAAGGCATTCCCCAGCCGTTCCTGTCAGCCGATTTTTGAAGGGGACTCCCGGCAGCATTGGTGGCATTCTCCCGTGCAATAAAATGTGTTTTTGCCCTGTTCCGTTCCCTTCCGTTCCGTTCCCGTTCCTTAAGTGCCAAGCTTAAATGTCTCAGAAAAAACTACAATTCCCATGATTCCCTAGCATCGGACCAGGGCAGTTAAAGTGGTCTCAAGCTGCATTATTTCTGGCAGTCTGTAACGGCCCTTAGTTACACTTTATTCAGACTGCCTGGTTTTTTTTTTTTTATCTAGCCCAGTATTTATATGCATGGTGTAGTGGTTTGAGCATTGGACTACGACTTTGGAGAGCAGTGGTTAGAGCAGAGTAGTGGTTAGAGCAGGATTCTAATCCCCTCTCAGGTATGAAAACCCACTGGGTGACCTTGGGCAAGTCACACTCTTTCAGACTCAGTGGGAGGCAAAGGCAAGCCCCCCTCTGAACAAATCTTGTCAAGAAACCCCCCTGATAGGTTCACTTTAGGGTTGCCATAAGTTGAAAATGACTTGAAGGCAAAACAAGGAGGAAGAAACCAGTGCCTCTGCAGGACCTGTGGTCCAGATCTCATTGGCTTGCAGCTCCTATCAGTCCCAGCCAGTATGGCTAATGGTAAGAGATGATGGGACTGACATATCTGGAGAGTCACATATTCCCCCACCTCAGGCTACCCCTTTCTGTTGACACTGGAAATAGGGAGATATGTACCATTAAAGTACAGCCTTTACTCAAAGTTGTATCTTCTCTGACACCACTGTGATATTTCAGATAACCTAACTTCCATATTTTAACTGTAGCTTCCAGAGCTTTGGAAAGTTACCTTTTGCACTACTACTTCCAGAATCCCTAGCCATGGGAATAGTAATCTTTCCAAGCTCTGCTAGTTTTCCTTATATAATGAACCACAACTGCTTTTACTGCTTGCATTTTTCATTTTACAACCTTCCCCCATCTCCACCTCTGGTCTGTAAATATTTGTGTGTGTGTTTTCTTTTTTTCAGGATCTTGGCTTGGCCCAGATTTCAGCTACTAACACCAAGACACCAGTCCCTCTTGGCTCTTTGGCCCATCAGGTTTACAGGATCATGTGTGCCAAGGGCTATGCCCAGAAAGACTTCTCATCTGTGTTCCAGTTTTTACGTGAAGAGGAAAGCTTGTGAAATCTTTCCTTTGACAATGGACAATATTAGAAACTAAACTCTATTTAGGGAACCACTTTCCAGATTACTCAATAAATATATAGGTTAATGAAAGATCATGAATCATGATCTCAGCCACCTCTGTCTTCTGGGTCACAGAACTGCCTCCAGGATTTATTGTCTCTTTTTTTGAAAGATTGTTGGAAAGGCTTTTAAAATGCTTAACAATATGTAACTGGTTTAAAGAAAGAATCATACTAGAGTTATACAACATGCATTCTACATGTATTTGCACACAAAATTGATGGCATAGTTATATACTGTGGAAAACTGACTGTGATTAAAGGATGTGATGCTGAGCTTTCTACCTAAGTAAAAATCATTTTTCCTTTTTTTAATAAAAGAAAAAAGGAAAAATACTGCAATTGATAATTTTACTGATATATTTTTTAAAAATCTAGCTTTTGCTGAAATAGTGGAAATTTATTAAATTAGGGGTGAAAGGCTTGGTGAAGAATTGTTTTCATGTTATTGGAATGCTGCTGTTTTTATTATTATTTTAAGTGATGGACATAGTTAAAATAACACATTTTTAAACACTCTTGCTAACATACTTTTAAATACTTTTTAAAACCCATTTTCATACATTTTCAAAAGGTTAAGCACACTGATACACACTTATTTTAGGCATATTCTGCATTACTATAAACCTAAATAAATAAATCCCATTTTACTTTAAAATAAATTTAAACCCAAGATGGTGAATGGTTTATTAGAAGGTTTGTTTTGATGTGTGTCCCCACTTCTTTCTGTTGTGGAAGAGGCTGAGGGGGGAGGATTGTAGTCTGTTCAAAGAAATAACATCTAAAACAATGCATCTAAAATCTGATAAAGGAATCAAAGCCTGTCTTGCATAAACAGGTGCACAAAACATATAAAGACCTATTGTTGTTGGGAAGACGTCCAAGTCACACTGTCACCAACAGCCTGACTCAAGTCTTACAGACTAAGGGCCATGGCTTCCTTGATTGAGTCTATCCATCTAGAATGTGGTCTCCCTCTTTTCCTACTGCCTTCTACCTACCTTACCAAGCACCATTGTTTTTTCTTGGGAGTCATGTCATGATATGGCCAAAGTACAACTGTCCCAATTTAGTCATCTTGGCTTCTAGGGAGAGTTCAGGCTTGATTTGCTCTAGAATCCATTTATTTGTCTTTTTAGTAGTCTGTGGTATCTATAAAACTCTCCCCCAGCACCATATTTCAAATGAGTTGATTTTCTTCCTATCAGCTTCCTTCATTGTTCACCTTTTACAACTGTATATAGAATTTGGAAATTCAATGACATTGACAGCCCTAACTTTAGTATTCAGTTATTTATCTTTCAGGATCTTGTCTAGTTCCTTCATAGCTGCACTTCCAAGATATAGTTTTCTATTTTTTTTTTACTGCAGTCACTATTCCCAGTAATGAACATATCCAACTCCTTCAACCATTATTAACTTTTTCAGCTCTGCCTTTAGGAGGGAAAGGGGGAACTGTCAACTAACAACATTCCTAGATCCCCCTATATACCAAATCATTCCACCACTCATCTACAGTCCCCTAGAATTCAAGGGGGGGGGGAGTGAGTAGTGAAATATCTACAAACATCTACTTGTACGGGACAAGCATCAACTTAACATTAAGCAAAATGTGTAACATGATCAAGTCATAAAGTAGTGAGAATCTTGTTTGTTTTACTTATATCCTGACTTGATCCCAGTATGGGACCTTTGAGTCAACTCCCAGTTTCCAAATTGAGATGCTTTATTAAGTTTAGGGAGAAAGGAGACAAGCTCCAATGAGAAGCTTTTCTGTCCCATGTCTTAATGCTGTACAGTGTGAGGATGGTGAGGACACACTTTCGTCTTTATGAAAGTGTGTAGATGTCTTTAATGTAATGTGGAGGTAAGTGATAATGGATATGTGTGTGTGGAAAGGAGTGTACGAATTGGTAAATGGGTGTGGGAATGAGAGGGAGGAGGGATGGAGAGAGACTGTCCCTTTTTGCTTTGGCTCCATCACACTCACGTTATCACACCATGCTGCTGTTCACCTACCTCCACCCCATGAGTCAAAGGAATGCAAATCTCCACTTGGAAAAGGTTCCACACAAGGGACGGGGATAGAGTTGACAGGAGAGAAGAATTTTCCTGTTCCTGTGATGGAGAAACTTTGTATATCCGGGACATGCAGCACCTGAAGAACAAGGGGTACTTTCACTTTTCCAACAAAAAGGATGCAATAGAGTACATTACAGCATTTCACAGATGAAAACCAGGACATGTATGGCCCAGTAGTGTTGGTGTGTGGCAAAAGAGTATGGCAAAAGTTAATGAGAAAGAGCAAGCTAGGAGAGCGTACAGCAGCTTGCTTTTGCCTGAGTCCACAGGGAATGGCAAAATGATGTCCCTTCTGCTGAGTTAACAGTACAAGTGATTTTGAACTTTGTATGCAGCAATTTAAGTAAGCTGAGGACAAAAAAGGGATGTGGGAGGAGAAGAGAAGCCGGAAAATGTGAAAAGCAGCTGAAAAAGTGGGAGAATAGGATTAATCGAGACCTTCTCTGCCAAATCAAGACAATTGGAGATAACTGATTAAAAGGGAGATACTTTTTCTTTACTAATAAACAGGAACTCTTTAAAAGGGAAATTCCAACCTGTCAACTTGAAAGGCACTTGGGACATGACAAAACAATTTGAAAAACAGCTTGAAGCTGTGTCATTAGACCAGGGGCAGGAGATTTTTTTAAAAAAAATGAAAATACTTTTTTCCCCTTCTTCCACACTTCTCTCAGAGAGTATTATGATGAAGATTAACTTTACTCATACCGCACCTAATTTTCCAAAACAGATGCAAAGCAGCTTGCAAAATAAAATACAATATAGTTAAAACATACCAAAAAACAACATTAAAATAGAATTAAACCATCCACAACATTTAAAAACAATATAAAACATGCAATTAAATAAGATAAAAAGCAGCTTAACAGCAGGATTAAAACAATATAGCAACTTTTTAAAGCCCTTTCTTTTTTTAAAAAAATTTCAGTTCTCACCAGACCATCAGAATAGAAAGTCTTGTCTGCTGGCAGCATTAACAGCAATGAGGAAGTTCCAAAGCCTAGGGTCAGCCACACAGAAGGCCCTATTATGCATCCCCACTAATTCTTCCTGTAAAGGTAGTTGGATTGACAGAAAAGTATCCTGAGGATCTCAGGGCCCAGAGCTGGCTCATATGAGGAGATAGAGTTTGTAAGATAGTTGGATCCAAACCATATAGGGCTTTATAAGTCAGAACTAGTGCAGTAAATTGTGCCTAGAAACAAATCCACAACCAGTGAAGGAGTTGTATGGTCCCTGTAGCTAGTCCCCATTAACAATCTGGCTGTAGCACTTTGTGCCAAATGAAGTTTCCGACAACTCTTCAAATGCAGCTTCACATAGAACGTTACAGTAATCCGAAAAGGATGAAACTAAGTCATGTGTCACTATGGCTAGATCAGGGGTCTCCAGCAATGGGGCACAGTTGATGTACTAGCTTTAAGTGTGCAAAACCACTCTGGGCATCACAGAAACCTGGTCTCCGGATTCAAAGCTAAGTCCAGGAGTATACACAAACTGTGACTTGCATCTACAAAGGAAGTACGGTTGGTCTTCCATATCCACAGGTCCAACCTTCCACAGCTTGAACATTTTTTTTTTAATTCCAAAAAGTAAACCTTGGTTTTGCCATTTTGTATAAGGGACACCATTTTACCAAGCCATTGTTTATAATGGGGCTTGAGCATCTGTAGATTTTGGTATCCACAAGGGTTCTGGATACCAGCAGATACCAAGGGCCTGTTGTATAATCCCATCTAGTACAGGCTGAATCCCTGTCTTTGATCTTGCTTTTAAGATGACTAGCAGCACTTTTGCCTTATCTGGACGAAGCTTCAGTTTATTCATTTCATCCAATCCATTGTTGATCCCAGGCCCTGGTTTAAAATGGAGACAGCTTCCTTGAAGTTTGGTAGAAAGGAGAAATAAAGTTGAGTGCTTCAAATTCATATCCCAACAAGACAACCCAAAAGGATATGATGGTTGATGGTACTGATAGATCCCAAGAGGTCCAACAGAACCCACTGGACACTCCCATCTATTTCCCAGTGAAGGTCATCCACTAAAGTGTCCAAAGACAGCTGTGTTCCATAAGGAAGCCTCAAAGTAGATAGAAAAGGATCAAGGTAATCCATTTCATCCAAGTATCCCTTAAGCTGAGAGGCCAAAAATGGAGTGTTGGACACTTTCCAATAGTTATCCATTACAGAGGGATTCCAGAAAGGCTTTTTCAACAGAGGCCAACAACTACCTCCTTTAGGCATGTTGGAATCCTGTTTTAAAGAGGCACTGACTACTCCACCCATCCTCCTTGAGCCCTTTTAATGAGCCAAGAAGGGCAAGGTTCAGGAGAATATGTGGTAGCTTTCATTTCTCCAAGGATCATTCCCACCTCCCCAGTTTGTACAAACTGAAAAGAATTCATTAAACGAGTACCAACATTAATCCACTAGGACTGTGTCAAATGCAGTGTTCAATTTACCTGCTAGATACTGTGCAAATCCTTCACAACTGTTTGTTGAGTAGTCTATATCTCTTTCCAGGAGCCAGAACATAATCAACCTTTTCCACCTAAAACAGCTCTGCTGGGCAGCTCTATGGCCCACAGTGTGGACCTTCAAATAGACTGTAATGTCTGTGAACTTGAAGGCTTTCACAGCCGGCATCTATAGTTTTTTGTGGTTTTTTTTGGGCTATGTGGCTGTGTTCTGGAAGAGTTTGTTTCTGATGTTTCACCAGCAGCTGTGGCTGGCATCTTCAGAGAATGCTGGCATGGAAGTGAGTGGGGTATATATACTGTTTGGTTGAGAGGAATTTATTTACATGTTAATCTGTGTATTATTCTGTTGTAGAATGGCAAGGCTTCAGAGTGTCCCCTGAATTAGTGATCCATTGTCTGATGGGAAATCTCCTGACCCTGGGTGATTTTCATTTTCATTTGCTGGGTCTTGATATTAATGTTTTATAGGACTGGTAGCCAAATTTTGTTTACTTTAAGAGTTTCTTCTTTTCTGTTGTAGTTGTCTAGGTGTTTGTGGATTTCAGTGGCCAAAACCACTAAAATCAAGACCCAGCAAATGCAAATGAAAACCCCCCAGGGTCAAGGGATTTCCCAGCATATACCCCACTCACTTCCATGCCAGCATTCTCTGAAGATGCCAGCCACCGCTGCTGGTGAAACATAAGGAATAAACTCTTCAAGAACATGGGCACATAGCCCAAAAACCCCACAAAAAATAGCCTGTTAACTATTCCAAAAGAGGGAATGCTCAGGAAATCGCCTCCTTTGCCATTTCCCCATTCCAGAAATTAATCAAGGGATTTTTTTTAAATTAAGAATTTTAAAAAGTACAATACAAAATTACAGAAATTAATAGAAGAAAAAGTATAAGAAAGTGAAAGAAAAGAACAAAGACGAAAAGAAAAAGATGACTTCCAATCTTCCTTTTGGTGGTTATAAATGCATATAGTTGCCATTCTGTCTAATAATCAAAGCAGAATTATTATTATTATTATTATTATTATTATTATTATTATCATCATCATCATCTTTGGGGGGGTTTCAGGATTTTTTTTTTTTTTACAAAAAGTCCATAAGAGGTTTCTGACCTTTAACAAATGTCCCTAACGACCGTTCTCTAATCAAACAATTTGTTCATTTCTACCAATTTTATCAGCTTCCACAACCATTTAAGCAATCTAACACCTTGTAGCAACAACCATCATTTTATAAAAATCCTCTTTAAAATCATAACACAATACAAATCTCAATCCCTTTGACTCCATATTTTCAGTATTCTTATTTTCCATTAACATAGAGCCTATCAACACACCAACATCTTTTGACAGTGCCAAATTATCTAAAACTTTTTCCATCCCCCTGTTTACAATTTCAATGTCCAAATTTCCCCCTTTATCATTAGTTTTATAACCCCAACCCATGGATTTAATAATTCTTTAAATTCCTTAAACTCATTTTCCTATTTTCTTTTGATCCCTCTGTTTTGCCATAGTATCAGTTCTCAAAAATTTAATCTCTTCCAACAACTTCTGTAAAATTTCTAGCGGAGGGCATTGCACCATCTTCAGCAGATCAGCAGTTACAGGGTTAAAAACAGAAAGCCAGTCAAGGGGGTCCTCTTCCCCCTCCCCCCCTTTGCCTTTGTAAGGCTAATAGTTTAGTCCCAATGCTTGTGCTGGTCTATGATCGTAATAAAGATGAACTGAACTATTCCCAATGTGATCCACATAGATCCAAAGAAGTCACCTCTTTGCTCTTAATCTTATCTTCTCAAAATGTAAACAATGTCATGGATGATGAGAGTTGTAGCTCTTCACCTCCTGTTCTTCTCTAGAAAAACTTTCCAACTCTTCAAAACTTTCAGGCTCTTCCACTGCTAAACAAGCTCTTGCCTTTGTCACAACAAACCTATCTGGAGACTTTCTAACTCTATGACTACGCCTGGGAATAAAATCTGCTGACCTGCCTCTTTCATCCTCACTTTCTGTACTAGGAGTTGTAGTTCTACGACTAAATCTCTTGTCTTCAGTCATTCGAGTAGTAATAGGCCTAGATTGTGTCTCATTATCAGAACTACCACTACTGCTAGTTGGTGCTTCTGGCTTAACTGAAACCCCTCTGTTTCCTGAAGTTGGTTCAGTTTGTGCTTCTGGCTCATTTGAACTTCCTAACCTCAAAAAAACTTCTTTATTGGCATGCAGTTTGTCCCAACCAGCATGTCTCTCGAAATTTGCAGACCTAGAATACTGCACTTCTTTTCCACCCAAATGAAACTTGTAGCTATTTCCGGAATACCCCCAAAACATAAGCCTTTTGCTTTTGGGTTCTCCTTTCCTCCTGAAACAAGCAGGTGTGTAAACATAAGCAAACTGTCCAAAAACTCTCAAATACTTGTAGTTTGGCACTCTCCCATACAATACCCTGTAGGGAATTGTCTTCAATTTCTGAATGATACAATCTGTTACTAATATGTACTGCTGTCAAAGTTGCTTCTGCCCAAAAGCTATCTTTCACCCCTGCATCTGCCATCAAACAAGCAGTTATTCTTTTTATGTCTTGTATTTTTTTCTCTGCTAAACCATCCTCACTAGGACAAGCAGGGTTTGTAGTTTCATGCCTTATTCCCACCTTTTGAAACCAGTTAAATAGTTGATTATTTAAAAATTCTCCTCCTCTGTCAGTAACAATGGTGCCTACTCTGCTATCAAACTGTCTTTCCACCATTCTCACCCACGCTTTTAAACTTTGCCCAGCGTCAGATTTGTTTTTCAGTATTTTCACAAACACAAACCTTGTAAACCTATCAACAATTACTAGAAAATACTTGCTTCCCCCTAAAGACAAACAATTAGCTTGGGCAACATCTGCATGAACAAATTGAAATGGTCTTTGAGCAATTATTTTTGTTTTCTTGGCTACTGGAAAAGCTCTGACCTTTACCTGATTACATACTGTACAATCTAGATGATTTTTGCATTCAGCAACTTTTAAATCTGGACACATACTGATTAAATTCTTTAAACATTTGAAACTAGCATGGCCGAATTTTCTGTGGAGCTCGTGTATGCAGTTTTTGTGGATTGGACTATTGTCTATGTTATTAGCATTTTCAACCCTGTAGCTATCAATATTGTCCTCCAAAAAATAAAGTTTATCCTTTTTCAAGCCTATGCCACGCAATTCCCCATTCAGTTTTATCTTACACAAGTTCTTTTCAAAGATGACTGTGTAGTCTCTGTCTGTTAATCTGCTTACTGATAACAAATTATTTTCTAACTCCTTTACATGTAAAACATCATTAAAGTTTTCTTTTAGCCCTGGAATGAAAACTGTACCCATTTGATTTACAGTACTGAGCTCTTTCCCATTAGCCAAAACTACAGCATTTACATTAGCTGATTTTCTATTACTTATTAAATTAATATTATTACACATCGAAGATGAGGCTCCTGAGTCAACCAGCCATTTTGAATTAGTATTTTTTTTCCCCTTAATCATGGTTGCAAACCCCTTTTTATTACCACTGTCCTTCAAAAATGGAGGTCTGGACTGTTTTTGATACTGCCGCGGCTGCCATCTGCTCTCTCCTTGCTTGCTTCTCTCAGCAGCAAATTGTCTACAATGTCTCTGCAGATGACCAATCTTCTTACAATAAAAACACCTCCGTTGCTCCCTTGTAGAAGCTGCTTCTTCCTGCTTTCGCAAATCAGGCGTTGTTGTTTCGACACAGACTTTAAACCTCCTGAGTCACCCTGCTCAGACTTTCTTCTCTGGTTCTCTTCCAATATTCTGGCCACAATTAAGTCTCTGTTAAGCTCAGCTTCTGGCAAATTTTGCAAGCTGTTCGTAATGTTGTCCCAAGAAGAGTCTAGCGATTCTATTAAAATGTAACACTGCTGCTCTTTGCTAATTTCCACTCCCCTCAGTTCAGCTTGCACAAATAAATCTTGCATCGTTTTTAAATGTTCTATCACACACTGCCCTTTAGTCATCTTTTGCCTGTATATTCTTTTAGACCATAGCATTTTTGAAAAAGGAGTTGAAGGAGTGTGTAATCTCTGCAAGGTATCCCACACATCCTTGGCGGACGCTTTATCTCTGACATCATTAATCAAGTCTTCTTCAAGCATGAGATAAAGACAGGCTTTTGCTTTATTATCTCTTTCTTGAGTGGCTGCATTAGCATCGGCTGCCAGCCCTGTTTCAACTGTCGACCACAGACCTTCCTTTACTAGTAGAGATTGGACATAAATCTTCCAGGTAGAATAGTTGTTTCTATTTAATTTACTAAACTTTAGAATCTCTATCTTAATTTGTGCAGTGACTCAATTTGACACAGTCCTTCTGAGTATGCACAGCTGACCCGTCTGGGCTTAAACAAAACACAAAATGATTTACTCATGAAGCTTATCAGTGCAGCGCAAACAGCTTGCTCTGATCTGTCGTCCACAAAACTTTCTTCCACTCTCTGGAACTTTCAGCTTCTGTGGATGCTGGTTGCTCTAGTAACTGGGCCCATAACCCATGTCAGGGATGATGAGAGTTGTAGCTCTTCACCTCTGGCTCTAACTCACCACCTTGTTATGCAGCAGAGCTGACCAGCTTTGATCAGTGGTTAATGCTTTTCTCCAAAGCAGCAGAGTTTCAGAGAATAGGCTGAAGACCCTGACAAACTCTCCAAGCCTTCTCACTCTTCTTCCCCAGATGTCTCCAAACTTTTCCAGGATTCTGCTGGCTCTTGTATCTTCACTCAAGACACCAGACAACTCAGTAGTCTTATATAAAAGATCTACTTTATTCTACTATATACAAGTACTATATGCCCAACAAATCACAATCTCTACAAATCTCCTCAACTACCCACAATATCTCCAAAACTACTCCACAAAAATACATTGGCAAACATTGCAATTATTATAGCCATTGTTAATCACCACCCACTAGTTAGTTTCCACCCAGTGGGTGTGTATATTTATTTTGATTGGTTCACATAGTTCAACCCATACTTAAGACCAACCCAAGTATTTCATCATTTTACCTTGTACACTTAATGAATCTCAGGTGTTTCCAATACGCATTCTATAACTCTGTCCTTGGCTCTCAAGACTTCTAAATTACATTAGCTTTTGCACCTGTGTAGCTTCATAATTGCTCTTGCTTAGTCATTGTGACTTTCACATACATATTTTATTTCTATCACTGTATGTCCCATGTTGCATTTTCCTTAACAAACAATCCATATTCCTACAGATGTATGCCCCCCTAGCATAATAGCATAATTCAGCATTCCCAAGACAAAATTGTCAAGAAATAATCTTTTATCTTCTACAATTACTTTCCCCGTTATCCATTTAAGCCACGTTTTTAAGCTTTTTGTTTTTAAGCCAAAACCTTGCAAATAGTCTTTATTTCTCTAATTCTTGTTTACTGAAAGAAGACAACTCAATGAGGTTTTAATCTCACCTCTGACTGGAAGAACTTTCCTAACTTGTAAATGCAATAATTAAAGGTGATTAAGAAAGTGAGTTTTTTCCATAGGTCTGGTATCCATAAAAGCTGTCTCAGGTGACTGAGCCTGTTGTTATTTCCAAGCCTGCCCCTACTGCTCAACTTGCTTCAGACTGCTACAGATTCCTCTATCTCCTGTGAGGAGCAAGTGTTTCAGAGGACATGCTGACTATTCTTTCCCTGTCACAGAGCTCATGCACAGATATCAGTTAGTCCTCACCTGGAACTAGAGGCTAACCAAGGCTTTGACAGAATTGCCTTCTGAAGCTACAGGGGGATCTCCAAGAACCATCAGCCTTTTTGGAGGGACCATCCTAATTGTTCCTTCATAACCTGCAGAGGTTCCATGTACCAGTGTGTCTAAACCCGAACAAGTAGTGATCTGTCCATGACAACAGAACTCCAAAAAGATCTTCCACACCAAGATCCCTATCATCCCATACAGCATAGGAAACAAGGTCCAGTGTGTGGCCAGCAGTATGAGCAAGGCCAAATACTACTTGGGACAGACCTATGATTATCATGGCAGCCATGAAATCCTGAGGCATGCCCAACAAGGCAGGCTCAGCATGGATGTGGGGATTCCTCAGCAACACAAGCCAGATGGATTCTGACATCAGCCCCAAGACTGTCCCACCTTGCTCAGGAAGAGAGACTGCAAGGTGGGTAGTATGTATAAAATATTGTGTATTTTGCTCTGCTGCATAATCAGCTACTAAGTACATACGTCTGCTTGCTCTGATTCCTTAATAAGTGTAGATATATGACCTATGGACCATTAAATTAATTTTTATTGAGAGGTGGATGAATCCCTTATATTCAGTTATAACTTAATGCACAATAACACCTTGTCAATTAGAATTATTATACTCAAACTGGATTGTCTTAATTAATTCATTAATTTATATATTGTGTTAAATTTATCATTTATCTTCCAATCAGCTCAAAGGGGTGTACATTATTCACCATCCCATTTTTGTCCTCACAACAACCCTGTTAGGTAAATTTGGAGATCAGCTCAATATTTCTCAGTCTTCATCAATTTAGCACATTTACCCTGCAGTCCTATGATGTCTATTCAGAGGTATGTCCCAATGAATTCAGATTACATAGAAATAGAATGGGTAGGTGTTCCTCCCATCTTTATTATTGCTTTTGAAGGGAACTGCCAATAACATTTTAATTTCTGTACAGAACTGTACAATTTATGCAAGGAAGCTACCTTTTCTTTCTTTCTTTCTTTCTTTCTTTCTTATTGAAATTTTTTATTGAACATAAACATAAAACATTACACATACATGACCATACATAACCCTACAAAGCATACACATTCCACACATTACCTGTCTCTTCTACTTTATACTATCACATATAACTATACAAATAATCATATTATACCATTCTAATAGTCAGCCAAGCTCAATTATACATCTTCCATCCTTAATACATCTTCTCCCTTCTTTCCTTTGCCCTCCATTTCTTCCATTCACAACTTTCTTCATCAACCCCTTCTGTACATCCTTCCATCTCATTCTCTCCTTTTCTCCCCTAACCCCCTCTCTCCTTCTCTCCACCTCTTTCTCCTTCCAATCTAACTTCTCCTTCCTTCCTTCCTTCCTTCCTTCCTTCCTTCCTTCCTTCCTTCCTTCCTTCCTTCCTTCCTTCCTTCATCATCTTTCCTTTCTCTCACTTCCCCCCACCTTCTCACTTTCTCAATCCCTCTCCTCTACGTACTTTCCATTTCTTCCCATCCATACAGAACTTTCTTCTTACCAGTACTGGTTTTATTTTCCACTTACTTTTTGACCTTCTTTCATCACCTTTCCTTGTGAAATCCCATCTACTTACCATATATCATATATTATCATATGGTATATTTTCATATCCAATTTCTCTTTGAGTTTATTATTTCTATACTATTCTCTTTGCCTCTATTATTTATTCTATCTACTTGTTTTATTTTCTTTCTCTATTACTACTATCCTTTATCTCATCAGTATTTTGCCCTTATTCTTAAATATGCATCTATATATCTAACACATCTAGCAATGTCTTTAAACTACACAACTTTACTTCTTTTGATTCTTCTAGTTCTCTCACCGCTCTCCACCTGTTTGAAAGCTACCTTTTCTGAAAGAGTCAAGGCTGCCAAGTTTCAAATAAATAGGTTAAGGGATCCAAAAATGTTCAGGAGATTTAATAGTCTGAGATGTTTCAAAAAAGATGGGGGCTTCCTTCCTTCCTTCCTTTTTTCATTTAATTATTATGCAACACTGATGTTTTTATTATTCATGTAGATATAAGCTTATCAAAATAGTTATAAATTGTTTTGTGGACAACTAGAGATTGAAAAAACTTGCAGAATTTCATAAGGATAGGAGCTAGGGCCCTTTGCTGTATGAAAATCAGTCTAAGGCTTTTTTTGTTATATGCTTAGTTGATACCAAAGTCACAAAAAGAGGACTAGGATGCATGGATTATGGATGTTGACTATAGAGTGTCAGAGGCAGATGGACTTGAACATCTAGTATTTCAAATAATACAGAACACTAAAATATCTTGTGGGATATTGCTTCAGCATCCCTGCTCCATAGCATTGCAGTTAGAGTGCCCTGATAAAATTATCTGCTCTAATTAGAATACTGGTTCCCAAATGTTGGTCCTCCAGGTGTTTTGGATGTCAGTTCCCAGAAGCCCCTGCCAGCTTGGCCAGTAGTCAGGAATTCTGGGGGCTGAAGCCCAAAACATCTGGAGAGCCAAAGTTTGGGAACCACTGGATTAGAGGCTACTGCTGTCAGTCAAAACTACCCGTGCCCTTAAGCCATCTTCCTTTCCTGATAAGAGGAGCTTGTGAGTGGGTGGATATATCAATTTTTGCAGCCATAGAATATTTTTCCTAATCTCTAACGTTCAGTCTGCTTCAAAAGAACCTCCTTTTTTCAAATCATTCTGAATTAGGATTTGGCCAAATCCAATGCAAACCACTAGTGGAGAGTTTTGTTTTATTTTTCATGCTAGAACTGTCTTCCAGGGTTACAGGTTAAAGCAGGGGTAGGTATCCTTTTTGAGCCGGGGGGCCGGGTTGCTGTCTCTCAGACAATTGGGGGGCCAAAGCACCATAAATAAATAAATAAATAAATAAATATATTTTTAAAAATTAAAAAATTAAAAAAAAATGCACCACACTCTCAGCCCCAGAAAAGCCATGGCAAAACCCCTGTGGAGATTTTGCCAATAAAACCCCAAGAACAAGTAATAACAACAATAATCAATATCATTATGGCAGGCGGCAGCAGCGGCAGCAGGACCGGCCTGCGGCCGGTCCAAAGGCCTTGGGGGGCCGTATCTGGCCCCCAGGCCTTAGGTTGCCTACCCCTGGGTTAAAGTCTCAAAGGTACTCACTTTGTTGAGTAGATTACTTAAAGATATAAATTATTTAATATAGACATCCTTGTGAACTGGTGTCAGGTTGGGAAATGTGTGTCTGTGTGTGTTGTTTGTATGTGTGTGAGAGAGACAGAGTTTTCATCAGTTCAGCAGATGGCCAGTTGAGTCATCCAAAAACCTTTTTTAATTGTGCAGTTAGCACTTAAACGTCCACTGCTCATAAACATCTGGTTATTTATCTTTTAAAAAATGGAATTCTATTAAAATATCGCTGTCTCCTTGACATAATTAATTATTTGAAGCAAAAGCAGGGCTAGATTTGTCAATAGGTATTTCTAAAAAGCTATCAAAATGACGGATCTTAGCTCATACCATTTCTTGAGCCAAAGGTATTTAATACCTGAGGCTGAAATATGCACATTTCGGCTAATGAATTTTGAATGGAACCCCTTTGTAGATGGAGATAAAGAGAAGACTGAGACTGCTGTGTCTCATTCTCCTTAACCGTGACCTACAGCCTTCCTTCTCTTTAGGGGTTGGAGGTAATTAGTTATGTCTAATTGTTAAATGTTGAGGTTTGCTGAGCCAAGTTCTCAGAAGACAAGCTATTTGTGTGGCAACTATATCGTTTATTAGTCACCAAGCTTTACCCCTGAGTTGGGAATAAATGAGTATGCATGATCTTTCCTTTTATATGGCAGATCCCATAGCATTTACAGTATTCATCTGATCTTGTAAGAGATAAAGGTCAGTTCACCAAATGCTGAATCACAGTAGCTATTCATTAGTAAATAGAAATGGTTATCCTGTTTCAGAATAGACTAACCTTCTGCAGATACTCTATTTGATCCTTTATGTGCTGTGTTGTGTGTCTCACTGTTGCAATCATTGTCGTCACACTCTCTGTCTCCCATATCCAGACAGTAGACTGTATATATACACACATAGATGCAAATGTTGTGATATGTGCACAGCCTTTTTCCCAATGTACTTTTTTTTACTCCACAACTATGTACAGTAGAGTTTACAAGTATACTTCAGGCATATAGATGAGGTTATAATTCTGATGATCTGTCTTCCTATCTGTAAAGGAGGGTAATGAAGAATATCTGTATAAACTAATGATTAACTCTCTGAAAAATATTAGCATTGAGATACACACAGTATTTTGCCTTGGTGAAGATTTAACTTCCTATTCTGTCTTTAAAGCTTCATTAAAAAAAAAAAAGAAGAGGGAAGAAGACGTGGTTTAGTAATATTTGATCACGGACAGGCAACTATCTGCACAAACATTTTACAGAGATTAACAAATGAATTATGGCATGACTGACTAGCATGAGCATCCTGTGTTTTAGCATTGATCCTTCCTTCATATACAAATCTGAGGATACCTGTCCCTTTCTTTCTATTCTCCATATCTCCTATTATGTGTTTTTAGTATCATGGATCTAATCAGTTAGATAACTGGATATGAAGGTTTGAGTATCTGAGTTTTGAGTGAAATTACCTTGAATCTAAAGCAAGATTTAATAAGGTAGTTTTTTAAAATGATATAACATTTTGGACCTAATAGGGCATTTGTGGCCAAAGTAAAAAGAGATGTCAAAACTATGTAAGTCCTAAAAATCTGAAGGGCACTGGATCCTATCTGATCTTGGAAGTTAAGCATGGTTAGCCCTGGTTAGTACTTTGATGGGAGACTACCAACAAATACTAGGTGCTTTAGGCTTTATTTCAGAGGAAAGGCAAAACCACCTCTGAGTATCCCTTACCTAAGAAAACCCTTTGAAATTCATGGAATCACCATAAGTCCACAGGCGGCTAAAGGTGCAGGGACACACACACATATGATCTAGAGTCAGCTTTACTATTAGCCAAAGAAAATGTAGCTTTTCCCTCGGACAGCAGATGATGATGTACTGAGCAGAGTCTATTTTGCATCCATTGACACTGTTCTTTCACCAGTACATACTGCTTCCAGTTGACTTTTGTATACTGAGAGAAGAAATAGGAGGATTTATATGCTCCTTTTCCACAAGCAGGAGAATTTCTTGATCTTTGTTACATTTATAACTTGAGGGGTTTTGAATACTTTTGATCCAGTGATAGTCAATGTGTTTCGAACTTTAGCTATTTGTTTATTTAAACTTAATTTGCAAGGTAGCTTACAAAATAAGTCCATGAAAATTAAAAATTACAAATAAGGGTACAAAGGCAGCATAAATCCTATTCCATGCTACTGAAGAAACAGCAAACCCTCCAAGCATACTGATTATAAAATGATTGTTTTGATCTCATATCAAGCTAAGCAAAGTTGGTACCAGGTGTCCCTCTCCATAGAGGATATCCCATATACAGGGTGTGCCGCTACATAAAAAGTGCTAGGTTATACCTTACCTCTAAAAATAGGAGCTGGGAAAGCTCTTCAATGGATAATGTCAACATATCGTTGGGTTCCTATCAATGTATGCTGTCCTCCAATGTGGGATGTACTGTTTGTGGTCTTCTGG
This sequence comes from Phrynosoma blainvillii, assembly GCA_026167975.1. Classification (NCBI taxonomy): domain Eukaryota; kingdom Metazoa; phylum Chordata; class Lepidosauria; order Squamata; family Phrynosomatidae; genus Phrynosoma; species Phrynosoma blainvillii. The sequence goes on along the minus strand of JANUYF010000005.1, from coordinate 49,115,852 downwards.
ATGCTGCTAAATTGCATTTTCCATAATTGTACTATTGAATATGCTGGACAGAGCTGGTGGGTATAAGACCAAAATATTTGGAGGGCCATTGTTGCCTACTTCACAAACAGAAGGAGTGCTCTATGTAACTCTGAAAGTTTAGAATCCTATTAAATCAATACAACTGGTCCAAAAAGTGTTACCACTACTGTCTATTGTGGGAATCAAATATATCTTTCCCTCTGTTTTTTGTTTGTTTGTTGATCCAGAAATAGAATGAAATCCAATGTTCTTGACTTATTTCAGTGGTATTCAAACTTTTTACCCTTCGGAACCCCCTTTACATCTATATGTGGATGTCAACCCACCTCACTCCACCCTCGGATGGCATGGTTAGGGAATAAAAATATTTTGTTTATTTAGTGTCCATATTTTAATGTGCACATTAATGTGTGTTGTTGTTGTGTCCCTTCAAGTTGTTTCCAATTTATGGTGACTCTAAGCCGGCGAGGCCATCCTGGGGTTTTCTTGGCATGTCTCTTCAAAGGAGATTTGCTATTGCCATCCTCTGAATGCCTGTATAAAATAAAATGTATGTAAATTATATGCTGAGAACATCATAAGAAAAGCAGAACTAGAATCAGAAAAAGGAGGAGTTAAGATAGGAGGAAGCAACATTAACATCCTAAGATATGCGGATGACACCACAATATTAGCAGAAGATGTTCAGGAATTTGAACAGTTAATAAGAAAGGTCAAAGATGAAAGTGCAAAGGCAGGCCTGATGCTGAACATAAAGAAAACAAAAATAATGAAGAAATACATAAATTCAATCTAGACAATGAGGAAACTGAAATAGCTAAAGAATTTCCATATCTAGGATCAAACATTGTCCAGAATGGAGACTGCAGTCAAGAAATAAGAAGAAGACTGGGAATGGGAAGGGCAGCTATGAAAAAACTGGAAAAGATACTGAAGAGCAAAGACATACAACTGAGCACTAAAGTCAGAATCGTTCAGGCCATTGTATTCCCAATTACCATGTACGGATGCAAGAGCTGGACAGTGAAGGAAGCAGACAGAAAGTAAATCAACTCATTTGAAATGTGGTGCTGGAGAAGAGGACTTAGGATACCATGGACAGCCAAAAAGACAAACAAATGGGTTCTTGAACAGATCAGACCAAGGCTCTCCTTGGAAGCAAAGATGATAAAGTTGAGACTATCGTACTTTGGCCACATAATGAGAAGGAACAGAGCACTATAAAAAACCAATAATGCTACGAAAGGGAGAGGGTAGAAAAAAGAGATGAAGAGCACAAACCAGATGGATAGATTCAATCAGAGTGGTTATGGGGAAGAGCTTGCAGGATCTGGGCAAGGCAGTGGAAGATAGGGATTCTTGGAGATGTCTCACCCGCAGGGTTGCCATGAGTCAGAACCAACTCAAGGGCAGCTAACAACAACAACAAATACTCATATTTTAACATTTTATAAGGAAATAATATTATTCACATTAGAACAGTTTTAGTTAAATAAATTCAATATTTAACTCAACATATGTGTAAATTCTACACATAAAAATTTGGGAAGAAGAGGAGGAGGAGGAGGAGGAGGAGGAGGGAGGATCAGAGCCTCCAAGTCTTGTGCTCCCCTTGAGCAACTCTTCCCCCTTCGGGGGGGTCCTGCCTTACCACTTGAGAACCACTGACTTATTGGATAGTGGGTGTTGGTTCAACATTAGAGAAGTGTCATAGTAAGAGAATTTGGACAGTGGAATCAGTTACCTGAAATGGTGATGAACTCTCCCTTATTGGATGTCTTCAAGCAGAGGTTAGAGAACCATGTAGTTCTAGATTTCCTACACTGAGCAAAGAATTATAGTACAAAGTCTACAAGATTCCTTCTAACTGTGGTTCTGTTATTTAACAAGTATATATTTATGTGCTTTCTTTACATTTAGGACAGTACTCCTAACACTGTACTAAGGTGGACTTTTTTTCATGGAGATTATAGTTGTTCACCTCATATTTAAAGTGTCTAGTCTCTTTACAAGTCTTCTGCAAAGTCTATGGAAATGTTCTTTCTATATTCTCAAGTAAAGTGTTTGTGCATAGTGAGTACCAGACTGTATCAATTTAACTTGATCAAGAAAAAAAGTTAAAGAACACTAGAACCACTTCTCACCTATAAGCATTTTAGCACCAGTTTTTGTTTTCCTTCCCATGAAACCATCATTTTTTTATTACTATTTCTGTTTTTAGATTTAGGTGGCCACCTCTGTACATGCATTCTTTGAAATATACTTTCAAAGTAAAATACAAGTTAAGAAGTTTCAAATGAAAAATGTTTTGAGAATCACTAATATGCAATATTTTTTAAAATCTCATTTTAGGTGATGAAAAATACAGTAGGCTAGCAGCTCTGCAAAATAGAACATATCTTACTAAAAGCCGAAATTTTATTTGTTTAATCAACTTTCCTATCCTCCCTCCCCCTCCCCCCCTCTCTCTGGCTCCTTTCTTTTTTTTTTGGTGAAGTACTGGCTCAGCTTTTTCAACGGTGTTGTGTTCTAATTCTAAATACCCTGTCCCTTGGTTTTACCTCTTCCGGCTTCAATCCTTGATCGGGGATACAGCCAGATGTTATCAGACATAATTTGCTGCCGATTCTTCAGCCTTGCTCAAAACTGTGCTCAGCTGGCACTTTTCCGGAAATGGAAGCTTTCTGACTTGAGAAATTGGCCGGCTGGGCAGTCCTTGGATCCAGGATGCATTCGGCTGGCAGCAAGTAAAACACTTCTTTAGGGTGTGCGACAAACCATAGCTAAGGTCTCTTGCATACCATATAATTATTAACACTTTGATGCCACTTTAACTGCCAAGGATCCATCCTCCAGAATTCTAGGATTTGTAATTTTCATGAGGTAATTAGAATTCTCTACCAGAGAGCTGTAGCATACTCCCTTGTAGCAGCAGATTCTAAGCACTTCAACAAATGAGAAATGCAATTATTCTGTAGCATGTAGCCATGGCAGTCTGAGTGGTTACAAGGTGCTATAATCATGTAGTGTGAAAGAGAACTACATCAACAAGTTGAAATACTATATATATTTACTTGGAAGTAAATGCCATTTACTCCATTAGGAGCCAGCGTGGCGTTGAGGTTTGAGTGTTGGACTACGAAGTGATTTTTGGAAATTCAAGTATCCAAATGAAATAACATTAAAGCTTAGACACATAAACTGCTCTGTAGATTTAATATGAGAATCAGTGTGGTGTAATGGCTTGGGCATTGAATTATGACTCTGGAGACCAGGGTTTGTATCCCAGCTCAGCCATGAAGCCCATTGGGTGACCTTGGGCAAGCCACATGCTCCCAGCCTCAGGAGAAGGCAATCGCAAACCCTCTCTGAACAATCTTGCTTAGAAAGCCCCATGATAGATTCATGTTAGGGTTGCCATAAATTAGAAGTGACTTGAAGTCAAACAACAACATGCCATTTAGTTCTAGGACTTAGTTCTGAGTAACATGTGTAGGATTGTGTTGGTCATATAACTGTTGTGAGGTAGGTCCCCCAATAAGCATTTGGATGAAGGTGGAGGAGAAGGATTCAGGAGGCCACCAGATACAAAAAGTTCTCAACTCCAAGAGGACTAGCTTATAAACCTGAGGGTAGAGAGTTGTCAAATTAAATTGTAAACTGCTCTGGGAGCCTTTTTGGCTGGAGGACTAAATGTTTAGAGCATGTTTAAATGTTTAAATGCTCTAAATAATAAATTATAAGAATAAATATTTGGTAACATATCATCCACCCCTCTCTTTTTATTTCTTTTTCTTATGCACAGCTGACATGAAAGCTCTCCAGATAATTTTGTGCTTTTTTGGTGGGCCAAATAAACATCTGATCACAATATGGACTGAGGAATTTGTGTTATGGTCAATACATCTACCTCTGTATTTTGTACTTGACTTATAACTCCTTTTTTGACCTTGCCTATTCAGGAAAAGAATATAATTTGTTTACAGTCTCCTTGTGAGAAGTTGGGTAAGAGATGTATCATATGCTCATCTACTGGTTTAAATTAAACCACTATCAACCAAATCTAATAAGAGAGAAAGAGGTTTCTTGGCTCACCAAGAAGATGTGTTTATCAACAGCATGAGTAGTAGGAAATGTCTCTCACAAAATCCGGGGAAGGCTCAGCAATATCCAGGTTCTCTCCAGGCCCCCTGAGGCTATTGCTTTGGCAGCGTTGTCTGATTTTGTGTGTGTGTGTGTCTCCTGGTTGCCAAGAACCTGGTGGCTTGCTTAAATTCAGCCTTTGTTTACAGCTTAATGTAGCTATAGGTTTCCAGCTTGGATTGAATTAAGCTTTTCAGATCTTACTGTTTTACATATGTACGCAACTGAGCTGACAAGTGTATATTTAATGCGTTGCCCTGACTGTGAGTCATGGTGGATATTCAATCTGCTGTGAGCCAAAACGAGAGGAGAGAGCAGCGGTGTCAGCCAGGGCTTGTCGGAAATTCTCTCTGGCAAAACACACACAGGCAGAAAACGCATGGGAGCACTTTTTGTATTGGTGGAAGGCCAGACTTTCATTTCTTCTGTAGATAGAAAAGTAATTTACAAATAGATTTGAGTATCATAAAGCCAAATGAATTTCACATAATTAACCTGTATAATGTTTTATACTATTTCCAGCGAGGGTAAACATATTAGACAAAACAAAAATAATAAAAAAAACCTGAAACCAAAAGCCACATTTACAGCATCTTAAAAACATAACAAATGTTATTTGACATAAACTTATGCAAAATGCAGGGGCATAACTAGGGGCAGTGTTGGGGTACAGATCACACCAGGTGACATTTTAAGCAGGGGTGATTTCTGCTTTTGGGCAGAAATAGGCTGTGGTATTTGCCTGCATCCCTTTAAAATGCTGAAGAGATGGTGTTAGTAGGGCAAGGCCCAGTGGGAAAAGAATGGAGAGGCTTTCAGTATGTTTGTTTGTTTTTTAAAAACAACAACATATGTTTTAATTTTAAAAAATTAATTAAAAATATTTTGATTCTTTTAAAATTTTCTTTAAAACATCAAATCTTACCCGCTTTTCATTTTAACCACATGGAACTATGTACATGTAAATACATTTAGGCTGTGTGTATAATATTGTAATCTAAAGGTATAATTCTAATTTTGCTAGTTGTTTATGTCACAACTATTGCCATTACATTCAGTGATATACAGGAATTATGAATTATGGGTAACATTAGTGCAAGAAACATTACTAAGGATGTTTCATACTCCCAATGTGGTATGGGAAGAGGTCAATGGGGTGTATGTGACACCATGGGTTTCCACACCAGGTAACTCTAGTGATGCCTCTGCTAAATGAAATGTGTCACTTAAGGTACTTCCTTAAGGTAACAACAACATGGTTGTCACAATATTGTAACAGCAAGCTACAATTCTTATAGCACCTTTTCAAGCTCGTAAAAAGCAAAGCAATACTTCACATAATTGACAATGCATTTATTGTGAGAAAATAACTCATAGTATTTTCCAAATTGACTCTGTTTCCTTTGTCCTTTAACCATTCTTGGAAAACCTAAATATAACCCTGCTTCTATATTGATAAATATACACATTTATTGATAAATATGATATAAATAAATATAAATATAAATACAAATTCTCAGATAAGTATACACAATCTGATTGGCCATATGCTGTGGTACATGCGATGTTAAAATACTACTCATGCAAACAGATCAGATTTACTTGGTTTCCAGGAAAATTTCAGGAAACAACCATCCACATGAAAAGATCTTGGAGACACTCAGTTCCAAAAAAACTAGCTGTTATAAATTCACAGCAGCAAGCAAAATATTCCATCTGTAAAAAATAACTTGCTTGTAGTTCTTGCTTCACTGGTCTGGGCAAAGCACAGACCATATGTCCCCCACACCCACATCCCATTCCCCCCCCCCTGCTTTAAGGCTCCTCATGTCCCCCATTGAGATTTTTTTCCCCTACAGTGTGCCACTACCACCCATAGGCTTTGTGTTTGCATTTATGTGTGTGTGTGTTTTCTATTGGCCATTTTGTCATAAATTTGAGCATTGGGATCCTTATCTATTCCAGGCTTCTGTGGCTCTTTTTACTTCTTCTCCAAAGCAAGAATTGATTTCAGGAATAACCTTATTAAAATAATTATGTATACTTCCAATTTAATTGGTCATGTGGGCAATGTACCAACTGGTATGCATATCAAATGGATTACTAGAAAAAATGGCTGGAGACTCCCCAGCTTGAGGATAAACACTTGGAGTTACCTGGGGATGAACCCTAAAAGCAGAGGGAGATTGTAAATTGTCCTATAGCTGGGAGCAGATTTAGCAACAAGATCTGAGTCTGGCCTGTAAGTATAAACAAGGTCAGACTGGAAAATGCTGGCCTAGGCTAAGGAGAAAAGTGTTCCAGGAAGCTGTACAGAAGACTAGCATCATTATAGAGAAGAGATGGGGAACCTTTCCTCCACCAGGTATTTTGGACTACCAGAAATCCCAGCCACCATGGCCAATGGCCAGACAGGTGCAGTCCAAAATATCTGGAGGCCCAAGGTTGCCAGCCCCATATCACAAGTGGTAAAAATACTGATTAAAACAAGAAACTGTGAAAGTTAGGGATCTGGATCCTCAACAGGCAGTTGAGAAAGACATGGGAGCTGAATCTCAAACATTCATATTGATCTAGGTCAACCATATAAATTGTTTGTCTTTTCTTTTTGCTGTTCAGTTCTTGTCTACCAACCTGGACTACATGTTATATACTAGGGTGCAGATGAAGCTGTAAGCAACCAAGATGAAATGCTATGATGTAAGTCCATTTAAGTTCTGTTGATTTCTGGTGTGCTGAATCTGCTTCGCTGAGTCCCGGATCAGGCTGTAATATTCTATAAATATATTCAGGAATCTATCAAAGAACTTCTCCCTTTCTGAAACAAGCAAACCTTGGAGTAAATTGGCACCTGTGCTATTAATAATGCAAATTTGCAAACAAGAAAGTACTAAGTAGAAACAATACACTGGATTGAGAAGTAATAAACTCTTTGATCTTTCTTTGAAGACTCAGTATAGGCTTAAACTACCTATTCAGGAACAACCAGATGCCCATAAAGATCGGTACTTTGCTTTGATAGAAAATCACTGAGACCTGCCCAGCTGTGCTGGTTTGTAAACAGATTAGTTGAGTGCTCATCAGCCCTGATTTGCATAGTATAACACTCTCGGTTATAGTCTTACAGCCAGCACCAACAATCTGTGGAACCTCTTTGTTTTTGGAAAGCTATCAAACTTTTGTTGGCCCAAAATGGCAAATAGATAATTATGCATGAAGTAAAACAGGCATCAAGTGAAGAGTGGGATTGTTTGCTCTCCATATACTTTAGCAGGAAAATTGTCAGCTTTTATAATCTTAAGAAAAGGAGTTACAAGATTTCCAAACTTTTGGCCTGTTGAAGCTCAAACATTTTGTGCACTGATAGTGTTGTGATCTGAAACAATCCATACACAGTACATTATGTTTGCAAAAACTCACCAGAAGTCCTCAGATCTTGCCATTTCAAAAAGTAATTATTTGTGGTTCTAAGCTCCCAGTAATTAACTACTTTTATACTAAGGGTTTTTATAAATTAATGCTTCATTTTCCAGTTTCCTAAGAGTAACTGTTACTTTAAGTTACTCAAAAGACACACCTGAAAACTACATGTGTTCAAAACATATTTTCCACCCATCTACTTTATAATCCCTTGCAGGACCAACAGTGGCATCAGCCATCTGTAGAACTATGAAATAAACTTTTACTTTAAAAGTTACTGGGGCTGTACCTCAGTAACTTTTAGTGAAAATTTACAGTTATTCTGAAAAAAGGGAGAAGTTATACCTCATTAAATTTAAATTATAATTAAGTTTCATTATACTTTAATGAATGGGAAATGAATTAATGACAAGGAACTGGTTGTTTATAACTAGTTACTGCCAAGCTTTGGAGATACTTCTGTCCTGCAATCTAAACAGTTAGATGTCAGAGCCTGATATCAGGGTGGAAGATTATTCTTTTGGAAGAGACACAAATAGTTATACTAGTAAATATCCTGTGTAATAAAGTTTCTCCATTACCATTAATCTACAGCAAATCACTATTGATCTACTGAATATCACAGGGATGAAAGTCTCAGATCCCATCATAAGAAGTATGCAGCTGGCAAAGCAGTATAATTTCATTTTATCATAGTGCCGTTTAAATATAATATATAGTAAAAATAAATACAGATATATTTACTATAGCTACAATTCCAAGTGAAACTCAGTGATTGCTGCAAGTTTATTACTTATTTTCCAAATGCTAAGTTATAGATCTTTCAAAAAACTCATATTTAACATTATTCATAATCTCTGAGGTCAACTTTGGATCTGCTTCATGCCTAAGAAAGTTTAAGAATGTATCGACACTGTAGGAATAATACAGTTTGACACTAAAACAGCATGTTCTCCGTCCTACTGAATACTGGGATTTGTAGTTTTGTGAGTCACCAGCATTCTTTGGCAAAGAAGGCGAAAGACCTTGTAAAACTACAAACTCCAGGATTCCATAGGATGGAACTACAGCACATAAAGTGGTGTCACACTGTATTATTTTTACAGTGTAGATACACCCAGGTTTTGACAGTTTGGGGAATGGACAGTAATCTCAGGGATGGTCTGAGTCAGGCTACCTGTCATCTCAGGATGGGCAAAAATGTTCAGCTGTATATGCGAAGGGTACGATGGCACCCTCCCCATTCTAAATCTATAAGCTGATCTGACTGACAGTTCAATTTTGTTTCTTCAATACTGTGATAAGACTGAATCCACCACCAGTTCTAAGGGCAGCAGCAGGCTGGGACAGGGGGTAGAGGCCCCAGCCTGTTTGGTCTGCACACACCTGTCTTCTTGACACCTTGTCACTATTTTCCATTCTTCAGCACTTGCTGCATGAGACAGTTGCCTAATTCTTCCTGATAGTAGGCCTGGCCTTGAGTTCTCCAAATGTTATATATGGAATACAGATTTTATAAGGATTACAAGTTTATAAGGAACACAAGTTTTATATTGAATACAAGACATGAATATTGTTGTTGTATGCTTTCAAGTCATAAATGAATTTTGTGTTTAGACCTATCTCCAAGATATCTCATTATGTACGGTATATGCAAATGTTCCAAAATCCAAAAATAAATCTGATATCTGAAACCTGAAACATTCCCAATGACTTTAAAGTACACTCCTAGGAGTAAATGTGTAGACAGATGAATACTTTTTATTTATGAGGTTTCTTTTTCATAAGTCTTATTTGTATCTGTATTATTTTTATACTTATTAAATGTAACCCACTGTTTTTTGAACAGGAAAGAGAGTGGTTAACTGTGGTGAGAAATGTTGGAAGCATCTAAGGATACAGTTGTACTTTTCTGGTAGTTCCAAGATCACTCTGTGGAAATAGAATCTTCCCTGTTGTAGAACTGAGCTGCCAGTGAAGTACAAATAGTATGTATAGTGAATGTGTGGAGAAGAGTGAGACTATAAAGACAAGCCCCACCTTTGCTTTACATGTGTCTATTAGATTGTTTGTATAGTCTCTACATACCTACAAACATTGTAAATTCTTAAGGATCCTTTACGTGTTTGCATGCATATCATACAAGTGACCGAGTAAACATGTGTTGGTCAGCACTTTGTTACAAAGTGCTGAGCACTGCTGTTAAAGTTAAAGTGCATGTGCATATGCCGAGTTATATGTTTATTCAAGGATAAAAGCCTAAATCCAGTTGTTCCAGTTAATGCAGGGCCATTACATCAATTGCTGATTCATGCTGTTTCAAAGAATGGGAATAGCAATGAGATTTAGTTCAGTGTCTACAATGTTACAATACTACTTACAGTGCTACGTACTGTAATACAGTTCTCCTTACAGTACAGTTGGCCCTCCTTATCCACGGATTTTTTTATTGGCAGATTCAAGCATTCACAGCTTGAAAATATTTTTTAAAAAGTATAAATTCCAAATAGCAAATCTTGATTTTCCATTTTATATAAGGGACACCATTTTGCTTTGCCATTATCTTTATCAATGACTTGAATGACAGTATTGGGGGCATAGTTATCAAATTTGCAGATGACACCAAATTAGGAGGAGTAGCTAATACCCCAGAAGACAGGATCAAAATTCAAAATGACTTGAACAGGCTAGAAAGCTGGGCCGAAGCTAACAAAATGAAATTCAACACAGAGAAATGTAAGGTACTGCACTTAACATTAACTTAACTTCCACCTTAACATTAGGAGGACCTCCCTGACAGTAAGAGCTGTTCGACAATGGAACACTCTCCCTAGGAGTGTGGTGGAGTCTCCTTCCTTGGAGGTCTTTAAGCAGAGGCTGGATGGCCGTCTGTCGGGGATGCTTTAATTGGGAGTTCCTGCATGGCAGGGGGTTGGACTGGATGGCCCTTGTGGTCTCTTCCAACTCTATAATTCTATGATTCTATATTTAATGGGACTTAAGCATCCACAGATTTTTGTAATCCATGGGGGATCCTGGAACCAAACCCCAGTGGATAACAAGGGCCCATTGTACTATGAAAGACCAGCCTGGTGATATATACACCTGCTTAGTCTGCTATCCAAGTAGTAAGTATTGATGGGCAGTTACAAGGCTCTGGCTCTGCTCTTCCTGTTATGGAATTTTGGGATTTGTAGTTTTGCAAGATATTTAGCCTTCTCTGTGAGAGTCCTCTGGTGCCACAAACTACAAAACTCAAGATTCCATAGGATGGAGTTAAAGTGGTGTCAAAATGTATTAATTCTGCAGTGTGGCAGCAGCCCTAGAAAGAATTTTTTCCCACCTTCGAATAGCGTACATGGTCATGCTCATCTTCAGTACAGATGAAAATTATTCTTTTTTGGGTTGTAGTACAAAGTAAGCCCTATGTGGTTTAGGGTCTGTGCACCTACTACATCCAGGTACTGTGTATTGAATTTATCTTTCTGTGACTTCCTCTGAGCAGTCCCACCATCTGGGTGATGTGAGTGGTAACTGGTACCAACTGATACCAACTGGTAACTGGTTCTGTGGTGGTACTCAAATATATTCAGTGGAATTTATTGCCAGCTAAAATGGGTATAGGATTATAGCCTAGCTTGCTGGATACACAATTTAGAAAACTCTAAGCCTAAAAGAATGCAGACTTTGAAAAGAGCTATAATCTATTTGAACTAACACCAGTAATAGAGCTTGAACATGGGAAAATTACACAGGTGTGACTGAATCTCTTACATGATAATACAAAGGACAAAAATAAAATTAGCTAAGGGATCACATTAATAATATTTAGACTGGAATCTTGTGGACAGTTGTTGTTGTTGTTGTTGTTAACTGTCCTCAAGTTGATCCCGACTCATGGCGATCCTGTGGATGAGACTCCCTATCTTCCACTGCTCTGCTTAGGTCCTGTAAAGTCATTCCCGTGACCTCCTTAATAGAGTTCATCCATATAGCATATGGTCTTCCTATCTTTCTACTGCCTTCCACCTTTTCTAGCATGATTGTCTTTTCCAGTGAGTCATTACTTCTCATGATGTGACCAAAGTATGACAACCTCAACTTTATTATTTTAGCTTCCAGGGAGATTTCAGGCTTGATCTGTTCTAGAACCCATTTATTTGTCTTTTTTGGCTGCCCATGGTATCCTCAGCACTATTTCCAGTACCACATCTCAAATGAATTGATTTTTCTCTTATCCACTTTCCTCACTGCCCAGCTCTCACAATGCCCTCCCTATTCCTAGTTTTCTTCTTATTTCTTGATTTCAGTCCCCATTCTGATCAATGTTTGACCTAAGGTACAGGGACTCTTTTACTGTTTCAGTTACCTCATTGTCTAGGTTGAATCTGTGTAGAAGATTTCTGTGGTCAGTCATGCACAATTACATGGTAGTAATCTCATTTGATCACAAGGTCAGCAGATCGGCAGTTCAAGGCCCAGGTGCTGCATGATGGAGTGAGCTTCCATCACTAGTCCCAGTTTCTGCCAACCTAGCATTTTGAAAGCAGGTAAAAGTGCAAGAAAATAAATAGGTACCACTTTGATGGGTAGGTAACAGTATTCTGTGCAGTCATGCTGGCCACAAGATCACAGTGTTGTCTTTGACAATGCTGGCACTTTGTCTTAGTAATGGAGATGAGCTCTGCCCCCTACAGTCAGACACAACTAGGCAATCTTATCAATGGAAAATCTTTACCTTTTACCTTTAATCTCATTGGACACTGTGGAACATTATTCTTAGTGTATGGGATTTAAAAGGAAGATGGGAGAGGGAGGAGGGAAATGAAATGTAGCAGCACCTTTAAGACTAACTGATTTCTATTTTGGAATGAGCTTTAGTGGATATAAACCTACTTCTTCAGATGCAGTACAGAATGAAGTACATCTGAAAAAGTAGATTTATAGCCACAAAAACTCATGCAGAAATAAAACCAATTTGTCTTAAAGGTGCTGCTGCATTCCTCCCCCCTTTCCTCTCTTCTTCCTCCTTTTTTTTTGCTGCAAGAGACTTAACAAGGCTACTTCTTTGAAAACTACTATGTGTGGGATTGTAGTTTCCTATTTGGGATTCAAAACTACTTGCTTAAAGGAAAGCATTTGATAAGACACAGAGTTCTTTCATGAGCCTGTTTATGGCTGCATTGTGAAAATTTACACTTCCTTCTCCAAGGAATCATGATCTCCTGTTGTAACTGCATATAGTTTCAGATGTCCTTTATTAGTGTGCATATCATGGAAACCCATTGGGTGACCTTGGGCAAGTCACATTCTCTCAGTCTCAGAGGAAAGCAAAGGCAAACCTCTTCTGAACAAACCTTGTCAAGAAACCCCTCTGATAGCTTTGCCTTAAGGTCGTTACAAGTCTGAAACAACTTGAAAGCACACAGCAACAATAGCAAGAAATGTTAGTAGGCTTTCATAAGGATGTTACAGAGATGGAGGAAGAAAGGGTAACAGAATGACCAAGATATGACACTAATGTTTAAGGATTAGAATAGTAATTGCATTATGTAAGCAACTTTGACAGGACAATGAGGAAACTATATTTGACTAATTAAACACACACACAGCTTTATTTAGAAGTGCTTAAACCACATAGTTTTTATAACATTCATGCTGATCATATGAAAGATGGGGAAAAGACAGTCATGCCACCAAGCCGCATACATCCCATAAAATAGGTTGGGTAATTTGTGATCTTCCAGATGTTGTTGGATTACAGCTCTCATCATGACTCTCCATGCTGGCTGGAGCTCATGACAGTTGGATTCCAGCAACAGGTAAAGAGCCAGAGGCTTCGCATTGTGCTGTAGAGAGCATATTTACTTTTTAGGATAGTGAAAAGTACATGAGCACCAAGAAAGCCCACACTGGAAAGTAAAATATTCAGAGATCAGGTTTGAAGTGATATATGTCTTTCATATCTTCATCCTTTCTCTTGCATGACATCTTTGATAAGAAGTCTAGATTCTAAGAAAACTTCTCCGGGGTAGCCATGTTGGCCATATAGCAAAGTACAATAACATCCCAAATCCACAAAATAGTAATACCTTTATTGGGCCAACCAAAATGCACAATATACATGTTGCACAAAAGCATGCAACATGTATATTGTGCATTTTGGCTGGTCCAATAAAGGTATTGTTGTTTTGTAGATTCTGGATGTTAATTGTAGATTCCAAGAGAAAGCCATAGGGTTCCATCCCAATCTAGTTATACTTAAGAGTATGTCAACTGAAATCAATATAATTTTAAGGTAGTTATGACTAAATTCTTATTATTTTCAGTGGTTTTACCAAAGAATGACCAGCTATGGATCAACTCAGTGCAGCTGCATTATCTACTCAGTGCCTTTCAAAACTGAACCTTTTTATTTATTGTGTATTAGTTGGAAAGCACCAAATTAACAATTTTTGTTAGTCTTTTTCTCATAAAGGAAGTAAAGGTCTAGTAAACACTATTTTATGAAGAATACAATATAGAGATCTTGGCAAGAGGTTATGTCTTACATAATATCCAAGTCAAGCACTTAATGGTATCTAAAACACTGGCTGGGAGTTAAGGGCACATCCATTTTGTTTCCCAGGAGATTTTCTCCATGCACGAAGCAGACTACCTAGTGACCTAAGGAAATCCAAGTTAACTTGTTTCATTCACCTGAGCTAGAAAACAGATAAACTGCTGGAAACCATATGTTAAAACAGAGCTAGGATTCCCTTGGGATCAATGCATTAAAAAGAAGGCTATTGTTTTATGTAGTTAGAGGTGACTTGATATAAATATTGCTATTGTTTAAATACAGCCAATAGTTATTCACTCTGTTTCCTATTATAATGTAACACTCTCTTCGAACTCCCATTTAAAGTGATACCTTTGGGATAAAAACTTTCTGTGGAATCAGTTCTCACCTATACGTTCCTTCTAGTTGTTAGATCACTGCTCCAACCTCAAACCAGATGTCCAGCTTTGGTTAGATCATCCTTCATATGCTAGCAGTGTATGATCATACTCCAGTGGAGGACAAAATGCATATCTGTTACTTTTTAACCTTCCTCAGAGGCCTACATGGGAAATCTGTGGTAAATGATTCAACATGAGATTAGACAACCAGTTATTCGTATTATTTGTCTACCTTGTGAGACTTAAAAAACATCTGTGTTGGGTTTCACTGAAGTTGGAGCTGGACTTGTTTACCATATTCACTGTATCAAAAGTCACTCTAACCCAAGGGTTCCCAACCTGGGGGCTCCATGCTCCCAGGGCATGCGAGATGGAATTTCAGGGGGTGTGACAAAGGCTTGTGTCCTTAAGTGACAAGTCATGAGTCATCACTCAATTTTTTTTCTGAATAAATCAGAATCTAACTGCTCAGTTTAGATTTGCATTTTATACAATAAATTAAAAGCTTTTTTTTTTAAAGTTCAGTTTGTTCATCTGCAGTATTGTATGTGGTTCAATTTGTCGTTCAAAAATTAGAAATTAGATTTCTTCATCTTCAAATGTGAGATTACATTTTTAGGGGATGCAAACATGAATCAAACATTTCCTAGAGGTGTGGGGCATAGAAAAGGTTGGGAACCACAGCTCTAATCTGAGGGTCATGATTTGGAATAAAGGAAGGAGGTGTACATACAAAAACTGCAAGGAGAAATGTTTTCTGTCACAATTCTCCAAGCATACCAACAGGAGCATCGGAAAGGGGAAAAAACCAAGCAAAACAAACAGACAAAATCCCTCAGGAAGATATACTTTTAAAAATTAATAGAACTGAGTATTTAGTATAACTTGAGAGTGTATGTATAATCAATGGGATTTCAATTAATAACGACTAAATCCCATTTATTTCATTGGGTGCACCTCAAAAACAACTAAATTTGGCCCATCCCATTAAAAAAAAAGATATCGCTAGTTGTCATGTTAGCTAATGTTGGTAATCTGTAATTAATGTTTGTTTTCTGATGGGTACTTGATCATCATTAGGAAACAGAAAATTTAAATGGAATTCCCTTCAAAAGTGAGAGAGAATTTCTCGAGAATGGTCAGAATAAGATGCAGTTTCCAGCAATCCCTTTGAAAAAAAAGAGTACTTTTTAAATCAGATAAGGTCCTAATTGCAGATTTCTGAAAACAACAAAGCATCCTGAAGAGAGAGGTCTCCTTACTTGGTAAGAATGCCCACTGAAGCATGAAGCTTAAGAGGGACAGAACAGAAAACACAAATATATCTTGTAAAACAGGGGTGATGAGAGCTTAGAGCAGGATCTATTTTAATTTTCACTAGAACCCTATTGTCCGCCAACTGTGGCAAAACTGCTCATGAGACTGGATTGATGGGCATGGAATTCTGAGGAACAAATGAGTACATATCAAGCCCCCAAACTGAACCCAAACAAATCCTTTGACACCCACAACTACTCCCTCCCCCCACTTTCTTGATTTCAGCTAGGGAGGAATAGGAAGATTTTTTTTTTTGTTATTGTATTTATTAATATATGTGTATCCTGCCCCGTATCCAAAAATCTCAGTGCAAGCATCAGGCAATAAAACAGTATCAGACAATCCAAGGCCATGTCAGCACAGGTCACGATATTGCCCTGACCTGCCCCTGTTACCAGCCCTCTGTTCTCACACTGCAGTGGCTGTCTACAGGGGTGTCCTGCCAAGCAGCCTGGTGCATCTACTGCGGCTGCTCGCTCTGAGGTCAGAATGATGCACATAGCTATGTGATTGAGACTGGGTGCCTTCTTGTGATTTCAGAAGCTGGCAACCCACAGTGATGGTGAATGCACCAGGCGGCTCAGTGGGAAGCCCATGCAGACAGCTGCTGCAGTGCAGGAACGGAGGGTTCCCTTCCTGGAAGATCCAGAGTAACAAGTATTTTTAAAAATCCATTGTAAGGCTGTTGTACCCTAAATCTAGTGCAGAAAGTGCTAGACGTCATTCAGACTGCTCATATCAGATATATTTGGCCTCAGGTCCTGCTTCATCCAAACAGGCTGACACCAGAACGGGGTGGTGGTGGAAATGGGCCTTTTGGCTGGTGCAAGACAACCTAAGCTCTTTTGCTACTATTAGATCACTGGGAGATGATTATCTTTGTCATCTATTGCAAATTACTTGATGGTCTGCTAGTAGATTCTGATCGCTATTTAGTCCATCCTTGTTATAAATGTTTTTCCTCGTCATTTTAAGCTTGCAAGAAATCTGAACTGGTCATGATGATGAAGTGACCACTGTGGAAAGATTAGAAAAAAGAGATGAATCTGTCTCAGAAGACCACTGTGGATTTGCATGGGAAGTGGGTTATGGTAGATGAACTGACACGACACATACTAGTTAAGGGAGCTAATTGGCCTTACAGTTACATAAAGACACAGCAGCAAACCTCATATTGGGAAATTACCTTTGAATGGATCTCCAGAGCCAAAGAAAGAGATGTTATGGGATAATACAGGAAACAGAAGTGTCATAAATTAGAAACCAGAGACGCATTCTTGGGCAGCAGCGACCACCTTTTATTGTTATTGGCAGGGGCCTGCAAGGTACTGTAATATGCAGTTTATCCACCTATTTACTACAACAGAGCTTCTTTGGGGGCTGTATAGTGCTCATTGCCACTTCAGCAATATTGCCCTTTTTGTTCTTCAGGGGGAAATAGTAAGGAAATTCTAACACATGAAAGTCAGACAGACAACAGACTCTTTAGCCTTTCTGCAATGAGCATTTTATTTCTCACTTGTCACATGATCTGATACAGTATCCTATACTACAGAATTTGGCTTCAACTGACTTAATTTTTCCCCTGCCTTCTACCAATCTCAACACAGAATACGATTACAGAGAAACAATATTTTTATTAAACAAAGGCAGAGATTAAAATATAGGTGGATTTTTTTTAAAAAAGGGGGTAAATTGAAGTCAAATTGTATGGGTGGATGCTGCAGTAGTTAATTTTCCAACTCTGTTTTTATTTCTGATGGACACACAGGCCTTTTTATTTTATTTTGTAGTACAATGAAGCACTGATTAAAACTGAAGCACCGATTAAAAGTGACAAAGATGTCAACTCTGTTTCTCACCAATAATGAACACAAATAGATGCTTATATGACATCTTGAAAATATTACAGTGCACTTTGCTGTTGGCATTTAACTCCACTAGTAGGTAAAATGTGGTTCTCCAGATGTTGCTGGGCTTGAAATCCCACCAGCCCTAGCCCACAAGGTCAGAGATCAATGGGGGAGTGCATTCCTCTAAATTTTGCTGGACTATTAACTCCCAACATTCCTCACTATTGGGTCTGCTAGCTAGGGCTCATGGGAGTTGAAGTCCAACATTTGGAGGGTTCAACTTTGCCCATCCTAAAAAAGAGGGAGATCAGACACTGTGAAGTTGGATGACAGACTCAGTGGGTATAATGGTTGCCTGGTCATACTATTCCCCATTTAGATTAAGAGTATTTTAATTCTATTTAAATTATAAAAGTAATTTCTGCTTTTACATCTGCCCTTATAAATTGGCATATGCAGTTTTATGCAAATCATGATCCGCTTTTGCCTTCCTGCCTTCCCTGATGATGCATGTCCTCTCCCTCTCTTTCAAATCCATGAATTGTGACCATTAAAAAAGGTTTGAACTGAGTCAGTAACCCATGATGCACTCTGTCTTGAGACTATTAAAAACAGAATTTGGTCTTTGGAATCATGGCTAGCATCAAATAGTACAGTTTGGGTCTTTGGCATTATGTCTAGTTTCTCATACATGTCCTTTTTATTTTCCATAATATCTAGTCTCAAGAAGAGTTCAAAAGCTTCCTTGCTATCTTGTGACATTTTTGTTTGTCCTAATGAAGATATTTCTCCTATTATACCCTTTGATTTACTCTGGCTATGTAATTCTTCTGTCTTGAGCTGCAATTCAGTTATCATTTGAGTTCTATAGTTCACTTCACATTTTATGGTGTGGATGCAGCATAGGAAATTAAGCAGGTGGCACAACAATACATTTCTTAATGTAATTTATTGAACCAGGTTTTAAGGGTTAGTGATTTGGAATTTAGACTGCAGTAACACCTCTTGTGTTTACATTTCATCAGCAGAAATGGAAAATAGATTAAACTATAAGTCAGCTCTAGATGATCAAATAATCCCAGTAAATGTCAGGCGAATATGTTTCTGGATTGCATGCCTGATAGTGGTTGTTCTTGTCCTGCATTCAGTCATGCTGTAAATATTAAGTTTTATGTGGCACTTGTTAATCCTTCCAACTCAATGATTCTAACAACTTTAATATAATATGTTAGTGAGGATGAATACACAGTTGCTGATATCCCAGATCAAGGAGACATAGCATAAAGTTCTACCGGGCAGAGCTATCATTTTTGTGTCATCATCCAATCTTTGTGTCATCATCCCATCCCACCTTTTACCTGCTGCAGCCTTTATTGGCTGGTGGTGAGCAGGGGTGGTGGTGGTGGTGGTGAGGCATCCAGTTATGTTTCCTATAACTGAATGTACAGTAGCAGGCATCTTTCAGGACCTCATTGCAGTGTTTGGAGATCCAAAAGAATGAACATCACTGTTGCTCATGCAGCCATAGGAACATAGCTGAATGCTTCTCTCTCAGCCCGTAAATGGACTGTTGAGGAAGGGGAATGCAGCAAATAAAAGGTGGTTTGGGGAGGAGTAGTTGGGTGTTGCATGAGGTTGGAAGAGAATTGTGACTTTGCAATACCTGCCCCCCAAAAAGAATGTCTTATGCAGACATACATTGGACTTATACCTGCATTAAGTCACCACCAGAATGTCAGTCAGTTTTTGTACCATTATGAGGACACAAACCTTTTTCACTCTGTCTTTGAACCACATACAATGAGTGTACAGAGGATGTCCACAGTTTCTGCCATCCACCTACTGACTACGCAGAGCCTATGTAGTACAAGATGTATATACAAAAGTTCTGTACAAACAAACTTTTGAACTAACAAGCCATGCATCTTCTGTGCATCATAGAAAGACTACCTTTAAAAAGGGCCTGTGTTTGACCATGGATCTGTCAACTTTACTTGAACAAACAAATTAGAAGTATTTATTTCACACTTGACTTAAACAGTTTGGCCTTCAATATCCTATATATTTTGGCATCAGTTTCAGTTCCATTAGTGCAATAGTATTGCTTGCTTGCTTCATAGAAAAATGAAATAATGGCTTTAGAAATGGAAATTGTTAAGAGATAATGTATGTAAAATTCAGTTGACACATTGATGTTCTCCCAGACTCAGTTGTCTCACTAGACAGGGTTTTCCATGTGGAATTAATTTTGCTTATCTAGCATAGCATTGACAAGGAGTGTCACCATGATAGCCGAGTGCCAGAAAGTCTGAAAAGTCTGGATTTCGTTGTCTGCAAAGTGAAATGTGCAAAAAAATGTGATTTGTGGTGGTGGTGTGTAATGGATAATTATCAGATAACAGTAAGAAGGCAATTTGGGCTGGCAGGGTTTGTTTAATGACAATGAGAAGATGGAAAGACCATGAATGGGGGCCGGTTGGTGGAGGAAACATTCAAAGAAAAAGTTGAAGGCTGCTACATTGTTGGAAAAGAGTGCCCAGATTAATGGTGGCCACAGGAAAAGAGGAAATATAACATTCTCAAACAGGCAAGGGAGGGGTTAGATTTGCAAAACAAACAAACAAACAAAAAGATATTCTAACTTTTACTTTTGTTCTTATCTGCCTTCACATTGACTCTGAATTATGGCAATCACATCATAGGTTTTTTTTTTTTTACAAGAAAGGGCTTTCTTGGCTCCTCCTCCTGTTTTTCTCATTTGTCTGAATCTTCTTCCTCCTCTTCGCCATCATCTTTAAACCAGACTTCAACTGGACTAATTTAATTCAGAGGAGGTTTCCCATTTAAGAGTGTGTCTTGTCCAAGGTCAGCTGGTGAATTTCCATGGCTGAATAGAGATATGAACCCTGGTCTCCTGAAGTGCTAGTCTAACACTCTAACCATTACACCAAGCTAGATCTCTCTTACACATACACAGGAATAATAATAATAATAATAATAATAATAATAATAATAATAATAATATAAAATAAATTTTTATTTCTAGCCCGCCCCTCTGCTCTGCAATCGGGGAAGGTTACAACATTTTTAAACATACAAAGTTAAAACAAGCGTTATCCCCATAACCCCCCTCCCACACCCTAAAACAAGATTAAACTTTAAGAGATTAAAACATAATACAGTCTAAAACCAAACAAATAATACATTACAATAAAACAATAAAATAAAAAAATGAAGCGAGCTACAGACAAGGGACAGTTGAAAATTTAGAACTAATGGGTGGCATCCAACTGGTGACCTTCCACTAATGGAAAGCAACCAGGAGTAGGACAAGATGGGGCAGTTTTCTGAGATTTTTCCCATCTTCTTAATGTTATATTTCCCCCTGGTTCTTCTGAGGAAGGCACCTTTGTCCTCTGGAGTAGATATGAGTGGCAGAGAGTTGAAGCAAACCAAAAGATTTCCTCTCTCCTTGTTCCACTAGTACATATCTTTCACTAGTGAAGGAACATTAACTGGATTTCACCTAATGATTGCAGTTCAAATAGAGGCACAATGAAGTCAGTGGTTTGTTGTTGTAATGTGCCTTGAAATCAACTCTTACTACTACTACTACTACTACTACTAATAAAATTTATTTATATCCCGCCCAGTGGTACTCCAATCAGGGTGGCTTTCAAATTTAAAACATACAATCCATAATAAAACATATAATACAGAACCCCCCCTCCCCCCTAAAACAGTATTAAATCAAAGACAGTTAAAACATCAATTCAATTAAGTTTAAAAACCCAATATAGAGAACAACTAAAAAAGCCTGACTCGATAATCCTCTCCATCTATCGATGGGGCCACGTGAGGAACATCGTTAGTACGGCTATTTATATCCGAGGCGGGAGATAACTAGTCTGGAAAGGCCTGTCGGAAGAGATCCGTCTTGATAGCCTTTTTAAAGCTGTCTAAGGATGTTAATAGACGGATCTCGTCCGGCAGGTTGTTCCAGAGCCTAGGGGCGACGACTGAAAAAGTCCTCTGGGAGGTAGCCGCAAGCCTCGATTTCTGAGGCTGTAGCAAATTCCTCCCGGAGGACCGAAGAGCGCGGGGAGGATTATACGGGAGTAGGCGGTCTCTGAGATAGCTTGGACCCAAGCCATTTAGGGCTTTAAAGGTAATAACCAACACCTTGTACTGGGTCCGGAAACTAATAGGCAGCCAGTGGAGGGACCTCAGAACCGGGGTAATGTGGTTCCTCCGAGATGTTCCCGACACAAACCTGGCCGCCATATTCTATACCAGTTGTAGTTTCCGAACCAGGCACAGGGGTAGCCCCATGTAGAGTGCATTACAGAAGTCAAGGCGTGAGGTTACCAACGCGTGCACCACAGTCTCAAGATCCCTTACTTCCAGAAAAGGGCGCAGCTGGCGTATCAGCCGAAGCTGATAACAGGCGCTCCTGACCATCGCATTTACCTGATTCGTCATCAGGAGTGACGAGTCAAGGAGCACCCCCAGACTGCGAACACAGTCGCTGGAGGAGAGTGTGACCCCATCCAGGACTGGAGGTTGCAACCCAATTCTTGGTTTCGGGGCCGCTACCGTGAGCACCTCCGTCTTGTCTGGATTCAGTTTCAATCTATTTTTCCTCATCCAGCCCATTACCGCACGAAGACATTCATTGAGAGAAGAGATGCCATTGGAATTCGAGGCCGGCGAACGAGACACGGAGAAATAGATTTGGGTGTCATCAGCATACTGATAACACCCAGCACCATAACTCCGTATTATCTCACCCAGCAGCTTCATATAGATGTTAAATAATATTGGGGACAAAATAGCTCCCTGAGGGACCCCACAAGTGAGGTCTCTCTTACCGGAGCTACAGTCCCCGAGCAGCACCCTCTGGGACCTACCCGAGAGGAAGGATCGGAACCACTGCAAAGCAGTGCCCCCGATACCTAACCCCCACAGGCGGTCCAAGAGGATGCCGTGATCTATTGTATCAAAAGCTGCTGAGAGGTCTAGGAGCACCAACAGGGTCACACTACCCCTGTTGATGCTCAGACGTAGATCGTCGGTCAAGGCAACCATGGCAGTCTCAACCCCAAAGCCTGTCCTAAAGCCGGTTTGAAATGGGTCTAGATAATCGGTTTCATCCAAGACTGCCTGGAGCTGAAGAGCAACCGCCCTCTCGATTACCTTGCTCAAAAATGGCAGCAATGACACAGGCCTATAGTTCTTCATATCCAGGGGGTCCAGGGAAGGCTTTTTCAGGAGCGGCCTAACCGCCGCTTCCTTTAAACAAGATGGAACATGTCCTTCCCTGAAGGACGCATTGATGATATCCGTGAGGAATCTCATCAATGCATCCCCCCTTGGACGGCCAGCCATGATGGGCAAGGGTCGAGAGGGCAAGTCGTCTTCCTCACCTTACCAAGCAGCTTGTCCACGTCCTCGGTACTCACAGATTGCCATTGGTCCAATAAAGTTACATCGGCGGAGTCGTTGGACATCTCGCCTATAGACTCTGTCCCAATAGTGGCGTCTAATTTGGCTCTTATCTGAGAGATTTTATCTGCAAAAAAGTTATTAAATGCGTCACAGCAGGCCGTCGTCGGGTTAAGTAAGGGATTTGGCGCAGGGGGCACCTGCGTCATCTCCCTCACCACCTTAAACAGCTCTGCTGGACGAGACTCTGCAGACACAATACGTGCAGAGGAGAAAGCTCTCTTCACTGCACGTATTGCCTCCCGATAGGAACAAAGAAAATTCCTATGGTGAGTTCTGTCAGATAAGAGTCGAGTTTTCCGCCACCTGCACTCTAGCCGTTGTCCATGCCGCTTCATCCTCCTAAGCTCAGGTGTATACCATGGCCTACGATTAGGAGCGGGATGGCAAGGGCGCTTGGGAGCGATCGTGTCGATGGCCCTGGTAAGATCGCTATTCCAAGTGTCAACCAGAGTCTCGACAGGATCACTGGCATTCCCAACCATTAATCCCTCTAAGGCTTTCTGGAATCCAATTGGCTCCATTAGCCTTAGAGGGCGGACCATTCTAATAGGTCCACCACCCCCGGCGAGGCGGGTGCTGGCTCTAAGTTCCATCTTGACCAGGAAATGATCCGTCCATGACAATGCGGAGGTATTTACAACCTCCGCCCACGGATATTCCTGCTCCGTACTAAAGACCGCATCAAGTGTATGACCTGCACAATGTGTGGGCCTGTTGACCAATTGGGATAGGCCCATGTTTGTCATGGTATCCATGAACTCCCGAGCCGCTCCTGTTAGGCTGGTCTCGAGCGGAATGTTGAAGTCTCCCAGAACCAAAAGTCTGGGAGACTCCAGCAAAGCCTCGGAGACCAGCTGTGTCAGCTCGATCAGGGAGTCTGCTAGATAACGGGGTGGTTGGTAGACTAGCAAAATCCCCAAGCTATCCCTGGTCTTCAGACTGAGGTACATACACTCAATGTGGACCGTGTTCCGGATAGGTATCCTGGTCAAGGTCAAGGTGTTCTTATGAACTAGAGCCACACCGCCTCCCCGCCCACTTCCCCTCACCTGCTCACTCTTAACCATGTCACAGGGTTTTTCTGGGCAAGATTTCTTCAGAGAGGATTGCCATTGCCTTTCACTGAGGCTGAGATTGTGATTTGCCCAAGGCAGGGGTCGGCAACCTACGGCCCGCGGGCTGCACCCCCTGCTGCCGCTGCGGGCGAATTCTGCCCCCCGCACCATTCCCCCCCTGGCCCCCCGGCAACAAAGGTTGCCGACCCCTGGCCCAAGGTCACCCAGTGGATTTCCATGACATAGTGGGGGTTGAAACCCTGGTCCATTAAGCAAAGCAAAAGCAAAGCAGCTTCATTTATATACCACTTCATATCGCGCTATGGGATATCTAAGCAGTTTACAACTGTAAGCTCATTGCCCCCCCAACAGTTGGGTACTCATTTTAGCAACCTTGGAAGGATGCAGGCCTGAGTCTAGCCTGAGCCCTGGTTAGTACTGAACTCGCAACCTTGTGGTCTATGAGTGAGCGGCTGCAGTACAGGCATTTAACCACTGCGCCACCAGGGCTCATTACTCAAACCACTACATTCTATTGGCTCTTTCATACATGTACGAATGTATATTCAGAACTAATGGTTGCTATCCAACTAGATTCCACCTATGAACTACAATTTAGACAGAAACACCATGCATTTCGCCTGTGGGTTTGCTCAATAATGGCAACTCATGGCTCCCAGGTCAGCAAGTTGGTGAAGCCACTCTGAGTTTTTTCTGGACTTAGAAAAGGTATCGAAGGCACCCAACCTGTTTGGGGCATAGGATTCAGTACTATGGAAAGCTCTTTAACTATGGACTAAAACTCAAGGTCTCACCCTCCCACTGACATGGCAGTTACAAGCTATCACTGCTACAGAGGGTGCATCTACATTGTAGAAATAATGCAGTTTGACACCAGTTTAACTGCCATGGCTCCATCCTACAATGGAGATTTGTACTTTTGTGAAGCACCAGCACTCTTTGGCAGAGAAGGCTAAAGACTTTGTAAAACAACAAATTCCAGGATTCCATAGGATGGAGCTACAGCACTTTAAATGGTGTCAAACTGCTTTATTTCTACAGCATAGATGCACCCATAACAATATGCCATCCAGCTGTTAATACTTGATACTCAATTTCAAGGACCTTTGCTCCCAGACTACCTCATGCTCCTCCTTTTGTTTTTCTTCTCTGTCTTCATCTTCCTCCTCCTCTCATCATCACCTTTAGACTAATTTAAGTAAAGGGTATCTTCAAAAAGGGGGCTCATCGTTCTATATATGACCAGACCACTGTAAGTCAAACTGCCAGGAATCTGCCAGAAATACAACTTCAAGCTTCACTTTGCCCGGGATGTAGTTTTTTAGTTTACCACATCCAGGGGCACATTTTGAAAATAGCATTTTGTTCCTGCTTTTCTTCACTGAGAAAGTGCATAACCAGACCTCTGGTGCTCTGCAGAACTTACCCTCTTTCCCTGCAAGGGGACTAGACATTATGCAGTGACATCTATCAAATCACCAAATAGATGCTTTTATGAAGTGAACAGTACTAAGCAGCCATTAAGGAGCAAACCAAAGACTTTTAAGGACAGTTGTGGTCTAAGGGCCTTTACAGACTGCCAGAAATAATGCAGCTTGAGACACTTTAACTGCCCTGGCTCAGTGCTAGGGAATCATGTGAACTGTAGTTTATTATGGCACCAGAGCTCCTTGACAGAGAAGGTTCAATGAAGCTTATTGCACAGCACTTACAAGAATGGGAACGGAATGGAATGGAACAGAGCAAAAACATTTTATTGCATGGGAGAATGCCACTGATGCCGCTGGAAGTACCTAAGGTGCTCCCCAGCTGTTCCTGGCAGCTGATTTTTGAAGGACGGTTCAAAATCATTCTTCAAAATCAGCTGCCAGGAATGGCTGGGGAATGCCTTGGGGACTCCCGGCGGCAGCAGTGGCATTCTCCCGTACAGTAAAATGTGTTTTTGCCCCATTCCGTTCCGTTCCGTTCCCTTCCGTTCCCGTTCCTTAAGTGCCATGCGATAAGCTTAAATGTCTCAGAAAAAAACTACAGTTCCCATGATTCCCTAGCATTGGACCAGGGCAGTTAAAGTTGTCTCAAGCTGCATTATTTCTGGCAGTCTGTAAAGGCTCTAAGTCAGTCAAAAGATAGCTGTTTCATCAGGCTGTACCCTTGCTTCTTAATGCAGTCCTTTGCAACTCCTCTTGATTCAGAAGTGCTTATGGGAAAAACTGGGCTTGGGTCATGTTAAAACTGTTTGGTTTCACAAATTCTCTGAGCTGTTTCAGCATAATGTTCAGTTGGGCTGAACAGCTCAGAATTGGGAAATGCTTTGGTTCTGAATATTGCACTGTTGCTGAAATGCTCTATGGTGCAGGGGGGCATTGAAGTATCTGCATGTATCACAAAGCCCTTTGAAGATTGCATGAAAGAATGTCCTCTTCACTTTCTGAAGTCACAGGATGGAAATAGAAGGAAGGAACCCCCTGCAATATAAATGGCATGGAACATGATGAGGGCCAATGGGGGTTACAAAACAGTGATATAGAAGCAACTTAAGTCTGTGGACCACATGTTGGTCATCTTTCAGCCATAATAGAATTTCATAAGGATCAGTTTTAGCAAGCTATACCCCATGTGAGCCCTCTGGCTGCCTAGCATGGCTGAGAGGAAGATATGAGAGGGTTGATGCTTAGCATACCAACTAAATCCTAAACTGTGACTAATTTTAACTGCTGACCATGTAAAAAAGACAGCTTTGTAAACTGTGGTCATATTGTTGATCTTCTATGTTTGTTTCATGCTTTTAGCATGAAGAAAGCATGATCTACAGTTTTATGAATGGATAAACAAACTGCTGGAAGAGAAAAGGCTTTAGAGGCTTTGTGAATGTGGGTCTAGACAGAAGAGGTTCCACAAGGTTCTGAGATGGGCTACAGTAACATGAAAAGTGATATTTGCATTTGGAACTCCCCTTGTATCTGAATAATTTTAGGTGAAGCTTTACTGATAAACAAAAGCAAATGATCCTACATTTGCAAATTAGAAACTTGATGGGGAAAGGATGGGGATATTTGGGGTTTGTTCTTAGGGTCAGTGACCAGTATTTCAGGAAAAAGTAGCAAGAGAGCAAAACTGAGCTTGCTACTTCTAGCAAGGGTCTAGGCTGCTTGCTTTTCTTATCGGTGTGTGAGAGAGAAGCTAGAGTGATATACTCTGTTCCATCGATCAAGTCAGCAAAGTCATGCAGTGCACTTCCGTTGACATCAAGGTGGTGGTGACAGTTGCAGAGTTTAATGCATTCCTCTTTAATGGAATACCATAAATCTGGATTCAGGGCTGCCAAAGTGATAGCAACAATTCTTGTGGAAGAAATGGCAGCTTTCCTCAAATCCCCAGAGGCCAGCCTGGCTGTTACAAAACCAATCATTTACATCCATCCTAAATTGACTTAATTAAACTTGCAAGTCAGACAGCCAGTGACTTAACTCACCTGAAAGGCAGTTACTTGTGTGAACTGCATTCAGCAGGGCTGTTCAGCAGTGGTGTTGCTATGGGGGAGTGAAAATGAAGCCATAAAAATTCTGCCCTCAAATGAAATTTTCTTTCCGACCCAATTCTTAACATTGCAGAGAGTGAGATACTGAAAATCACTCACACAAAGAACTCTACTGAGTGCACATTCCCTGCGTTACTTTGCCTGCTGCTTTTCTTTCCAGCGTCTAAACCAGGGGTAGGCAACCTAAGGCCCGGGGGCCGGATGCGGCTCCCCGAGGCCTTTGGACTGGTCCCAGGTCAGTCCTGCCGCCACCGCCACCTGCCCGCCATTATAATATTGATTATTGTTGTTATTACTTGTTCTTGGGATTTTCTTGGCAAAATCTCCACAGGGGTTTTGCCATGGCTTTTCTGGGGCTGAGAGAGTGTGCATGCATATTTTTTTATTTTTTTAAATTTTTAAATTTTAAAAAAATATTTATTTATTTATTTATTTTTGGTGCTTCAGCCCCCCAATTGTCTGAGGGACAGCAACCCGGCCCCTGGCTCAAAAAGGTTGCCTACCCCTGGTCTAAATTATATTTCTGTATTTCTAAATGTGTAACTGAGGTTTTATGTTACTGTAATATTAGACATTTGGGAACTGAAGGAAATTTTTGTTGGAAGATCTTTGCATTCTTGCCCTCTCCTTAGATAGATAGGGATTCCTGCTTGCAAACTCCTCCCTCCCTCTCTCTCTCATTCAAACTAACCATGTGACTTAGGTCACTCCCTCTTTGGGACTAACAGATTTTCTCTCAGGATTCTCAACTGAGCTGTTCCCATTTTCCTGCTTTTTAAAGATGATGAGATCTTTTCTCTTTACCTCAACCATCACTAGTTAGATTAGGATTTAGTTTGTGTAAATATAGATTAAAACCATTGTTTTGAACTACAAGCTAGATATTTGTGTGTTTTTTTGTGTGTGTCTAAGTTCTTAGGGAAGCAGTTAGGCAAAGTTACTCTTCTGCTACTCTGCTAATTTAAAGCCAGACTCTAATAGGCTTGGCTTTCATATTTTTATATTTAAATAATTTTTGTTTTCTTTAAAAAGCCTTAGGAAACTTAAATTACTTCACATTCTTCATGGTGGGCCAAAATTTTTATGGGTGCATAAATCAAATAAGCAAATAAATAAAACCTTTGCTTGTGAATCGCCAAACCTTAGCTCTTCTCCAAAATAAAATAGAATCATAGAAACTAGTTGTAAGGAACTACAAGAGCCATTGAGTCCAACCTCCTTGCCATGCAGGAATACACAACTTGCAGTCCTGAAAGATGCACATCCAACCTGTTTAAAAACCTCCAAAGATGGTGAGTCCACTACCCTCTGATGCAGTCTAGTTCAGTGTTGAACAGCTTTTACAGTAAAGGGTCTCATAATGTTTAGGTGGAATCTTTTTTCTTGTAACATGAATCCATTGGTTCATGTTCTAGTGTCCGGAGCAGCAGCAAACAAGCTTGCTCTAACTTCTACATGACATTCCTTTCAGATATATAAAAATGGCTATTATGTCACCTCTTCATCCTCTCTTCTCCAAGCTAAATGTATCCAGCTCCCTAAATTGTTCCTCATAAGGTTTTGTTTCCAGACCTTTGATCGTCTTGCTTGCCCTTCCCTATACACTTTCTAGTTTGTTGATATTTTTCCTGAACTGTGGTGTCCAGAACTAGGCACAATATTCCAGATGAGGTATGACCAGAATAGACCAAACCAGAAAGCAGAATAGAATAGTAGAGAAGAGAATAATATGGAGGTGGCTTATCTTATACTCCATTCTTGTCCTGTTCCTTTAAAAAGAAAGAAAAAAACCCAGAATGTGTACAGGATTATAACCAGTGCTGTAGTGCTGTTGAAATTATGAAATTCTCTATAGTCACACTCCCAGATGGAGTCTAAAAATGCAGGGAGACATGTTGCTTCATATCAACAAAGCTGTTCTAGCCTTTTTCTAAGATAACTGGTCCCAACTGCCCATTCAAAACCAAGCCTCCACAAATGTTGCAGTACAGCTGTGATAGCTCACAAATAATATATTGTTGCTGAGCAAATGTATTTTCCCAGTTCACCCCAGAGGCTGTGAAGACTTGCAGCTAACTTGGGGAGTAGGAAAACCTGAACAGGGTAGTGGATGACAACATCATCTCTTCTCATCAATAAGTCTGAACACTTTCACTCTGTGAGCCCTGGTTCTGCTACACTAAAGACCAAAAGTTTACTTACACAAACCTACTGGCATATATCAGATATTTGAAACAGGAATCCTACTGGTTATGTCTGTAGAGGCTTATTTGTAAAACAACAAAAACTAGTATCTTGAGACCTAATGCAGTAATGTAAATTTCACCATTTGAGAATGCAGGAGTGCAGGTATGTGTGAGTGTTCCTGTTTGAATTTTCCCTCCATACCCAAACCTCTCTGGGTATAAAAAGCTTGCTTAGGATGTTTTCACATGGGGGCCCCTAAAGCTGGGTGGAGCCATTCCGGAACGGCTCCTGCCGCTGATTCTGGAATGGCTCCGTTGGCGGCAGGCTAATTCCGGGTGGACAGCCAGAATTACCTGAAGCTGGAGTTAGCCGGAGTTAGCCTTTTGCCACCCAGAGTGACGCCGGACTTAGGGCTCTGTGTGTTTGAACACACGGAGCGAAAAGCCGGACGGACGCAGGGATGGCACCAGAAGGGGCGGGGTTTGCCGCTGCGCGCGTGTGAACTACGTGGAAATGGAGCCAGAGTGGGGCCGGACGGAGGTAGGATTGACTCCTCAAAAAGCCCCGTGTGAAAACGTCTTTAGTCTCAGACTTCTAGGCTGCATCAATAGAAATATAGTGTCTAGATCAAGGGAAGTAATAGTGTCACTCTATTCTGCTTTGGTCAGGCCTCACCTGGAATACTGTGTCCAGTTCTGGACTACACAATTCAAAAAACATATTGAAAAGCTGGAGCATGTCCAGAGGAGGGAGACCAAAATGGTGAAAGGTCTGGAAACCATGCCTTATAAGGAGCGACTTTGGGGGGTTGCAGACTGCCAGAAATAGTGTGAATTCAGTCCACTTTTAGGGTTAGGGTTAGAGTTAGGGAACCATGGGAACTGTATTTTATTGTGGCATCAGAGTTGTCTGACAGAGAAGGCTCAATGTCTCAGAAAAATAACAGTTCCCATGATTCCCTAGCACTAACCCTAACCCTAAAAGTGGACTGAATTCACACTATTTCTGGCAGTCTGCAACCCCCCTTAGGGAGCTGGGTATGTTTAGCCTGGGGAAAAGGAGGTTAAGAGGTGATATTATAGCCCTGTTAAAATATTTGAAGGGTTCTCATACTGAAGATGGAGCAAATTTGTTTATGCTGCTCCAGAGAATAAGACTCAGAGTAATGGGTTCAAACTACAGGAAAAGAGATTCCACCTCAACATTAGGAAGAACTTCCTGACAATAAGAGCTGTTTGACATTGGAATAAGTTGCCTTGGAGTGTGGTGGAGTCTCCTTCTTTGGAGGTTTTTAAACATAAGCTGGGTGGCCATCTGTCGGCGTGCTTTGATTGTGTATTTCTGCATGGCAGGGGTTTGGACTGGATGGCTCTTGAGGACTCTTCCGACTCCATGATTCTATGATTGCGTATGAGGGTAGATACCTATGCAGGTGGTAGTAGTGGTGATAAGGATTACTGACAATTGCTTCTTTATATTCAAAGTCCTATTAGCTTGCTGTTGTCATGGTAGGAAGTGAAGCAATTCTGCTTCCCCATTCTAACATTAACTCCAGTGGAATGAAATTTATTATGCCTGATCTAAAGTATATGGGCAGTGCTTGGAAAAGGTTTGTTGTTAATATTCATATTCTTTTGGCTCCAGGAATCACCCACCAAACATGGGTGTGCTGACATCTCTCTCCCTCCCTCTCTCTGGACATTGTAGTAATAAAAAGTAGTATTTTCAAGCTCTGGCCCTCTGTGTGTCAAGAAACAAAGAGGCTTAAGCTCCCACCTAATCATGCCCCCAGAAAACCTCATTTCTTTCCACTGGCAACAGAGCATCCAAGTAGTACAGAAACATAGGATCCTATGCAATGGGACAATCATGATGGTGTAGAGGAAGCTGCTATGGGGGTAGGTCAGAAAAGTCCCTGCCTTATCAGCTGCAATTTCATCTGCCTAAATCAGAATCCAGTTCCATATTTCTTGATTCAGAAACCTTGCCTCTTTCCAGAGGTGGAAATAGTTTTTGGATTACACCTTCCAGAATCCTCCAACCCAAGAACTCTGGGAACTGTAATCCAAAGAGGAATTTTTTGAAGCACTAAATCCAGATATTTGGGTAGAATTTACAATATCATCAGGTGGATCTTCCTTGAGTCATTCTCTGCTTTGTCTTATGTCTGTCCTAATCACAAATCTTTTTCAACAAATCTTGAGTTCAGGCTGTAGGGAGCCTTGCCTCATATCAAGATTGCTTACAAGTTTCCTTTCATTGCAAAACGGCAAGAATTCAAATTCAACATGTGCAAAATTCATACCTGTTGATTCCAGATTTGGTTGTTGTGCCTCCTCCCCACCCCTGTATTAAGTCTCCATGCCGAGGGCAATGGCACCTTTCAGTTTTTAGTAAGAAAATTAATCAGCAGTTTTATAATGGCCCTTTCATACTTTCAATGTTGCCAATTTATTGCAGCATTTAACATTCACTTCTCAGACCAGGCTTGTATTCCTTGTTGCCAGATCTTAACAACAGAATGCTCCTGTTAATTGAACCGTACCACTCTTTATTTCCAATGTTCTTCTGCAGTACAAGTGTGATTTTGTCTTAATTTACCTAGCACTTAAGTAACACTTGACACTGTAAGCACAGTTACTGGGAAGGGAGCTATCAAAAGGCAATTCACTATTGCCTACCTTTCCAAAGGGATGTATATAACTCCCTTTATGCCTTTTCTCATGAACATACAGAGCATATATAGGAGTTCTCTATTGATAAGGCTCAGGCACTAAAATGTAGACCAATGTGCATCAGTGCTACATAAAGAGTGCTACTCAAGTTCATTGCTTTTAGACTAGATGAACCAGGAGTAGGCAACCTTTCCCCTTTAAGGGTCGAGGGACTTCAGCTCCCAGAAGCCTCAGCCATGTTGGCCAATAGTCCCATGTTAGCCAATAGCTCCTGGGATTCTGGGAGCTGAAGTCCCTCGGCCCTTAAAGGGGAAAGGTTGCCTACCCCTGAGATGAACTGTTATGGTGGGAGGAGGCAAAGCTGGTTTCAAGGCCATCCCAAGATATTTTTCTGCCTGAGACAAAGGTCAAGGTCAAGAACATACGAACCATGATGGATCCGACCAAGGGCCTGTATAAGTCAGCATGCTATTCACATAGCCACACAGCATATGGGAAGCAAGACATGAGGGCCAGAATCCCATTGGCAAGTCCCCATTAGAATGGGCCCATTAACTTAATAGGATATAGCTATAGGCTTACTCTGAATTCAATCACTGATTCAATTGGTCTGCTCTAGTTGGGGCTAATTAAAGTATTTATGGATTGGGGAACAATTTTCAAAACCTTTTAGCTGATGATTCCCCCTTGCAAATTATGGTGGCATTAAAACCTCAATAGGCCTGCTGTCTGTGCAGTACTTTGGACCAGGGATACATCTACACTGTAGGAATAATGCAGTTTGACATCACTTTAAGTGCTATAGCTTCCATTCTATGGAATCCTGGGATTTGTAGTTTAAAAGGTCTTTAGACTTCTCTATTAAAAAGTGCTGATACCCCACAAAATTAAAAATCCCAGATTCTGTAGGATGGAACCATGACAGTTAAGGTGATGATAAGCTGCATCATTTCTACAGTGTAGATCAGGTACTGGCAACCTACGGCCCCCAGGCCGGTTAAGGCCCAGGTCGCCGGACTTACCGGCCCAGGCCGATCCCTGCCGCCGCCACCGCCGCCGCGTGGCGCGGCAGCTTGTTTTCTCTTCCGTGTGGCCATGCACACTGCAGCTGCCATTTTTGAAAATCAAAATGGTGGCCGTGATGCGTTTGCGCATGTGCAGTACTCCTGCGCATGCGCAAATGTGTTGTGGCCGCCATTTTGATTTTCAAAATGGCGGCCGTGACATGTGCCACGGCGGCTGCGCCCGTGCATGCGTCGCCGTCGTCATTGTCGTGCGAGGGGGTCATGCGCAGTGGCGGAGGACACGTGTGTGCGCGCGCCGCCATTTCTCCCCCCCCTCGGCCCAGCGGAGACCTGGGCTTCAGGGGACCAGCCCAGGTCACAAAAAGGTTGCCTACCCCTGGTGTAGATGCACCCTAGATGGTCCTTTGGAATGTTAAAGTTCAGTATCTAAATGGGATCTAGCAGTAGGAAATACACTGATATTAATGTGATCGACCACAACATTTGAGAGACTTCATTCAGATATCATATTACAATTTATTTAGCATTTCACTTTCCACATGAGTTAGTGAATTTAAGCTTCTAATTGATAGTTTTACACACACCCAGGCATACATTTCATGGAGCTAAGATATAGTTCTGTGCATCTTTCCCAGTCTGCTTAGAAACATGTCAGAGAGTTGAGCTGAGGTTTGAATTTGAAACATAGGGCCTTTGCAGACTACCAGAAATAGTGCAAATTGAGTCCACTTTAAGGGTTAGGGTTAGGGAATCATGGGAACTGTATTTTATTGTGGCACCAGAGCTCTCTGACAGAGAAGCTCAATGTCTCAGAAAAAAAAAAATTCCCATGATTCCCTAGCACTAACCCTAACCCTAAAAGTGGACTCAATTTGCACTATTTCTGGCAGTCTGCAAAGGCCCATAGAATGATGTCCTGAATACGGCTTAACCTTTAAGGCAAAATTCCATTGGCTTGGATCTTGAATTGCCCTTCCATAGAAAAGGGAGTGCATTCAGTTTTCTTCCATTCATGGAAAATACTCCAACAGAGTGGAGGTCCCCATTAGTGGGGAAAAAGGAGGTGATTTTCTTTTCCCACAAACCTCCAGAACAGATTGAGGAGGACCCCATGGGCCACTCCCACTTTCTATCAACAGGGGCATCTCTTAAGGAGACTTCCATAGGAGTTTAGGATCTGAGTCATTATCTTTTATGTATCTCTTGACATTTTTGAACATGAGTGTAATAAGTGGAGATGAGTTGGAACTCCAGAACAGAAAATGTGTCCCCCCATTAAGTACACCAATATTCATTCTGGTATCTTGAGTTACAAGATAGCTATGTTGCCTTCATTGAAAACATAAGGAGGAGAGCATGATAAAGTACAAATAAAATAGTTCAGTTACTTGTTGACTAATAACAACCCTATGAACGTCTTAGGGTTTTCTTAAGCAAGGAGCACTCAGAGGTAGCTTGCCATTGCCTTCTTCTGAATATATTTGATCTTAAAATATAGAATTGTAACCTGAACATGTGAACCCACATTTATCTCAGCGTTTGAGAAAGGTATGTTATACCATACCAAACGTGTAGAATGCTAAATGGGTTCATTAAACCAAAGGTTCTACTTTGCTTGGCCAACAAATGACTGCTTTCCATTGCTTCCCTCTTAAAATTGGTCACTGTCAGGTTGATATTAAAAATATGGCTCTTAATAGCTTTGCAGTGGAGCAAACATTTGCATAAGTGTTACCTCAGAGCCCATAACTTTGAGCTAATTGGCTGCTGGTGATTAAAATGATTAAGTGATTGTAATTTATATGATTAACCAATTAAACTGTTCTCCAGTGAGCTTGGCCTAGGTGGGCTCTGGGATGGGGACATGTTTCCCAGCATGCATGCCAGCAATACTGTAGTAAGAAATATCCCTTTAAACACATTTTCTCGCCAAGGAAATCTTGCCAGCAATACTCAAGGTGCTTGAAAGGTACTTTAATCACCCTGTACCACTTGTATAGCAGAGAGGCTCTTGTAATGTGAGAGCAGCAGCACATGAATTATTAAAAGCAAAATGAGAGAGAGTGAGAGAGTGAGAGAGAGAGAAAATGCAATGGCACTTGGGAAGGAAGAATTACAATTGGCTTCATTCTAAGCAATGCCACTTTGCACCAAGTATGGATGTAGCCTTCCATCTTTCACAAAGGGCACTTTTTACAGTTGGCGTAAACATGGTTCGGAAAGTTCAAAATAGTGTGTGTGTCGGGGAGGGAGTGTGAGAGATTTGGATGACTTTCCATAATATTAAGGCTGAATATGCCAGGTGGGAATACATACTCTATAATAGAGTCCTGGCTATTGAAAGAACTAGGCAGGGGGCAGGAAGTAGCAATTAAACATATTACTCTTTGTCAGTTTCCCGTGAGGCACACTGAAGAGGGAACAGGGTTGTGTTAGATTTCTCCTTCTCCTTCCGCCACTCCTGCTCACTGTGGTCAAAGTAAGGCACTACTCACAGTTCAAGCCTCCTCTCTATGCAGCCACACAAACACTTGTAATTTCTCCTTCCCTGAATTCCCTCTTATGATCATCCAGTCTCTCCATGGACGTTATCACACGGGGTCTAAAGCAGACCCAATCCACACTCAATCCCGTCCTATTGCGGTTTCCCCCCCCCGTGTGTTCACACGACGTCGCACACAACCCCGTCCCAATGCGGCATCATCCCCGTTCTTTTGAATGCCGGTTTCTTGAGGAAGTACAAGTGCGTGACCAAAATGATACCGCAATGATAGCGCTTTCACCGTATGTCTGATCACCAGATACGTATCCTGGAGCCCAGGCCCCGCGAAGGCTTGGGAAGGGATGTGTGTGACAGCCGGCTGTCACACACACACACACACACACACACACACACACACACCCCTTCCCAAGAGAGAGCCGCTCTGAGCAGAAGTCCTCAGAGCGGCTCTCTTTCCCGGCTTGGGTTGGGAAGGTGTGTGTGTGACAGCCGGCTGTCACACACACACACACCCCCCTTCCCAAGCCTGGAAGCCTGGTTGCTTTCCTTGGGATGAGGCCGGGCTCGGACCCCGGCCTCCTCCCAAGGAAAGCAACCAGGCTTCCCTTGGGACGAGGCCAGGGTCGGAGGCATCCTCCGACCCTGCCCTCCTCCCAAGGAAAGCAACCAGGCTTCCCTTGGGACGAGGCCAGGGTCGGAGGCATCCTCCGACCCTGCCCTCCTCCCAAGGAAAGCAACCAGGCTTCCCTTGGGACGAGGCCAGGGTTGGAGGCATCCTCCAACCCTGCCCTCCTCCCAAGGAAAGCAACCAGGCTTCCCTTGGGACGAGGCCAGGGTCGGAGGCATCCTCCGACCCTGCCCTCCTCCCAAGTCCCAAGGGTTGCTGTCACACACACCCCTTCCCAACCCTGTGCCGGCTTGGGAAGGGATGTGTTTGACAGCCGCGGCAAGTGACAGCCGCAGCTGTCCTGTTTCTGCGCATGTGCAAGAACATCCTTGCTGAGTTCTGGAAGGGATCTTCTCACTTGTGTGTGAATGGCAGATACGGTTCCCAGGAGCCCATCTATCGTGGTTTCGTTAATTGCGCAATGATGCTAGTTATGTCTGATAGCCATTTCTGTCTTGTGGGGTCTATACCGGTATAGTTCTGGATTGATTCCATACCGCTTTCTTGCTGCTTTGAGACCCGCGTGTGATAACGTCCCATGTTTTGTAGAAGGTTACAGCACTTGCTGAATAGAGTAGGCAGGTAGTACAGTGTTAAGTAGCAGAGGTTTGGGTTACCTGAAAATGGGCCCACATAAGTAGAACAGAGCTTATGCAAGGTGCTTTAGGGTGATGTGACTTCCCCAAAACCTCCTCCCAAGTTAGTACTCCTGCCATAGAGGTTGTAGCCTTCATCGGGAGAAGTGCATCAAACCCTCTAGCATGCAAACCTTTTCAGTCAAACTCTGCACCACACACTTTGGGAAAATAGTCTTTTATTTGCTGTTTAGAGATACAGCCGGCAGTGATGTATTCAAATCTTGCACTTCAAGTCTCAAGTCAAAACTCATGTCTCTACCTTCAAGTTTCAAGTCGAGTTTCAAGTTCTTGCAAGATATTTTCAAGTAAAGTCTCAAGTCTGAGAGCTAACAGGAAAAAAAAGATGCAGGGAGTGTTTCTCGGAGGGGAACAGTAAATGCGTTGAGCAATGGCCTTGAGGCAGAAGGGTTCTTTTAAAGCTTTTTAATCCAATTGCAAACCAGTGCTTTCTAAAGCTTTTGAAAAGCTTCAGAAGGATGCTTCTGCCTCAAACTCATTGCCTAATGCATTTGCTGTTCCCCTCCATAATAATAATAATAATACCGGTAATAATAATATCCCACCCTTCTCCCCTGGCTGGGACTCAGAGAGGCTTACAATATTAAAAATATATATAATTAAAACATACAAAAATAATACATTGAAACAATATAGCACTCCAGGCCATTCTTTAAAAACTTTCTGTTTTGAATGCCTGTCTGAAAAGGAAGGTTTTCACCTATTGGCAGAAGGCCATCAAGGAAGGGGGCATTCTGGTCTCCCTGGGAAGGGAGTTTTAGAGTCTAGGGGCAACTACAGAAAAGGCCCTCTCTCATGTCCCCACCAACCATGCTTGTGATGATGGTGGGATGGAGAAAAGGGCCTCTCCCCTGAGGATCTCAGAGCCCCGGCTAGCTCACAGAGGGAGATAGGGTCATAGAGGGAGATATACACCCTGCACTCTGAGGGTAGGTATTACCTGGTGTTCAAAGTGAATGACACCAGCAAATTGGTTGCTAAAATTATACAAGTCATGAGTCAAGTCAAGTTAGTGCATTATTTATTGCTGAGTCAAGTCTAAGTTGAGTCACTGAAGCGACTTGAGTCCAAGTCAATCAATGTGAGTCTACATCATTTATAGCAGGTAGATAGCTGGAAGAGGGACTGGTATAGGTGGCTGCTGAGACCTCTCAGTGGGAGAATTGGTAATTGGTATCAGGATGAGGAGCTGGGTTGGTAACAGCCAGCAGTTGCTAAACATTTTTGTGTTGAGCTGGTAACTAATTGCAGCATATTTATCTTGATAAGAAGGTTGTAAGTAGTGACCTGATAAGCAGACTCAGGGAGAAACTGTGACTAAGGGCATTACCACATGAGTCTTGTTCTCACCGCAGTCATGTCCATTAATAAAAATGGAAACAGATTGGTTCAGAGCAGCCATGATTGCATGTCTTGTCAATCACAACTGGGCCTGCTTCTGCCATCACATGCTTCCAGACTACCCCTTAATCCCACCTTCCTGTCCAGCATGCCTTTTGGGGTTTTTACATTTTATTTTTATTTTTACTTTTCTACACATTTTCAGAGTTCTGGTAATGTGATTTAAGTTTTTTTAAAATAAAGAAATAGGGAAAAAAAGTAAAGGCAATCAACCTGCTTAGGAATAGTGAGGAGGATGGGAGACAGGGGAAGAGAAGGACACACTGACACCACATGACTGCTAATATTGCAACTGCTCTGGCAGTAACATTTTGCACTTGAGAACTAGTGTGATTGTACACTCATTGATGGGTTTTCCCCATCAATGAAAAGGGATGTCCTAATCGCACTTCAAGGAGACAGCAGCTACGGGTCGGAGGCATTGTCATGTGATAAGTATCGCCAAAGGCACTTCTTTCCAGCCATAATCACAATTTAAAAACTGTATGTAGTAATCTTCTAAGGCAATGCTTCTTCATGACTTAGGAACTTTCCTGGTTATCATTTAGTTAAGGGGCTCATCTACTAGTTCCTTTTAAATCTCTCTTTGCCTAAGACTTTTCTGGATTTATTCACCCCACTTTGCCAGATAGGTGAGTGCAAGTCCTGGTCAGCTTTCCATACTTTTCAACTTCAAGTCCAGAGGAGAGATATATAAACCCTACTTCACCTTTGCAATCTTGCCACCTCTTCCTTCAAGGTTCCTTCCTTCAGAACCTACATATGGTATTTTATTGGCCTCTCAGCTTCTCCCTCCCACTGAGTCTTCAGCTCAGCCAGCAGCTGGCTCTCATTCACTATTGAGGCCAGGGAGCTGCGAGTAGGCAGGGTGGCATCTCTGGTGAATCCTCCTTTTTCACAACCCTCTCCATCCCTCTGCATAGCATTTTCAGAGGACTAAAGGGACTGCCAGGTGGAGGACAGGGTAAAGTTGTTTCCTGCCACTAGTCTAGTTGCATGTGCTCTAATCTGAATTCAAGCCATAGCTATTTAACTATAAATAAAAAAAGAACACAGTAGGTCGCGCTCAGACTTAGAATATATCTGAATTATTTGGTTACAGAAGTTTGAAATGTCCTTAACTGTCATGGCTTCAGCCTATAGAATTGTAGTTTGGTGGCATACTTGGAACTGTCTGACAGGGAGTTCTAGAACTGTTGTTTAGGAAAGTGGACTAGAACTCTTCAGCAGAAAATTCTGAGCACCTCGCCAAATTACAAACCCCAGTGTTCTATAAGATGAAGCCATGCACATTAAAGTAGTATCAATGAATTGCTAAATCCCTGTGTAAATAAAATGTTTTTTAACTGCTAGTGGAAGGAAAGCAGAGAGAAAGCCAACCTAGCCTTCTTTGGAAGACCATTACACAGCCTGGGAGCAGCCATGAAGAGAGCCCTATCCCATCTCCTCATCAGTAGGCTTGAGACAATGGTGGAACTAAGGGCCTTTATAAACTGCTAGAAATAATGCAGCTTCAGGCCACTTTAACTGTCCTGGCTCAGTGCTAGGGAATCATGGGAATTGTATTTTTTTCTGGGACATTGAGCCTTTTCTGTCAGAGAGCTCTGGTACCACAATAAACTACAGTTCCCATGATTCCTTAGCACTGAGCCAGGACAGTTAAAGTGGCCTGAAGCTGCGTTATTTCTGTCTGTAAAGGCCCTAAGAGAGTTCTCCCCTGAGGATCTTAAGATTCAGGTAGGCTCCTATAGGGACATGCTTTACTATTAGAAATTATAAGCCTTTGATATTGCAGATAATATATAGTTGTCTGGAACAGATGCCATTGCTACCTTTATTGCCCATTAATTCATTTAATTGCCCTCTAAAACTACCCAAATTGGTGGCCAGCACTTTATCTGATGGTGCCAATTTCCTTTGTTTCATTACATGTCATGTAAAGTAGTACCTGTGAACAATGTACTTATTGATTGAGTCTCTTGATGCTTTTCTATTGTTACCACATAAAAGATGGCAAAGTTGGTCAGCCTTCTCATTGCATCCCTCCAGCATGAGAACCACTTCACTTCTTATCCAGTTCCTTCATATTAACATCAAATTACCTAGATAATTACAAATTACAACTGAGCACTAAAGTTAGAATCATCCAAGCCATTGTATTCCCCATCACCTTGTAGGGAT
Organism: Phrynosoma blainvillii; assembly: GCA_026167975.1. Classification (NCBI taxonomy): domain Eukaryota; kingdom Metazoa; phylum Chordata; class Lepidosauria; order Squamata; family Phrynosomatidae; genus Phrynosoma; species Phrynosoma blainvillii. The sequence continues at coordinate 49,074,742 of JANUYF010000005.1, read as the reverse complement.
GCAAGAGCTGGGCACTAAAGAAAGCCAACAGAAAGAAAATAAATTCATTGCAGATGTAGTGCTGGAGAATAGTGTTGAGGATACTGTGGACAGCCAAAAAGACAAACAGATGGGTCCTGTATCACATCAAGCCTGAATACTCCCTGGAAGCCAAGATGATGAAACTGAGGCTGTCATACTTTGGCCACATCTTGGGAAGGCATGACTCACTCGCAAAGACTGCTAGGAAAGGTAGAGGAAGCAGAAAGTGGGGAAGACCACATGCTAGATCAGGGGTAGGCAACCTTTCCCCTATAAGGGCTGAGGGACTTCAGCTCCCAGAAGCCTCAGCCATGTTGGCCAATAGTCCCATGTTGGCCAATAGCTCCTGGGATTGTGGGAGCTGAAGTCCCTCGGCCTTTAAAGGGGAAAGGTTGCCTACCCCTGTGCTAGATGGTTAGGTTCAATCATAGAGGCAAAGGGCCTGAGCCTGCAGGATCTAAGCAAAACGGTTGAAGGATAGGGTGGCTTGGAGCTGTGTCATCCACACTTTTGACATGAATTGAGGCTGACTAGAGGGCAGTATATAACAACAACATCCCAGACCAGTAGTTTTTAACCTTTTATTTATTAACAACATATTTTTTTGCCAGGGTCTCCCCAAGACTTAACTCAGAAGAAGAAGAAGAGCTGAACCACTGAACCATTAACAATTACACCATCCATTAAACTTTCCCCCAGATGCACTGGAGGAGGAGGGAAGATTTTTCTCCATTTTCTTCCTATCATTTTGCAATTGGAGCAGATTGAATGACAATAGCCCAGCCAGCTAGCCTTTGCCTTGGCTCCTGTCATGTGGTCACTCTGCTGCAGGGAGGAGGTGGGCTGAGCAGCCTTCAAGCCTTCATGGACCCCTTGTGAGAACATTGCAGCCCCCTGGGGGTTTCTGAACCACAAGTTCAGAACCAGTGACTTCAAGCGAAACAACAGAAGGGAGGCTGTACCAACTGCAGGCTTATGAGGAGTCTCTTACACAGTCAAAGTGGTACCTGTCTAAACCAGGGGTAGGCAACCTTTTTGAGCCTGGGGCCAGTTCCCTGAAGTTGTCCCTTCCTGCAGGCCGGGGGGGGGGAATGGCGGTGCGTGCGCTCATGTGCACACACACAACACCCGCCATTGCGTGCAATCCCCCATGCACACTGCCGCCACCGCTGACGCCTCCGCTGCTGCCACGTGCGCTGCTGCCGCCACCTCTGCGCATGTCGTGGCAGCCATCTTGTTCTCCAAAATGGCAGCTGCGACGCATTTGTGCATGCACAGTACTTGTTTTGCCAAAATGGTGGCCGTGACTCGTTTGCGCATGCGCAGGAGTACTGCGCATGCGCAAATGCGTCACAGCTGCCATTTTGGAAAACAAAATGGTGGCCACGAAGCGAGCAGCCGCGTGGCGGCCAAAACTAGCAGTGGCGGTGGCAGGTGGCAGTGGCGGCAGGGGTCAGCGGGGGCTGGTAAGCGCGGGGGCCCGGGCTGTAACCGGCCTGCAGGCCGTAGGTTGCCGACCCCTGGTCTAGACCATGGATTCAAATAGTTATAGCTCAAAAAAGTTGCTTTAACACAACAACTCCCAGAATGTATATGAATTCTAGGAGCTGCGTAAGCTCTGCAAATAATTTACTCCATAATCATAATTTACCTGTCAGAACAGGCAGATAAAACTCAGTTTTTCTGCCCATAAAGAAACCAAACACACAATGGAAAATGCGAAACCTGCTGCCTTAACACCAAAGGCTAAGAAAAGTTGTTTCTCTGCCTAATTTTTGACAGGTTTTAAAAGATTATTTTTTAAAAACCCGTAAAGTTTTAAAATACATTTTTAAGTATCTGTCTAAAACAAAGTCCAGCTGGCCTAAGGAATCAATGAAACAGCATTAGTTAGAAGTGCTGAATTCAGACTATGCTCCTGACTAATCTATATTTCAAAAATGAGATTGAACTCTTCAGTGATCTTTTCATAGATTTGATCTGATCCTGGCAGTTTTGAAGATTAAAAAAAGAAAGTAACAATTGCAGTAATGCAGAAGTTATCTTCTTCTTTGGCCTTCTGATTAGTCCCAATAAAATTGAACAGTGATGCTCTTAAAGTCCATTATTGGGTACAAGATATGAGACAGAACATAGGGTAGCAGTTTATGTCAGCATGTCTACTATCCTAGTGAGAGACAGAGCTACAGGTTGATTAATTTGAATTCAAGGACTCGCTTTCAAATTTGTTGCTCCAGGGTTCCATCTAGCACAGGGGTAGGCAACCTTTCCCCTTTAAGGGCCAAGGGACTTCAGCTCCCAGAATCCCAGGAGCTATTGGCCAACATGGGACTATTGGCCAACATGGCTGAGGGACTATTGGCCAACATGGCTGGGAGCTGAAGTCCCTCGGCTCTTAAAGGGGAAAGGTTGCCTACCCCTGATCTAGCACAAGAGTGAATGGCATTTTTGCTTCTTTATGGCTCCATGTAATTTACATTTTATTAACTATATTGAATTTTCAGGGCAGAATCTTCTAAGTGGCTTACTCTCATAACCTCCATTTATGCCATCAAAACTAGGTTTAAAGATACTGCAAAAGGAGATATCCTTGTGCAATGCCTTTAGCCCACTCTTAGGTGCTTAAGAGCAGCCAGAAGCTACTAGGTACAAGACTGTCCCTCTGCCATTGACTTGCCATGGCATGTACCTGAAAAGCATCTGGCTGCCCTTGTGCACCCAGGAGTGAAGAAACAGCTTCCACCCTTTCCAGGGAATGAGAGCTGTTTCTGTCCCACCCACTCCAATTAACAAAGTACCAGGATGGTTCCTGGTACTCTCCTATAGTCAATCCATTGCTGAGGGAAAGAGTTCTGAGCTTCTGATTGCCCTTACATTCCTGGAGAAAGGGTCATACTCTACCAGAATAACTATTGGAGCGTGGCCTTTGGCTCTTGTGCCTCTCATTCTGGGGCCGCTTATGCATTTTCAGAAAAGAGAAAAAATGTATCATAAGAATGCAGGACAAATGAAGCACAGATTCGCATAGTATTTGCTTATGCTGTTATTGTTGTGACATGTCTTCAAGTCTACTCCAGCTTATGGTGATCCTTTCATAGGTTTTTCTTTGCATGATTTATTTCTGAGGAGGCTTCCTCTTCAGCTGAGAGAGGGTGACTTGCTCAGGGGCACTTAATAGGTTTCCATGGCTGAGCTGGGATGAGCCCTAGTCCGATGTTGCCTTTCATGTTCTCTCCTCAGAGGGAAAGAAGAAGAAACAGGCACAGCTCCACCATCCCTAGTTCCAAAGGAAGATGAAAGGTCCTGCCACCACCTTGGACTTGGTGGGAGGGAAGAACCAGCAGTATCTGCTGATCCCCTTCCCCACTGCCATTCCCTACTCCTTTTGTGTCATATCTTTTTAGATTGTAAACCTGAGGGCAAGGAACTGTCAAATTAACAATCTGAGAGCCTTTGTGGCTGAAGAGCAGGATATAAATACTCTAAATAGATAAATAAAACTGCTGTAAAGTTGTAGCCAGATGCAAAATTGTGATGGCAGCAGCAAGATCCTTTGGGATCCTTCAGAGATCTCAGTGCTGATGTAATGCATGCACTGTAAGGGGGCTCATGAGGCTTTTGAGTCAGGCAGGGGTGCTTTGGATGTGTAGAGGCAGGGCATACCAACACAAAAAGGACATATGCAAATATAAGGAAAACTTACACATCAATATAGCCGTAACAGAGTGCTAGCCATCATTCCTTATGTTTGGATATAATGGCCATATTGTAACAGAATGGTAAGTCAGAAATCTTGGCTTGTAAAATAACAATGTGCAAGCAGCACATACACTCCTTTTGCTTCCTCCCATATGTGTGAATGGAAAAACAAACCAGACATGGTTATCTTTGTGTTATATCATAATCTGAGACTATGATTTATGAATCCTGGTTTCCATAAATCACAATCTTAGGTCTGGAAGTAATATGAACCATCTGTAATCATTTCACTTGCCAGCAATGTCTGCTCCCACAAGAACACTAAATTAGCAAGATCTAAGATACTGAAAAACAGAGGATGTCATTACGCAAAAGCTAATAATTCCATAATGGAAATAAAATGATAATAATTTATAACAATAATATTTAGTACATATGTGAATGACTTGATCCCCAGATCAAGGAAGCTTTCTTGCAAAAGGCACATGTGGAGATCAGGCATCCTTCATCCATGTGTCTTAATATCAATTAGTTTTAATTTAAGTATAGTTCTATCAGTTCTATTTTCTAGAATACCATCGCTGCCAATGAGGTTTTCTATTTGATCAGATCATTGTTTGTTTCCCCGGAAACAGTCTGTGAGTGTGCTCTGTAGCTTGCTTTTGTTCTTAAGTGCATGACCTTGCATATGGCAGTCCTAAAATGCAAATGTTGTACTTGCTGTCAGTTTAATCAAAATACATAGGTCAATGAGAACAGCCTCTGCTTGGCCATATTTCCCAACATCCCATCATTGTGCATCTACAAATTCTGTCTTAGATAACAGAAACATATCAAATGCTTTTGGCTTGAAGATTGATTACTATGGATTTCTAAGTCACAATAGCTCATCCTATGAATTATGTTACAGCTTTTAACTGCAATAAACCTTGTATGTATGTGTTCTCAACAATTCTTTATCCTAACCATAGCTCTTGGCACTATTTTCTGGGATTATTAGTCCACTGGATTTGCATTTAGGCTATGGTCTTAGGCTGGAATCCTACTATTGCTCCTGAATTAATGGAATCTACCTGTGTGTTGACTCACCATTCAGCAATTGATTCATTGAGTGTATTCTAGCTGGGGACTAACCAATAGGATTCCAGCCACATGGTCCAAGTGGTAGGGCAGCCTAGTGGCCATTAGACTTAGTAGGTCTTCCTTTCCACACAGGGAAAGGGAGGTCTGTGGAAAGAAAAAGAAGCCTGCCCCCACAAGCCTCCTCACTGTGAAAGTAGAGACTTCTGTTGTGATTGCTACTTGGTTATTGACACTACAACAGTAGTAATGGCAAAAGCAAGCATGATGTGGGAAGACTGGAAGATGCTTTAAATCTGGATGCTCCAAAACCTTTACCAAGCACAACCCAGGTTCTTCAGTGCTAGAGCTACTGTACTTATACACTGGTTCTCAGTGTGTGGAACATTCAGGGGGAGGGCAGGAGGAATGTGAAGGAGGAGATCCTGGGAATAAACCCACTTTTTGGCCTACTGATCAAAAAGACTTCGAATGTGACTTTCTGTTTGCTTTGGACCAGGGGTAGGCAACCTAAGGCCCGGGGGCCGAATCTGGCCACCCGAGGCCTTTGGACCGGCCCCAGGCTGGTCCTACTGCTGCCGTCCGCCACCGCCGCTGCCTGCCATGATGATATTGATTATTGTTGTTGTTATTTTTTTAATATTTATTTATTTATTTATTGTGCTTCGCCCCCCCCCCCCCCAATTGTCTGAGGGACAGCAACCCGGCCCCCGGCTCAAAAAGGTTGCCTACCCCTGCTTTGGACTCTCCCTTTCCTGTGGTTATAAGACTGTCATGCCTACCATGTACAGATTCTGATCAGTTGAATTTAATCTCTTTAATTCCTTTTATTGATTAATTCTCATATTGACTATTCTATTATTTATTGAGAGAGGACTGTCAGACTAATACATCTGCAGTTGCCTAGGATTTATCAATTTAAATATTGATTCAGTTCACACAAACGCACACACACAGAGCCCCTTTTCATTTTAGCATGTTGTCTGAAAGGCTTTTCATGCTCATTCATACTCCAAAGTGTCAGGAAACAGACACATTATTCAGGCAAGAGACATTTGATATTCTATGACAAAAACCTATGGTACATGTGTCAGAAATGGTAAGCAAAGCCATTTTCCCAGCACGCAAAGGTCAGGGAGGAGGAGGAAAAGGTGCACGCCTGTTCCTCCTCCTTCCTGGCTGTCCCAGACCTTCAGTTGCCTCTCAGCGAAGGGGCATGTGCCTGTTCCTCCTTCTTCCAGACCCTCCACAGCCTTCAGCTGCAGGCTGAGGACTACACAAGGAGAGGAGGAGGAAGAGGTGCGTGCCTGTTCCTCTTTTTCCCCCCTCACCCCCTGGGCCTTCAGCTGTCTCTGGAGAGGCAGCTGAAGGCCCAGGAGGGCAGGGGGGAGATGTCCTGCCCCCCAGAAGACTCATCCCCAGAGGGTGGAAATCCCACCCCTGGCACCAGGTAATACTCAGTGCCAGAAGGCCTTTTAATTTGGGCACTTGACCCCTAAAAAGTTCACCATCACTGTCCTATGGTGTAATTAGTACCAGCTTCAGCATTACCTCACAGTCTAATGGCTGTCAGTGGCAGAGTGGTGGACCAAAATCCCAGATTTGTACATCATAATGGACATATGGATTATGTGAAGCTGAAGCTACCAGACCACATTGCAGGTAACCAACTCACAATCAATACTACCAACAAATCTATGTTCCCAACATGGATAATTACCAAATATTGTATGCAGCCAGATGCTGTCTGCACTAAAGGTATACTACACAAAAATATATAAATTGGACACAAAGCAATGTTCAGCCCATAAACTAACTCTTATCCACTACACTATGTGAGCACCAGAACTGACTGAAAATTTAATTACATGTACTGTATATGCATAATATGAACTGTTTACTCAAGAGCCCAAGCAATATATTAGGTAACATCAAAATAGAATAAGGTATTAAGAACTCTGGTGTTTGTTTCAGTAGACTGATTGCATGATATATATGTAGCCATACTGTAAAACCTGCATTATTTTTCTGTAATTCAAGGATTATCTAAAACATCACCAGATAATTTTAATGAACTGAGAAATCAGAAGGAGTCTAAGGGCCTCGGCAGACGACTCAATTGAGCCGTCTCCGAGGCCAGGAAGAGGAGGGGCCACCGCACGCGCGGCGGCCCTTCCTCTTCCTGAGGTCGCCCTGAACGCTTCCGGGTCACCGCACGCCGGACGCGTTCAGGGCGACCTCCCTCCACAGCGTCCGGACGCGCTGTGGAGGATAAGTCGCAAAAAGGGCGCCCGCCGCTTTTAGGGCGCTCTTTTTGCGACTTATGAAAGGAGTGCCTTTTTGGCGCTCCTTTCAGGGTCGCCGGGGAGGCGCCGCGGTGAGGCTGCCATAGCCCCGCGGCGCTCCGGACCAGGGCGCTCCAAACGCCCTGGTCTGCATCCCCCCTAAGGGGGGTTGCAGACTGTCAAAAATAGTGTGAATTCAGTCCACTTTTAGGGTTAGGGGTTGTGCTAGGGAATCATGGGAATTGTTATTTTTCTGAGACATTGAACCTTCTTTGTCAGAGAACTCTAGTGCCACAATAAAATACAGTCCCCATGATTCCCTAACCTTAACCCTAACCCTAAAAGTGGACTGAATTCACACTATTTCTGACAGTCTGCAACCCCCCTAAGACTTGGAAAAACAATATTAAGAAACTAGATAAGATCCTCAAACATAAAAGATATATCACTGAATAACAATGTCAGAAAAAAGATCAACTCATTTGAAATGAGGTCCTAAAGGAAAGTTCTATGGTTATCTTGGTCCACCAAAAAAACAAAAAATGGATCTGAGAGCAAATCAAGCCTGAACACTCACTAGAAGCCAAAATAACTATATTGAGGCTATGGTACTTGGGGCATATAATGAGACAACTTGACTTACTGGAAAAGATTATAATGCTTGGTAAAGCAGCAGGCCATATGAAATGAGGAAGACAACATTATATATCGATTGATTGAATAAAGGAAGCCATGGCTCTGCTCTGCAAGACCTGAACAGGCCTGCTGGTGATTGGGGCTCCTTCATCGGTCTGCCATAAATCAATAGAGTTTATCATACAGGAGGCACAGCGTTATCCTCCCATCATCAAATCAAATTTAAACCATCATAATTGTGAGATTGGGGTTCAAACCCCCACGCTTTTCTCCCATGTTTAAATCATTTTTAAAAATTTTTTAAAATAAATTTTATTAACAAAACTATTAAAATAAACAAACAATCATATACATATAAACGAGTATGACTTACTAACATAACTACGTGATTAACACAATACATAAAACATAACAAGACATACAAAAACTACCTAAATTCTTCCACAGTACTACAGTTGTTCATCTATCTTAAAGTAATTATCCCTGATCATTTAAACTATTATAAATTCACACCACAGACTATATAGTATAAATGTCGTTCGGAGGTTAGATTGACTATAAAAACATCCCGAAACCTATCTTATCGCTACTCCTACGTATACATTACTTATATGCAAAATTGTACATAGTATTAATTAAAAAAAACTAGGAATATTCGGGAATATGTATATATATATATATATATAGTAACAAACTCAATTATATCAAGCTAACTTAGAATACTGCATTCTTAAAGATACTTTAGACACATAAACAAAAACAAGGAGAAAGTACTTTCACTCCCAATGCATGGAAGGTTGTATACAATCATTCATATTCTTCTTCATATATTCAAACCAAGGTCTCCATAAATTCTGAAAAGATGACAGAGATTTATTTTGAACTAAACATGTTAATTTCTCTAATTCATAAACCTCATACATTTTAAACCTCCATTCCTCCACCTTCGGACATTCCCTTCTTCTCCAAACCCATGTTTAAATCATAATGGAGCCATCCCTGTGCACTTGTCCCATCAGAAAAGCATAATGGAAGTTCCTGTTATTACCAAATGATGGTTCCATTACACTTTACTGATGAGACAAGCACGCAGGGACAGCTCCATTATGAATTAAGCATGGGAGAAAAACGGGAGAAAAGCACGTGTGTGTGTGTGTGAACCTCGATTGCAGAATTATGACAGTTTAAATTTGATTTAATGATGGGAGGAGGATGCTGTGCCTCCCGTGTGATAAACTCCATTGTAATGGCAAAGTCAACTGTAATGGCAACTAGCAACAACAGTAAACTGTATATCCTGGTGCTGAAAAGTCTGAATTTTTCAGGATAGATCAGGAAATGTATGGAAGTAAGAGCCTCATGCTCACCTAGACTAGTTCACTACATGGTTTTTATGTGCATATGCACTGTACTTACATAGATATCGTATGCAATATCCCCGACTGTATACCCAGAGCTAAATTACTTGAAGTCATCCATAAACCGGCTTCAAGAGGTTTCTTGGGGAACATAGTTCGCGAAGTCTGCAGAGGGGAAGAGCCTTGGATCTGGTCTGATTCTGTTGGATTACACTGTTCTGCTAGGGAGAGGGCATCTTTGAAGCCTGCCTACAGTTTGCATATGTGTGGAGTACACATTCCACTAAATACATCTGTGATGAAGGGGCTGAACTTTGACCTTGCTCCCTTCCCTCCTCTATATGGTGACCATATTCACAAGTGCTTCAAAAGTCTTTGAAAAAGCAGGTGTTACACATCTGAAGAAATGGGCTAGAGTCAATGAAAGCTTGTGCCAAATAAAACTGGCCAGTCTAAGATGCCACAAGAGTGTCTACTGGTTTTGCTGCATTAGAATAATATGGCTACCCCCATTCTACCCTTCGAAAGTCCAGCTACATTCTGCTACCACAGAGCTGGGGGGTGGGTCATCCTTGCAGCAGACCTAGGGAGAAGGCTGAATATTTTAAGGCTACTTTTTAAAGGAAACTGACTTACTTCATACTTCCTAACTTCAGTTAGGAACCAGAGATTGGAAAAGTTGTTTTTCAGAGTACAACTTCTAGTCTGCCTATAATAAAAGGGTTAAGCTCTGCCCCATGTGTTTCTTCCTGATCCTACATGGAGACTTACACTTGAGAAACCTGACCATATAATTACTTTAACACAAATAATAATAATAATAATAATAATAATAATAATAATAATAATAATTTATACCCCGCCCCTTTGAGGTCAATCGGGGCAGCTTACAGCATTAAAAACCAATACATCAACAGCCCACATCCCTCCCCCCTTAAAAAGTTATTAAATCAGTTACAAGTTAAAAACAATATAAACAATAATTTAAAAAATGTCAAGAAACATAATAGCACATAAGAAATTGTGACCACGTTACAATTCCTTTCAAGAGAGGGCATGAGAGGCTCCCCTAAGAGAGGGGAACTCCAAAGAAAGACTCCAGAGAAAAGACTGCAGAGAAAAGGCTCCAGATTAACATCATCTTCACTTTGGTCCAAAACACACTGCAGAAATAATCCAGTTTGAGACTGCTTTAACTGCCCTGGCTTATGCTAGGGAATCCTGGGAACTGTAGTTTTGTGAGACATTTAGGCTTCTCTGTCTGAGAGTTCTGGTGCCATAACAAACTACAATTCCCAGGATTCCTTAGCACTGAGCCAGGGCAGTTAAAGGGGTCTCATACTGGATTATTTCTCCATTGTGGTTTTGGACCTTTGACCCTGAGTGTTCACCCCTGAAAAGAATTCCCTTCCTTCCTTACAAACCACTGGCAACTGTTGTTTGTTGTTAACTGCCTTCAAGTTGACTTCCACTTATAGTGACCCCTTGAACGAGAGACCTCCTAGACCCTGTATCATCAACAGCCCAGCTCACGTCTTGCAGAACCAAGGCCATGGCTTTCATGATTGAGTTTATCCATCTGGAATTCAGTCTTCCTCTTTCCCTAACTTCCTCCACCTTAGCAAACATTATCATATTTTCTAGTGAGTCATGTCTTCTCATCATGTGGCCAAGGTACACTAGCCTCAGTTTAGTCAACTTGGCTTCTACAGAAGGCTCAGGCTTGATTTGCTTTAGGACCCATTCATTTGTCTTTCCAGCAGTCCATGGTATCTACAGAACTCTTCTTGAGCACCACATCTGAAATATTAATTCCCTTCATATCAGCTTTCTTCACTGTCCAGCTTTCACACCCATATATAGTAAGAGAAATAAGATAGCAGGGACCATCCTAACTTTAGTATTATATCCTTTATACTTCAGGATTTTGTCTAGTTTCTTCATAGCTGCTCTTTCAAGTTCTAATCATCTTCTGATTTCTTCACTGCAGTCTCCATTCTGATTAATGACTGAGCCAAGTATGGAAAATCTTGAACTATTTCAATGTCTTCATGAAATTTAAAGCTATGCAACTTTAAAGTTATATACATCATCTGTGGCCATTTTTTTTTGTTTTCTTAATGTTCAGCTGTACATCTGCCTTTGTTCTTTCTGCCTTGACTTTCTTCAATAACCATTCCAAATCTTTGTTATTTTCTGCTAGTATTATTGTGTCATTTGTGTATTGTAAATTGTTGATGTTCCTTCCTCCAGTTTTCACATCTCCTCCATGTCTAATCCTGTTTTATGTATGATATTTTCAGTGTACAAGTTAAATAGGGTAATAAAATGCAGCCTTGCTGATTGCCTTGCCTATTGTAAACCATTCAGTTTTGCCCTAACAGTAGCCTCTTGTCCTTACAGGTTAGAACAATCAAATGTTGTGGCACACCCTTTTCTTTAAGAGTGATCCATAACTTTTTGTGATCTATACAATCAAAGGCTTTGCTGCAGTCTATAAAGTTTGTAGGAATGGATTAATCCATCAGTTTTGCTTTCTGCCACAGTCAATTTTTTAAACTTGGGTTTTTTGCATCCAATTTATGAATTTGCATGGCCAGGGCATTGTATTTTCTTGCCTGGGGCAGAACGGCAAATGGTGCTTACCCACCTAGACCAGGTTATCTTGGTCCATAATACAAAAACAGCAGAAGCATCTCTATTAGCAAAATTTCAATCATGATATATTAAGTAATTAATAATTTGATGCTCTTCCATGAAACCCAAAATCTGCCACATGAGGTCACCTCACTCTGCCTAATGATAAGACTAGCCTTGTGAATTTGGATAAGGTCTTATCACAGAGAGAGAGAGAGAGAGTGAGATGTAATTTTCATTCATCTTCACTGGACATGCTCATTAGATACAGCTATTCTCAGTATGCAAAGATCCAAGTTGTGCCATATTATACCATGTTGTACCTACCTTCCAAAAATAAGAAACCTGTCCCAAAAAGAGGTTGGTGGCAACCTAATCCAGCACCGCCAAAAGCAAGCTTCAAAGCCAGAGTTTAGATCTTAGCACTCAAAGCCTTCTACCTTGATGGTGAAATGTCAGTTTTGCTTCCTGCCACATTCACATGTTTTAAAAATGTGGTGCTATTGTCATCCTGTTTAATTTTTGTTTTTGTTTTTTTTTAAAGAAAGGAAAGGAGCACTTCCCTCTCAGCTTTACATGCTTGTTAGTTATCAGGAAATAAACAGCTTAAATTCAGAGCTTGAACTGTCATTTCTTCTTGTTGTTGTTCAAGTCATTTCCAATTTATAGTGACCCTAAGGGTCATGACTCATGGGGTTTTCTGTGGCTGAGAGAGTGTGACTCACCCAAGGTCAGCCAGCAGGTTTTCATGGCTGAGTGGAGTATTGAACTTTAATCTCCAGAGTCTTAGCCCTATGCCCAAACCACTACACCACATTGTCTCTAATTATAATTATAGTTATTACTTAAACAGTTATTAAACCATTGTAGTTTTAAGCCTCCACATATAATAGCTACCAATCTAGTTGAAGTTTAACATCTGAATCCACAATTAATGGGCCTATGATACAAAGAATATTTCCCCCCTGTCCTTCTTGGCACCATCGCATCCTTCACAACAGATTGCAAAATAGCAGCATGAAGTACAGGCCAAGCCAGGCTCCAACCTATTTTGGGGATAGGTTTCAGCAGTTTGGATAGTTTCTTTAAAGTTTATAGTAAAACCCAGAGCAGAGTCACTACTACACAGATAAAGAAGTCACCAGTAGTCACCACTCTGCTTTTTATTGCAGTAAGATTAATATCCAGGTGAATCCTGTTGCTGTCCCTTTCTTGGCAATTATGTTTACATGTATTCATATAGTGAATGGATGGAAATAACATACAGTGTCTTATTGGTTGCTCAGCTATGTCAGATTTAAAATATGATTACTGTATGAGCTTCTGACTTCCTTGTGTTGTTTATACATTATCCTGACTGTGCACCAACCTAGTTCTGTGCAACAGTACTTCATTATTTTAATTAAGCTTATTGCAAGAGTAATCATCATTGCCATCAGTATCAATCATCAGCAATATTTCCAATGATGGCTGTAAATGATGAAGGCCCTAGTTGACAATAAATGATAACGCTACCGTCTTAAGCTGACACTTCATTGGACTTTGCAGGGCTGCTCTAAATACTCCTGGGCTTGCTACGTAAAGAACTATTTATCTATGACAAAAGCCGGGTCTACAGCATATTTGTTTTTTGCTTCCCAAATGGATACATTCATAATGCTTGCAAATTTACTTGCTGCATCTGAAACACAGTTAAAATAAATGAGATTGCTCTAATACCTGGGCTTCAAAAAACCTCAAAACCCTGAACAATGAAATAAAAATAAATTAATTGAGAATTTTCTTGCTTAAATAGATATTAATTGAGTTATATGATTTTGTCTTTTGAAAAAGAGAAGAAATAAAGTTGTTTTGATTGCAAAGCTGCACTTTCTGATTCCCAATTATAAATGGAGAAGAAAGAATGAAAGCCTAGGGGAAAACAATTATATTACACATTTAAATTAACTACCCTTCCTTTGAAAAGGGAACTTCTTCAACCTTTAAATAAGCTTTCTTCAAGTTGAAGTCCATGGCTGTTTATTTTTTGTTGTTACATTTCCACGGTTGAATCAATTCCTAATCCTGTAGAATTTGTTCTACAGATAATTTTAATTGGAGAAGGCCGCCCTTGGCATTTTAAAAATCACATTTCATTTATGAGACTGTTGGAAGACACATACGGTACTTAGCCATGCTCTCTAAATTGTGGACTGCATACTTTTATTATTGTTTACTTGTTAGCTACTCAGAACCAATCCTCACTTGGATTTCCATCAGAGTGAGAGGACAGGAAATGAAGTGGATGAGATACAATACTTGCATTCTGAAAATGTCATGATTTCTCATGTCTCTTTATAGAAAGAAAACAATGGTCCGTGGTTGGACATTGGACAAATACAGACAAGTACAGGCTGAATCTCCCTTACCTGAAATGCTTGGGACCAGAAATGTTCTGGATTACATTTTTTCCAGATTTTGGAATATTTGGATATACATAATGAAATAGCTTGGATATAGGACCAAAGTCTAGACATTAAATTCATTTATGTTTCATATACATCTTATACACATAGCCTGAAGGTAATTTTGTACATAATATTTTTAATAATTTTGTGCATGAAACAAAGTTTATGGACATTGAACCATCAGAAAGCAAAGGTGTCACTATCTTAGCCACACATGTGGACATTTTTGGATTTTGGAGGATTTTGGATTTTGGAATGTTCAACTTGTATTTACCAAAACATAACGTACTGTGGTATTACAATATACTATGGTGCATTACGCTTTCTTAACTGTTGTCATTCTTTGGCAGACTAGTTAGGTGTATCATTTACTGTAATTCAAAAACTGGGAACATATTATCGTTCCAGGGCCAAATTTAATTTCAGAGAAGATCTTTGGAGGCTATGAACTAAGCCAAAGGCAAAAGAGGGGGACCAAAAATTGAAACATATTTTAGCTTAAAGTTCTTGCTACCAGTAATTAAGCTTCCAGAGAGAAAATCTTTTTGAATGGAGGGAGAGAACTTACAAAAGCTGAGAAATTATCCAAGGGTGGTGCCATGAAGAAGTGAGTGTGGCTATCTGGGAAATGCCAGGAAGCTATATTGGGACTCCAAAAGGGCTGGATTTGGTCCAAGGGTCAGAGGCTCCTAAACCAAAATAAAATGCTTGAAAAGATGGTTATCTGGTGAATGCATCTTTACCCTTTTCTCTTCCCAAAATGTCATTAGTAGTATAAATTTAAAGGGAGGTAGACACATTCAAGGGTCTGAGGGAGTCTATGAGGTTCTTGAAAGTCACAAACATGAGACTGAGGGCTGCCTGTGCCTCCCAGGTTAAACTTTCCTTACCCTTGGTCTAGATCAGTGATTGCCAAAGTGGGTATGGTGGAAGGATCCAGGGGGGAAAGGGCGCCATAGGGGGTGGTGAGGGGGAAAGGGGGCAGTAGGGGACCCTTCGGTCAAAGTATTGGTGTGCAAGAAAGACAAGGGGAACCAGCGGTCTTTAGGACCATGGTGGGGATGAGGATTACATTAAACTTCTTTTCAGAGTCCCCAGAAAGCCACCACACAGCCTCACTGATCATTTTGTGTGATAGTGTCTCCTGCTCTTTGCCTGCCCATGTGAGTTCGCTCCCCTCTTTCGCTAGTAGTGGCAGTTGGGAAATTTATGCAAGGCTTGGGCACAAGGCATCACTTCTATGGCTCGGAGTGACACCATTTTAGGACAGACTGGAGCAAAGAGTTAGAGCACATGATGGTGGGGGAGAAGTGGCAGCAAAAAGGAGCTTTCAGTTTGGGGACCCTACTTAAGCTTTGTGAATTTTGCTGGCACTTGACTGACAGATTGAAGTTGCATTGTTCCTCCTGCTTTCTTTCATCAGACAGGATGAGAGAAGAGGTAGCAGAAGAAATCATTTTTTGTAGGAGAGTGGACACTTTAAGCTATGTGGGGAAGACATGTCTTTTGGGAAGGAGTATCTGTGCTCGATTCTTGAAAAGTGTCTTGGAGCAGCTCCTGTAGTTAAAATCTCTCCCTTTCCAGCCCACACCAGTTTCCAGTCCAGAGCACGTGGCCTCTGTAAACCCCCTACACACACACACCAGCTGTACCTTTCTCTGCCCCGATGAAGGATTGAGAGTCCCTCCTCTATTGGGAGAAACTCCTCCCTTATACCTGGTCATCCTGGGAGCAGCAACTGAGCAGCTGCCTGAGCAGCAACCAAGAGGCCTCTTGTCCACACTGACCTTTGCTGCAAGGCTGGCATGCATGAGAGGCTTCTTGGTCATTGCTCAACCAGCTGCTCAGTTTTTGCTTCCAGGATGACAGGGTGCAAAGGGATCAGCGACTGAGCTCCCTTTGCACCCTGTCATCCTGTTGTCTGTGCTGGCCTTAGCTGCAAGGCTGACACAAGCAAGAAGCCTCTTGGTCACTGCTCAGCCAACTGCTTGGTTGCTGCTCCCAAGGTGACTGGGTGCAAAGGGAGAAGCAACCAAGATTGGTTGTTTTGAATTTGCGGTAGAAAAGGTAAAGGTAAAGGTTTTCCCTTGACAAGATTGTCTACTTGTGTCCGACTATAGGGGGTGGTGCTCATCTCTGTTGCTAAGTCGAGAGACCCAGTACTGTCAGAGATGATCCTGTGGTCATGTGGCCAACATGACTACATGGAGAACAGTAGACCTAATATAAAAAAAATGTGTGTGCTAGGGTTGCTGCTCAAAAGGAAAGGGGGCAGTAGCCTGACAAAGTCTGGGGACCACTGGTCTAGATAAATGCTGCAGGGAATTAGTATGAATCTGAAGGGACTCCATCTGGCATAGCTTCATCACAGAACAGCTTGAGCATAAGATCACTCTAATATAACTAATATAATTATTAATGATGATGATCCTTTCAGACAGCTATAGAGGCATGCCCAAATTTACTCTTACATGGTCATCTCACAGGCATGTAGTCCTCTGTTGCATGGGTGGGGAACTTTATTTTCTTTTGAAATCCACATTCATTCAAGCATCATTCCAGGAGACATGTGGTGTACTGGCCAGGGCCAGAGACAGTGTCTGGTAAGTGAGAACTAAATACTGATGGCCATTTCTTTTTTCTCTCTCACTCTCACTCTCCTGTGTTCAGTGAACTGCCAGTGGAAAGACAAAACACACCAGCCAGAGGTCTGATCTGATCTTGAAAAAAGCTTGAGGGTTCTGTGAAATTCAGATGAGGATTGCATATATATTTAGGGCTATGGGTTGCCTTGTTCTGGGCTATTGCTTTAAGTAAGGCTTGCCCAAGATCCTTTGTTGCCTGAATGACACAGCAAATGGTGTACCCTCTCCTCCTCCCTACACCAGGCTGCTTTCAGCCATTTCAGGCACAAAATATCACACATGGCTTCCCTGGAAATAAAAGAGATAGACTGTCATGCCCGGCCTGGAGGATGACTCAGAGGACTCAGGGGATGAGCTGGAGCCCTTGGGACTTGAACCTGTAGTGGAAGAGCCAGAGGCTGGCCCTAGCTCTGCTGGAGCAGAGGCTGTGGCCCCTCCAGAGGTTCAGCAGTCAGGTTTGCCTGATGCTGTAGACAGGAAGGAGGATCTGGGCAGTGTGCCTACCTTTAAGGAGCGTCGAGCAGAAAGAGAGGGCTTGCGAAGATCACGGAGGCTTCAGCAGAAGCGTGTTAGTAATCAGACACATCTGAAGGCCGGCTCTTTGCCTTCTTAAGAACCTGGAGCATGTGTGGTGCTTTGCCAGTAGATATCTGACTCTTCTAAGGGGAAGACTCTGTCTCTGGCTCCATGTCTCCTAGATCATCTTGACCACCCAGAAACCTTGACCTTGGACTGCTCATCGACCTGCCTATCTGATACCTTGAACCTCGGGCCGTCTGACAATCCTTTTGGTAATCCCTTTGGGTAGCTGCACTGGGGATTTTGTTTGTTTGAGAGCTAGCTGTCTTATCAGCCCTTTGGCTGCTTTCCTGGACATAGACCAATGCTGGTGTTCCCCTACACCAGTGTAACTGTCTATTGTTCAAGAATAATGTATTTTTCTGCAGGCTTGCATAATGACAGCAGGGGGAAGGTAGAGACAGCCATCATTGTCATGCATGAAATCTGCTGTGCTGGATCCTGAAGAACTGGATGGCCAGTATGTAGAGGGATCCTGTAGCACCTTTGAGACTGAAAGAATGAGGTTGGCAGCACAAGCTTTCACAGACTTCAGTCTACTTCCTCAGATGCTTTTGAATGGCCAGTTGTGGCTAGTTTCTATTACAGTGCAATATTGACCCCTCCCAACAGTTCTGCCCTTGCAGCCTTTTTACTCCTCCTGCTGCTGGTGCCACCTCAGGGATCGCAGCTATTAAAATTATAAATTATGTAATTGCTTGTTGCCTTTCAATGCATAAACCCAGCTTGGAACAAATGGCGAACACTGTTTTTTTGAAGACATTGAACTTGCTAATAAATAGAT
This sequence comes from Phrynosoma blainvillii, assembly GCA_026167975.1. Taxonomy (NCBI): domain Eukaryota; kingdom Metazoa; phylum Chordata; class Lepidosauria; order Squamata; family Phrynosomatidae; genus Phrynosoma; species Phrynosoma blainvillii. The sequence continues at coordinate 49,056,571 of JANUYF010000005.1, read as the reverse complement.
TCTACCAGGAAAAGGCTTGGTATAATAAGGCAAAGCAAGTATTTTTGATTGAAATATTAATCTATAAACTCCAAATGACTAAAAGAAATAAAGAAAAAACATATTTTTACTATGATCTTGAATTTTTCTATTGAATATATGGCATGAGGGGAGATAACACTGGACTTCCAAAGGCATTCAAGTCTTTTTAGCTGATTGTATGAAGAAACATTTATGACATCTTGAAAGTATGTATTATGGCTGACATGTAAGTCTGTGTACTACTGTCTGGAGGGGGGTGGATTAAAAATTGAAATAAAAGAGTTAAAATCCAAATAGAACTGATGTTGTTGAAGCAGTCGGAATTAAATACTGAATAAACATGATAAAAGAACTAGAATGTTGTTTAGTATTCAGCAGCATCCTTCCAGTTCTATTAGGAATAATCTCAGACAAAACTATTTAAGTTGGGTAGGACTTTAACAAATACTTGGGATGGGGAGTGGTACTACTTGCTTCAAGTTCAGGCTTTGTTGCTCTTCCAACTTAACAGGACTTTGGAATCTCCCTAACTCATTGCCACTAGTCATGTTCCTCCTGCATATTCCCTTTCTCTGTTCTCTCTATTTTATCTGTGGGTCATAACAATGGGGAAAGGCTAATGGAGGCTCTTCAGATGAACCTACCTCAGTGTCCAGAGCATGAGGAATCATGGGAAGTCTTGTATCTATTATTCTAGTGTCCTGAGTAGGCTTCTTTTAACTTAAACCAAATTACTCCAATTGGAGAATCCATTGATTCTCAAGCTAAGTACAACCAGTTTGTGTACTGGTCTGAAAAAACAAGAAAACTCTTTTTGAAGGACATTTTAAGGAGTTAGAGCAACAGATAATACAGTTTTATTTTAGACTGACTTGAGTTAAAATATTGGAAGCTAGCTTTGAGAATATACAGAATGCTTCCTTAGGCTTAGATAGTCATAAATCATCAAGACAATTTTTGAAAGGAAAAACAAATCAATATTGCATTGTTACACTGCTTTTTACCTAATTGTGTCAGCTACTATTAAGAACAAAGCAGCAGGAAATGAGTTAATGCTAATTAATTAGATTAGTCAGGAAATTAGTTAAAGACCACTGTTAATTAGATTATAAATAAGTCTTGAAGGTGAAATTACAAAAACTTCCTCCAGGGACAAAGCAATAAATAAGAAATGTTTCCCTTTGGAATTGCAAGTCAGGAGTCAAGTATGACTACTGTCTCCAAGATCATTTCAGCACAGGAATCTTCTTGGCTCAAGCAAACCGTAGCATTAATAAAACACAATGAGTCAACTTCATTGCTGGGAATTTAATTCTTGTTAAAGCTGTCTTAATGTTCACATTAATTCATCAGAATTAATCACTGTACAGAAGAAAAGAGTCCATTCTATTTCCCTGCTTTTTATCTGAGGTTCTCATTTCTACCCACAGAGGCTGGTTTTTTGATCCATGTGCCTACACACTTTCATATATGTGTGTCTTTGGGCCTTTGCAGACTGCCAGAAATAATGCAGCTTGAGTCCACTTTAACTGCCCTGGCTCAGTGCTAGGGAATCATGGGAACTGTAGTTTATTGTGGCACCAGAGCTCTCTGACAGAGAAGGCCCAATGTCTCAGAAAAAAAAAAAAACTACAGTTCCCATGATTCCCTAGCACTGAGCCAGGGCAGTTAAAGTGGACTCAAGCTGCATTATTTCTGGCAGTCTGTAAAGCCCCTTTGTGCTAAGCAAGTGGATATAGGATTGCAGTCAGGCAAAGCAATGCTATCCCTGATTGGATACCAGCTGATAGAGATTAGGATGAGGTTGAAATGTTCATATGCCAATGAAGCAAGATATCTGTCCTGAAGCCCCCAAGTGTGCCCACAGATGTAGAGCTACCTTTGACTATTTCTCAGCCAGTGGAAAGGGCTTAAATGGGGATAGGCAATGACCCAAAGCAACTCTCTTTGTGCTATACAGGCCTAGATGAGACCTGTGATCTACAGTAAACTAATCCCTGGAGCAGATGGGCAGGAAGAAGTAGCCCAAGGCTGGTCCAGCCACAGGTGGATTGGGTCTGCAGCAACCACTGCTGCAGCCGCCAGCCTCAACCCACACCTCCAACATGGCCAAAAGAAATGGCGCACCTCCAACATGGCCAGAAGCCATTTCTTTTGTCCCATGTGTTTTGGGCCTAAGATTGGTATGCAGATCAAGTCTCCCTTATCAGAAATGCTTGGGATCGGAAGTGTTTTGATGTCAGATTTGTTTGTTTATTTATTTATTGGATTTTGGAATACTTGTATTTGCATATACATACATAATGAGATATCCTGGATATGGGACCCAAGTCTAAACACAAATTCATTTATGTTTCATATACACCTTTTACACATAGCCTGAAAGTATTTTTACACAATATTTTAAATAATTTTGTGCATGAAATAAAGTTTGTGTACACTGAACCACCAGAAAGCAAAGGTGTCACTAGCTCAGCCACCCATGAAAAAAGTTTTAGTTTTGCAGGTATTTTGGCCCTTGGAATTCTGGATAAGGGATACTCAACCTGTAGTACTTTTTTCTCCAGTTAGCTTCAATGGGAGAGGAAATTAAAAGAACAAGTTTTTAATGCTGTGCATGGGGCTGCCATAAATTAAAGATGACTTGACAGCTATTAACAACAACAAAAGGAGAGAGAGAGGAAAGCCGACACTCACCTCCTTTTTGGTTGCTGCATGATGCTTTGGAAGTAGCAGATGGACTGCTAGGCAACTTCTTGCCATCATTTCCACTTTGGCATTACTCTATTTATTAACAAAATAGGCTAGAAAGTGTTATGAGGACTTCTTATGTTTGAACTGTTTCAATAAATAAAGTTCACTTCTCCCCTTCCCAATGGTGAAATGCCGCTGTTCGGAAGACAGAAGCAGCATGTTTAATTTTATTTCTAAGCATCTATTGGTAAAGCTGCAAGATTACTAGACAGACAAAGCACCTGCAACATCCCATCCTTTTGTGCACCCTTTTCTCCCCTATCTAAAGTATCTTTACAGAGATGTCTCACTTTCCCAGGTTCTTCTCTTCACAGGTGGTGAGTTTAACCATACATCGCCTTCTATATATCATGTTGCAACACGTCAGGCTCCTAGAGCTTTGGGCTCTTTTTAAAATTACATTTTACACATCAGTAAACTTGTAATGCAAGAACTGCTTTCTTAGTGTTATTTATATCCCTGTGTTGCAAAAGAATTTGTCAGGGAATAATATGAATGTTATTTATCTGATGGCTCTTCTTTATTGACTGCTACATTTCACATCCTTCAGTACTTTTTGGCAGAGGAGTAAATAACAGTGCTATTAACCTCTAACACCAGTATAAAAATAGACAGTTATTAAGGGGTAAATATTACTTTGATGATTATTGCCCCAGTCTGCTTTCCCTGTAATAAATAAGATTTCTTTGTAAGACTGTAAAACCCAACACACACACACACACACACACACACATATATATATATACACACACACACACACACACACACACACAGCAGTCTTGAATACTTGGTTTAAAATAGTTGGTTTTTTGTTGGTTTTGGTGGCTGGTATATGTGTGACAATATTTCATGGTCTGCTAGACTAACACCAAGGTGGAAGAAAAAATAACAGGAAAACCATACAATTATAGTGACTTGTGCGCTAGGATTTCCTAGGCTGATCTGGAACAAGGGATGGCATAGATGCTCTTACAAGGAAAAGATGCTATTTTTAACAGCTTTAATTACCTGGGTTTTTAAGCATGTTCTTGTTTTAACAAGTTTCACTTGGTATTACATGTTTTTATACATAATTTCTACTGAATACAATGGAATTTAGGTCTAGGTCTGTGCAGCATCATAGCTAGGTAAATCCTACTTTTAATGTGATTTCCCTCCTAGTACATGGACTTGGAATTGCAGTTGTGGCCTGTGTAAGAAACTATCAGCACCACTGGAATACATGACCAAGGGGGGAAGCAGACGGGCGGCACGGGGCCGCCACGGGAAGCTGTGGATCGGGGCCGAGGTATCCGCACTCCTCGGCCCCAATGCACTGTGTCCCAGGCCCAGGAAGGAACGCTAAAATAGCGCTCCTTCCGCAAGACACCGAACGTGCACGGCAAAAGGCCTCTGGCGCACCTTCGGCGCCTCTTCCGCTGCAGCGTGTGCGGACGCTGCAGCGGAAGTGCACCGTCGGAGTGCTGGACGTGCGGAGGGCTGGCTGCTCTGATGACGTTTTCAGGAAGGGGTTGGGGCGCCCAGCATGAGGCTGCCCCTCCCCTTCCTGGCCTCGAAAACGGCGCTTTGCGACATCTGCTTAGACCATCCAACCCCTAAGCCAGGGATAGGCAACCTTTTTGAGCTGGGGGACGGGTTGCTGTCCCTCAGACAATTGGGGGGCCGAAGCACCATAAATAAATAAATAAAAATAAAATAAAATAAAATAAAATAAAAAATAAAAAAATATTTTAAAATTATCCATGCACACTCTCTCAGCCCCAGAAAAGCCATGGCAAACCCCCTGTGGAGATTTTGCCAAGAAAACCCCAAGAACAAGTAATAACAACAATAATATCATCAGGGCAGGCAGCGGCGACAGCAGCAGGACTGGCCTGGGGCCGGTCCAAAGGCCTCGGGGGGCCGCATCCGACCTCCAGGCCTTAGGTTGCCTACCCCTGCCCTAAGCAGACATGTCCCCAGAACATGTTCTTTGAGGTACATCATGGAGAGGAGGGAGCAAAGACTAGTGTGGGTCATGGTGAGGTTTGAAACCAGGACTAAGGTTCTTGCAAGTGGATATAAACATCCAGCTAGTAAAGCCTCTTTAGCATCCTACAAGATCAAAACCCTTTCTTGCTAATTGTAAAGTCCAGATTCCCCAAAGAAGTAATATTTCATTGCATATGGGAAACCAATAGAATTTGTATTTCCGTTACTGTGAAGACTGTGTCTACAAGAATAATCAGTATTTGAGCCCCTGAGATCTCAATATCTGTCATTCAACAAGCCTTTTTTGGTCACACTCCCAATGTACTTTTTGAAAGTCACACAGACATTACCACAGATTAGTAAAAAAAAGTTGGAGGTTTGTCCCTACTTAAATTGTGCTAATGTTTTACAATTCCTGATCTTTCATCTTTGTTTGTTTTATCCCCTTTTATTCCTTAACCATTGACTCTGTGGTTATATGTCAGATCAATGTTGCATCAAACCAATCATTTTCTTCTGCTCCTAGAGCACATTATCAATGCATTCTCTGTCAGTAATAATTATTCATTACCCCTTTTGTTCTGCTTCTTGCATTATGATGGTACCTAAATACTGTGGGGTTAAATTATAAGATACCTCGGCCCTTTCCTTTGACAGCTTTCAAGCAAAAAAATTATATTATTTCACATCTAGCATTAGTGTCTAGCACATCTAGCATCTGATGGCGTTTTATTCATAGGCTGGAAAAGTTACCTTTTGAAGGAGAGTCCCCACAAGCCCTCAGCCAGTACAGATGCTACTAGGAGAGCTGTAGCCAAAAACAGTTACTTTTCCAAGCTCTGCTTTTGGTCCGTTATTACTTATGTTTTCTGTGAAGCTGGTTTTGCTTCTGCCATTTCCTTGTTTAATTTTTAATTTTATTTTAATTTGTATTTTTATATAATCTATGTTTTTATTCATATTTCACTTTTTATTTGATCTTTGCTGTTGTTGTGGTTCTTTCGAATTGTTTCCATCTTATGGTGACCCTAAGGTAAACTGATCACAAGGTTTTCTTGGCATTACTTGTTCAGAGTGGGTTTGCCATTGAGTTCTTCTGGGGCTAAGCAACTTACCCAAGGTTAGTCAATGGGTTTTCATGGCCAAGCAGCAATTTAAACTCTGCTCTCCTAGAGTCCTAGTTCAACATTCAGATCACTACACCATGCTGGCTCTTTTTTGGTATTCTCAGATACAAATAGAGAATGGACAAACAAACAAACAGAATGGGCACTCAGCTTTTATCCATACATTTTCACCTCCATGAATTATTATGTGAGATCAGTCCCAGTTCTTTCAGCACTTTGAGAAGAATAGGAGTCAGAGTTCCATTGAAGCTCCTCTGTTTCCACCCCAATGCCTCCCAGATTTGTCATCATATCTAAAGATCACCTAGTTGGGGAAGGTTGTCTTATCACTGTCTGCCTCTCCCTCCAGAAGACCACTACTAACTGACTATCTAGGCCAGGGGTAGGCAACCTTTTTGAGCCGGGGGCCAGGTTGCTGTCCCTCAGACAATTGGGGGGGGGGGCAAAGCACCATAAATAAATAAATAAATAAATAAATAAATAATTTTTTTTAAATTTAAAAAATTAAAAAATATATGCATGCACACTCTCTCAGCCCCAGGAAAGCCATGGCAAAACCCCTGTGGAGATTTTGCCAAGAAAACCCCAAGAACAAGTAATAACAACAATAATCAGTATCATCATGGCGGGCAGCAGGGGGGGCGGCGGTGGCTGCGGCAGGACCAGCCTGGGGCCGGTCCAAAGGCCTCGGGGGGCCGCATCCAGCCCCCGGACCTTAGGTTGCCTATCCCTGATCTAGGCTTCCATATTAAACAGTATGGGTAGGATTCTATGTTAGTGGGAAAACACATGTATAAACAGTTGCCCTTTATTCAAAGGTTATGTCAGTATGGGCCCCAGCAAAGCCAATCACTCCACAAAATACAACCCTCTCACTGCTTGGGGAACAGTGGTGGCTAGTGAATCCATTCCAGACATTGAATAGCATGAATGGACAAGAGGGGAATCCCTCGTTTGGAGAAAGAGTTCATTACCTTGGATAAATGCTTTTAAAGTCTACAGGAAAATGTGGTATAGTTTCCCCACCTTACTGACATGGAATTACCCTTGATGGGAACCTAACTGACCATCACACAATAGGAGAGGCCTCTGTGCCCATTGCACAATCAACTGTATGTCAACTGACATACACTTGCATTTCAACAATGATGTATAGAGACCCATGTATCTTAGATAAGTGCTGAATACTGGAACAAAAAATTTCAGCATATTACAGTTTCGCATACAAACTGTATGGGCTTTAGATCACTTGACCCTCTGTCATGTACTAAGTGGCAGTTTTTAAAAGGTTGGCTATAATTTGAAAGAAATGAAAGCTGATACAAGACACATTTCTTGATAGTTAAGAAGGTAGATACTTGCTGTATCATATACAATAGCAGTACATGATATCTGCATCATATACAAGTGAGCAGATAAAGAAATGTAAATACTGGTTGAGGTCTGTATGCAAGCCTCAGTAATAAGGTTAGATCTATTATGGATTAAATTGCCATAAATCTGACCGTCTGTCTTATTAGGCATGACTAATAAGAACATATGTGCTTCATATTCCTCTCCCCTGAGAGGTTATTTTGAAGAGTCGTTGTCTTAACTGATTAATTATAAGTGTACAAAGCCTATTCAGTATTTGAATCCACTTAGCAAGTCAATGTTTAATAGATGTGAGCTTTATAGCTATTAAAACATATTTGCTATGGTGTTGTGTTGTGTTTTGTGTGTCTGTGTATGAGTGTGATTATTGAACTTTTCAACTCAATAAAATAGCAGCTACCATTCCAAATTAATTGTTCAAAGAAGAAGATGGAGATTCCATAGATGTACTCATTTCTGGAAGTAATCAATACAAGAAAATGATATGGTTGTGTAGGTAAATGAGACAGCACAATGACTCAGTATTTTGTTTGATATATAAATGGAATACATACACATACAGACACACACAGAGGAAATATATGTTTTAGGTGTAGTGAGTGTACTAGGTTTAATGGGATCAAAATGCCAGATCTCTTGTTTAGCAGGGACAATGATATCTTCTGCCTCTCCCAGCAGCTCCCTTTCCTGATGAACTTAGAGAAGGCTGGATTTTTGCAGCAGCATCATTTTGTTCTGGACTGTCACTGCTGCTCTACAAGAATGGGCAACTAAGGACTGATAGGTTTGCAAAATACATGCTTCTGGCAGAGATAAAAACTAATAGAACATACTTTTTGGTGTGGAACAACACAGCTATCTTCATTATCCTAGAGTAGAGATGGGGTCATGGGGCCTTGGGGCCATAGCTCTTTTGAAGTTTGGACTAAAACTCACAGTGGATTCACACACGCACACACCGACATAAAAGTTGGCAGGCCATCTGGTCAGAGTCTTCTCCATGCTGGTGAGATTCACTGTATTTCTATCTAGATTGTAGTTACTAAGTAGAATGTAGTTGGAGATTGCCTATTAGTTCTAAATATGTGTTTGTACATATGAGAGAGTGTGTGGTGTAGTGGTTTGAGCATTGGACTGTGATTCTGAAGAACAGGATTTAAATCCTGGCTTGGCCATGTAAATCCACTGGATGACCTTGGGCAAGTCACACTCTCTCAGCCTCAGAGGATGGCAATGGCAAACCTCTTCTGAAGAAACTTGCCAAGAAAACTCCATGATAGGTTTACCTTAGGTTTGCCATGAGTTGGAAATGACTTGAAGACACACAGCAACAGCACAGTGTAGTGGTCTGAGTGTTGGACCAGGATTCTGGGAAACTAGGGTTTGAATCTCCGCTAAGCTATGGAAAACATCTGGGTTAATTTGGGCAGAACATTCTCTCAGCCTAAGAGGAAGACAATGGCAAACCTTCTATAAAAATTTTACCAACAAAACCCTTTGATAGGGTTAAGTTAGAGATGGCTTGAAAGTATGTAATAACAGTGACAAACAACTGATTTTATGTGGTTGAAATTAACATTTGAAATTGATATTGTTAGGCTGGATCCAGAATTAGCCACATGAAACTGGGCTGGCAGAAGTAAGGAGGGTGCATGTTTGCTATGAGCAGCATTGACCTCCCTTCGAACAGTACGTAATACACTGACATGCTCTGTGGTGGTATGAAAAATTCTCAGTTGTGCTTGTGGCAAACTAATTGGATGACCAAAGGAAACAGCCAAAGCAGAGAGACAGAGAGAAAGTCATCTAATCAGGGCAGCCATGTGTATTCCACTGCACACAACTACTTCAGAAAGATGTTTCAGTGTGATGCAATGATGTGAAATAAATAATAGCTACAGACAAGCCCCTAACTTTTTCATTTGCAAAACAACACTGAGTTATACATATATCCCACTGAAAATCCTACATAAATCATGGGGGAGGAGGGGCAACATGCTGGCTTTTCCACTTTTTACCATTCCAGCCTAAGAGATATTTAACATATTTTGAAATGTCTCGATTCTTCAAGCAAGTGAATGATGTTCCATTTGTTTATTTTAATGATGACAGAAAATTGGGGGGGGGGGGGGAGTCAGGTGATACTTAAAAACCAGAAACTAGAAAATGGCTGTGTAATTTACAGTGTAATTCAGTTAAATTTTCAGTTGTCTGTGCAACATTAATTGAAAAACAATATAGACTGAGGAAGAAAAATTAATTTGAAAAACTGCCTGTAGAATAAGTGAGCCACAGATTTTCTGACAATGGTGGTGATTGGTTGGTGGGAATGACAGTCTGTCATCCACTGATTCACCCAATTAAAAGGATACATAACAGTTCCTCTTGCCCTCTCTGGTTCCCATCAGCGTTAAGATATATCTCACTAATACGCTTTTTGTTAGTCATTTTATTGCCCCATGAATATTTTCTGAACAAGGATTTAAAGTATATGGAATATGTTATAATTATCTCATCTCTCCTGACCATCTCCCTGCCATGATGATTGTGGTATGTTGGCAAAGCCAATTTATCTAATGAAGAGTAATTGCAAGGAATGCCAAAAGAAATGCTATTTTGATTTCTCTGTTGTAAAATTCCAATCTCATTCTCTACATCGTTTTATCACTATATTTACATGATATGGTCACTGCTTCACTCTTGAAATATGATGTTAATTGCACTGATACAGTCTGCTTAATCTTCAGAACTTTACATAATAACATTCCACACTCCAATAGATAGCATTATGCTAAGAGAACAATTTGTTTTAGACAGACCTTTGCAATTTTTAAAGTTTGCATTTATCTGAATCAATACAGAAAGATAGCAAGACATGCAATAAAAATATATCATTTATATCTTCCTGCATTTAAATATATTAACCATATCTAAATGAGACATTTATTAAGATCCAGAAATTTATTTCACATTCAAGATTTTAAAAGGCAGCAATATCAGCACTATGGAAATCAGCAGTTTTGCTAGTTTTACATAGTGCAATAGACTCAGCTGAGCAGAAACTCAAAAGGGACTTTGTGATTCTGAATTTAGGATTCTATTCCTTCAAGGTATAAACCCTGTGAGATATTGGCTTGGATTGTGAAGGCATTGTATTGTGGGCATGATCTTGCCCCTGCCTTTTCCCTATTATCTTACAACTTCTTTAGTAAAGACAGACCAGTTTCTCTTGGGTGAATCCCAAATGAGTTCAAATCAAGTTGGCCAAGTCAATATGGCTAGCAGCTGAGACATGTCTAACCAAAACTGAGACATGTCTAACCAAAACAATGGGAGTAAAGTGCATACCCTCCAACATTTCACAGATGAAAGAAAACTAGGACTTGTGTGGCCAAGCAACATCAGAGTGTGGTCAAGATTTTATTGTTGTTGTTAACTGCCCTCGAGTTGATCACGACCCATGGTGACCCTGTGGATGAGACATCTCCAAGACTCCCTGTCCTCCACTGTTCTGCTTAGGTCCTGTAAACTCCTGTGCATGATCTCCTTAATGGAGTCCACCCATCTAGTATGTGGCCTTCCTCTCTTTCCACTTTCCCCTACCTTTCCTCGCATTATTGTCTTTTCCAGTGATTCATGCCTTCTCATGATGTGCCTGAAGTATGACAGCCTCAGTTTTGTCATCTTGGTTTCCAGGGAGATCTCTGGCTTGATCTGCTCTAGGACCCATTTGTTTGTCTTTTTGGCCATCCATAGGATCCTCAGCACTCTTCTCCAGCACCACATCTCAAATGCATTGATTTCCTTCCTGTCCACTTTCTTCACGGTCCAGCTCCATACATGGTAATAGGAATACTATGGCTTGTATGATTCTAACTTTTGTGCTGAGTTGTATATCTTTGCATTTTAGAATCTTTTCTAGTTCTTTCATAGACACCCTCCCCATTCTTAATCTTCTTCTGATTTCCTGGCTGCAGTCCCCAGTTCTATCAATGTTTGATCCCAGGTATGAGAATTCTCTTACCACTTCTATTTCTTCATTGTCTAGGTTGAATTTGTCAGGATTCTCCGTTGTCATTATTTTTGTTTTCTTTATGTTCAACAGTAAGCCTGCATTTGCAATTTCTACCTTGATCTTCCATAGCAGTTGTTCCAGGTCTGTGAGGTTTTCTGTAGTATTATGGTGTCATCAGCATATCTCAGATTGTTGATATTTCTTCCTCCTATTTTCACTCTTCGCTCTTCTGTGTGTCTTTACAATATGTTCTGCATATAAGTTGAATAGGTAGAGTGATAAGATGCAGCCTTGTCTGACTCCTTTGCCAATTGGGAACCATTCTGTTTCTCCGTGTTCTGTTCTAACAGTAGCCTCTTGTCCTGAGTACAGATTCCTCATCAGGCTAGGTAGCAGAAGTTATTAATGAGGAAAAACATACAAACTGGGAGATAATATACAGTATGCTTTTGTCTGAACCTACTGGGAAGGGCATGATTCTACTCCTCCTCTCCTCTGTTAATTGAGTTAAAAACTACTTTTGTACTTCCAACTCCATTTGCAGCAATTGAAATAAGCTGATGACAAAGGTGAACGGTAAGCAGAGGGGGAAAAAGCTGGACATTTTGATAGCAACGAAAAAAGTTGAATGAGAGAGGATTAATTGGGACTGTCTTGGCCAAATCAGGACAATTGGAGGGCATGCTGTTCCCAGGCCTATTTATCTATCTGTTTATTTATTTGTTTAACTGATGTTCTGGCTTTAGTTCAGGAGATTCAGGACAGATCAAAGGAACTACTTCTTTATCCTGTGCATAGCTAAACTGTGGATGTAATGATAGCTGTCAAGATGTAGTATTGGTTGATAACTTGATCAGCTTTGAAAGAGGACTGTATAGATTCATGGAAGTTAGGGCCATCAATGGGGACTAGTAAGGATGGATATATGTCACTTCCTGTGCCAGAGGCAGTAAGACTGCAAGACAGAGAGTGCAATTGTATTCATGTCCGGCTGGTGCACTTCCATAGGCAATTATGGCCACTGCATGAATAGAACTCTGTATGATGTAGTCCTTTGGTCTGATCTAGTGTGTCTCTTCGTATATTCTTCCAAAACTAATGCTCCCCTGCAGTACTCCTCCCCCATTCACCTTAAGATCTCTGGAAACAGTTTGGCCATGGCACAGAGGACTTCAGAGGAGAAGAAGGAAGTTCGGGCATGGTAGCAGTCTTCAGTTAGCACAATAGCAAAGGTATAAAAAGATTTATTATCCTGAGTTCAACTTTTGGAATAGTGGGAATACTAGAGCTCCGGGCTGCAAATTGGGGTGAAATTATATTCTTTTTACTGTTACTGCAAGGGATAAAACAGACAGATATGTATACACATACATGTAATAATAATAATAATAATAATAATAATAATAAAATGTAATTTTATCCCGACCCTCTGAGATCAAGCGGCTAACAAATATTAAAATTAGAATACATCAAACCCCAACCCCTCCCCCCTTAAAAAAGTATTAAACCAGATACAGATTAAAACGAACAGATAAAACAACAACAAATACAAACCACAATTAATAACAGTGATGATGAAACTGGGGCAGCTTTGTATTAATTCTAAAGGAAGGACCATTGGGGACCCTCCTAACAAGGATTCCTGAGGCCAGGATTATCTATCCTGGAAAGGCCTGCTGGAAGAGATCCATCTTGACAGCTTTTTAAAAGCTGTCTAAAGATGTCAATTGACGGATCTCATCCGGCAGGCCATTCCATAATCTGGGAGCGACAACAGAAAAAGCCCTCTGGGAGGTAGCCAAGAGCCTAAATTTTTGTGGCTTCAGCAAATTCCTCCCAGAGGACCGGAGTGCGTGGGGAGGATTATAAGGGAGAAGGCAGTCCCTGAGATAGTTTGGACCCAAGCCATTTAGGGCTTTAAAGGTGATAACCAACACCTTGTACTGTGCCCGGAAACTAATAGGCAGCCAGTGGAGGGACCTTAATACCGGAGTAATATGGTCCCTCCTAGATGTTCCTGACACTACTCTGGCTGCCATGTTCTGTACCAATTGCAGTTTCCGTACCAAGCATGAGGGTAGCCCCATGTAGAGCGCATTGCAGAAATCCATACGTGAGGTTACCAGCGCATGCACAACAGTCTCGAGATCCCTTACTTCCAGAAAAGGGTGCAGCTGGCGTATCGGTCGAAGCTGATAACAGGTGCTCCTGACTGTCGCATTTACCTGATTCGTCATCAGGAGTGACGAGTCAACGAGCACCCCCAAGCTGCAAACACAGTCACTGGAGGAGAGTGTGACCCCATCCAGGACTGGAGGTTGCAACCCAATTCTTGGTTTCAGGGCCACTGTTTCAATCTGTTTTTCCTCATCCAGCCCATTACCGCCTGAAGACATTCATTGAGAGAGGAGATGCCATTAGAATTCGAGGCCGACGAATGAGACACGGTGAAATAGATTTGGGTGTCATCAGCGTACTGAAAACACCCAGCTCCATAACTCCGGATAATCTCACCCAGAGGCTTCATATAGATGTTAAATAACATCGGAGACAGAATGGCACCTTGTGGAACACCACAGGTGAGCTCTCTTTTAGTTGAATAACTGTCCCTGAGCAGCACCCTCTGAGACCTGCCCGAGAGGAAGGACTGGAACCACTGCAATGCGGTGTCTCCAATACCTAACCCCTTCAGGCAATCTAAGAGGATGCCGTGATCTATTGTATCAGAAGCCAGTGAGAGGTCTAAGAGCACCAACAGTGTCACACTACCCCTGTCGATGCTCAGACGCAGATCGTTGGTCAAGGCAACCATGGCAGTCTCAACCCCAAAGCCTGTCCTGAAGCCAAACACACACACATTGGGGATAGAAAGAATAATTGCTTTTATTAGTTTTCCAGTCCAAAAAAAGGTTTCCAAGAAACCTTGTCAAGACGAATACACAGCAGTGAGACCTTTTGCACTTTGTGAGGTCTCCCAGAGAATTATTGTCAGGGACAGCCAGGTTGAGGACTTGGAGGACTCTGAGGGGGAGGATGTGGAGCCAGGTCCTAGCTGGGTGCTACCAGCTCCCATAGACCTAGCTGAACCTGGACCTAGCTGTGTGGAACCCATTGAGGCACAGCCCCTGACTCAGCAGCCTAGCCTCCCTCCTCAGCAGCCTAGCCTCCCTCCAGCAGAAAGCCTTTCCCCAGCAGAGGTTTCAGGCCTGGAAGAAGCAGAGGAGCAAGAGATTGAGATCCCTACCTTTGCTCAGAGGAGAACAAATAGGGCTGCGGCGTTCTCGAAGGTTAGCTGAGAAATGCGCAGCTAAAGATAAACACCTGTGAGAGAGGAGCTGAGGCTAGATAAGTAGCTGGGAAAAGCCAAGCTCTTCGTCAAGGCTTATCTTGGATTCCCGGGTGAAAGCTCTTGGCTCTCGGCTTGACTCTGGACTGGTTTGGATCTTGTGACCTTCTGAACGGCTCTGGACTACCTGCTCGTGATAACCCCGGACCTTGGATTGTTCTCTTGACCTGCCTTTTGGAACTCTGGACTTGTTGTTTGCCTGCTGCAAGCAAACATTGGTACGTCACTTGCAACTGTGTTTGTGTCTTGGAAAAAGGCCTTGTCCTTATCAGCCACGTGTTGGCAGCTTTCCGGGACAATTATTTTGTGTAGACATGCTCTTTTTTTTTTTTTTTTGCAGAAAGCTCATTTTCTATAGCAGAAAAATGTTCTCTTTTTGCAAGAGACAGAATACTTTGTGCTGAAAACTGGTTCCTGTGCTGCATTTTTTTTAAAATGGCTTTTTCAAGAAACACTCAAGAGTTGTTGTTGTTTTTTGCCCAAAATAATTTGCCTGAAGACTTCACAAAGTATGAAGACCATACAGAAATTATGTACCGTAGATGTCTTTGATTTCTCCCACACAGATGAAAAAACTGGAAGTTATTTTTAATACACACACCTCTACACTTTAAAAGCTACTTGCCTTGTTAGAAATATGAAATTTAGTCACTCAGTAGTGGAACCCCGATGGGAGGAAGAGGATGTACCACCTGAAACAGGAACTTTATTTTAAAAGAATTCCTTCCCTCCAGCAAACAAAACACATGAAGCTAACCAGTTTGGCTTCTACTGAGTTGCTGAACTTCAGTGGTTTTCAGTCTTTGGCCCTCCAGACATTTTGGACTTTAGCTCCCTGCCCACTCACCACTCTGGATGGGGCTTGTGAACACTGATGTTCAAAACACTTGCTGAGCTAAAAATTGAAAACCACTCCTTTACGTGATCCAGCATCTAAAATCCTCTCCGGCCTTGTATATATAAAGCATAGAGAATTTTTGCTCCTTACCTTTAAAGGCGCCTGAGAGTTTTGTACTGGATAAAGGCAGTTTTGACATACAAATGGGGTTGTTTGTGTGTTCAAAATTGAGAATGGAAATATATGCCTTTTGTTGTTTTTTCCTGTTTTTGGAAAGCCTAGAGGCCACCAGGATGAAACCTAATACCTGAGGAGTCCAGTCTGAATATCTGAAAAACCTGCCTCCCATTATATCTTAAGACAATGTGTGGTTTAGGACATAGCTTTAGGATCAATAATCTACCCAGCTTTTTCTGACTGCTTTTTATAATAACTTGCCTGATGAAGAAACCTGGAGAACCTGAAAGTCTGCACAGAGTATTGTATCTCTTTGGCTAGCCTCATGAAGGTGTTTCTGCAATATGGATTTTAGAATTTTCCTTGATTAAGGCTTGGAAAAATCTGATGTGTTTTTACTCAGTTGCACTTTTCTCCCATTTTTGGAGTGGGCAGGAGGTAAATCACATTGTGCTATTTAACTACATTTAACTACATCCTGTATCTGCTAGACTTTTATTGTTTTCCTTCTGAAAACTAAATCTTTCTCTTTTTGTTTAACAAAACATCAAAACGATGTTCACTGAAGAGGATAATCCTTGTTCCCAGAAGCTCTGCTGTACATATTTCTTCTTAACAAGAGATGTGCTCTTTGGTCTTTTTCCTTGGCCCTAGAAAATATGGTACATAGTCTTTTAATTCCCTCAACACATTTTTAAATGACACTACAAAAAGCTGTGCCTTTCCCTCATCTATTCAAGTTGGAGAAACAGTCCCTTATATAGGAGCTTTGTGTACTTCTAATAGCAGGAGCTATTCTTATCCTGTTTACTTGACATGTAGCGTAAATGAGGTCTTTTTCTTAACACACTGCATTTATTGTTAAGCTCCAGAGCTTCTAAGAAAAGGTTAGTAAGAAAAAGCAACATAAAGAAGTAGATTAACATGACTTTGTTAATGTAAGCCTGCAAACACTTTCCTTTTTTTCTGCATCCAACTTTCTTGACTCTGTGTGTTCTGGTTATTTCTTATTTTTTTACAAATGAACCTTTTGTTCAGATTCCACCCTTTTTTCAAGTAGCTTAAAGTGACATAAATGGCTCTCCCTGCAGTTCGGTGGACTAACATTCTTGCTCTCACATTGCTAGTATTAAAAGATTCAGCTACCAGTCTAGGCAGCTCTTTTCATGGAATAGCAGGAGATTTCCATCAGGCAGCAGAATATCTTGGGCCAGCCCCTCTTATCTTCATTGCAAGTGTGACATCAAGGTGAGCTTGCAATTCAATCACATTATTGTTTAAAGGAGATGAGCAAATTCAAACACAGGCAAATCTTTGACCACAAGTTCCCATAGAACACAAGAGTGATGATGGAGACCAGAGCTACTTAACTAATAACCTTGGTTTCTATAAGAACCTGAAGGATGCCCAATGACTTGAACCTGCAGATGAGATCATTTTCATGTGTTCCCTTTCCAAAGACTCTCCTCGTTTGTATTTCCCCACTTATGAAATCTTCTATTCCAGGAGCTCATTTGGCATTTAACTTGCACATGTCATAACACAAGGCAAAGATCTCTTCAATTTTTCTAGGCTTTTGCCATGCTATTTGCCACTTTTGCCATGCTGTTTAGTTTCTGTTTTGTGGTATAGTGGTTTAAGTGTTGGACTAGGGCTGCTGCTCCACTGCAGAATTAATGCAGTTTGATTCTGCTTTAACTGCCATGGCTCAATGCTGTGGAATTCTGGGATTTGTAGTTTGTTGCTTTCAGTCAAAAGATTACATAGCTAACAAAACTGCAGGTCCCAGAATTCCATAGCATTGAACCATGGCAGTTAAAGTGATATCAAACTGCATTAATTCAGCGGTATAGATACAGCTTCCAAGTCTGGGAGACCGGAGTTAGAATTCCTTCTCAACCATGGAAACATATCAGGTGACCTCTCTATAAATTGCAGCAACAAATCAGGGGAACTCAGTGGCAAATCTCCTCTAAGTAAATCTTGCCAAGAAAACCCTATAGTATGGTCTCCATAAGTCGGAGTCAATTTGAAGGGACAGAGCAACAACATTTACCTTTACCTTTATCCTTAAGATATTGTTTTAAATCTGATTTCTGTAAACTGCCCTAGAAGTGTGTTCAAGAGATTTAATCCATAAAAAGTCTTCTCTTGAGAGGCTATGATAAGACTGAGGAAGTAAAGGCCATGATGCACTTCTCTGCACTAAGATCTCCTGTCCTGCTGAGCTTTGTCCCTGCAAAAGGACTGTCTATCCCTCCTTGTCTGAGCAAACCTGATAACAATCCTTGAAAACCAACCCTGTGCTGTACTAGGGCAGCAGCTGAGAAAAGCACACAGGTTCTAAATCTGTACTGAATTTTCCTTTTACATTCTAGTGAGCAAGACCAAAGCCTTCACTGTCAGTGCCCATGAAATTTCAAAAGAAGTTCAGTCTGGATGCAGACATGAATTTTGCAAGTCAGCCCCATTCCTAATATATGGATATATGTATGTACAATGCAGATGCATCACTGGCATGATCCACATGAGCAGCATCCCATATCTAGCTGACAGTTTAATGAGACATTCTGAATTTTACCTAAGGCATCCTCACCAGTAGGAATCCTGTTAGATTTACAAGTGTCCATCTGTTAAAATTCTCTAGGGTCATTATAGATGCTGTGCTGTTTGTTGGGTTTTGACCTGCTTTGCTGTGATTGTTCAATTAGTTCTCTTATGTTTTGTGGGCATTTAGAGAACATAGTGTGTATGTTATAGTGCTCACATACAGAGAGAGATACACCATTTTTGAAAGCTCAGCTAATAAAATGTGAGCTGGTGTCTGGGGAGAAAGCCCAAGTGAAATTTTAATCAAACCAACTCTTCTTATTATCTTTCTGAGGTTGTTCATTCAGTACATAAACTCACTGGGGACTGTGCAGGTATTCTAGTCTCATGCATTTCACATATTCAAGTGGCTAGAGAGAATAACCATGTTGAAGAAAGGCAATAAACAAGCAAAATTGCAATGTGTCATCTATGCCAGAAGTGGACAATTTGTGGCTTTCCCTCTGATTCAGATTGCAACTGCTGTGTCTGTGTGCATGCATGGATGGGGTGATAGGGGTTCATGTCCAGCAACATCTGGAGGGCCCCATGTGGCTAACTCCAAGCCAGGTCAACTTCCTATGCCTAGTTTCATAGACCTAAAGGAACCATAATCCACATGGAGGCCACCAAGAAATAAGCCTAAAGGATGCCATTAGTTCTTCTTATTTCCGGATCAAGTAATATTCTTGTCTCATGCAAACTCTATATAGATATAGGCACCTGGGTACCTAAGAAATTGCTTTCTGTGGGCTAAGTATCCCTTGCTATAAGGGATGTCTCTTTTTTGAGTGCTGGAAAGCTTGTTGCTTGTAGGACTGGCAGGTATTACTTATTATGAGGGACATCCCTTGTAACCCCAATTTGAGGGCTGCAAAACTTTTCCTTTTATATAAACTGACCAACATACCTGTTACTACAGTTCTTCCAGGAAAATTTGAATACCTACGTTCCTGTGCTGCTGTGGCTATCTGCATGGGCATCCTTCTGGGCCACCTGCCACATGTGGCCATTGCTGGGCACCTTGTTCTGATTTCAGAAGCTAGAAATACACTGTGACAGATGTACCAGGCAGCTCAGTGGCATGATGAAGCAGACAACTGTGGCAACATGGCAATGCAGGGTCAAGTAATGGGGGAAGATCAGGGGAGTTGTGGGCTCAGGATACTCTGGGTTCGGACTGTGGGGAAAGAATACTGACTATATTTTCCTTGGGTCTGATACAGCAGGACCCTTCTTATGTATTTCTATCCTCCCCTCTGCCTCTGAAGTTCTATGGAAGTCAACTGGAGAGATGCAGGATTGCCATGTCTCAGGGTTTGGCTCTGAGTCTCCAGTTTTCACATCTCCAGGCAAGAAGCATGGAGTAAATTCTCCAGTTTTGGTGGGTTCATCTCCAGGCAGCTCAGGTATTAAATCAGCAGCTTGCTACAATGTCCAAAGCTTTAATTGATTTGTTGCTGCAATTTATAGAGAATCTCCAGAGGGTCTATATATTTACTTTGGGCCCATGTTCCCCCTGGCCTCACGTCATCCTTTTTAGACAATGCAAGCCAAAACCCCAGGGCCAGGATCAGGATGAATCCTGACAGACTAGATGTGGATCTGGTGGATCCAGCCTGATACCAGGGCAAAAAGGCCTTAATGTAGGTCAAACTGACCTGCAGTTTGTTGTAGTTTCTTGGGAACTCCACTGCAAACCCTGGATGGTCCCTCATGCCCTTACTTCCACCATTGCTGCTAGTGAATAGACCCCTGTCACCGCATCTGATGCAGAAAAGGGCACGTAGCCATGTGATTGCACCCAGGCACCCCATTTCCATGTCAGATGTGGTGATGGGAATCTACTTACTAGCAGCAGCGATGGACAGAGGTAAAGAGCATGTGGTGGTATTGGGTCCCTGGTGAAGGAATGGGAGGCTGTGTAAACACCCGTCTATCCCCACACCAGCCTGAGGACCAATCAGGGTTGGGCCCCAGGTCCAGAAAGCATGGCTTTCCTGGTCCATTTGCTCAGTCCCCCTTTTAAGCATCCTCCTTCTCTTCCTGCCTCTGCAGTACCAGGGCTCACATTCTGCTCTGATCTGCATCCACCTTCTGACTAGAAGTAGACTAGATTAAATAATCCTTCTCCTTTCTCCCTGACAAGAAATAGTCCCCTTATTTCACCTTGCTCTGGAAACAGCCCCTTTAGCTAAGATTTCTGTCTTAATTTTCAAACAGGAAAATATGTTTGTGTGAGCAGTGTTTGAAATGAAAAGATCAGGTTTTCGTTTGACTTAACTCCCTTTTAAATTCGAATTTAGTTATCAGACGAGGCAGAACAGGACAAATCCCGTAAATTAAAGTCTTCCGCTCATCTGGTTTATTTCCACTTTCTCCCTGCGACTCCCCGTGTGATAACGTCCCTAAAAGCATAGTGCATTTGGTTTCGAAACTATCAAGGAAGGGAGGCTAGAAAAAAGGGTGCAGTCAAATCTGATTACTGCCCCATCAAGTGTGAGACTCAAAACAAACAAGCACTATTATGTGTCTTTTCCAATATATATTTTTTTTCCCCTTTTGGCAACTCCCAAACCTGTCTGGTAGGGAATTTTCCAGTAGCTCTGGGCAGATCTCTCATTGCCTACATGACCTACCATCTAGGGGATTATGGCTGACATCCCTCAGAGGTCAGTCTGGGGGTCATAGAGGGAACTCCACATGTGTCCAAAATTTTATGAAAAATCACATATGCTAACAGTAACCCGGTGGATTTCATGGCTGAGCTGGGAATTGAACCTTGGTCTTCAAAGTCCACCACTCAAATCACTGTGCCATGCTGGCTCTCATCCCAAACTGTACAACTTTGTATACAAACTATAGAGCAATACAAAGTTTTAACCTTTGGAAGCAGTTATGAGCCAAAGTCTGGAAAATTTACTTATTTGGGCTACTGGTCCCCAAATCCACCAGTCATCAAACTGATGGACACACGACACCTGGTTCAAATGGGTCTGCCTTGTGGATTACTGGATGCTCCAGTTCAAGTATTTACTTTGAGCCTGGAAAAGTAAGAACTAAAATACCCCTGGCAGCCCTGGTAAAAAGCAACATAAGTGCATTTATGGATAACCCTTGGTGCCCCCACCTAATCATACACAGTTCAACCGCTCTCGAACACACTTCGAATTTTAACTACCACAAACCTGAATTGTATCTTCTTGTATCAAAACATGGTTGCTCAAATCTGAAGATTACTTTAGGGATATTTAAAATAATGCATCTATGCTGTACTACAAAGGAGTGGCATCACTAGGAGGTGTAAGGGAGGGGGAGTGCAGACTGCACCAGGTGACACCTTAAGGGGGAGTGACACTACTGCTCCTCAAACACCTACCTTTTGCCAGAAATGGGCTGTGACATCCATCTGCTTCAAGAGATGGTGGGAGTGGGACAAAGTTCAGTAGAAGAAGAAAGGAGAGCCCCCCCAATATTTTTTTAAATATTATTTTAAAATTTTCTTTAAAAATATCACATTTTAACCAAATATTCACTATGTATATGTGAATACATTTAGTTTGTGCTTATGATATTGTAATTTGAAGATATAATTTTATTTTTGCTAGTTGTTTATGTCACAACTGTTAGCATTACATTCAGAGGTATATGGGAATTACGATTTATGAATAACATTAGTGCAAAGAAGCATTACTAAGGATTCTGTATGGTGTGAAATGGGAGGAAGAGGTCAAGGGAGAGGTGACTGCACCGGGTGACACCAACCCTAGGGATACCACTGCCACAAGTACAATCCATGGGTTAATATAAAAAAAAGTCTTGAGTTCCTTTACCAAGGTGCCAAATCAGGCTTATGATCTCAAAGTTACTTAATCCACAGTAGCACTGCAAGAGTTCACCAATCAAATTCTGGTCTAATCTAGTCATGATTCCCAATTGTTTTCTTCATAAAGGTGAGAGTTCTCAGGGCCCAAATTTGCAAAATGGAGATGCAGGAGGAAGAGTACACTTCACTAGAACCAGGAGATGAAGGGTGGTAAGGGCCAAGTTTCAGCCCTATTACCAGGCTGTAGGATGACAGAAAGATATAGATGGATTTTGTATTCATATGACTATACTGTATATAGGTAAAGGTAAAGGTACTCCCTTGACAAGAATGTCTAGTCATATCTCACTGTAGGGAGCAGTGCTTATCTCCATTACTAAGCCTGTCTGAGGACTGCACTGGGGTCATGTGGCCAGCATGACTGCACCGAACTCTGCTACCTTTCCATTGAAGTGGTACCTATTTTCTACTTGCATCTGCATGCTTTCGAACTGCTAGGTTGGTAGAAGCTGCAACTAGTGACAGGAGCTCATCCCATCATGCAGCACTTGGGCCTCAAACTGCCAACCTTCCAATCTTCTGATCGTCAGAATTGATGTCTTAACCACTAAGCCACTGCATCCCATCCTATACTGTATATAGGCATGGTTATTTACAGTCTAGTATCCCTAAAGACAGAGAAAAGTTTTAAAACTGTTTTTTTTTTAAAGAACAACTGGCATTTCATGCTTGAGGGAATTTATGAGCATAAAAATCCACTGGGTGAGCTTGGGCAAGTCACTCTTTCTCAGCTTCATAGGATGGCAATGGGAAACCCTCTCTGAAGAAATTGCCAAGAAAACCCTATGATAGGTTCACCTTAGGGTTACCATAAGTTAAAAACAAAATTACTTGGAGGCACACAGCAACATTTCCTTCTACTGACATCCCTATTTTCCAGATTTTGTGAGATCTACTGAAGATAATTGGGATAAATATTAGAGCATAACAAGTGAAGTTCTGAACTATGTGCTTCTGGCCCAGGATCTTCTCTAGAAAACCAAGAATGGGCTTGTGCAATTAAACTAGTTTAGAGAGAAGAGAAATCTGTGTTTTTTTTAATGGCATGCTTTCTCAAGAATTACCATTTCCAGAGCTCTTTGTGCTAGGCTGAAGAGAGAAGCAGCTGTTGGGAGGAGCAAAGCACCATGATAATCAGGATCATTGATCCCAGGGACAGTTGGAGCCAGTGCTGCTGGTAGAATTTATAGGCTCCAAATATATTTGAATAAATGGCATGTGTACACCCACCTACCATAATTCTATGTTTGATTATTAAAAATGAGACTGAATGGGATTGTGGTATGTGTATGAGAGTGAGCATGTGTTGTATAATGAGGTTCAGGCCCTGTGTTCTCTGCATGGAATTTGATGAAGAGATTTTTAATGATGAAATTCTTTCAAATTCAGGCTGCTGTCCTAAACACATTGACAAGGCAGTAAACGTCATTAAACATAGTGGGACATCATGTATACTCAACTATAAGTTGACCTCATGTATAAGTCGAGAACAGGTTTTGTGGCCAAAATTATGGATTTTGATATGACTATGGATAAGTCATGGGTAAAACTTAGAGGCATGTAACAAAGGATGTAAAGCAGGGGTTCCCAATCTTTTTGATTCATGGAGCCCTCATTTCTATGATGGAGCCCCTAAGAGGCCTACCCTATGTCTTACAAATTAATGGTGTTTAGGAGTATATATAAGAATATATTCTTATTCTTTAATTTCATTCAGTTTTTATTTCTTTCATTTTCCTTGACCAGCTGCCGAGCACCTGGGAAGTGCACATGGAATCCTAAGGGCTCTTTGGAGCACAGGTTGGGAACCCTGATATAAAGGATGGAGCAAAGGAAAACAATCCCAAGAATTTACAAAATTCCACCAGGCATAATATCTGTTTGTGCTTACCTTAAATGCTGGATGGATGAGAAGGAAACTACAGTACATTATGTCTGTGCAATGTGGGGGGAGGTGACCAAGCTCAGGCAGGGCTAAGAAAATGCACACATCAAAAAGGATGAAATGGCAAAGCAAAGAAACATGGTGAGTTTGTTAGCAGGGATTATAGCCTTTAACTTTAAAGTGATAACTTTGACTGATTTTAACCCAGAAAAGCTGACAAACATACACAAATATCTTATTCAGATCCTTCGGAGCTTGATTCCTCTCAGCAGTCCTTTGAGGGGAAGCACCAAGGATCTGCCTCTATTGCCATTTTCCTACCCAGACATTCAAAAAGGCCAGAAGTGGCACCACAGCAGACAGAGTAGAGGAGGTTGGTGTTTTGTTTAGGTATTGCTGGGATGGAAGGAGATGGTACCTTTTTTGATAAGAGTTTTTACGTAAGGAAGCAAAAAGTATAGTACTTTCATTGACTCATGGATAAATTGACCTAGGTTTTTTTTTGGGGGGGGGTGTCAATGTTTTGACTAAAATTTCTAGGCTTATACATGAATATGTACAGTAAGCACTGCATAGGACTTTGTGGACAGTGAACTTTTCTTATGATGCATCACCTAGGAACCTGACCTCTTGTATATTTAAACCTGTACTTGCCATCACAATCACGAGACTCCAGCTCTTAGTTTCTCCTTGTGAGCAAAAAGCCACTGTCTTTTACAATTAAGTGTTAGAACAATTTCATTTTGGTTTCATGGATAAAAGCAGCTGCTTCATGAGCAATGAAGGCAGTTGATTAGTTAGTTCTTCTAAACAAGTTAATGAGCATGTCTGGAGCAATGTAATTGACTGGGAAAACAAGGATGGAAATTGGAGGAGCTTTCTGGGATGTGCTAACTTGTGATCAGCCACTGGAATTGAAAATAAAATACACATGAGACAGGGAAAACTGAACTCCTGAAAATAAAAAATAAAAGAAAATGCAAAGTAGAAAGCCATCAAGAATGTGGGAGCAAGAATGGTCAATTAAGTACCATGTAAAGATTTCCAATCTTCTCACAGTAAATTATTTATTTAGCCCTTGCTTGCCATCAATATATTTTACAAGTTTAATACCCATATTATAGCTACCCACCCATTTATTGCCTTGTAAACGAGTCCTGACTTATCAATGTGAATTCTTGTTCTAGGCAATGTCAAATTTAGATTGGATTTGGATGTATTGCTTTTAGCCTTATCAAGGAGGATTGCTAGGCTGGTATTTTATTGCTATATTTAAAATGGAAAGTGCTTTTAAATAGACTTGCCTGGAGAGCACAACTGATCACTGCTCAGATATGTCATTTCCTCACTTCAGACCTACCCCTGTCTTGACTGTAGGCTTTGAAGTTCAACAGAACCCATTTATATCAAATTTTCTTTTGGGGGGTCAAATTTGCACATAAGAAGGTAAAGCAAATATCACTGGAATGAATGTAGTTTTAAGTAAATATATGCCTGCCTTTTCAATAATAAAACTGAAGGTAATTTACATGCAGTTTGAAATTTTATAAGGAAAATCTGTAATGAAGAAGATAAGTGAATTTATCTAAGGATTTCTTGAAGCAGGTGTATGTAGACCTCAGGCTATTAACTCTCTTTTGTTTTCTTACTAAAACTGTAGTGCTCCATTATGATATTAGATGGTGATTTGTGTTTGCATGAATGTGTGTGTGTGTGTGTGTAGCCAACAACCTCCTGTACTCCATGAGCCATACACTAGGATGACCTCCATATACAAGCACAAATCTCATCTGTGTTAATAGAGATTCAGGATATTAAGAGCCTAATTCAGAAATCCAAAGTGTCCTCTTGTACAGCCCTTTCACACTGCAGAAATAAAGCAGTTTCACACTACTTTAACTGTCATGGCTCTATCATGTGGAATCAAGGGACTTGTAGCATGGTGATATATTCAGCCTGGTTTGTCAGAGAGGTCTGGTGCTTCACCATTCTACAAATCCCAGGAATCTGAAGGATAAAGTCATGGCAGTTCAACTGATGTCAAACTGCTTTAATTCTGCAGTGTGGATAAATCCGTAGTTGCTATTGTTAAACCTCAAGAAACTGGCAATGATCGACTATTAATCATTCAGCAACTCAAGGCTGGCCCTACTATTAAGCACAGAGTGGTGGTTGCCTCACACAGCAATGCTGAAATTTGGCAACAGTACTGGAGAAAGCTGTGTGTCCTCTGGAGGACAGAGGGTCTTGGAGATGTCTCATCCATGGGGTTGCCATGGGTTGAGATCAACTTGAGGGCAGTTAGCAACAACAAGATGACCCTATCACCGGGGGGGGGGGGGTTGTTGGCAAGATTTGTTCAGAAGGTATTTACCTTTAACTTCTGAAAGAATGTGACTTCCCCAAGGTCATTTGGTAGGTTTCTATGGCCAAGTTGGGATTTGAATCCTGGTCCTCAGAGTTGTAGTCCAACACTCCAATTACTATATCATGCTGGCTCTCCTAGGATAATGGGACCTCTCTATTGTATGTATCCAGTGTCACTTACTACTTTTAAAATTCTAAATAGCTTAGAATTTAACTCCCAAAGGTTGTTTCTTTTCATGTGAACCCACTTGTATTGGTGGATGGTGGCTTCAATTTCATGGAAGTGGGAATCCACTCCAGGCTTTAATCCAAAACTTAAAGAAGCTATCCAAGGTGCTGAACCCAATTCACTCCAAACAGGTTAAGCACGTTAGATAGTTTGTTTAATGTTTACACTAAAATCTAGAACAGATTCCCACCCCATTTTTGTTCTGTCTGTGAAATGGCTTCAGATACTTGGATAGTTCCTTTAAAGCAGGGCTCAGCAACTTACGGTTGGGGCCCCTAAACCAGTGATTGGGTTGTGACCGCCAGTCTTGGATGGGGTCATGCTCTCCACCAAGGACTGTGTCCGCAGTCTGGGGGTGCTCCTGGACTTGTCGCTTCACATGACAGATCAGGTGAATGTGGCAGTCAGGAGTGCCTGCTATCAGCTTCAGCTGATACAGCAGCTGCACCCTTTCCTGGAAACAAAGGACCTAGAGACCGTAGTACACACACTGGTAACCTCACGACTCGACTTCTGTAATGCACTCTACATGGGGCTTCCCTTATACCTAACTTGGAAACTACAATTGGTACAGAACATGGCAGCCAGGTTGATCACTGGAAAATCTAGGAGTGATCATATTACTTCGATTTTAAAATCTCTTCACTGGCTGCCTATTGGTTTCTGAGCACAGTATAAGGTGTTGGTAATGACCTTTAAAGCCCTACATGGCATGGGCCCAACTTACCTAAAGGACCGCCTCTTCCCATATAATCCGCCCTGTTCCCTCAGGTCCTCTGGGGGGCAGCTTCTCCAATCAACAAGAACTAGATTGTGCATGACGGCGGGGTGCCATTTTGGTGGCCATGGGGGTCCCCCAGGAGGGCTCCCTCAACCGTGCTGGGCCTTGGAGAGGCCCTGTGTGGCCACGGGCCCCCCCAGGAGGGCTCCCTCAACCATGCCGGGTCTCAGAGAGGCCCAGCATGGCCGCAGGGGCCCCCCAGGAGGACTCCCTCAACCGCACCGGGCCTCGAAGAGGCCCAGCACAGCCACAAGAGAGGCCCAGCACAGCCGCGGGGTCCTCCGGGGCACCATTTTGGAACACAAAATGCCACCCAGAGGACCCCTGTGGCTGTGAAAGGCAGCGGCGGTGGTGGCAGGACTGGGCAGGGGCTGGTCGGCAGGCCTTGGCAGGCAGGGTGCGGCCCGTGGCCCATAGGTTGCCGACCCCTGCTTTAAAGTTTGGACTAAAGCCTGATTTGGATTTACTCCCCTACAAACATGGAAGCTGTTAGCTCCTATTGCCTGCTGTACCTTCATATTGGCTGCTCTCTCTCTCTCTCTTACTTTTGCTGTTGCTTCCAGAGGCGGTGATGCACAAGAGTGTTTTTCTAGGGTTACTGCATATTTCCATGTCCTTGAAAGTTAAAGAATCTTTTTCCTATTCTGTCTTCTAAATGAAGCCTCTTGTTTTTGTAGAATAAACTTTTGACTCTGCTCCTTTTTTATTTTATCCTTGATTTTATTTACTTGCTGTAAATTTAGGTCCTCTGTGTGCTTGTTTCTGCTGCTGCACAGTGATGTCTGAAGGTAATGAGAGAGAATACCAATGCGGTTGGTATCACTTGGAACGGGTGCCTAGAAAGGGCAGTGAGGGGGCTGGACTGCCCCACTCTTCCTCCCTTCTGCTATGTCAGCCTCCAAAGGACCAGTTCAGGGTTTGGCATGGCTGCTCACCCAGCACCCACACCAGACCATAAACGGAAAGCACTCCCCAGCAGCAGCTGATGATGGGTGTGTGTTCTGCAGCCTCCAGAAGGCCTGTTTAGAGTTTGGCATGGCTGCTGGGTGAATGAGAATGGGAGATGACACCCTTTCTCACTCATCCAATATCTGTACCACTCCAACTGGGTGTACCACCCCTCTGGGGTGTCACCCTGTGCAGGCCACACTCCCCACACCCTGTTAATGACAGCTCTGTTGCTGCATTTAGGAGGGGACCAAATGTGTTTTAATAATGACTTCTAGCTTTTGGACATTTTATGTTTTATATACTCCTTTAACAGCTCCTTTTTTTGGATGAGGTCAGGACTGTTTTTAAGGCAGGGTAGGCTCAAAACATTATGTTGTAATGGTTTAACTTTGGACTACAAATCTGGAGGCCAGGGTTTGAATCCCCACTCAGTCATGGAATCCCACTGGGTGACCTTGGGCAAGTCATTCTCCCAGCCTCAGAAGAAGACAAAGGCAAACCCTCTCTGAGCTAACCTTGGAAAGAAAACCCTGTAACAGGTGTGCATTAGGTTCGCTATAAGTGGGAAATGATTTGAAGGTACTCAACAACAATGCTCGAGACTGGCAGGCACGTGGTTACATGGTTTTGCATGTTTGTTTTTATAAGACAGTAGAAGCACAGGCTGCAGTAATAATAATAATAATAACTGCCAATTGAACTGGTTGACAATGTGACTACCATGAATGCAATGGTAAAATAATCAATGAAACATTATAAAATTATTTAAAGTATAAAATTAATATATTAAGGAAAGGGGATGATATATAAGATCCTCTTAAGTGAATGCAAAAATGGCTGTAAACCAGGACACTTCTGACTGGTAGTTTCTCAACTACACAAGTGACTTGGTGGCCCTGATCCTTGGTGCCTTGCCCACCAGCCTAGGCAAGGGTTGGGGGCTCTAGCTCGTTTCCCCCTGTTCCATGAAGAGGGGAAAGTGGATTATACTTTCTTAAATAAATAAAGTGAGAAAGCAAAGCAAAGCAGCTTCATTTATATACTGCTTCATATCGCGCTATGGGATGTCTAAGTGGTTTACAACTGTAAGCTCATTGCCCCCAACAGTTGGGTACTCATTTAGCGACCTCGGAAGGATGCAGGCCTGAGTCTAGCCTGTGCCCTGGCTAGTATTGAACTCACAACCTTGTGGTCTATGAGTGAGTGGCTGCAGTACAGGCATTTAACCACTGTGCCACCAGGGCTTAAATGGGTTATGAGGAAAAGGAAACCCTCAACAACAACAAAAGAGTTGCCTCTCTATTAAACTGGTATTGTTGGTGCCAATGTCATCCTATGCTGTCTGAATATTGTTCTGCACAAATGTGAACATCTAGTTTAGGAATGATTGCTAAACTCATTTGATCTCCTCAGTCAGCTTAATGTTTCTGAATTCCAGACTTGCAATTGCAGTGTTTTTTACAAACGTCTTTAACATTTTAGAATTCACTAGGGAATTTATGTGTGTGAAGGGAAGAGGGAGCTGCCATCTCTATTTGACTCATGTGGTGTTCTTACAAAGTGAAAACAGTGTTATCCTTGTTAACTCAAAATCAAGAAAAAAGCATGCCAAAAGTCACACTTTTTGTTGTGTGTGTCAAATCAAAAGACTTCGCTGAATTAGCTTGTACAGTAATATGTGATTTGAAGCTGTTACAAGAACATTGCTGTTAGGAAAACAGCTCAATGAAGTGTCAACTAAATGTTGGTGACTGGCTTTTTCCATTAGGAAGGCATCTATGCCAGAGAACAGAGTGATGTTTTTCCATTCCTTGAGAATTACTCCCTTCTTCCTTGCAGCAGAGGGTGGGAGTTGTAATGTGAAACCAAACAGTTGTTAATACAGCAGTTAGTGTAATGTGAATCGGGCAATGGCCATGCCAGATAAATCAAATGTTACTTTGACTGCATTCTCAGTGTAAGTTTCACTTCATAATAATCCCACATGCAGAACCTGCTGAAATGGAGTTTGTGTGCATTATAAATTTGCTGAGCTATCAGACTCCCTGGTCTACCAGTGCTGCCTGATACATTTAAATGGCTTTATTTAATGCCAAGAAACATGCTTTTACCATTCTAACACACACCAGTATTTGCATTGTTATCATCCTGCAGAGCCATCTCAACAGTAGCAATCAGTGTGCCTCAAAAATTATTTGATGCCAAATTGTGTGTATAGGGTGTACACACAATTTGGGATGCCCATAAGGCAGTAATTAGAGGCATTATTATTCAAAAATCTAGTGAAACAAAGAAAAAGAGAAAGCAAAAGGAAAATTTATTAAATGAAGAATTGAAAAAATTGGAAATTAATTTAAAGCAAAATCCTGATTCCCTTGAAATTAACAATAAGATTAAAAACATTCAAAAACAAATTTCAATTTTAACTACGGAACAAATTGAAAAAAAAATTAAATTTATGAGACAAAGATATTACGAGGGTGCTAATAAGCCGGGTAAATTACTGGCTTATATGATTAGAAAGGAAAGAGCAAAACGAACAATAAACCAAATCAAAAAAGGAACAGAAGTCTTTACAACACAGAATAAAATAAAAAAAAATCTTTGCAAAACACTTCCATGACATATTTAAAGAAACCCCTGTATGCCCATCAAGAATTCAAAAATACTTGCAAAATATTAACATTCCAACCTTAACGCAACAACAAAGGATAATCTTAAATGAACCAATTAAGTATGATGAATTGCAAGAGGTAGTCAGGAAATCTAAAAATTTTAAATCGCCGGGGCCTGATGGTTTCACAAATGAATATTACAAAATATTCGCACCACAATTGTTGCCGTATTTGTTACAAACCATAAACAATGTTTTATTCAATGGGATGCCTCCAACATGGAACTCCGCAAACATAGTGTTGATTCCAAAACCAGACAAAGATAAATTAGACCCAAATAGTTATCGTCCTATTTCTTTATTAAATTGTGACTATAAATTTTTTGCAAATATATTAGCAAACAGGTTAAAAAATATACTTAGTGATTGGATTTACACAGACCAAAATGGCTTTCTCCCATCCAGAAAAACTAAAGAAAATTTTAGGATTTTATTAAATCTAATTGACATGCACCAAAAAAATTTTCATAAAAAATTGGCACTCGTTTTTCTGGATGCGGAGAAAGCTTTTGATAATATCAACTGGAGTTTCATGTTCGAGGTACTCAAAAAAATAAATGTGGGTGATAAATTCTATGATTGGATATCTAAAATATATTTAAAACAGGAAGCCCGAATAATAGTAAATGGAGAAATGACCTCTAAATTCAATATCAATAAGGGTGTCCGTCAGGGATGCCCTCTTGCTCCACTATTGTTTATCCTCACGTTGGAGATTTTATTAATTCGGATTAGAAATGATGCAACAATTAAGGGTGTGACAATTCAAAAACAGAATTTCAAATTGAGAGCTTATGCTGATGATGTCGTTTTATCAATTTCTAACCTAAATGATTCTATTGGACAATTAATGAAGGTGCTCCAAGAATACGGAAGTGTATCAGGTTATCGGGTTAATAAAAACAAAACTGTGATGCTTCTGTTAAATATCCCGAGAGAAGAAGCTCGTAACATTGTTGAGATATCTGGCTATAAAGTAGAGGATAAAGTTAAATACCTAGGAATCTGGCTTACAGCAAAAAATGTTGACTTATATAAGAATAATTACCTCAAGATATGGGCAGAGATTAAAAAAGATTTTGAAACATGGAATAGATTGAAGATATCTTGGCTAGGTCGAATAGCCTTGATCAAGATGAACGTTTTACCTAAAATGATGTATCTCTTCCAAAATATTCCAATTCTTGATGGTGAGGCCCCTTTCAAGATATGGACTAAAGATATTTCAAATTTCATCTGGGAAAACAAAAAACCGAGAACCAAACTGCTAAACTTGCAGGATTCGCAAGAAAGAGGTGGAGTTGCCCTTCCAAACCTACAATGGTATTATGAGGCTTCTGTTCTAAATTGGATGCATGATTGGTTTTTATTAAAAGATAAAAGACTCCTAACTTTAGAAGGAGTAGACTTACAATTTGGCATACATGCTTATTTATTTTATGAAAAGGAGAAAGCTGATAAAAACTTTAAAAATCATCATATAAGGAAAGCCTGTATAAGAGTCTGGTTAAAATACAAACAAAAATGGTGTACTAAGACACCTTATTGGGCATCTCCAGCTGAAGCTGTGTTAATGAAGCAATTATACAATGAAGAATCCTGGCTTCGTTATAAGGATTTGATTCAAATTGAAGGTTCCAAGACTATTTTTAAATCTTTGGAAGAATTAACAAATGCAGGTTATGCCATTAATTGGTTCTCCCATAGACAGTTATTAGAAAGATTTAAAGTAGATTCCCAAACAAACCAGCTTGGTCCAGCCGATAAAAACTTTGAAAAAATTATAAATGGAGATACAAATAAATTGACTTCAAAATATTACAATTTGATCAGAAATTGGGAACAAGAAGAGAATGTAATCAAAAACTACATGATTAGGTGGGCTCAAGATATAAACCAAAATATTAACTTGGAGGATTGGGAAAAAATCTGGAAGAAGGTAATAAAGTATACAGTAAACATGGATGCGAGGGAGAACTTATATAAGTCAATGTTTAGGTGGTACCTGACTCCATCTAAGCTATCAAAAATGTACAAGGGTTTCAATCCATCTTGTTGGAAATGCGGAAAGGAACAAGGTACTTATTTCCACATGTGGTGGAAGTGTTGTAAAGCACAGGGATTTTGGAAAAAAATAAATGAAGAATCTCAAAAAATTTTGGAAACACAGATAACAATTGACCCAAAGTTGTATCTTTTAAATATCTCTAATATAAAGATTGAGGGAAGTAAGCAGAAGCTGTTATTTTTTTTCATTATTGCTGCGAGAACCGTCTTTGCAAAATTTTGGAAAAGGAAAGAAACTCCCACGGTGGAGGACTGGAAATTAAAACTTTATGAAGTATATGAAATGGAAAGATTGACTCATTTATTTAGGAAATGTTCTATGGTAGAATTTCATAAGATCTGGGTTCCATGGTACCAGTATTTGAAAATGAAGGACAATAATAAGGAACCAAGTCATGTAGCTTTTTTGGAGTAATATATTTTTTATAATATTTAGATCACAGTTATTTAAGGCTAAGGTATCGTGTTATAAAGGATATAAATGATAAAACTTAGAATTTATTTTGATAAAACTTTTATATAAAAGTAAGTAGAAGTACTGTTTAAAAAACTTATAGCATAAATTTTTTCCTTATTTTACGATTTTTTATATAATTTTTTTTCATTTTTTTCTTTTTCTTTTTCTTTTTCTTTTTCTTTTTTTTTCTTTCTTTCTTAGTTATGTTGATAATATCTTCAATGTCGAGGTTGAGTGGGGTATAGGTTTGATCTACTTCAGTTAAATACTTTCATAAAATCAGTGATGTCGGTTGAGAAATTTTTATGAGATACAGGTTATTATAATTGTAGTTATTTAAGATCTTCTTACCATCTGTAAGGAAGTCAATGTTAAGTGTTAAATGTTTAGTATGTTTGTTAGGTATTATTGTTTCTTGTATGTTTGTTTGTATGTATGTTTTTTTGCTGTCTTAGGTTGTTATGTTAGGCTATGTATGTGTGTATGTTGTTATATTTTTAATATCAATAAAAATCTATTTATTAAAAATTATTTGATGCCCTGGCAAAAGCAGCTTTCTGTGTTACGTGCCAAGCACTATGGATTCTGGGAGTTGTAGTCAAAAAGTAATTTTTTTCAAGCTCTACAATAGACATCTTAGGAAGGGTTAATAGAGTGGATTAAGGATAACATGATACCCTTTTTATTTATTTTTTACTCTTTATGTGTTGCACTGTCTGATTTATAACTAAATAAAGCTGTTGGTTGTTATACTGGAGCTAAATGCTAATGGTGGTTGCTACATTTTGTTGATTTGGAGTAAAATATTCTTATATCATTATAGGTCATTGTATTCTATCTTTTAGATTCTTCTGTAATCTTTTTTCTAAAGTGCTGTGAATGGGCCTTTGGATCAAACAGGCAATGAAAAAATATCTAAATAAATAAAAGCAGCCCCAGAAAGTCTTTTTGAAAGGTTGGAATAAATATAGGCCAGTATCCTTAATATTGTGTGTGTGAATATAATGTTTCATTAAGGAGATGTGTGGTAAACATTCCCTACTATGTATGGCAGCAATACAGTCATCCCTCCATATCCACAGATTCTGCATCCATGAATTCCACCATCCATGGCTTAAAAATATTTAAAAAAAATTAATTCCAGAAAGCAAACTTTGATATTGCCATTTTATATAAGGGACAGCATTTTACTATTTCACTGTATATAATGGGACTTGAGCATCCATGGATTTTGGAATCCATGGTGTGTGTATGTGTGTGTGTGTGTGTGTGTGTCCTGGAACCAAACCTCTGTGGATATCAAGGTCCCACTGTACTTATTAAGCAAAACAGCTCAGCTCTTATAATTATAAAAGTTTTTTTTTAAAAAAAGAAACAAACAACAACCAAGAGAGCTATTTTCTTACACTCAGAAATATTTTGGAAAACATTTATACTGATCAGTCTGTTGTTTCACTGGAGGGGGGGTGTTACCCTGCTGCTTGTCTGTTCCTCTGCTGTGTGTCCCCTTATTCCTGCAGAGATTTTCCTTCCATTCCTCAGATGTGCTGTCTGAAAGACAAAAAGAGAAAGAAATCCTGAGACAAAATTGAGAGGAAAGGCACTTTACCTTTCTAACACATTCAAAATAGCAAACACATTTGTCTTTGTTATATGAAAACCCAAAGCAATCTGATGGAAGTCTTAGCAAATATGAAATTAATAAAATTTTGGGACACATGTGGAGTTCCCTCTATGACCCTGAACTGACCTCTGTGGGATGTCAGCCATAATCCTCTAGATGGCAAGTCAGGTAGGCACAGGGAGGGCCTGCCCAAACAACTGGAAAATTCCCTACCAGATAGGTTTGGGAATTGCTAAAGGGGAAAGACCATTATCCCATTGGGCTTGTTTGTCCTGAGTCTTACACCTGATGGGGCAGTGATCCGTTTTAACTGCACCCTTTTTCTCTAGCCTCCCTTCTGTGATTGTGTCAAGATCCAAGTACATTGTTTAGGTCATCCTCATACCTCGGCTTAACAAAGCCAAGACAATCAACACCTTTGTCCAGGCTTCAGCCAAGCCATCAAGTCTATACCTATATTGCCTATATAAATCCCTAGATTTTTAGACTGCACGTGCTATTCTTAGAGTGCATCTTGACTCCACGTCAGTCTGTGCTCTGATCATAGCTCCCTCAGTGATCCCTTCCCCCCCATTTCGGCGGCCATGTATCATCATTACCATCATCCACATCCACAGCGGATCCCAGAGAAGCCTTCGGAAATGAGTACCATATTTTCTGGCGTATAAGACGACTTTTTGACCCTGGAAAAGGGTCTCAAAGATTGGGGGTTGTCTTATACGCCGGGTAGAGGAGGAGGAGGATGAGAAGGGGGGGAGGAAGAAGAAGGGAGGAGGAGGATGAGAAAGAGGGGAGGAAACAGAGGGATCCCAGGAAGAGAAGGGGTTGCAAAAGAGGAAAGAAAATGGAGCGATTAAGAAAAGAAGGAAGCCACTTCTAAGATTGTTGTTGTTGTATGCCTTTGAGTCATTTCCGACTTATGGCAACCCTAAGGCGGCCTTATCATGGTGTTTGCTTGGCAAGGTTTCTTCAGAGGGGAGCTTGTTGCCTTCTCCTGAGGCTGAGAGAGTGTGACTTTCCCAAGGTCACCCAGTGGGTTTCATGGCCAAGTGGGGACTCAGACCCTGGCCTCCAAAATCATACTCTGATACTCAGACAGGGTGACCAAATGTCTTAAATGCAAAGGAGGATGACTCACTACAAAAAAATGTAGGACACACAAGAAAAAAATGTAGAGAAAGCTAAAAACATAAATGTAAAACCATGCTTCTTGCACTGTGCTCAAAATGGAGGACGTTTTGGAATTCCTCCTGGAGAGAGGGTTGACATGGAAAGCATGTCCTGGAAAAGAGGAGGCTAAGTAGCTCATCAAACTACAAATCCAAGAGCTCTCATAATATGGAGCCATGGCAGTTAAAGCTGTGTCAAACTGCATCAGTTCTGCAGTATGGATGCAGCCTGAGTCTGCTCTGCAGAAATAATGTAGTTTGACACTGCTTTAACTGCCATGGTTCCATCCTATGGACTCCTAGGATCTGCAGTTTGTTTTGTGGTACCAGAGCTCTCTGACATAAAAGGCTAAATATCTCACAAAACTGCAAATCCCAGAATTGCATAGCCTTGAGTCAGGGCAGTTAAAGTGGTGTCAAACTGCTTTAATAAATTTCTGCAATACATTTGAATTAAAATTACCATACTGAAATTAAATCTGAAGTTTTGTTTTTTAATTTTTATTTGGGTGTGCGCTGGAAGGGGGGTCATCTTATATGGCGGAGTATATCCCAAACTCTATATTTTGACTGGAAAAGTTGGGGGTCGTCTTATATGCCTGGTCGTCTTATACGCTGGAAAATACGGTATCTCCCGTAATCTGGTCCATCTCAGTCTATTCCTGCATTCACTCCTTTACTTCTAAGTGTGCAGTGTGAGTGCATGTGTTATATTTGTGTGTGTGCAGTTTTCTCCTTTAATAAATGTTCAGGCCTTAATTGGAGAAGCCTGTCTCAGTGTCATCCATTGTGGGATCTCTTAGTCCTCTGGTATACACATCGGTACTCTGGTCTCACAGGGTGTTGTTAGGGCCCCACTCTTGCAATTACAATTTCCCCTAATTAGATCCTTCCTAACAGACACAATCTACCATTTTGAGCAAGGCTTCCCTTAAAATGTTGCTTCACTTTGGTTAAAGAGCCTATCTCTTTATGAATGACCATATTTATTTATTTATTTATGGGTTTATTTATTTATTTGTTTATGAATGGCCATATGTATTGGACAGCAGCAGGAAATTCACTTCATGAGCAGGTCTTTATTCTTCTTGGTTAGGAAGCTCATTGCTGTTTCATATTCATTATTCAATGCAAGACAATGGTGGTGACCCCCTCACATCTTTCTTCGTGTCAGGAACTGCACCAGCAGCAACAGCAACATATGGAAAATGATAGATAAGCCAATCTTTTTTTTTCCCAATTTCAATCTAGTTATTTCTAAAAATCATAAACAATTGTAATTTTGTCATGTACTAAAATTATTATATCTGTTTGCATTTATTAAAACATTTGATGTTGCAATTAATAATTAGATACATGATCAATGGTATCTGTAGTTATACACACATATGCCCTTTTGGGATGGACTACAAGGGGTTATTCTATAGCCCTTTTGTTCCCTGTGCAAAACTAGCCTGAGCAACTATCAAGACCCTCTCTGCTATTTGCCTAACACTAGGGAAAGGAGGAATGTGGAAGGCATTTCACACAATGATGATGTAGCTGGTGTAGGCTCTGTGAAGAAGGAAAAGGAGGGAGCACTCCATCTATAAGTGTGCCCTCATTTCTTCCCCTCTCTAAGCTGAGACGAGATGCTTTTTCCTTGTCTGAATTACCTTCCCCTCCCTCCACTGGTAAGTACCTTCAGCTCCTCCTGGGACTTGACCACTGTGAGGGTGGGAGGAGGACATGGAATTGAAGAGCACAATTATGCTCTGCCTGCTCAGTGTAGGATTTCAGCCACTGACATGCATTTATGTGGATTTCTTAAACAGGTCTGCAGTGGACAAAGTGGACTATATTTTTCATACTTAATAATGCACTGAATCTTTCTTAATCCCTACCAGAACCACAACAACACACACACAACTGAATTTATTTTAATTTATTTTTACAACATACACGAAATACACAAAATAATATCAAATTAGTCATATAACATCATTTTCAAATATACATATTTACTGTTGACTTCCCATGTTCATCCAGCTTGTACAAAACCTTTTAGCATTTAAAGTTTCTGCCAGGCAGGAGAAGGAAAGCAGTTTCTGAGCAGCCATATTGAGTGGGGCTTTGAGGTTGTTGTTTTTTGCTCAGAGGAAGAGAGATAGAGACTTGCCTCCAAAATAAGGTAGCATCCAGGAGCTCTCTGCAGAGTTAGAAACCATTTGATCGAGTTTGCTGACAAAGTCTGGTGAAGAGACCAAGAGAACAGGGGCCCTTTATGTGGGTCTTTACCAGAGGATTTTTTCAGGGAGAAGCCCACAGTCCTGTTTCAGTGCTTACTCAAGATTTCTCAATATGGACACTGAGGGAGTTGTTGCAGTCACCTGCAACACTTGTGAGATGTTTGTCTTCTTGTCAAGAGATGTGGGGAACTTCACCTGCACCAAGTGCAAATTCGTAGCCCTCCTGGAAGAGAAAGTCAAGCAGCTGGAGGCCCGGGTAGCTACACTTCAGCATAATAGAAGTAATAGTGCCACTCTATTCTGCTTTGGTCAGGCCTCAATACTGTGTCTAGTTCTGGGCACCACAATTCAAAAAGGATGTGGAGAAACTGGAGCGTGTTCAAAGGAGGGCCACTAAAATGGTGAAGGGTCTGGAAGCCAAGCCCTATGAGGAACGACTTAGGGAGCTGGGGATGTTTAGCCTGGAGAAGAGAAGGTTGAGAGGTGATATGATAGCCGTGCTTAAATATTTGAAGGGATGTCATATTGAGGAGGGAACAAGCTTGTTTTCTGCTGCTCCAGAGACTAGGACCCGAAACAATGGATGTAAGCTCCAGGAAAAGAGATTCCACCTCAACATTAGGGGGAACTTCCTGACAGTAAGGGCTGTTCGACAGTGAAACACACTCCCTCGGAGAGTAGTGGAGTCTCCTTCCTTGGAGGTCTTTAAGCAGAGGCTGGATGGCCATCTGTTGGAGATGCTTTGATTGGGAGTTCCTGCATGGCAGGGGGTTGGACTGGATGGCCCTTGTGGTCTCTTCCACTCTATGATTCTATGATTCTTAACTGTCTTCACAACAATTATCGTATTTTTCCAGTTCCTCTGTGTGATTAAACAGCAGACTCAATTTATTTTGATTATAGTTATCTTAACTTTTTAAATTCCTTATCAAAACTTGTATTCTTAAAAAAAAACTTTCTAAATTGAGCATATCAGTCTGTAAATGTAAAAAAACACCCACCCAACACCCACATTTAAATATAATATTTACTTCTGGCCAAAAATATACTTGTTAAAATGTTAAAAAGAAGTTGTATTTCCTACAAAATGCTCTGTAATTGTATGAATCCTGCTACTTTTTGGTTGGACTATCCCAGTTGCTCAATCTGTATATCTTCTTCTTGTTTCATCTCTTCGAAAGTCACCTTCTTCTTCCATATTGACCATAATCCTACATTACATTTAGAAGCAACACTCTGTGAACATACATACACAGGGCCGATGCACAAGGCAGCTTCTCCACGTATGCATGTGTTCCCATCATGGCATTTTGTGGCATAAGAGGCCAATTGGCATCCAGGCAATATCTGGACTAAATGGCCACCCCAACTTCCCCTTACCACTAAATGGTTCTCTAAAACTTCCTTGTGCAGGGCAGAAGTATTGCACAAGGGTACTGCATACCTCCTTGAACAATGAGAGTATGCCTGTCACAGACTGAACAAGTGATGAAGACAGCACAGGAGATAGGTGGGTGGAGAAAATGTAACAAACATTCCCTTCAAAATGTCTTCAGAATTATATTAAAAATAATTGGAGAAGGAGTACTTTATGGTTTAATACATATAAATAATGTCAATGATTATCTGTGGTACAGAGTTGGTCTGAATGACCACCTTTCAGAGTTCCTTAGAACCCAGTGTGTCTGATTCCATAAAGACTTTGGATTCCATCCATTTCTATAATTCTTGACTCTTATGTATCTCTAAATAGTTTATCCATGAACAGCCTTTGCAGACTGTCAGAAATAGTGCAAACTGAGTCCACTTTAAGGGTTAGGGTTAGTGCTAGGGAATCATGGGAATTGTTTTGTTTTCTGAGACATTGAGCCTTCTCTGTCAGAGAGTTCTGATGCCACAATAAAATACAGTTCCCATGATTCCCTAACCCTAACTCTAACCCTTAAAGTGGACTCAATTTGCACTATTTCTAGCAGTCTGCAAAGGGCCATAGTTGCCTGAAGTAATGCCTCTTTAGACCTAACAAAGGCCAACTGATAGCCAGTATGATTCAGCCGGTAACTTTCAATGAGATATAAGATAGCTCAAAAAGGCATAGGTGATGGTTAGGGATGACTTGTGTTTATTTTCTTCCCCCTGCTAAAACAAGGGAGGAATGGCCTATGTGTGCAGCAAGAAGGCAGTATGCACAAGAATATGGTCTGAAGAGGAATTAGAAAGCCAGGGGTGTAGTTACGGAGAGCATTGCCCCCACCCACAAGAATACTGTCCATCCCAAATGGCATTTTTCTTCAGTCCTCAAACTTCCAGCATTGCAGTAACTTAAAACTTTAGTTGAGCATTTATTTAGCAATAGAATTTAGATATCCAAGCTAAGGGAATGCAAACACAGCAAATATAAGATATTTAGGTATGAGTGGTTTTCACTGTCTCACTCCCTACAATGCTGGAAACATTAAGACTGAAGGGATAGTTCATTTGGGGGGCAGAAGTCTTATGTAGGGAGGTAATGCCCTTATTTTCCCCCCTTCCCATAGCAACATCCTTGCAGAGACCTGACTTTGCTCTCTGTAGGAAATCCTGTGACACTTGGGAGTCCTCTAGCCATCTGATCAGGGAACTGAAATGTCTTGGGGATAGTGATGTGGGCTGGCATCTTATGTCTGGTCTGTACATATATATGAATAACCCTTATCCCACAGTCTATTTTATTATCACAACAAATTTGTAAGGGAGATTAAACTCAAAGACAATGATTAGCCCAAGGGCATACAATGACCCCTCCCCCCGAACAGGGATTTGAACTGGAGACTATCCAACCTAACTACAGTAATCTAACAGGGAGGCCTGACACACTGCTGGCAAGTGGCTGATGTGCTTCCCTGGAACAGGTTTGGCTTTTGGAACAATACAGGTTTCTTGTACTCTAATGCTGTACTGTATAAGCCACATTTGGGCAACTTGTGTACCTCCAGAAGTTATTGGACTACTGTGCCTCACACCCCTTATTGTTGGCTGTGATGGCTAGACATCATTGGACATGGAGTCCAACAACATCTAAAGGGCCAGAAGTGTCCTACTCCATAGAGACTCTGAAAAATATAATGCAGAGGAATTCAACAAGGCACTGCTATGCAAGAATTTTGTTGTGTAAACTCCTACACATAGAGTGACTATATATATATATATATATATATATATATATATATATATATATATAAAAACATGGTAATAAGCAATGAAACCTGGGTGGAGGGGGGGGTCTGCTTTTGCTTTAAGTTTGCCTCACAAGCTTCTTTAAAGAAAAAGAAAAAATCCAGTGCTTGCTCTCTGTCCATGATTTATTCTTGCCTCCTTTAAAGAAAAAGAAAAATCCAGTGCTTGCTCTCTGTCCATGATTTATTCTTGCCTCTGGTCTTGTGTTTGGAGAAGCTGATGTTGTGGAATCCTTAAGTCATCAGTGACCTAGGTCACTTGAGACAGGAGCAATTCTGTAAAAATATTAATTGAAAACCTTCTGACAAGCCTTGTTCCTTCAGATGAAGTTACACATCAGATCAACTCCATCTGCACACTGGTGTAGCCCTAAGATTTTCAATATCTCATAAACAGGCTCCTCAATCACTAGAATCTAATAAGGCTATAATCATCATTGACACTATAATGATTAAAATGAATAAAACCCATTAACTAAAGTCATGTTGAGTTATTAAAAGTTTCGCTCTGTGTGATATGTAATCTTTTATCCATTTTTTATGATGAAATCTGTAACCATCTATCCACGAAAGACCATTAATTTACTGCTTT
Organism: Phrynosoma blainvillii; assembly: GCA_026167975.1. Lineage (NCBI taxonomy): Eukaryota > Metazoa > Chordata > Lepidosauria > Squamata > Phrynosomatidae > Phrynosoma > Phrynosoma blainvillii. Next base: position 49,014,234 of record JANUYF010000005.1, on the reverse strand, counting down.
GTAGATGTTCCCATGCTCTTTAGTTTAGTAGCTTATCATTGATTTCTGGAGGGAGATATTATATTTGGAGGAATACACATGGAACAAAAAGGCAGAATGTTGCTGTAAATTTGCCACTGACAGGATGATCAAAGAATTTTTTGCCTACTTGCAAGCAAAGAGTTGGTGTGCAAGTTCAGAGGAGTCAGTGGTTATATCCTTGTTGGAAGGAGGCCTGACGTAAAGCAGCAGATACATGCTTTCAAGAATCATGAAGGCTTGTAAGGAAAGGTCATGTGCACTGTAGGGGGAAAAAAACAATAAAATTTCCATTAACTGGAGCCTAGTTAACTGGCTTATTGGCATCTATTAGAAACAAATTGCAAACAAAACTGATCCTATTATAAACTTCTCCTTGTTCCCTCTGTAAAATAAAGTCACCGACCAATGGACCCCACAAAAGCTGGGGAGAATACAATTTGTTAGATGACTTGCTTTATTTGTAAAGGAAGTATCAGATTTCAACCAAGAAAGTTTTTTTTTTTTTAAAGTATGAGTGGCAGAAAACAGCAAGTATACCTGGACCCACACACAGAGAAGGTTTGGAAACAGCCAGCATTCTCTGGCTTTCATTCTTGAAGGCACTGCCTTTCCCTCCCTAAGGCAAACAGCAATAAAATTCTGAATGGAAGGATGTGTACACAAAGAACTGAGCTAAGTGGTAGAAGACAGCTACTCCTAAAGTGGGCTTCTTCTCATCATAAACTCTGCTCCAGTATCTTTATTGCTCATCTCCTCCTTAATGTTATTAACAGTACAGCCTAAAAATGTTTCAAAAAATTAAATAAAGGGTGAGGACTTTCATAGCCCTTCCTTTACCTGAAATGAGCAATGCATTTTGTTTCCTTCCATTACTTACAAGATGGTCTAGTTCAGGGATGAGGCATCTTTGGCCTTCTAAGTGCTTTGGACTTCATTCCCCAGAAGCCCCAGCGAATTTGGCAATCAGTTGGGAATTATAGGAGTTGTCTAAAATAACTAAAGAGCAAATCCCCCCCCCCCATTGCCATATATTTCACAAGTAAAAACCAGGACGCGTGGCCAAGCAACACCAGAGTGTAGCCAAGGTGGCAATGAGGACTGACTAATTAATAAATACTAATCAGTGGAATGATTAATAAATATTAATGAGAAAGAACAGACAAGCTAGGAGAGGATGCATCAGTTTACTTTTGTCTGAGCCTTTTGGAAAGGACAAGATTCTGCCCTCTCCACTACACTAATTGAGTGCAAAGTGCTATTGCATTTTCAACTCAGGCTTTATCTGCGCTGAAGAGATAATGCAGTTTGACACCTCTTTAATTGTCATGGCTCAATGCTATGGAAATCTGGGAATTTTAGTTTTGTGAGATATTTAGCATTCTCTGTCAGAGAGCTCCTGTGCCATAACAAATGTCAAATCCCAAGATTCTATGGGATGGATCCGTAACAGTTAAAACAGTGGAGATTATCGCATGGGATTAAGAAACAGGAGAAAAACAGAATGCTCCTGCCATGATTGTGCAATTACACAAAGATTTTCACATGACGTCGCACTCATCCAGTACTTCTCTCATCAATAACTTGAAATGCTTCTGTAACTTATTATTGTGAATGGTTGCCAATAGCTCTTCAATTGTGCTATTGTGGAGGTGTGGAAGCCAATAATGTTTCATTCGTGCTATTGCTGAGCGATTCGGGTCCTTTTCCCAGACTGCATTTCAGTACAGGCAATTCATTCTCAGTGCTAGGATTGTTTTTGGAGTGGATTACTGTCTTATTTTGAAGTGTAGGACACAATTTTGTTTAAACTTGATAAAAATAATATTGTGAAATTTATAAATTTTATTTTGTTGTGTTCAGGATGGAACCATGATTTTCAGACATGCACAGTTGTGCCAAAATGGTGCATGGACAAAACATTCAATAACAATATGCTAAAGATACACAAATGGATGTATATAGAATGCAATTGCATTTCTCTTTCGTTTTTAAATCATTATCATGCGATTGCGCAACTGTGTGAAAATATCTATCACTATACCACTATGTTTCCATTATCTTCCAATAATGTGATTGCTGTGGAATTGGCCCAAGTGTGATAATCTCCAGTCTCAAACTGCAGTATTACTGCAGTGTAGATGCAGCCTCAATTTGCAGCCATAGAGGTAAGTTAAAAACAAAGTGGAGGGTGGAGAAAGATACTGAAACATTTTAAAAGACCTTTAAATGTGGGATGACAGAGAATTAATCAGGACTGTCCCTGTCAAATCATGCACTGATATAAGATGAGGTGTAGATAACTGTTGAATCAGACAGAGTTCCTGAAGTTGCCTGACACACCAAAGAGCATCATCCTTCTGTAAGATATATGTTAGGAAAGAGTACTGGTGAATGCAAAACCTGGTATATACTTGTGGAATTTCAGTGGATTCTAATAAGGTTATGGCTTGCTTGTGGATTTGGGGTTTTGAATAATTTTAAAGACACTGATGCCTTTACGGCCTCTAGTCTAGTTTTAAAATACAAAATGGAGCTACAGGCAAAGTCAAACAAAACAATTTTTTTAACAAACTCATCCTTCAAAAGGATGGTAAAGATTTTTCATAAGACAAAATCCCTAGTTAGAGAGATGGGGAAGATATGGCCTTCAGATGTTACAGTCAAACAGTAGTGTCTCAGGGGCTTTTCTCAGTTTGGCCATCACAGAGAAGGAGTTCAGCTGGTAAGAGCAGTGGATCTTGTACTTTGTGGAAGAAACAACCATCTATGTTTTGCATACAGATGACAAAAGTATAAAACTTCTTTGTGTGTAATGTGTTTCAGTTTAAAAATTATTCTCTGCATCCACACTGAAGAAATTATCCATTTTGACACCACTGGATTATTTCTGCAGTGTGGGTTGCACCTTCTTTCCATCCAGAATTATAGTGGTATTTTCCAAGTAAAATATTATTGTTGTCATATTTCTACTTTCTATATATTGCTGTAGAATCTGGGTAGTGAAGAAAGCTGACAAAAAAGAAAAGAAAAAGAATTAACTCTTGAAATTTGGTACTGGAAGAGAGATCTATGGATATCATGGACTGCCAAAATACCATGGTGGACAAAAAGAGAATAAATTCATTTGAGATGTGGTGCTGGAGAAGAGTGCTGAGGATACCGTGGACAGCAAAAAGAAGAAATAAATGGGTCCTAGAACAGATCAAGCCTGAAATTTTCTTGGAGGCAAAAATGACTAAACTGAGGCTGTCATACTTTGGCCACATCATGAGAAGGCATGACTTATTAGAAAAGACAATAATGTTAGGAAAGGTGGAGGAAAGTAGAAAGAGAGGAAGACCACATGCTAGATAGATGGACTCTATTAAGGAGGTCAGAGGTATGAATCTACAATAGAAGAATAGTGGAGGATAGGGGGTCTTGGAGATGTCTCCAAGCCATGAGTTGAGATCATTAACAACAACAAGGCAGTTTAATGAAACTGGAGGAAACTACAGAATTTAACACCAGGTTTTCAAAAGATCTCAGTCACTAGGGCTTTTCCTCCTTTAAAATTATGGGGGTGGGGGAGAAAGAGAGAGGGAGCATATATCTCCTGTTTTCCCCCTCTGCTGTGACTGTTTCCGCAGAACAAATTAAATCTTGTTGTTTGCCATCAGGTTGTGTCCAACCTAGGGTGACTGTAAGGCAAACCTATTACAGGGTTTTCTTGGCAAGATTTTTTCTAACAGGGTTTGCCTTTGCCTTCTTCTGAGGTTGAGGGAGTGTGACTTGCCCAAGGTCACCCAGTGGGTTTCCATAGCCCAGCAGGGATGCAAACCCTGGTTTCCACAGTTGTAATTCAATGCTCAAATGATTACATCACAATAGTTCTCAAATTAAATCTACAAAGCAGTCTATGGAGATTATCATACAGGGAGGGAAAGCCAGAAGTAAAAGGCATACTCCTGGCAAAGTAGCGCAATTGTGCTGAAAATTTTCAGACACATCACGCTTATCCAGGTAGTCCTGTGAATGGCTTGTTGCTGGAGCATTGCTGGTTCTTCCTAGGTTAAGTCCTAGATAAGTGCAAGTCGCCTGAAAATCTTCAGCATGATCCTCTACTTTGCTGGGAGTATGCCTCCCCCCCCCCACTGATTTTCCCTTGTCTGATAATCTCCTATGTGTCTAGGCTTTAATGTTATTTCATGTGGACACATGCAATTTCAAAAATCCACAAGATGAATGCCATTTGAGTAAATTTTCAAAACATCTCTCCCTCCCTCTCCCTCTCTCTTTCTCTCTCTTTCTCTCTCTCTCAACAATGTGTTTTATTTGTACTTATTCTGTGAGTATTTGTGGGCCAGAAACTTGGACCATGGGCAGCAGTAAGAAAGATCTTGCTGGTATTTTGCGGAATGCCAACATTACATCATGTATTTTATGAACTGGATCTCTAATTGAGCTTTTTTGGTTGAATTAGGGCCTTTACAGGCTTCCAGAAATAGTGCAGCTTGAGGCCACTTTAACTGTCCTGGCTCAGTGCTAAGGAATCATGGGAACTGTAGTTTATTGTGGGAACAGAGCTCTCTGACAGAGAAGGGTCAATGTCCCAGAAAAAAAAAATACAATTCCCATGATTCCCTAGCACTGAGTCAGGACAGTTAAAGTGGCCTCAAGCTGCACTATTTCTGGAAGTCTGTAAAGGCTCTTAGAGATCCAGTTAATAAAATGCATAATTTTGGGTTATATCAGTAAGACAGCAAAGTTTTATGCTTCTTTGGAGCCCAATATTTCTTAATTATTTGCATCCCCTCCCGGGGGGTATAATCACCATTGTCCTGAGAGGGGCATTTCTCCTGAGTCTCAAACCTATGGGGGCCTCCTAGTATAGCCTGCTCTGTCTCATACCATAGTTCCCATTTGTTGTTTACTGCTGTCAAGTCAACCTTGACTTATGGTGACCCTGCAAATGAGAGGTTTCCAAGATATCCTGTAATTATGAGCCCTCCTAAGATCCTGCAAGCTCAGAGTTTTGACTTTCTTGATTGACTTCTATCAACTTGAAATGTGGCCTTCTTCCTTTTTTCCCCTGCTGTCTTTGCCAAACATTGTCATCTGTTGCCAAACACTGTCATCTTTTGCCAAACATTGTCATCTGTTCTAATGAGTCATATCATCTCTTGATATATCCAGAGTACAATAGCCTTAATATACTGTAGTCATTTTGCTTTTAGGGAGAGTTCAGGCCTGATTTGCTCCAGGACCCATTTACAGGGTCCATTTACTGCTAACTTGGAGAAATATCATTTTTCTTCATGAAAGTATTTCACTGCATCACCAAGATTGTTTTCATGGTCTGAACAGAGTAAATGTGTGTTTCTCGATGTATGGCCAAAATTGGTAAGTCATTTCCTAGTAATATAGTACGGAGGTTCACAACTTGCAGCCTGGGAGCTACATGGAGCCCACAAACATAGCTCTTACAGGTGGCCTGACCCCATATCTACTGCCAAAACACCCGACTGCCAATTTCCCTCAGATTTCTTTTTCCCCATGGCTGCCTTCTAAAAGGGAAGAAAGAAGACTTTCTATGTCCTCTCTTTATGGTGGAGCAGGGGTGGGCAGAGGGCATGTTATGATGTTATTGTATGCACACAATCTATTAGTAAAATCTGTTGAATCTGTCCTTGCTTACAAGTTCAATTTGAATTGAATCTTCCTAGCTGGTCTGAGTGTGAATGTTCTCAAGAAGCTATGGAATGAGAGAGCAGGTCTCTATTTACATCAGTAACATGTTAAATAGCAAGACACAAAGAGTAAAACACAGAATTCTCATAACAGAGGAAGTTGTATGTGTGTATTCCAGTGCTATATAATTATTTCTTCATGATCAGGAGACAGGAGGAGTAATTCTCTTGTTAGCAGTAACAATCATAGCATGCCTTTGTTCAGTAGGTGTTTGTTTGTATGTCTAGCCCAGTGGTCCCCAAACTTTTTCAGGCTACTGCCCCCTTTCCTCTTGGGTGACAGCCCTAGCGCCCCCCACACCTATTTCTTAGTATTAGGGTCACTGTTCTACTGGTGGGGGAGAGAAGTATCCTAAGCAAGGGAAGAAGCTGCTTTTGGGTAGTTTTGTAAATGAAGTAAATGAAATCCTGCTTGCCATGCAACTCCACTGGGTGACCCTGGCCAAGTCACACTCTCCCAGCTACAGAGGAAGGCAATGGCAAACCACCTTTGAAGAAACCTTTTCAAGAAAACCCCATGATGGGTTCTCCTTAGGGTCATCATGAGTCAAAACAACTTGAAGGCACACAACAACAACAATTGCTGCTAGCCAGCACAAGATCCAAAGGCAGACTGGAGCCCCAAAGTTTGTATTTGAGGGAAGGAAGGTGAGGCTGGGGGGGTGTCTTGGGAAAGTGAAAGAGGGAGGCTTCAGGGACATTCTTGGAAGAATAACGCTGCTCAAATGGAGAGGGTGGGTGGGTAGGCAAGCTCAGCAGGATTTCCAGCTGAGGAAGGAAGGGCTGCATGGCCACCTGGGCAGCTCATGCCAAGAAATGTCCCTGAAGCCACCCTTCTCCTCCTGCTCCTGCTCCTCCTCCTCCTCCTCTAGGCTTCAACTGGCAAAGGGAATGAGAGGGTAATAAAAGTGGGGGAAGGAACAGGAAACCCCAGGAGTCGCCAGAGCATTGACAGTATACAACGCAAGGGGGAACGGAGGAAGAGCCTGCCCCTCCCCTTCCCTTTTGCCCTGGCTAGCTGGCTTGAGCCTCTCTTGCCTCTCAGCCTGGACAGACACAGCTTGTTTGCCATGCAGCTCTCCATTGAGCCTCCCTCTGTCCTGTCCCAGAATGGTGTACAAAAGACATTTCTTGCAGCTAGGGTTGCCATAAGTCTCTTCCACAAAACCTCCCATGCAAGTCTATGAAATCTTATGCTACAACTTTTTTTTCACACAGTAAGATCCCTTTGCATACTGATATTCCAGAGTAAAATGGCTTATGGTTGAATCTGCACTGCATAATTAATTAATGGAGTTTGACACCACTTTAACTGCCATGGCTCAGTGCTATGGAATTCTGGGGTTTGTAGTTTGTTGTCACACCAGAGCTCCCTGAGAGAGGCTACGCAGCTCACAAAACTACAAATCCCAGATTTCCATAGAATTAAGCCATAGCAGTGTTGAATTGCATTATTTGTGTAATGCAAAGTAAGCCTATGTTTCCGAATTCTAGCCACATGGAAGAGAACTTAGCAAAGGTGGGTTTCTTCCCCATTTCTATGTGGGGGAGGGAAGGAGAAAAATCTCCTAAACAGCTATGAGACTAAGAGGGACTCCTACTCTAGGAATCATATCCGGGATTGTCATGCTGGCCAGCCCATACAGCAAAGCACAATAACATCCCCAAAAAACAAAACAGTGATACCTTTATTGGGCAACCAAAATGCACAAAATAGATGAAGCAAGCTTTTGAAGCTCAGCTGTGGCTTCTTCATTGGGCAAAGGTGTTAACAATCAAATAGGAGCAAGGTATCAGTTTTGTAGATTTTGTTTGTTATTGTCTGCAGTGTGGCCAACACAGCTATTCCTGGATAAGCTTTTTAGATTTCAGGCTATTGTATTTTAGACACAACAGGGGAATCCTAAACAAGAGGGAACAAAGGGCTGAGACTTTATTTTCTAAGGTCTTTACCTCCAACAAAAGTCAAATGTGTTTGTTTTTTTTAAAAAATGGGACTGCATTTGATGTGTTTTAAGCAGCATTTAGAAGTTTTTCAGATGCAACAACACAGATACTTCTTGGGAAATTCAGTATTATCTGCCAAAGGAGGGGGGCTGGTATTTTCACTCAGGAAAGAAAAAGAAAGGAGGTTTCTCGTGTTGCTAATGGACTTATTTGCAAATTTTATTTCCTGGACTTCACTGTTTGTTTTCCAGAGCCCATATGTTCCCTGCTTTGTTTCAAACACATTTCTATGGGGGAGAGAAATGGAGGAAAGGGGAGCTCCAGCCTATTAGCATACAACTAAGAGGAAAGATGGACTCTGGACCTTAAGAAAGGGTCCTCCCTTTTGAAACACACACACACAAGGATTTCTATGTGGGGGCTGGGGGCTAGAGGGAAAGTCAGCTCCAACCCCAAGCAAAAAAAAAAAAAAGTTCCACCATGCATTGAGCATTGCCACACACATACCGGGACACAAAAAAATTCTCCTTGTTGCTCCCTTGTGCAGTACCACCCAGAGCCTCAAGGGTAAGATCTAGATGAGTTTTTTCCTTAAGTTCTACTCCTGCCTTCAGGAATCTGAGACATCCTGCTTTTCAAATACTTCAGTCTGGGACTTTCACAGTTTTTCAGCAGCAATGGCAACTCTATTTGCAACCCTCATCCCCACAATTCCCTGCCACTCCCTTCCCCCCCCCTTAGCACCCCCCTGCTGCTCTTTTTTCTCTTAGTGCTCCCCTGGAACTTTCCAACACCCCCAGGGGGGCACTACCACCCACTTTGGGGACCACCATTCACATTACATAATTATAACACTATCATTCTACTTTAATTGCCATGGAAACATGCTGTGGAATCCTGGGTTTTACAGTTTTGTTGTTCTGTGTCTTTAAATAATTTCTGACATGGTGACCTTAAGGCTATCACAGATTTTTCTTGACAAAGTTTGTTCAGAGGGGGTTTACCATTGTGCCTTCATCTAGTGGGTTTCTATGGCTGAGCGAGGATTTGAGTACTAGTCCAACATTCAAACCACTACACATTTTAGGGACTGGTATTCAGAGAGCAATAGTGCCTCACCAGGATTCCATAGAATACAGCCTTGGAGTAAAAGTGGAATCACAGTACTATAAATGTGTAGAGGTCAAGTGTTAGTAAAAGTCCTCCATTTTTCATATATATTTTGACTATGCGGAGTCCCCTATGACCCCAGCCTGACCCCTGGGAGATAGAAGCCATAATCCCCTAGATGTGAAGTCATGTAAGCAAGCAAAGTTACAAAAGACCACCGGAACAGGCAGGTTATGGGAGTTGCCCTGGGGAATATCCCATTATGTTGGAAAGGATACCTAATAGTGTTTGTTTGTCTTAATCTCACACTTGATGAGACAGTGATTAGATTTGATGGCACCTCCTTTCTCTAGCTCCCTTTCCTTGATTGCTTTGATACCACATGCATTGTTTAGACTATGTCCAGACTTAAGTAAACAATGAAAAGCTCATCACGCCTTTGTCTAGCTATTGTCCAGCCCATGGCTAGAAGGCAGAATTTCCCTATAAGAACCCCTGGATTTTAGCAGACCATGTGCTACCTTGGAAGTGCATGCTGAAACTCTGTCGGTCTGTACTCTGAGATAGTTCCCGTGACCCCCCTCTTGCCGGTTGTGCCCCTTCCATGGAACTCATCTTCATTCGCTGCCAAAGCCCAGAGGAGTCGCTCGGGTGTGAGTATATCTCCCTCTATCCTGGTTTCCCTCTTTGCCTTCCCCGTTCTCTCTCTTCCCCACTTATTCCTCTAGCGTGTGTGTGTGTGCGCACTGCATTTGGATGTTTGCTTATTGTTGCCAAATAAATATTTTAGACTTTAATTGGAGCTTGGTCCGTTTCAGTGTCTTCCCAGCCAGAATTCTTACATCTCCTGTAGACAATTGGATAAGGTCCTAGAAGTGAAGTTGGGCGCTTCCCTCTCTCATTTGAGCTAATTATAAATTCCCCAAAATTAGGTCTTGGTTTCCCAACACAAAGGCCCTAAGAATTTAGTCATAACATGTATTCATGTCATTTTCTGTTTGTAGGGTGAAGCCACACCTTCTCTCTTCCTGCATAAGTCTTAAGTTCATTTGAGTTTACTCATCTTTCATTTTGTGGTCTACTATTCTCCTACTCCTCTCCATGTTTGAAGAGCACAAATCATAATTCCTATATATCACTGAAGCTAAGGTTAATATTTGTGACATAATTTGTTGTTAACTGTCCTTGAGTCGATCTTGACCCATGGCAACCCTATGGATGAGACATTTCCAAAACTTCCTATTCACTGCTGTTCTGCTTAAATCCTGCAAACCCATACCCATGACCTCCTTAATAGAGTCCATCCATCTGGCATGTGCTCTTCCTCTCTTCCTACTTCCCTCCACCTTTCCCAGTCTTTTCCAATGAGTTCTCCCTTCTCATGATGTGTCTGAAGTACGACAGCTTCAGTTTGGTCATCTTGGCTTCCAGGTTTCTTGATCTGCTCTAGGACCCATTTTTGTTTTGTTTTGTTTTGTTTGTCCACTTGATCCTCAATACTCTTCTCCAGCACCACATCTCAGATGCATTGATTTTCTTCCTACCTTTTTTTCTTAACAGTGTGCAGCTCTCACATCCATACATGGTAATAGGGAATACGATGGATTGTATGATTCTAACTTTTGTGCTGAGTTGTATATTTTTGCATTTTAGAAACTTTTCTAGTCTTTCATGGCTACCCTCTCCATTCTTAATCTTCTGATTTCTTGACTGCAGTCCTCATTTCTATCAATGTTTGATCCCAGGTATGAGAATTCTTTTACTATTTCTATTTCTTCATTGTGTAGGTTGAACTTGTGAAGGTTCTCAGTGGTCATTATTTTTGTTTTCTTTATGTTCAACATTAAGACTGCCTTTGCACTTTCTTCTTTGATCTCCCTTAGTAGGTGTTCCAGGTCTGTGAGGTTCTCTGCTAGTATTATGGTGTCATCTGCACATCTTAGATTGTTGATATTCCTTCTTCCTATTTTCCTTCCTCCTTCTTCTGTGTCCATGCCTGCTTTTCTTATAATATGTCCTGCATACAACTTGAAAGGTTGATAGTGTGAAAGTATGCAACCTTATCTGACCCCTTTGCCAATTGGGAACCATTCTGTTTCTTCATGTTCTGTTCTGACAGTAGCCTCTTGTCCTGAGTTCCTCATCAGGACTATCAGATGTGTTGGCACTCCCATGTCTTTAAGGGCATTCCATAGCCTTTTATGATCTATGCCAGGGGTCCCCAAACTACTGCCCATGGGCCAGCCCCGGCCCATAGAGGCATTCTTACCGGCCTGTGGCCGGTCCTGCTGCAGCCGCTGCTCGTGCGCGCTGCCGGATACCATTTTGGCTTCCAAAATGGCTTCCGGAGTTGTGCGCATGCTCCCGGCGTCGCGCGCACATGCGCATGACTTTGGGCACCATTTTGGAATACAAAATGGCACTGGAGTAGTGTGCATGCGCGTGCAACACAGAGTGCCATTTTGTCTTCCAAAATGGCATCCGGAGTTGTGCGCATGGGCCGTAAGTTGCCGACCCCTGCTATAGGTAATAGAGTGAATAGATTTTTTTTCCCCTTTCCTTTTCTCGTCAAGGTAAATTTTTAGGTTCCACCAATAAAACTGATTAACAGTGTGATCAGGACAGAGAGAATACATCCACAACTAATGGATCTTCATACAAGATATATCAGATGAAGTAGAGCAAGTCTATTGAATGATCCCCTGAAGGTAACACCAGCCCCATCCAATGAAACTGAAAGAGATCAGAATTTTAGGAAATGCAAACTTTCTTTCACTTTTGCTTTCTCTCTCTCTCTTAGCTAAAACAACAAAATGTGCTCACAGACATTATTGGAGGTGTGATTCACTTTTTTGCTGATTTTTTTTAATGATAGAGAGAATGCGGGGGTCTGAGTAGGTGCAAAAATAACTTTGGGGACCACATGCAATTCGTGGACTGTATGTATTTAGTGGTGTGTGAATTAAGACACACATCTAATTCCTTAATGCATCCAGAAAAAGGTTCAGAATTTCTACAACTTCCTGAGCATCAGATGAAAGAGAAAGCTATAGCTGGATATCATCAGCATAGTGATGCAACCCAAGTCCAAAGCCCACAACTTTTTCAGAGGTTAAAGTTCATGGGGGATCAAATAGAGCCCTGAGCAACCCTGTGTGCTTTAAATCCTAGCAATAATCTCCCAGCACCATCTTCTAGGAACATTCAGCCAAACATGAACACTGCAAAATGATGCCCCCAATAAGTTCTGTATTAATATCCCAGAAAGATATTCAGATGAATGATATCAGATATTGATGAGAGATCCAAGGGTTGGTATCCTTCTGTCCAGCTACTTATGCAGGTCATTAACCTAAGTAACCAAGGCTGTTCCTTCCTCAAAACCAACCCTGAGCCTGGTTCATAGAAGAAAGCTTGGAGTTGTGTTGCCATTACTTGTTACAAGAACTTACTTCACAAAGAAATATTGGAAACTGGCTGGTAGTTATCTGTGGTAGTTTGGTCTCATGAAGACTTCTTTAGCAAAGGTCTTACAAATGCTTTATTTAGAGAAGGGAAACATTACCATCTTCCCAAAAAGTGTTTTCAATGCATTTTACAAGACATTTTGTACTATCACACCTAATTTACGGCTAAGGCCAGAAGAATGCTGATATAGGTCATTGCAGTAATTATTGTTTCAAAACATTTTAGGTTAGAATTGTATATATATTTAGCCAGGAATGAGTCCCATTGAATTCTATCACTTAAATTCAATTGTTCATCACAGCTAGAGCACGGTTTTCTGTACTTGAGATTAACAGTTGGATATATGCCCATGAGTCTTATTTCCAAGTAGATATGCATAGGAGCATGCTTTTAGTTTGCAACCCTGTACTTATGCACTTGACTTTTTTTTTAAAAAAATCTAAAGATATTATACTTAATCATACTCTCCTCTCTAAAGTTTCTTTAACAGTTTATTAACTGAAATATCCTGATGACATCCAAAGTATACATGTCTACTCAGAAGTAAGTCCTCTGAGTCCAGTGAACATGTACACAGGTAATGAATATAGAACTGCAGTCTTAACCTAAATTGCTTTCTTCTCTTCTTTCTTTTTTGGGGGGATGTGTAAGGGCAATTTTTTGTTACATTTGTGGAGGAGTAAAATATAGTCTTCAGAATATGTGTATATGTGCTGGAATTTTCTCAGTGTTTGGTTTAGATTTTTGGTGCAGAACCCAGCTGGAATAGTCTTTTTTTATTTTTTTTTTTTTTTTTGCTAATTACTATTTTGCTGAAGCAAGCAACACTTAGAACTGGGCCATCAGTGTAGCCTAAGTTTGTAATAATAATGTTCAAAGGCATAGAGGAAATTATTTTCTCTTAGGAAGGAATGGTTCAGCTAGAAAGTAAACTTTTGAAATACTAGCCCATTTAAAAAAAAATACAAAAAACTCTGTTAACATCCTCAAAAGCTAATCCATCATAAAGGTATTAAAATATAGATCTTTCTAATGAGCAAGGTAGTGACGAATTTGTCACTTATTTTTTTTCTTGCATTAATCTGATCTTTTAATTAACTATAACCCTCCAGAGAGGATTCCCTTGGAGAGAAATGAAAGATAGCAGGGTGCTTATACAGCGGTGATAGAATAGCTTGCCACTTTGCTAGTTTTAGTGAAGCAGCACATTGGCAAGCGGCAATTATGGGCTGATGAGTCAGCAGTTCTAAATTACAGGTGGAGAGTGATAAAATCTTGCTGAGTTTGGTTATTACAATTATATGGTTTCATAAATAGTATAATGTTGGTCTCGGCAGGTACGTGTTACATTTTAATGTCCTCCACGTTACAACACACTGAGATCCACAGCAGCTCAAGGTCAACAGGTTCGAGACACAAATTGAGTGATGCCAAAATACAAAGGTTACTTGGAATAAGGATTATATATATATATATATATATATATATATATAAGCATTGCAGAAGTTCTGTTGGAAAGAAAACAGTGACTGCAAAATTTAGGCCTTGTTGGCTATTGCTGAATCTAGAACCCTGGTCTATTGTGGATGAAGTGCATGCTGATACACACTTCTTGAGAGCTTTTCTCCATGTTTCATAAAATCAAGTTGTCTGAATTCAGATGCTGGTCTGATTTGTGTCTCTCTCAACAAACCAGGAATTGAATCTATGAATCTGTAGGTTTATTTGCAGCATGCACACCAGGCCATTGTGTGTACAGAGACTAGTCTTGAAGGCCATATAAATGATTCAGTATAGGGTATTGTTAGAGAAGAGGTGGAGAGGTGAACATGTGGCCCTCCAGAAATTTGTAGTTGTTGAACTATAAATATCTCTGAAGTGAAGCAGACAGGTAGGAAGGAGCTGCTAGAAGCCGCTCCCAGTCCAATCCTCCCAGGGCCACAGCGAACACATGGTTGCAGCCCCAAGGGTGCCTCCTGCCACAGTCTCAAAAGGAGTGGAAAAGATCTGGTCCTTCTGGGGTTGGTTTTGGGCAGCCTTAGGCGGCCCCAGCACAACTGTGGCCGGCTTCTGGGTTCTCCAGGCACGTGCATCATATAAACATTGCGTTCCTGGAGCAGCCGGAAGCCACCTCCATCTGACCGTCTGTTTCAGGCCTCTATCTCTCTGTGTTGAGTGAGGTTGGTGAGATTTGCTGTCCAACAACATGTAGAAGGCCACAGATTCCCCACCCCTGAAAGGGGCATCAGGTTGCAGCCTAGAGAACTTAATTTATTCATCCTGCAGAAAATGTTGGCTTTTTGTGATGGGGAAATAGTATGACACAAATTACAGCTAGCTCTCATTTTGATTACCAGTTATTAATTCAGTTCTTCTGTTCATCTTCCTCCACTAGGGACTGAATAAGATGATGATGATGATAATTAATAATAATAATAATAATAATAATAATAATAATAATAATAATTATTATTATTATTATTATTATTATTATTATTTATACCCCACCCCTCTGTTAAAAACAATCGGGGTGGCTTACAAAGGATTAAAAATTACACCCAATTCAGTCTATGATGATGATGATGATGATGATGACTTATTCAAATATAGTGTATGGATCTATTCACGTACTCTGTACAGATAGTCTGCTTTAATTTGCTAATTCGTAGTATTTCAATAGGCAGATTTCATCACATATGACTGGGATGTGTGGGTGGATTTGATTAGGAAACTTTGATGAACTCCCAAAATCACCTCATAGAGATAAATGGCAAAGCCAGAGGCCTATGCCCAAGGGCTATGGATTCCATTTCCTGAATATGTCAAACCCATGTTGTTAAATTGAAGCATCCATTCATTGCTATGAATCCCTGGGAGGTGGGGTAGCAATAGAGGATCACCCTCCACACCCACAGATGTGACCTATAGATTGGGTGGAACTGTGTCTACCTAATCATTAGAGTGGGGGTCTTTGTCATAACGATCACAGAGTCTTAGAATTAGAATTAGGCTAGCCTTACACATCAGTTCCTCCTCTTCAGATCCTTCCAGATGATATAAACACATGTGTCTTTTCTTGCCTCTCTACTCCTGTTTTCATCTCTAGTCCAAATCTGTCTTCTAGGGGCGGATGGGTTGGGAATGGGTTATTGGACGTATTTTAACTTGTGATGTGTTTCAATTTGCTGTACTCCGCCCCGATTGCAATGCAGAGGGGCGGGATAAAAATTATTATTATTATTACTCAAGAAGGTAGCAGGTTCTGCATTTGAAACTCTGAATATCTTGGAGCAAGTTTATAAAGGACCACTTCCTTCTATATGACCTTGCTCATAATTTGCAGTCATCATCAGACACCATCATATATCTCACCACCTAGGAGGCTATGTTGATGGGTGCACAAGACAGGACGTTTTGGATAACAGCACTGCAAATGTGAAATTTTCTTTTGAAAGACCAGGGTATCACTAGAGGGGTGTGTGAGGTACAGGCCACACCAGGTGACACTCTAAGTGGAACGGGTGACACCACTGCTCCCCACACATCTGTCTTTGGACAGAAACAGGCTGTGGCATTAGCCTGCTTCCATTTAAAATGCTGGAGATGGTGTGAATGGTACGAGGCTCAGTAGGAGAAGAAAGGAGAAACTCAGGTTTTTAAATTTTAAATGTTTAAGTTTCAATTTAATTAAAAAAAACTTTTTAATTTTTTAAAAATATCACATCTTACAAATGTTTCACTTTAACCATATGAAACTATGTACATGTTAATACATTGAGGCTGTGCATATGATATTGTAATTTAAAGATATAATTTTAATTTTGCTAGTTGTATGTCACAGTTATTGCCATAATATTCGTGATATACTGTTCCTACGATGTATGAGTAATGTTAGTACAAGAAACATTACTAAAGGTTCTGTATGATGTGATATAAGAGGGAGTCAGTGGGGGGCAGGGTGATACCATGAGTTATCACACTGAGTGACATCAACCCTAGTAATGGCACTGTTGAGGGAGATAAAATTTACTTATTACATTTTGGTTTTTTAGATGGACAGTAAAGACTGTTATGTTCTGTTGTTTTGAATACTGTGTAGTGTTGTTGTATGTATGTCATTCTTTTATATTAATTTTAATGCTGCTAAAATTATAATATGACATAATATTTGCTCCTGTCACTGTACTTTCTATTTTTGTGATATTAATCTTTTAATAATACTTTTATTATAAGATAATACTATAATACAGAGTACGTGTTAAACAGAAAGAGTGGTTTATTAAATAATCTAAACCGTGTTCCATGCTGTGTATTGCTGCTTGATACCTATATAAATAAATTGATACCTATATAAATAAATAAGTGATCTTCTAGAAAATATTTATTTAATGCATTTTTTATTCTGCTTTTCAAAATTGTCATTCATATAATGAGTGATGAAAGCAACAGTTGTAGTTGATCTTTTGCTTCAAGTGATAGACTGGAAATGTTTACTGAGCTTCTGGAGGGATGGAATGACTATGGACCAGTAACAGGTTTTGTAAAACCAGGGCTAGAAAGGTGAATTGGGGCATGATTGGCATCATTTCGATGGTTGCCCTGCTAACTTTCATTAAAGAATTTTGGTGCAAATCATAAAAGGCCAGGACCATTTGGGGACATGCTAATGACCTCAAAGAATAAACCAACAAGCAAAATGCTGTGGCCTTTCTGTGGTTCCATAAATTAGCCTGTGAAGGGGAAAAGAGCAGAATTCGGTAGTAAAGCACTTGCTATGTATGCATAAGACCTCCAATTCAGTCTATGCCATATCCAGTTAAAACAATCAGATGGGTAGGAAAGAGAGTCAGGGGAGTTGTCACCTGTTGCAGTAGAACAGAGTGGAGAATCTCAGAAACAAATCTGGCCCTTCTGGATCCAGATCTGGTTCAATGTGATCCCTCAGATAACTACACCATTTTCAGCATTATACCATCTTTTGGTGGTTTCATACAATGTTTTTCCCCCCCCCCTTTTCTAAAAAGTTGAAATGCCTGTCCTAAGGCTTAGATCAGGGGTAGGCAACCTTTTTGAGCCGGGGGCCAGGTTGCTGTCCTCAGACAATTGGGGGGCCGAAGCACCAAAAATAAATAAATAAATAAATAAATAAACATTATTTTTTTTTAAAAAAATAAAAAAATATGCATGCACACTCTCTCAGCCCCAGAAAAGCCATGGCAAAACCCCTATGGAAATTTTGCCAAGAAAATCCCAAGAACAAGTAATAACAACAATAATCAATATCATCATGGTGGGCAGTGGCGGTGGTGGTGGGCAGTGGGGGGTGGCGGCGGCGGCGGCGGCAGGACCGGGCTGGGGCCGGTCTAAAGGCCTCGAGTAATAATAATAATAATAATAATAATAATTTTTATTTAATACCCCGCCCCTCTGAGAGCAATCGGGGCGGCTTACATCATAAAAGGTCATCACATAACAATTAAGAACAATTCCCCCCTCCCCCCTTAAAAAGTTATTAAACCAATTACGATTAAAATAAATTATAAAGGAGGTGAATTCCTCCATAAAATCACATAAAAACCATAACAAAAAATAAAAATAAAAATAAAAATAAAATGCTGGCTCATAAAAGACCTAATCATAAAGGTCATAGAAGGCCATAGAAGGGGGAGGATCTTCAAGAGGGACTGGAGCCATAAGACGGTAGTTATTCCGGGAAGGCCTGCCGGAAGAGATCCGTCTTGACAGCCTTCTTGAAGCTTGACGGATCTCCTCCGGCAGGCCATTCCACAGTTTGGGGGCAACAACAGAAAAGGCCCTCTGGGAGGTAGTCACCAGCCTCGTTTTTTGAGGCTGTAACAAATTCCTCCCAGAGGACCGGAGGGTGCGGGGAGGATTGTAGGGGAGGAGGCGGTCCTTAAGATAGCCTGGACCCAAGCCATTTAGGGCTTTAAAGGTCATAACCAACACCTTGTACTGGGCTCAGAAACTAATAGGCAGCCAGTGGAGGGACCTTAGTACCGGGGTAATATGGTCCCCCCTGGATGTACCAGATACTAATCTGGCTGCCATATTTTGGACCAGTTGCAGTTTCCGAACCAGGCACGAGGGTAGCCCCATGTAGAGCGCATTACAGAAGTCAAGGCGTGAGGTTACCAACGCGTGCACAATGGTCTCAAGATCTCCTACTTCCAGAAAAGGGCGCAGCTGGCGTATCAGCTGAAGCTGATAACAGGCGCTCCTGACCGTCGCATTGACCTGATTCGTCATCAGAAGCGACGAGTCAAGGAGCACCCCCAAGCTGCGAATGCAGTCACTGGAGGAGAGCGTGACCCCATCCAGGACTGGAGGTTGCAACCCAATTCCTGGTTTCAGGGCCGCTACCGTGAGCACCTCCGTCTTGTCTGGATTCAGCTTCAATCTGTTTTTCCTCATCCAGCCCATTACCGCCCCAAGACATTCATTGAGAGAGGAGATGCCATTGGAATTCGAGACCGATGAACGAGATATGGAGAAATAGATTTGGGTGTCATCAGCGTACTGATAACACCCAGCACCATAACTCCGAATTATCTCACCCAGCGGCTTCATATAGATGTTAAACAACATCGGGGACAAAATAGCTCCCTGAGGGACCCCACAAGTGAGGTCCCTCTTGCTGGAGCTACAGTCCCCGAGCAGCACCCTCTGGGACCGACCCGAGAGGAAGGACCGGAACCACTGCAAAGCAGTGCCTCCGATACCCAGCCCCCTCAGGAGGTCCAAGAGGATGCCGTGATCTATTGTATCGAAAGCCGCTGAGAGGTCTAAGAGCACCAACAGGGTCACGCTACCCCTGTCGATGCCCCGACGCAGATCGTCGGTCAAGGCAACCATGGCAGTCTCAACCCCAAAGCCTGTCCTGAAGCCGGTTTGAAATGCATCCGGCCCCCGGGCCTTAGGTTGCCTACCCCTGGTTTAGATAGTGGCTATAGTAAAATATGTTGGCATTTTAATTTTATTGTTTTATTCTATAAGGTGTCATGTACACTGATGGCACTATGCTAAAGATGATAATAGCAACAGCAGCAGCAACGATAACATTTTGGATCCCATCTTTTTTACTTTTATGGCTCCTCCCCCCCCCCCCCCCCCAGCAGGATGTGGTCTCTTACAACATCTGTGAAATTGAATTTAACCCTTGGGTGCATCTACATGGTAGCGATAATGCAGTTGGACGCTACTTTAAGTGCTGTAGCTCTATCCTATAGAATCCTGGAATTTGTAGTTTTACAAGGTCTTTAGCCTGCTCTGCCAAACAGTGCTGGTGCCTTACAAAACTACAAATCCCAGGATTCAGTAGGATGGAGCCACAGCAGTTAAAATGTTGTGGGACTGAAATATTTTTACATGTAGGTGCACCCCAGGTAGTAGACAATGGAGTACTAGGCTAGATGGACCAACTCTATAAGACAGACAGTTCAGCTGGTTAAAGCCAACTCTTCAAGAGTTGATGAAATGTCAGTGTCTGGTGAAAACCCATCAGGAAACATTCCTCATCTGTGATCAATCTAGCTCAAACATAAGTCACCTCTTGTTTTCCCTTGATCTACCTTTATTTTATCTAAGTTCCAGTGTTAAACATTTTAAGACAGTGTTCACAAGGAATATCAGACCAACTCTCCACAAAGCAAAGCTGAGTTCATCTGATAGTTGGAGACCTGGAATAATAAAAACTGTACTGATGAAAAGATTTCCCCCTCCCATAATGATTGCTATCATTGTTGGCTTGACTATCCTAAAGGAAAGTAAATACGCATTAGGCCTCTTGAGAATACACTTTTCAGAATTAAACAGCTTTTATTAGGCAAACATGATAAAAGGCATTTATTGAAAGCATGACTGTGGTCCCTTTCAGGAGGCCTGTATGAACAGGCAAAAGAGCCTCCAGCAAAGGAACACAATCTGCAGAACTATGACTCACCATCTGCCCCTACAGAGTTCCTTTGTGTAAACAGTCAGAGCTTGGGAAAGTTACTTTTTGGACTACAAATACCAGAATTCTCCAGCTAGCCTGGCTATTGGCCATGCTAACTAGGGGATTCTGGGAACTATAATTCACATGTAACATTCCCAGGCTCTCACCACAGAATATCACTTAGCAAGCAGAGTTCATCACGAAGACAAAGATGCTTAAATTGTTATTTGATATCACATTAACACTTCCCATTTATTAACTCAACATGCAAATTATTGATCTGAAAATAAAAGTAATAACCACTCTGGCATTACAGTGAAGAACTGCAATGAAATAATGGGGATGGGGGGACTTCTCACATTTGGTTGTTTAATACAAATCATTACATTCCCTTATTATAGGAGTAGCTAATTAGCTACAATTTCCATTTCTCCCCCTTTACCACAGGGAGCCCATCACTATTCTGAGCACATATCACTTAGGTACACAAAAATTTGCATTGCACAGTTGGATTTTCTTTGGAGACGATGCCTGAGATATTAGCAGAATATAGATGCATTTGGTGTACATGCTTGAAATGGAGCTGTATTGTCTATGTTGCGTGGCTTCCTTTTATCTGCTGCCGGTTTCCCAGTGAGGGTTAATTCTTCATTAGAAAGCCTATAAAAATGTTGCTTTAACCAAGACAACTTTTTGTCTTCTTGAGTAAACTTCTTCTGAAGCTGGCAGAAGATTTATTAGCCATTGATTCCCCTTGGTCTTAAGCTCTCACTGTTTGCACTTCAGTCTAAAATCAAAATGAACTCTGAGACACCAGACTCTGTTTATGAACAATTAACTGCTTTAGACAAGATGTAGACAAGCTGTGGTCCTGATCCTATTTTAATGGGCCCCTTGGTTTAATTTCAAAAGCCCTGTTTGATTGATGACAATTCAGACCTCTGGTAAGAGTGACCTGTTCTGCTTGGAGCAGGAAGGAAGGAAGAGTCAGGAAGGAAGAGATGGAAGAAAGGGATAGCAAAACAGAAAAGGGTTGGTCTCACCACTACTCACCCACCCACTTTGGACTCTGGCCCTCTCCACTTCCCACATGCACTCCCTGACAGAGTCCATGGTTGAGCTCCCACACTGAGGAGGCAAACTGTAACTTTATGGAGTTACATATCAGTTGCCCATGTTGCTTCATTAGTAAATTGTGACATTACAATGTGCAATGCAAATGTGCATCAGTGCACATCATTCTTGTTGTTTGCTGTTGTATGCCTTCAAGTTTCCAACTCATGGCTACCTTAAAGTGAACCTATTACAAGGTTTTCTTGACAAGATTTGATGGGGGTGGGGTGGGGTGCCATTGCCTTCCTCTGATACTGAGGGAGTGTGACTTGCCCAAGGTCACCCAGTGGATTTTGAACCCTGGTCTCCAGAGTCATAGTCCAGTGCTCAAACTACCACACTACATTGGTTCTCATGCACATCATGTAGAGCATAAATCTGCACATGCCCAGTGCACAATTATGCAGAATTTTGCTACATATACAACTCCAGTTCCACAATCTCAATTTGAATATGGCCCTTCTGCATTGGTCAAAAATGTTGAACTGCTTCATAGGGAAATTTATGCATGTAAAAGAGACCAACAGCATTCCATCCTATGTGTATGTGTGTGTGCCTTCAAGTTGTCTGTTGACTTATGGTGACCCCATGAATTTCATAGGTTTTTCTTAGGCAATGAATATTCAGAGATGGTTTTGCCAGTTCCTTCCTCTGAGATATAGCCTACAACACCTGGTAATCATTGGTGGTCCCCTATCCAAGTACTAACCAGAGCTAATCCTGCCTAGCTTCCAAGATCAGTTGGAATTTGGTGCCTTTAGGGTATAGCTTGTCCCATATAGGTGGGAATGATGACATTCAGCTCCAGACTTCATTGTGGACAGCACCAGTTTTGGAAATGCTGAAATGTATTGGTCACCTATCTTGTCTCAGACATTTCTGTGACATATCACAGCTGGAAGCCTAAGTAAGGATGTGCCCTTAGCCAGCCTGTTCACCAATACCTCACTGAGTCCAGTAATGTTGCCTCTGACTGGCAGTAGGATCAGCCTTTTCGGTGGAGGAAGGTATAAACTGGTAAGAATGACAGCTGAAGCTGCCCAGTTTGTTTTGTCTATTTATTCTGTAATGGATTTTGCACCCCTGGACTACAAGAAGTTTTCTGTATTCCATACCTGCTATAAGAGATCAGGCAAGTGATTCTCTCATAGACATTTTTCTCAACATGCTGAAATCCATAAATATTTTATATTTATTACTTACAATAAAATGAACTAATGATATTTCATTTATCATGGTGCAAGGATGTCTCAGAGGTTTACTGTGGCTGACTGGGGTGGCTTACTGGTCAGATCATTGGACTAGGCTTGGGGTGGGCAACATGGGACTCTCCGAAAGTTGATTGATTAAAACTCCCAGTAATCCTCACCACTGACTATGCTGGCCAAGGCTGGTAGAAGTTGCAACCCAGCAATATCTGGAAGGCCACAAATTATCTACATGGATTAGGGAGATGAAATTTATGGGATCATCCTGGTACAGCTACTCTGTCTCATCTGAAATTATCTCACAGGTTGGTTGATCTTTATGAGGAAAGAACAAGATATTAATAAGGAAGGAAGGAAGGGCAGACATAATATAATTTCACATTTATTTCATACTTTTTGTAAAAAAATTTGACATTGTTATGCCAACCCAGATAAAATTCAATCTTACATTGCTCCTGCCATTAGACACCAAGCAGGTGTATATATATATATATATATATATATATATATGGTAGCATTTTTAAAAGAACAAAAGGAAATACTTTGCTAGTACAACTGTTTTAATAATGCCTTATGGTGGTCACTATCAATGTAATAGAATGTTATTCATGTTAGACAGTTCTAGCCGTTTTATATATCACTTTAACTGTCATAGCTCCATTCTACAGAAGCCTAGGATTTATAATTTCATTATATACTTAGATTTATCTGGTGGTGGTGATGGCTTTTGTGAAGGAAAATTGAAGGAGAAAGTAATTAGTATCAACTCTTACAAACAGGCTTTCTCAGCCAGTGTCTTTTGGCCAGATTTTCATTAAGATGCTGCATGTGTTACATTTTAATAAATGATACACTTAGGCCACAAGTAGCCCATTGGCTTCATATGGTTCCTCCCACCAAATCTGATGGCCTTACAAACTCAACTACCATCACACACAAAAGAAATCATTAAAAATGAGAGAATCACATTCCTGGAAACCTCTAGGAAGCACACTTCTCCATGTGCCTTGCTTTGATCCCAAATGAGTTGAGTTTTTTTTAAGGAAATCAGCAGTAAGGCTGCATCTACACTGCTGAAATTATCCATGCCAGTTAAACTGGATTATTTTCTGCAGTGTGGATGCAGCCTTTGTTTCAAGGTTAGGAAGGATGATACAGCCTTTGAGTAGTGCTGGCAGGAGGAACTGACCCACTTTTGATGTAAGATATACACAGGCAGCTGTGCTAATGCTGACCAATTATAATAATTGGCATTGCCATAAGATGGAGTTTCAAGTTATACATAATGGTGGCAAGTGGCTTCCATTTCAATGTGGTGGTGAATCTGTTCTGGATTTGAGTCCCAACTTTAAAAACACTCCCCAAAGTGCTGAACCTATTTGAAGGAGGGTACCTCAAAGCACCTTTGTTAACATTTATCCTAAAAAAACTGGAATCCTTTTGGCTAATCCTAAACACAGTAGACCCATTGAATAAATATGATTTACCTGTAAGTTGATTCATCATTTTAACAATGGATTCAGTAGGTTGAGTTGAAAATAACCAAAATGAATTCAGCCAATGTTTGTCAGTGGTGGGATGGAAGTAGCCCTATCTGGGCTGAGCCCCTGTAGAAGAAAAAACCCTTTTGATAATCCAAGTACAGTGTGTCCCATTATAGTGGGCCCTCCATATTCATAGGTTCTGTATCCACGGATTCACCCAACTACAGCTCAAAAATATTCAAAAAGAAATTACAAAAAGCAAAGTTTTTAGTTGTTTACCAGTTTATATAAGCATGCCATTTTACTACTCCATTACATATTATGGAACTTGATTATCCACAAATTTTGATATTCATGGAGGTCCTGGAACCAAATCCCAGCAGATACCAAGTTTCCACTATATTAAATGATAAGTCAACACACAGGTGAATGCTGTTGATTCAGTGGATCTATTCTAGTGAGGACTAGCAATAGAATATTTAGCCAAGATGTTAACAAAACCAAAGAAGCTGATGTCAGCATGCAAGGTGTTAGCACATAATAGGACTCCGAAAAAATAAATAGGTCATTTTTCATGTCCTTGCATAAAAATCTATCTATAGGAGATATGTGAACTTTACCCTTTCAGCAAATTGTTTGAATATGGGGAGTTTGCTTTGGTCAATTCCTACTTTAAATGACATTAAACTACAGCAACATTAGAAAGTTATGCCAAGTATTTAATACTGCAAACACCCATGTAAATGTTTTAAAAGTATATTTCTGTACTTGCCAGACAAAAATAAACACTGGTGGTTTTTTTAAACCACCCTAATTGATTTGTCTAGTACTGATTAGATTTCATATCCTGCAAAGAGATAACTCACAATTTAGCCTTTTCTAAATTTATTTCCAAAGACGCTTACTTGTCACTTAGGGTTTTTTAATTATAAGGTTGTAGAGCGATATATGACACAGCTGCTTCATTTGGAGAAGTACAAATTTTTAGTTAATCTCTTTTAAAGGAAAGAAGGAAGAAAAATCCATGGCCAGAACACATCCTCTTCAGTTGACTACCAGTTATCAGCTACAGTAATTCCTTGTTTAGGTTTCCAAAGCTGGTATGTATTTTATCTTGTATGCCATTTAAAGAAAGATTGCATTCTCAGCCAAAGTGAAAGATCTAATGGATGCCTGATAAGCATGAGGGAATTAAAAATGTGACTTTTACAGTTAATTGAAATACAAGTGTTTAATGTTAAAGGGATTTGTAGCCACAGAAATAAACTCACCACAGGGCTAAGCTGAGCACAGTCCATTGGCTGCTATCCAGACCTTTTCTCCTTTTTATATTTTGCCACCTACAACTGACCTCTGCAATGCCTTACTTCTACCCTGCTGTTTGCCCATTCTAATTCAGAATTGAAAAACCATAATCTCATCTCTACTCTGTTTTGAAATCTGGAGGACCATTTCAATACTACTGTTTTGGGGTCATCCTTAGTCTGGTAAAGACCGTGGGTGGTGCCTTCATCACATCATTCTTCTCAGTAGGCCATTGCTATTAGCCCTGCATGTTAATGACTTGTGGGGCTATTTGTATAAGGTTCAGTGCTTGCTACATCCTGAAGATGAATGAATGACTTTTGGCTATCCGTGATCTATTCACCTGCCTTCACAGGAAACATGAACATTTTTATTTTGCCTTTGGGGAGCCTTCTTAATTTGAAGGCAAGGTCAAGAGCTGGTCACATTGTCAAATGTCATGAAACCATCTCTATTTCCAACTTGCCACAGGAAAAAAGAAAAGGCAAAAGTTTCCTAGCTAATAGTGTTTCTATGCAGGTGGATTCTGCCCCTGCTTAGTAAAGTTTCTCAATCCAAACTGCATATACCTCAGGACCTACATGTGAGAACTACATTGAACCTACACTGAGAACCAGTGTGCTTTAATGACTAAACTGTTAGACTGGGACTTGGGAGATTCAGGTTCACGTCTCCACTGAACCATGAAATGCATTCCATGACTTTGACAGTAACTCTTTCTCAGTTTGACCTACCTCACAAAGTGGTTTTTAGAATACAGTATGCTGGATGGGAGCCATGTACTTTAATTTAGGACTTTATCACATAAGGTTTGAAAAGTGGAATTAGAGCAGGTTAGTAGTGTCTGTGACCGTACCTTATCACATAATACTGTGTCTGTCCAGTAGCTGGTCTGTAGTCCATTCATTGCTGGAGTGTTCCTTCTCATTTATGGGTAAAACCCATAATGCCTCCCAAATGCACTGCTTTTCCATTATTGATGCATGCTTGATAAATTCCTTCCAAAATAGTTCGGACATGTAGTCAATCATGTGGTGTGAGTGTGAGTGATTCTTCTCCTCTCCCCCTTGCTATTCCCAAGTGGGCTGTTATTCTTCTCTTCCCCCCCACCCCATTTCTTCTTTCTTTCTTTCTTTCTTTCTTTCTTTCTTTCTTTCTTTCTTTCTTTCTTTCTTTCTTTCTTTCTTTGTTACTTAGTGAATTGTCAGGATCGCACAATTGCATTAGAAATAAAAATAAATACAGACTAAAAGACATAATGGGAAGAGGATATGGAAGGGAAACTATGAAGGCTGATGTGAGGAGGGCAGAGACCAGGACAGAGGCAACAGCATGGCAATTTGGAAGAGATGTGCAATAATTACTATCCACAATTCGAAATATTTGCATCTCCTAGACTAATGTGATAGTGACGCCTTATGAGCCTAGTGTGATAAAGTCCTTAGTGGAGAAAAGGTGGAATGTAAATGTTACTAAATAATAATAATAATAATAATAATGAGAAAAAAATATTTTTACCCCGCCCCTCTGTCGAACAATCAGGGCAGTTTACAAGAATAAAATCCATACAATCCAAGATAAAACATCCCCCACCCCTCCCCCCGTTAAAACAGTATTAAACTACCCATCAGTTAAAAAGCCTTAACATAAAATATCAAAGGATACAATAACAAAAAACAATGTACAGTTAAAAAGATTACAAGCATCGACAGCAAACAGGAGGGCCAAAAACTAAGATGGTAGGGACACGCAAACTCCTGAGGCTGGGGATCTAATCTGGAAAGGCCTGCCGAAAGAGATCTGTCTTCACAGCCTTTTTAAAGCTGCTTAAGATCATGATCTAATGGCTCTCGTCCAGCAGGCCATTCCATAATCTGGGGGCGATTACCGAAAATGCCCTCTGGGAGGTTGCTGACAGCTTAGATTTCGTTGGCTGAAGCAAATTCCTCCCAGAGGACCGGAGTGCGCAGGGAAGATTATATGGGAGGAAGCGGTCCCGAAGATAGGTTGGACCCAAGACATTCAGGGCTTTAAAGGTAATAACCAACACCTTATACTGGGCCCAGAAAATAATAGGTAGCCAGTGGAGAGGTTTTAATACCGGAGTTATGTTGTCTCTCCTAGATGTTCCCGAGACCACTCTGGCTGCCATATTTTGTACCAACTGAAGTTTCTGGACCAAACATGAGGGCCCCATGTAGAGTGCATTACAGAAATCCAAATGAGAAGTTACCAGCATGTGCACCACAGTCTCAAGATCCCTTACTTCCAGGAAAGGGCGCAGCTGGCGTATCAGCTGAAGCTGATAACAGGCACTCCTGACCGTCGCATTCACCTGACTAGTCATCTGAAGTGATGAATCAAGGAGCACCCCCAGACTGCAAACACAGTCCTTCGCGGAGAGTGTGACCCCATCCAGGACTGGAGGTTGCAAGCCAATTCCTGGTTTTGGGGCCGCTACTGTGAGCACCTCTGTTTTGTCTGGATTTAATCTCAATCTGTTTTTCCTCATCCAGCCCATTACTGCCTTAAGACAGTCATTGAGAGGAGAGATGCCATTGGGATTCGAGGGTGACGATCGAGACATGGAGAAATAGATTTGGGTGTTGTCAGCATACTGATAACACCCAGCCCCATATCTCCGAATAATCTCACCCAGCGGCTTCATATAGATGTTAAACAACATTGGGGGCAGAATGGCACCCTGAGGGATGCCACACGTAAGATCTTTTTTTGCCGAACAACTGTCCCCGAGTAGCACCCTCTGGGACCTGCCCGAGAGGAAGGAGCAGAACCACTGCAATGCAGTGCCTCCAATTCCTAACCCACTCAGGCGATCCAAGAGGATGCTATGGTCTATCATATCAAAAGCCACTGAGAGGTCTAAAAGCACCAGCAGGGTCACACTACCCCTGTCAATACTCAAGCGCAGGTCATCGGTCAAGGCAACCATGGCAGTCTCAACTCCAAATCCTGTCATCTGTGAAACCTTCTTTAGTACCCAGCACAACCCCTCCACATTAAATTACAGTACAATTATATCATACACTTTAATCATGAAAAAGAAGCCTGGTAGTTTAAATGTGACTCAAGAAAGTACCAAATGCTCAAGACATTTGTCATCTGAATCCTAGTTTTTCTTCTGCCTTTTCCATTTGTCTTTCATTACATGTTAGAGAGACCCCATCTATTGTTGAATTGTGTTGATGGATTTATTGCAAACAGTCCATAAAGCCAATCACCAAAAATCTGGTATCTCCAGCAAGCTTCTTTTATTATAAAACAGCATGAGCAAAAACAAATAATAATAATAATAATAATAATAATAATAATAATAATAATAATAATAATAGCATCTTCACTTTAGCCAGAATGGCTAAACAGGAACAAAGCTTATCTGCTACATGGTTCAAAGTTAGTTAAGCTGCAGCATCAGGAAAATATTTTAATTAGTCAATTTCAGCTTAAAGTTAAAAGACAAGTGTGAGACTTTTCAGGATCACAACTTTCAGCCCCCAATTCTCCACCCCGTTGGGTGTAGCCCTTTCAGACTGATTGGTTGAAGTTATATGACGTGTGTTAGCCCAACCTTTAATTACCATATTAAATCATGTGACTGCAGTTCCCATAACATTCCCATGTTTACGAAACCTCTTATTGTAAACAAAGCACTTTCTCACAGAACTGTAGCTTGTTTGGGCTAAAGCACACCTGGGCTGATAATTGTGAATCTGGCCTCAGAAAACAACTTTTCTCAGCAAGGAAAAATACAGACACACATCTTTACATTTCAACATTTTAACATTGACTATATGTCCCATCAAATTCTAACATCTATAGCAAAGGTGGGATTATGACTTCTACAGCTCTAAGGGCCACATGAGATGTTGGGTGGACAACCGGGAACCACGTATGCTCTCACATAGGGGGGAAGCAGATGGCACAAAGCGCTGTCTTCAGGGCAAGGAAGGGGAGGGGCAGCCATACACTGGGCGCCCCACCCCCTTCCTGAAGACATTGTCGGAGCGCCGGACCCTCCGCACGTCCGGCGCTCCGAGGATGCCTATCCGCCGCAGTGTCCACTCCTTCCTGGGGCTGGGACGCTGCGCCGCGGGGCTGAGGTGTGCGGATACCTCAGCCCCGATCCGCAGCTTCCCGGGGTGGCCCCGTGCTGCCCGTCTGCTTCCCCCCATAGTCATACACATGTAAAACACACACATGTACACGTTCATCCTTTTTTAATCCTATTGTAGACCTCTGAAATGGATGGTGGATTTAATGTCTTCACCATCCCACAATTTTTGGGATAAAGGTGAAGTTGTGTATGTGATAGGGGTGAAGCAGAGATGCTACTACAGATTATGGAGATCAGCCAGATCAGTTTCCATATGATTTTTGAACATTTTGATATAATTATCAGTCCTTTGGACCACTTATGGTTAAATATCCATGTAATTAGACTTTTTATTACTATTGAAAGTGTCACAATGCTGTCCACTGGAGTTTATATATTATTGTGAAGAGGTGAATACACGGTGCTAGATCCTTGCATAGACTGGATTATTCCAAAAATCTAAATTGAGGATGTCAATCTAATAACAATATTGACAGATGCAAACCTGTTTTGGTGCTATATTTGTTGAGCTTTATGGTTTCTTCAGAGAGACATTCAAGAGTCTCCAAGAAATTGCAATTCCAGTATGTCAAATTCTTTCTGTTGCTTTTCTGTGCAATTGCTGGATCATATAACTGGGATATGTAAGATTAATAACTCGTCATATGATAAAGTTAAAAAAATAAAGTTCTTTTAATTTCTGTCTCTATATGCTAGTGATGAACATATTTTTCTCTTCATTAATTCTTTGCTCTTAAGTAGCTCAGGAAAGCTTGACACTGAAAATATAGTTAGAAAGCAAAAATCACAGGAAGGACCATCTGGTTTTGCCACTGAAATCTTGATTATGGATGACACCCGTAACAGGATGAAAAACAACAGGACCAAATATAAAAAATTTGGTAACCATGGGCTATCCTTACTTCCTAAAAATAAAAATAGACAGTTGAAATAGAATGAATCACTCAAGTCTCATCTTAACATTGGTACTGGTGTTAGCGATTTTGTGAGCAAGATGCCATTTGTAGGATCTTGTGCACAATCAGTATAATTGTCTTTTGGAGGCCCTCTTGAAATGCTGTGTCCAAACAGGGCTGCTGAGAGCTAGTTCAAGCCCTGGATAAAACATATTTCAGGCAGCCCCACCCCCAGATGTTCTCCAGCAGCAGATCTGGGCAATGAGTGCAGGCTGATGGGTTACTGTGGACCCAGCAACTGGTCAGGTAAGCACTTTTGGTCCAGTTGGGTTTGGACTGAGTGGAAAAGAACTCCCTGCTGTGTATGAAGAGGAGAGATCCAAGGAAGAGGCTCTTGTCCATCTTCCTTCCCTCTCTGACTTCCTGCGAGTGGTAAGAAACTCCAGAGACCTGCTGCTTGTGAGGTCTCCTAGCAGGTGTACCTTCAGCATTCTGGTGGTAAAGGCGGGACAAACACATGCAATATAGTTGAGCCCCAGGCTCCCTTCTAAACCCCAGTAATTTGTACCAGTTTTCCCCCTCAGTGACCTTATGTCCAAGAGCTGAACAAAAATCAGGACTGGCAGGACGTTCTGTAGTAGTATAAGAAGCACCAAGGGTCTTTTTGGTGGTTGGTTGTGTCCAAGAGCTGAACAAAAATCAGAATGGCAGGAAGTTCTACAATGGTATGAGACACACCAAGGGTCTTTTTGGTGATTGGTTGATTTTGATGAGGTTCCAGAGGTGATTGGTTGATTTTGATGAGGTTCCAGAATCATGTACAGATGAGAAGCTGTACATTCCCTGAACTACTCAGAAAGAGCAACTTAGAGGAAACATCCTAACTCAAATGATAAAAGGTACAGCTAATCTACTTTTATGTACCTTGTAAAAAGTCTTTCCACTGCCAAAATGAATGGCTTCCATTTCACTTCCACTTTCCAACAATATTCTACCTGCTTCTTGACATTCAGTTACAATTAGTACAGCCCATAAATTCCACGCAGTGGCAAAAGAAGGAACCCTACTTATTCCTCATGACACCACCAGAGTGACATTTCTTCTTAACAAGTGGGAATTGTTAAAAATATAGCAGTATGAAGCCATATTGTTCAGCAATCCCAGCTAGTCAGACATCCTCCAAATGCTCCATTCCATGTTCTTTCCATTCTGCATCTGATGAGAAACAGAAAGGTATCTTTTGGGTAGTGATAACTCCCAGAATCTCCCATGCTGGATGGGGGAATCTGGGTTATATAGTCCAAACTGTAATTTTTCTAAACTCTGTGTCTGCCTTAATAGTCTGCTTTCAGTGGTCACTGATTATTCTAACTCCTCAATGAGCTATTTTGAAATCTCCCCCTTAAACGATTAAAAGAAAAGAGTTCTTCAAACTTTAGGATTCCCAGCTTTCCCATAGCACCCATTTGTGCCCAGCAAATGCCATTTGGCTATATAAAATTCCACACTTGCAGAATGAGATCACAAAGGATTTGGCTCTTTGTACAGAGGCTGGGAGAAAATGGCCAATTGCAGTCACAACCTGTGCTAAGTTTGAGTCCAGTTCAGAAATACAATACCTCAAATTTCTTAACTAGCATGGCTCTGGCAACTATACAATTCATTGTCTTATGTCAATTTATAAAGCAAGAATGTTCCAAGATGTGAAGAACATTTATTGATGAACCTAAGAGAGGGAGGAGAATGCCTGATCAGAACATACTTTTCCACAAGAAAAGCTCTAACAGGGGCAAGCAGGGCCATAGCTGCAAGCCCTTTCTTACATTGTTGCCACTAATTGCTTAATCTTAAAGGAGTAGCGATGACATTGATCGTCATTTACAAAGCCTTGGAGAAGTTGAACTGTCTGGTATTCACAATAAATGTAAAATATTCTTAATAAGAAAGACCATTCAAAATTAAGTAGCTTTGCTCTCTTCAGTGACACCAAAGGAAGAAAAAGTATATTTGGTTCTTATAGGGCTCATTCCCCCTACAAAATAACCCAGTGTGAAAACTGGGTTATTTTGTGATCGAATCTCTCCGGGGCTGTTTACTCCCCTTTTACTCCACTTTGTCATCCACATTTGAGGGGGGGAGAGGAAGAGGAGGAGGAGGAAAGAAAAGGCAAACTCCTTCTGAACAAACCTTGCTAAGAAAACTCCACGACAGACATGAAGGTACACAACAACAACAACAACAACAACAACAACAACAACAACAATAGAGGAGGAGTGGTGGCATGGCAGGAAGGCTTGGGCCTCAGTGGCTCCTTCTGTGCCTCCTCCAGATGGGCTGCCCTCTGGTGCGCCTCTCGCCTCACTGTCAATGGCAGTGGTGGTGGCAATGTTCCATCTCCCTCTCCTCCTCCTTGCCCCAACCCATCCTCAGCTGCCTCAACTGGGGAGCCCTGGCCAGAGTGCTCCCCGAAAGCAAGAACTCCCAGTCCTCCTCCGTCTCCTCGTTTCCTCCAGCTGAGAGAGTGTGACTTGCCCAGTGGGTTTCCATGGCCTAGTTGGGAAAGGCAGAGGAAGGAAGAGAAGGCGAAGCCACACTCCAAGGACTCTGGTGAGGTTCCCAGCTTGCCTTGGCTCTCCAAGGAGGAAAGCCTCTCAACTCCCTCCTTACTGAGGGGAGGGAGGGAGGACAGACTGTCCTGCCTGCCAGCCTTGGCTGAGCCCAAAATGGCACCAGAGCCACTGGAGCTGGCTGAGAGAAGGCGACAAGAGCCAGCGCAGTCCCCCGATGCGAATCTGACCCTTCATTCCCACTTGTTGAACACGGTTCGGATTTGGGTCTTTTCAAAAGAACCGCCCAAAAACTAGTGTCAAAAAAGAGTGGTTCTTTTGCATTTGCTTAATCACAATTGAAACTGAGCACAGTAGGATTGGAACAAGTTTCAAGTGGGAAAGATGGTCATATCTTTAAATCTTAGTGGGAATGAGCCCCCAAACTCCCTGATAGTTGTAGTCTGCTGGGCTTTATTATGAGTGCAAACTTATATAAAAACTGGGTTTGAGTGAGGCTTTCACAATCTTCACTAGATCAGCACATACAGGCTGAAAAATCATAACAATAGACAAGACTATTAGGCTTCAAAGGAGTTCATGCAGGTTTTTTTGTGTTTTTTTTTAGAAATTCCCATTTTGTCAAGCTGCTTTAGCCAGCCAGTCCTTGCTGTAAGAATATGCTAATACGTAATTAAACTGCACATCCATCACACCATATGGTACATTTGAAACATTTTTAAAAAATTGTGTTCCATTATTTGAGTAGGGTTGCTTGGAGGGAAAAGGCATTAAAAGACAGAGACAACCCAAGGGAAAAAGGATAGGTTTTCTGTCCAGCCACATTTTGCATACCAGCTTTTATTATTAGACACTGTTATCCTTTTTTAAAAGGCTTGACAGCTTTAGGTTAATGGGCCTTAATTTTCTGGCCATTATAGGCTACCATACATAACAAATAACATGGTCACTTTGTTTCCCATTTTCTTTTAATTTAGCCATGATTAAAAGGCTAGATAATTAAGATATTGATGTTAACTTCAAAATCTGCAGATCTGTGCATTTACCAGATAAGTAGGGCTGTTGCATGCAGCTTTAGGCTGTGCATCTATTCAGTTCCCACTGGAGCTGGGGGTGGGGGTGGAATCTTGCCATTGATTTCAAAGGCCAGGCCTCTCTGTGCTCTTATTTTGTTAGTGTTTCCGACATGATATTAATATGCAAGTCAGGATGTACAGCAGAGATGCTGGACTCAAAAAGAGAACCTGGCAGTTAGGCCTTTAATTACATGATGGCATGTGGATGATACTGGATCCAGAATGGATATGCAGATTAAAAAAAAATGATGAATCTTTCAGAGTAATTATACTTGATGTCCTGATTGTGTGACCATAACTGGAATTAAACTGGCATTTCATTTTAGCACTAGAAACCAGCAAGGAAGGATCACGGCAAGAAACTAGTTAATTGTAATTAATTCCTTTTCCCAATAACTAAGATATAACTAAATTGTAACTGATTGTGGGATAAAATCACATATCTTGAAATCTATAATGTTTTTCAATTGGTTGTGGGTGAACTCCTCACTAGAAAGATGAGGAATATTTTGAGGTTCACATGCTATCTCTCCACTGTTACTCCTATTCTGCTCTAATGCTTCAAACAGTTATGAAGTAGATGGGGGGAAAGCATATTTTGTACCATTGTCCAGTAATAATCAGATTTTTTAAAAAGATACTACTTTACAGAAACAGAATACTGGCTTCATCTGCACTGCAAAAATATCACAGTTTGGCAATGGCTCAATGCTATGGAATTCTGGGATGTGTAGTTTGTTGGGGCATCAGAGCTCTCTGACAGAGAAAGCTTCCATCTTCAGTTGCTAAAGATGAAACTGAACTGTGTATAAGGTGGTAGTTTAGAATGCTTTTTCCAGCATTCTTGAGTGGGTGATGCTGTTAGTATCTAACCCCCTCTGCAGACCAGGGCGTTGGGGACGCCCTGGTCTGGAGCGCCGGCGGAGCTCAGCCTCCACACCGCAGCACTCCTCCGGAGACTCTAAAAGGAGCACCAAATTGGCGCTCCTTTTAGATGTCAGGGAAAGTGCGCCCTAAAAGCGGCGGGCACACTTTCCCTGACTCAAACGCCACGGCGCGTCCGGTCACCACGGCGTGAGGTCATCCCCGGAGCCCCGGCCGTGCGGACGGCCGGCGACTCTGAGGGCGACCTCAGGAAGAGGAAGGGGCGCCGCTCGTGCGGCTGCCCCTCCTCTTCCGGGCCCGGAAGACGGCTCAATTAGCCGTCTGCCGAGGCCCTAAGTTGAGACCAATTGGTCTTAAGTTTCCAAATCCAGAAATTCTCCTTCGTGTCCAAAATGTCTGAAGGAGAAGGAACTTCCATAACAAACAAGGACAAATCAGAGAGGCTGTGATGTTGTGAAGTGCTGTGATGATGCATTTCACCTCTGAACATAATCACAGCCTCACTAATTTGATGACTGAACCAAAGTATAGGAAATCTTTAACTATTTCAATGCTTTCATTACCCATGTTAAAGTTATGTTAATCATCTGTGGTAATTATTTTGGTTTTCTTAATATTCAACTGTTTTTGCACTTTCTTATTTAACTTTCAACAACTCTTGGTGGTGGTGTCTTTTATATATACTGAGAATCAGCCACAGTTCACAGCAAATTATTCTGCAATAATAGTTTCCAGATTATGGAACAGCCTGCCAGACGAGATCCATCAGATTACCAGTTTAAACAGCTTTAAAAAAGCTGTGAAGACGGATCTCTTCTGGCAGGCCTTTCCTGATTAGCTTCCCTGCCTAGCAGCATGCCTATTTCCCCCCTACCCGCTGCCATATTTATTGTTGCTGGTCTCCCGCTATATTGATTTTTTATATTGATTATATTGGTTTTTGTTTGCTAATTATGTATTGTCCTGTTACTGTTTTAATCTTTATGATGTTTAATTCTTTTTTAAGGGGTGGGAGGGTTGGGGTTTGTACATTGTGGAATTTTATTGTTGTAAGCCGCCCCAATTGCTTAGGCCAGGGGTAGGCAACCTTTTTGAGCCGGGGGCCGGGTTGCTGTCCCTCAGACAATTGGGGGGGGGGGGGAAGCACAATAAATAAATAAATAAATTTTAAAAATTAAAAAAAATTAAAAAATATATGCATGCACACTCTCTCAGCCCCAGAAATGCCATGGCAAAACCCCTGTGGAGATTTTGCCAAGAAAACCCCAAGAACAAGTAATAACAACAATAATCAATATCATCATGGCGGGTGGCGGGGGGCGGCGGTGGCAGCAGGACCAGCCTGGGGCCAGTCCAAAGGCCTCAGGAGGCCGCATCCAGCCCCCGGGCCTTAGGTTGCCTACCCCTGGCTTAGGCAGAGGGGCGGGATAGAAATAATAATAATTATTATTATTTAGCTTCCCAAGTATGTTTTGTTAGTCTGTGTGTTTGTGTATGCACATACATACATGCAGAAACAATTCTTGAAATGAATTCTTTTGCTGGAAAGTACTTAAGAGACTGCAAGGCACTCAGGAAATATTTGCATAGAAGTGAATAATATGGAAGGAACTGGAATAACATGTTTTAGTCAAGATACTGTTTGTAGCTGTTGCTGAGAGAATAGTTGAGACACTATGATCATATAAATCAAGGTATCTTCTAATAACTGGGGTAACTAGCCTCTCACAGGAGCTGTTAAATGCACATTTTTCTCTCAAAGAGAAACAGCTGCTGATGAAGCAAACTATGCAGCATATTGAGAAATTACCCTTTTCAGGTGGGTTTCCCTTTCCTTTTCTTCCAGGCATGAAATGCCTTCTAGGATTTTCCAATCCATGACTTTTACACACAAATCTCTCCCTTGTTCCTCTTAAGAGACACTGATCTAATCTGATGAGAGATAAATGCTAATATTACTAAGGGGAAATGTTTTAGTCTTTAACAATCAAGCTTAATGTCTTAGTAAAGAATATTCGGCAAGAACAGAAGACATGGAGCAGGAATGTTTACAAATGGGATAAAGATTGCCCAAAGTGTAATGTCAGCTCCAAATTGCAAAGTGATCCTTGAAAATGCTTTGTTCCAGTCTTAGATTTGTACATGTTGGGCCAAGGCTTTGCCATACTGACAGCAACCCCATTAAAATAATGGGACTTATGGTAGATCCAATCAAGCTACTACAGTCCACACTGACAGAAGCAACTCCAATCCCAACCAACATATGTCAACAGATATGGAAAATATCTGGGATGCAGTGGCTCAAGTGGTTAAGACGCTGACTCTGTTGATCAGCAGGTTGGCAGTTCGAGGCCTGGGTGCTGCATGATGGGGTGAGCTCCTATCACTAGTCCCAGCTTCTGCCAACCTAGCAGTTTGAAAGCATGCAATGCAAGTAGATAAATAGGTACCACTTTGGTGGGAAGGTAACAGGAGTAGTCTCTGACAATGCTGGCTCTTTAGCTTAGTAACGGAGATGAGCATCACCCCTATGGTCAGACATGACTTAACAACCTTGTCAATGGGGAATATCTTTACCTTTATGGAAAATAAAACAGTGGCCAACAAATTGGAAATGATCGATAGACAGGTACATCCCCATCCACAAAAAAAGAGACACAACTATAGAACCATAGCATTAATCTCACATGCAAGCACTAATCTCACATGCAAGTTAAATCATGCTGAAAATTCTGCAACATAGACTTCAACCATACATGGAAAGAGAAATTCCGGATGTGCAAGCAGAGTTCAGAAAAGGAAGAGGCACCAGGGAAGGCCATATTGCAAACCTACAATGGCTAATGGAGCGCACCAAGGAATTCCAAAAGAAAATCAGCATGTGTTTTATTGACTAAAGCAATGCCTTTGACTGCATAGATCAGGGGTAGGCAACCTTTCCCCTTTAAGGGCCGAGGGACTTCAGCTCTCAGAATCCCAGGAGCTATTGGCCAACATGGGACTATTGGCCAACATGGCTGAGGCTTCTGGGAGCTGAAGTCC
The DNA here is from genome assembly GCA_026167975.1 of Phrynosoma blainvillii. Lineage (NCBI taxonomy): Eukaryota > Metazoa > Chordata > Lepidosauria > Squamata > Phrynosomatidae > Phrynosoma > Phrynosoma blainvillii. The sequence goes on along the minus strand of JANUYF010000005.1, from coordinate 48,976,294 downwards.
CTCGGCCCTTAAAGGGGAAAGGTTGCCTACCCCTGGCATAGATCATGAAAGGCTGTGGATCACCTTTAAATACATGGGAGTGCCAACACATCTAAGGGTCTGAACAGACTGCCAGAAATAATCCAGCTTGAGACCACTTTAACTGTCCTGGCTGAATGCTGGGGAATTATGGGAACTGTAGTTCTTCTGAGACATTGAGCCTTCTCTGTGAGGGAGCTCTGGTGCCACAATAAACTACAGTTCCCATGATTCCCTAGCACTAAGCCAGAGCAGTTAAAGGGGCCACAAACTGGATTATTTCTGGCAGTCTGTTCAGGCCCTAACAGTACTTATGAGAAATCTGTACTCAGGACAAGAGGCTACTATCAGAACAGAACATGGAGTAATAGAATGGTTCCCAGTTGGCAAAGGGGTCAAGCAAGGCTGCATCCTTTCACTCTATCTGTTCAATTTATATGCAGAAAATATTATATGAAAAGCAGGCTTGGACACAGAAGTAGGAGATGTGAAAATAGGAGGAAGGAATATCAACAACCTAAGAGATGCAGATGGCACCTTATTACTGGCAGAAAACATCACAGACCTAGAGCAACTACTGAGGAAGGTCAAGGAAGAAAATGCAATGGCAGGTCTACTGCTGAACTTAAAGGAAACAAAAATAATGACCACGGAAGATATTCATAAGTTCAACCTAGACAATGAGGAAATAGAAATAGTAAAAGAGTTCCTATACCTTGGACCAAACATTGATCAGAATGGAGATGGCAGTCAAGAAATCAGAAGAAGAATAAGGGGGGTTGCAGACTGCCAGAAATAGTGCAAATTGAGTCCACTTTTAGGGTTAGGGTTAGGGCTAGGGAATCATGGGAATTGTATTTTATTGTGGCACCAGAAGTCTCTGACAGAGAAGGCTCAATGTCTCAGAAGAAAAACAATTCCCATGATTCCCTAGCACTAACTCTAACCCTAAAAGTGGACTCAATTTGCACTATTTCTGGCAGTCTGCAACCCCCCCAAGAATGGGGAGGGCAGCTATGAAAGAACTAGAAAAGCTACTAAAGAGCAAAAATATACAACTAAGCACAAAAGTCAGAATCATACAAACAATTGTGTTCCCCATTATTATGTATGGATATGAGAACTAGACATTTAGGAAAATTGATAAAAAGAAAATAAATTCATTTGAGATGTGGTGCTGAAGAAGAGTGCTGAGGATACCATGGACAGCCAAAAAACCTCACATAAATGGGTCCTAGAACAGATCAAGAGATTTCCCAGGAAGCCAAGATGATTAAATTGATGCTGTTGTATTTTGGCCACATCATGAGAAGACATGGCTCATTAGAAAAGACCATAATTGCAGACGGAGAAAGAAAGGAAGATCACATGCTAGATGGATGGACTCTGTTAATGAGATCATGGATATGAATCTGCAAGAATGAAGGAAAATAGTGGAGGATAGGGAGTCTTGGAGATGTCTCACCCACCGTGTCACCATCAGCTGAGATCGACTATTGGGTTGTTAACAAATGTTAAATTAAGGCTAGTGTCAGTCCCATTAGTTTTGGCAACTCTACTCTAAGCATGACTAATGTTGGATCCAACCCAATGTATCATTCTCCCTGAAAACACAGAACGGAACCGAGGTGTATAGCATCATCCTCCAGCAATTGCAATCTGTATTTATATGGAGTCACTAGATCTGTTATAAAAAGTGAAACATGTGGCCTTCTGTGCTTGCCTGATCAATAGAGCAGTTTCTTCTACTTGTAGCATTACATAAAGCAGGGATGGGAATTGTGCAACCCTCCAGATTTTTTTTTGAACTGCAGCTCCCAGCATTCCTAAATAAAGTTTGAGGGCTGCATGATTCCCACCCTGATGTAGTAGCACCCAACCTTGTTTTCCCATATGTTGTTAGACTACAAATCCAAGCATCCCCTCATAAAATGACAAATGGTCCAGGATGATGGGATAAATAATATAAAATATATTAGGGACCAATTCCAAGCATCCAGCTCCTAGAACTCAAAAATACATTTCCCAGACCTAAGACTATCACAGTAGGCTTATAAGATGGCACACTTGTGTTAGTCTTGGAAATGCAAACATGCCAGCTTGGGATAAGTCATTATCACATTGCTCTTCCAAATCTCCATAGTGTTCCTTCTGTTCTGGCTTCTGGCTTCCCCATGACAGCCTCCATAGCTCTGCCTCCCTGCTCTCTGCCCTTCCTAGCATGCCTTTCTATCTGTACCTTTTTATTTTTAGCACAATTGCATGATCATGGCAATCCATTAAGTAAAAAATAAAGAAATAAAATAAAATAAAGTGAAAAAGTGAAAGAAAAACAGACCACTTGGGAAAAGCAAGGGAGGGACAGGGGAAGAGTAGCATAATCCTCTCCTTTAAAGTCCTAGGTTACCTACAAGATCACTTCCTCCCATATAATACGCACCATATCCTCAGGTCTTCTGGCAGACATTTACTCCAGTCAGCCAGGATTAGGCTGGCAACAGTCAGCCAGAGAACTTTTTCTTCAGCTGCCCCTAGACTGTAGAATGACCTGCCAGAAGAAATTCGATAGCTTAATACTCTGTCTGAATTTTAAACAGCACTGAAGGTCCGTCTCTTCCAACAGGCTTATCCAGATAATTTTAACTTATGAATAAAGATGTTGAATTTTAAAGGTAGACTGTTTTAAAATGTGTATGTTTTATTTGTCATTTTAAATTGTTACATGTTCTAATTAATGTGTTCAATTGATGTTGATTTGTTGTTGTTCCCCACCTCAATCCATGAGGAGAGGCAGATAAGAAATCAATCAATAAATTATTATTATTATTATTATTATTATTATTATTATTATCCATTCCTACTTACCCCACATGACTGCCTGCATATCGGAACTGCTTTGGGAAGAACTAATTGCATGTGCATCAACAGTGGGAAAGCAGTGTGACTGGGAAGTATTGACAGGTTTTGCCCATCAATGAAAAGGAGCACTCCAACAGAGGTTGGTCTCCAGACCAGCTACTGGACAGACACAGCATAATATGATAAGGTACAGCCACAGATACTACTATCCTGCCCTAATTCCACTTTTCAGTCCTCAAATGATTACATCCCTAGATTCTGTTAATGGCCACTCCCAGCCCCACCATTGTATTCCTAATAATGTGTGAGAAGTATAAATTGCTCTGCACTTTACATGGGTCTTGAAATTATTTGTTTTTTATCTTCCTTGTAAATGTGTGATTATACTTGCAGCAATTAAATATGTAGGCCCCTCTGGGAAGTGCTACAGTAATTATTTCACTGATGATTCAGATAATATTTTCTTAAGCACTGGTTGTTGATAAATTGCTCTCTTTGACCTGACATTTACAGTTCCTCCATTTAAGTAAATAATTGAAATATCTGCTGGATTACTTAGCAGTTATGCTTATTTCTTTTACAAGGGAATATAGCAGGAATGTAAAATCAGATGGCAATTTCTTACTGCCAGCATTCCTCTTCATTGGCTATGCTGGTAGGGCTTAATGGAATTTAATTTCAACACCATTCATAACACCACAAGTTCCCCATTGTTGCTATGGGGCCTATAGTGTAGCGTAGGCATTGAGCAATCCCCATTTGATTTCATAATAATAATAATAATAATAATAATAATAATAATAATATAATAAAATTTATTTATATCCCGCTTATTGACAAAGACAATCCAAGCAGCTTACATAAAAACTCATACAATATAATCCCTAAGACCAATCCACCTCCCCTTAAAACAGTATTAAATATCTCATAATTAAAATAATCAAACAATAATAAAATCATAATAAACCAACAGAATAAAACAGACAAACAAAACAAACAAACAAACCAGCAAAACAAACCCGGCCAACCTCTAAAACATTCCTCATCCATCAGAATGATGGGGCCACAGAGGAACAGGAGGCCGGGTAAGGTAGGAGACTGAATGACCCGAGGGGACTGGGAAGCCCAAGGCTGGGGTAATTAATCTGGAAAGGCCTGCCGGAAGAGATCGTCTTAACAGCCTTTTTGAAGCTGTCTAAGGATGTCAGCTGATGGATCTCGTCCGGCAGGTCATTCCAGAGTTTGGGGGCGACAGCTGAAAAAGCCCTCTGGGAGGTCGTCGCAAGCCTCAGTTTTTGAGGCTGCAGCAGGTTCCTCCCTGAGGACCGGAGAGTGCAGGGAGGATTGTATGGGAGGAGGCGGTCTCTGAGATAGCTTGTACCCAAGCCATTTAGGGCTTTAAAGGTGATAGCCAACACCTTGTACCGCGCCCGGAAGCTAATAGGCAGCCAGTGGAGAGACCTCAAAACAGGAGTAATGTGGTCCCTCCTAGATGTACCAGAAATGAGCCTGGCTGCCATGTTTTGCACCAACTGAAGCTTCCGAACTAAGCACAGGGGTAGCCCCATGTAGAGCGCATTACAGAAGTCAAGGCGTGAGGTTACCAGTGCATGCACAACAGTCTCGAGATCCCTTACTTCCAGAAAATGGCGCAGCTGGCGTATCAGCCGAAGCTGATAACAGGCGCTCCTGACCGTCGCATTTACCTGATTTGTCATCAGGAGCGACGAGTCAAGGAGCACCCCCAGACTGTGAACACAGTCACTGGAGGAGAGTGTGACCCCATCCAGGACTGGAGGTTGCAACCCAATTCTTGGTTTCGGGGCCGCTACCGTGAGCACCTCTGTCTTGTCTGTATTCAATTTCAATCTGTTTTTCCTCATCCAGCCCATTACCGCCCGAAGACATTCATTGAGAGAAGAGATGCCATTGGAATTCGAGGCCAACAAACGAGACATGGAGAAATAGATTTGGGTGTCATCAGCGTACTGATAACACCCAGCACCATAACTCCGTATTATCTCACCCAGCGGCTTCATATAGATGTTAAATAACATCGGGGACAAAATAGCCCCCTGAGGGACCCCACAGGTGAGGTCCCTCTTACTGGAGCTACAGTCCCCGAGCAGCACCCTCTGGGACCTACCCGAGAGGAAGGACCGGAACCACTGCAGAGCAGTGCCCCCGATACCTAACCCCTTCAGGCGGCCCAAGAGGATGCCCAATAGTCTTTTCTAGATTGGTCACAGTGGCCCTTGGGTTGGTCACAGTTACCTCTTCTGGACTGTAGTCTTTTTAAAAAGTGACATTTCCAAATTATGCAACAGCTATGTTACTTGGACAATCTCTAACATGAATACAAGAACCTTTTCTAACCAGCTCCCATTATCCCTCACATACCAAAGGCCATGTTTCCCTTGCCTAAATACCCTAAAGGCATCCAGTCCTTTCTGATCTTGGAAGCTAAGTGGGGGATCTGTGGTTAGTACTTGGACAGGAGACCACAAACAAATACCAGGTGCTTTAGGCTATACTTCAGAGGAAGGAACTGGCAAAATCACCTCTGAGTATTCCTTTCCTAAGAAAACTCTGTAAAATGTATGGGGTTGCCATACACTTGGAGGCACATATACATGCACACATATGACCATGTTAGCTAAATGGGTTTCAGTTCAAAATATGTGGTGGCTAGCAGGTTGGAGAAGGTTGACACAGGATTTGGATTTGGCAAACACCATCAAGTTGAGTGATAGCATGCTACATCACCTCAGATTTGGCAAACACCATCAAGTAAAGTGATAGGATGCTACATCACCTCAACAAGATTGAAAAATCCCATTCACTAAAGGCATTATTGTTATTCCAGTGCCTTTAAGAGATTTTTGTTTTATCCCATGAGAGCAGCACAGAGACCAGGCAGCTTTGACAGAAAGTTGCAAAGAAAATAATGTTGCTACAGTCAAATACCTCTTGTAAAGGAGTTATTTTGCAAAAAAAGACCAAAGTTACCTATAAATGTTGGTAGAGAATGAGCATTGCTTTTGCTTTCTATATAATGTTTCATTTTGCTTCATTTTCCCTTAATAGAATTCCCCTGACAACAAATAATGACAGCATTCCCCTGACAAATATTATTGGAATGCGTATGAATTACTGGGAGAGTATGGCAAGATGCTCTATTGCCATGGTTAAAATACCCCTTATACATATATAATCTCTGGATTTTTATAGTTTTATTCACTTATCTAGATAAGACATTAGTAGAAGACACTGGGTTAGTGCAGAACTTTGGTAATTAGTTTTTTTAAGTAATTAAATACAGTTTAGATTCCATGTTCCAAGGCCCTCAAAGGTAGTTAGTTATCATTATAGTTGCAAATATTTAAAAAGTAACTTGTGTCCTGGGAAAGTGGCCAAGTATGCTGATGGCACACACACCAAACTAAATAATGTCCCAAAACAAGTGTAGCAGCAAAAAATCTGTGCAAATCCATAGTTCCAAAGCAAAAAGTCCAAACTGGAGGGCAAAGCCAGAGAGAGAGAGTAGTCAATGATCCAAGTCCAGGGTTCCAGAGATGACGAGACACTTAGGCAAAATCCCAAAGTCAAAGAGTCCAGGGAGACAAAGCAATCAGCAATCCAAGGAGCAAGGTTACAGCCAGGAAACAAGGGAAAGGGAGGTCAGGATCGATATGCTTTTGACAAGAAGCTCAGATAATATCTGATGCCGAGCTGGGCATCCTGCACCTGTTTAAATGCCCAAGCTGCAAGAGCCCAGCTGATCTTGATTGCTTTGGCATGTCTCATAAAACCTCCTTAAATGCCGGAAGCCCTTCCTTTCTGCACAACGCTAGCTGAAAGTAGGTATTGTGTCCTGCACTCCTGTAATCTCTGCTGCTGAGAGGCTAGGCTGCTGAGCCTGCTGAGAGGCCACAGACTCTGCTGGAGCTGGCAGAGGCACACTAGGGCCAGGGTCAGGGTCCCCTGCAGCTTCAGATGCAGGTCCCATTTGAGGCTCTGGCTCAGCTTCCTCCTCATCCTCTGAGTCCTCCAGCTGGTTGGGCATGACAACTTGACAGTCATGGTTTAGAATTGCAAATGGACATTAAATTTCCTTGGCTTGCAAAATTTTCCAGCAATCGTATGGCCAAAGGAGGAGGAGCCAGCCTGCAGATAGCCCTCCCCTAACATCTGAACTGATATCAGAAACAGAAAATGCAGGCCCAAGACTAGCATCTTCATTTTTTTCTCCTGTTTGCCTGATGAAGAAGCCAGTGTGACTTTGAATGCTTGCAACATGTAATTGTGCATTTTGGTTGCCCATTAAAGGTATCATTGTGTGGATGTTAATGGTTTAGAATGTTACTTTTTAATTATTTAAAAACCTATCTGAATGTAGCAAAAAAAGACCAATGTCAACATAAATATATGCATACAAAAATAAATGACAATCTATGCAGCTTACCTCTTCTGTTTCCTTTTGAGAATAGTGGTACTGTATGTCATTATTCTTACATAATGTCAAGGTCAATACATAAGGTCAACAATGCCTAGGTGTTGCTCTAATTCTGTAACTATGTTTTCCAGCTTCCAAAGATTAGATTTCATTGACAAAGTGAAAAAATAAATATCCCAATTAAATTAGTATAATACCTGTTGAAATTTGTCCTCAGCATCATGGACCTGACATATTCTAAACATAGAAATGTAGTAGAACCATTGGAAAGATGGGCTGCAGCTGAATATAAAATTTTTCTAATGAACTCTCCCCAGTTTTTCTCATCTTCCCCACATGCTTAAGCTCACCCCTTCTTGTGCATATTGTTCACTTTCCATCTGTACTCTTTTCTTTTCAGAGTCACCATAGATTATCTTTTAGAATTCCTGGTGAACAAGAGAGATCCTTGCAGAACTGAGGGGAGTGAATGCTGTCCCCATCTTTGCAAAAGGGGAAAAAGAGGACCCCAGCAATTACTGACCAGCCAGCTTGACATTGGTACCAGGAAAGGTTCTAGAACAGTTTGTATGCACTTACAAAGGAATTCTGTAACTACTAAGAGTTAACATAAATTTCTCAAAAACAAGTCATGCAAAACTAATCTTATCTATTGTTTGATAGAATTAAAATTTAGTAGATCAGGAGTGCTGTAAATGTAGTACATCTTGATTTCAGTAAGGCTTTTGACAAGATCCCCCATGATATTTTCCAGACAAGTTGGTAAATTTGGGCTGGACAGTGTTGCTGTTGGGTAGATTTGAAATGGGCTGACAGACTGAACTCAAAGGATGCTCACCAATGGTTCCTCTTCATCCTGGAGAGCAGCAACTAGTGGGGTGCCATCGTTTTCTGTTCTAGGCCTCCTGTTATTCAACATATTTATAAATGACTTTGATAATGGAATGGAGGACATGTTTATCAAATTTGGAAATTACCCAAAGTTAGGAGGGGTATTCAAAACAAATGTAACTGATTAGAGAGCTGAGCTAAAACTAGCAAAATGAATGTCAACAGAAATAGATGTAAGGTGTTGCATTAAAGCAGGAAAAATGAAATGCACAAATAACAGGATGAGTGACACCTCGGTTGATAACAGTACGTGTGAAAAAATGTAGAGGTATTAGTAGACCACAAGCTAAACATGAATCAACAGTGTGATACAGTAGCCAAAAATGCAAATACAATTGTAGACTGCAACAACAGGAATATAGTGTCCAGACTCTGGGAGGTAATATTACCATTTTATTCTGCTCAGCTAGAATACTGTTTTCCAGTTCTGGGCATCACAGTTCAATAAGGTTATTGATAATCTGGAATTTGCCCAGAGGAGGACAATCAAAATGGTAACCACTCTGGAAGCTAAGCCCTATGAGAAATAACTTGGTGAGCTGGGTAAGTTTAACTTGGAAAAGGGAAGATTGAGAGGGGATATGATAGCCATTTTTAAATATCTGAAGGGGTGCCATGTAAAAGATGGAGTAAATGTGTTTTCTGCTGTTCCAGAGACTAGAACACAAATCAATAGGCTAAAATAACAAAAATGATATTCCACTTAAACATTAGGAAGAATTTATTGACTTTAAGAACTGTTTGACAGTGGACTAGACTACATTGAAGGGTGGTATACTTTCCTGGTTTGGAGGTCTTTAAATAGCAGTTGGATAGGCATCTCTCAGGAGTGCTTAAGTTGTGTATTCCTGCATGACAGGGGTTTGGATTAGATGGCCTTTGCAGGCCCTTCCAATTCTGTGATACTATATGCTGTTTTTCTATTCTTTTCGGTTCTAATTTAGGGTGAACAGATCTAAAGTTATCCTTTTCCCTGCTTATGATTTTTTTTAAAAATAAATTTATTTCCTTCATGTGATGTGAAAGAAATATTGACCAAGAGGAGCACAACTACAGTTTTGGACTGGATATGTTTGAAGTGTCAGTTGGAAAGGCACTGTGTTGCTAAAAAAAAAGTTTCACTTCTATTTCAACACCACTTACCCTCTATATTGACTAGGTGGATCAGTTCTGCTTTCTTCCACATTCAGTTTAGAAACAAACTCAGTTTCTTTGTTTTATTTTGATAAAAGAATCCATTATTTTTGGAAAGTCGTTATCAAAAATTCAAATAAAATATAGACCCATATCTAGTTCTATTCTGTTATATAGTCTGTCTTAAGGCCTAAGCAGACTGCCAGAAATAGTGCACATTAAATTGAGGCACTGCCCTGGCTCAGTGCTAGGGAATCATGGGAACTGTGGTTTATTGTGGCACCAGAGCTCTCTGACAGAGAAGGCTCAATGTCCCAGAAAAAAATACAATTCCCATGATTCCCTAGCACTGAGCCAGGGCAGTGTCTCAATTTAATGTGCACTATTTCTGGCAGTCTGCTTAGGCCCTTAGTCACTGTCTTAGGAAGATGTCTACACAACAGCTTGGAACCTAAGAAGACTTAAAGAAGTTTGTGGAGAGAAGTCTAGAATCTTTCCTTCTCTCCACTGTCAAATGTTATTCAGTCCATCTTGTTTGGGGAGATCCTCATACCTCTTGAGAGGCTTTGTGAGAGTAAGGCAGTAACAGTTGGCTTCATGGGATGGATGGGAGGAATTCCTTCATAAACTTCCTTACAGTTGTCTAATCTTATCCAAGCCAATGTATGGAAATATGACTTCAAGATCTATAAAAATAATTAACATGTTTTTAAAAAGAAAATCTTTCCCAAACCTTGAATAATGTATCCAACATAGAGTTATGTGACATATATGTATTAAAAGTGCAAGTAAGGATGTTAATGGTAGATAAGGGATTGTATTGAACTGCAATTCCAAAACCCTTATTTGGGGAATACTCTTATGAAGCCAGCTGAAGGCCACAAAATCACATGCTAGTTTACCTTCAAAACTCTTAATCATGTACAAAAAAAAGGTAAAGGTAGTCCCTTCACATGAATGTCTAGTCGTCACCGACTGTAGGGAGAGGTGCTCATCTCCATTACTAAGCTGTTGTCAGAGAATACTCTGTGATCATGTAGCCAGCATGACTTCACTGAACACTGTTACCTTCCCACTGAAGTGGTACCTATTTATCTACTTGCATTTCCATGTTTTCAACTGTTAGGTTGGCAGAAGTTGGGACCAGTGACAGGAGCTCAACCCATCATGCAGCACTTGGGCCTCAAACTGCCAACCTTCTGATCATCAGAATTGCCATCTTAACCACTAAACCACCAACATCCCTTCAATCATGTACAAACAGCCCCTAATTTCCTTTCTTCCTGTCCTCCCACTTAATTTAACGCATCTTGTCCGATGAAAAGGTCTAGAGGGCTTGAAAATTTGCACACTGTTTTGTGATCTTGCATTAATCTCCTAAAGGTATTGCCCTAACACTGACTCTGGAATTTTTCTTATGGCCAGGATAGATACTTTTAAGTTTTGTATTAAAGCAGGGATGGGAAACTTCCTGAAGTCCAAGGACTATTTCCAGCCAGAATCTCAGAGATCCACACCTGTCTCTCTGATCCCACCTGCTCTCAAATATGTTTTTGGACCCAAACATGTAATTATACAGTGGGCCCTTGGTATCCACTGGACTCCTCTTCCCATGGATATCAAATTCCATGGATGCTCAAGTCCCATTAAATACAATAGCATAAAAAAATGGTTTCCCTTATATAAAATGGGAATATCAAGGTTTGCTTTTTAGAATGTATATATATTTTAAATATAGGATTTATTAAATATATGGGGTGGTTGAATCTGTGGATCTGGTGAGCCGACTGTACCTTCTGAGTGTACAATTGGCCATTGTAGTTGATTTTCCACACACAAACCCAACCAGGGATGTGTGTCTTTCTTCTAAACCAGAAATGACTGGATGAGTTTCCACTTAAAAAGAAAATGGTCCCATAGGCCTATAACAAGTTGGGAGAAACAGAGTAAATATGACCAATTGAACCCCAAGGATTGTACAATTGTATATGCCCCTCTTCCCAAATTATGTCTGTTGCAGATCATAAGGGTAGAGGGGAAAGGGGTCACAGTGGTAGTCCTGGAAACCAGTTGTAGCTCATGGGCTATAGTTTGCCCACTCCTGTGTTAAAAGTGGAGGATTAACTGCTGAAAGAATGGGAGGTAACAGCTAGCTTGACAAAACATGGCAGATGTGCAGGCACATTAAGGGAAATTAATACAGGATGCAGTCCAGGTGCCACAGATGTTCTAGCAAACATTTGGCTTAAGAGATCAGGTTAAAGAAGTGAGATGTTGTGAATAATAGCACTTGACGTGGATGTTAAAAAGAAAGAAAGGTTACCAGTATGTCATACAGCATGCTCTCATTCAAAATTTCAAATTTTTCTACCAGTATTGAACCTCACATCATTTTGACATGATAATATTTTTTGCTTTACTGTTGACATTCACGTAACTGAAATAAAACAGGCTGAGCTATACAGTTTAGAGAGATGCAAAAGGGATTCCTCTTCCAAAATTGTAAGGGAGGGACTGCATAGGCTGAGCCTTCAGAGGGAAAGCTTTATAGCAATGTACAAAATAGTTAAACAGAGATCCAAACTGTTGCTAAATATCTTCTTTACACAATTGGAGCTGCCAAAATAAAATGATTGATCTTAATGTTGTACAGCTCCATAATAAAGCTAAATCATGTGAATTTGAGGAGTTTACTGACTCCAGAGTGACTGCATTATTTCTGAGATGACTGATGGCCAAAAATCAAGTTGACATTGCAATGATCACTGAATATCTAGAAGACTGGTGAAAGACATATTTAGCAACTAAAGGAACTACAGTACAGCTAAGTCACATTCCCAGCTGTGCATTGTGGTGGCATAATATTTGGATACTATCATAATATATCAGAAATAGTGAGTTGTTTGTTTTTTTAAAGATAGAGGCAAGAATTGTATTGTAAGACAGGTAGCACAAGGGCCCCATTAGCACAACACACTATGGATACAGAAATAAAGAATACAGCTATCTCAGTTACCTCCCAAGCTCAGCATTCTCATACCACAAAATCCCAAATTCACAAAACAGTGATACCTTTATTGGCCAACCAAACTGCACAAACTACATCATGCAAGCTTTCAAGGCCCCACTGGCTTCTTCATAAGGCAAATGATTTTCAAAAACCATATAAGAGAAGAAAGGAGATGATGTTAAGAGTCACAGGCCTACATTTTGTATTAGATGTTGTTTCTGCTGTAGTTCATTCCGTTGGTGTGGAGGGATCTCAATGCAGACACAGGCCACTTCCCTTCTTGGCCATGTGGGGACTGGAACAAAAGACAGTGAAATTTAAACTCCATTAACAGTAATAAAGTAATTACTTGTGGGATTCAGGTTGTTTGTATCCTTTGTGAAGCCACTATCCCCTTTCTTAGACAGAGAACACTGAATTTCTCTAGAAGTTTGCATGGAAAGAAACATCCTTAGAGAGTGAGGTCCTAAGCTATTTAGAGTTTTAAAAGTTGTAATCAGTGCCTTCAATTATACTGGGAAGTGGACATGCTGACACTGCAGCTGATACAATAAAGGGCACATGATCCTAGCAGAGCCAGGGTGGTATAGTGGCTTGAGTGTTGGACTATGACTCTGGTGACCAGGGTTCAAATCCCAGATTGGCCATGGAAACCTTCAGGACTTGGGCAAGTCACACTCTCTCACCGTCACAGGAAAACAAAGACAATCCCCCTCTGAACAAATCGTGCCAAGAAAATGCTGTGGTAGGTTCACTGAGGGTCACCATAAGGTGGAAATCACTTCAAGGCAAACAATAATAACAACTGCTGTGCCCAAAGTCATAAAACTATTAATATTATATCTGGCCCAATAGGTCCCTTTTGTTAAAGTTTACCTGATGTATTCTGAGACAAGATCCTAGAAGCTAAATGTGAAATATATACTCCATTATTATTATTATTATTATTATTATTATTATTTGTGAATTGATAATATTCTGCAGAACATCCATGGATGTTATCAATTTCTTTTAGTTCTGTGTGAAGTGATAAACAGAAAATAAAACACAAAGTCTACAGTGGGGCAACAATACCTTTATTCAGATTCATTAAATAATACAATGTGCAAGTTTTCAGGCTCTCTGGAGACATTAATCAAACTTGATGGGAAAGAAAGAAGCAGGTAGATGAAAGGAGAAACCAAAAGCCTAAGATTAGCCTAGATGGGAAACAGTTGACCATCCTGATGTTTTGGACCTCAGCTCCCAGAAGCTCCAACCAGCTCGGCCAATTGCTGTAGTCTAATAATCCAAAGGGATAATGGTTCCCTTCCCCATACAATTACACACACTGGGCTAGATTTCTGCCCAATCTCATTTTCAGGCTGAAGATTGCTGACAGAATGCATTAGTAACTGCTAGGTGTTACAGGTATGAGGACACTACTAGGATTCTGGGATAAAGAATCAACCCTTGAGCACAGTTTTGAAAGCATAATGTGTTACTGGCAACTGCTGAGAATTTTGTGGAGCAAAATAATGCAATCATTGATAGCAGCAGCTCCTTGCACTTGCTGAAATTGTGAAGGAAAACATGTGTTTGCACATTGGCAGCCAGGCTGATATAGCAAATCAAAATTAATTGCTGGACATTCTGTTTTCTAAAGCCAGGAAGCATATGAACACACCACAGTTGAAAACTGGTTTTACACCATTGTGTGAAGTGCATGTCCTTTCTGGAATATATGAGACTTTCTGCAAATGGATTTATGATTGGAGTGCCAGTCAATTAATTACTTGGCTTTTAACCCAACAGTCAATGAACCAGCCATTTGAAACAAACAGTGCAGTATCTGTATCCAAATGATATTTTCAGGATATTTGATGAAGGCAGCAGTTGTTCTTGACTAATTATCATAGACAAAACATTAATTGCTTGGCAAATCACCTCAATGGCATTATCCCATTCAAAAGATTCACTCTTCTAATTTAAATCCAATGCCATTTTATTGGGAAATGTGGGAGAATGGGAACAGTAAATCTCCCTATTTAATCTTCATGTTAATAATCATATTAATAAAAAAAACTTTTAACTATAGCAAACATCCATCAATTAATTGGCCTCTCTGGTAACATATGCAATACCATTCCTAAAGAGAGTAATATATAAGTAATGTGTTTCATTTGAATTGTCTCATCATTCTTCATGCTGCTCTGCTGAATGTTCCTTTGAGAAGCATCAAGAGGTTCAAGACTAAATCAGCTGCATTTAGGTCTTATTGAAAACTGTAGAACAAATAGGTCATGACTGAAATTCCATTTATTTTGGTAAGAAGTAATTGCAAGTACCTTAGGACGTTATCACACGGGGAGTCACGGGGAGAAAGTGGAAATAAACGGGCACGAGTGGAAGTCTTTAATTTACGGGATTTGTCCCGTTCCGCCTCGTCTGATAACTAAATTCGAATTTAAAAGGGGGTTAATTCGAACGAAAACCTGATCTTTTCATTTTCGGGATTTTTGAGGATTTGAAAAGATCAGGTTTTTGTTCAACTTAACCCCCTTTTAAATTCGAATTTAGTTATCAGACGAAATCCCGTAACTTAAAGTCTTCCGCTCGTCCCATTTATTTCCACTTTCTCCCCGCAACTCCCCATGTGATAACGTCCTTAGTCTGGTTTCAGGCCATTATGTTTGATGCGCCTGATAATTCCTTAATGTCAGCAATTCACTATTAAATAGGCCCATTTGATTATTGGCATGTATATATAACCTTTTCTTTGATTTGAATCCAATTGTTATTTCTGACTAGGTTTAACAGAATATAGATCCCGATTACTTATACAAGTTCCACTCATTCCATGAATCGACACTAGTTGGAATCAAGAATTGGCCAATGGATCTCGATGGATGGGTGTGTCTTTTTAATCATACAGATCCCATTATTCATTTGTATATATTAGCTAAATAGGATACATGATACATTCTTTTTAGAATTTGGAATTTCTAAAAAAGGTTGTCAAGAGTAGTGGTCTGGTCTTGGACTAAGACTCTGGAGAGTAGGGTTCAATTCCCAGATGGCCCTGGAACCTACTGGTGACTTTGGGCAAGTCACATGCTCTCAGCCTCAGGGGAAGGCAATTTCAAACCTCCTCTGAATAAATCTTGCCAAGAAAACCCCATGATTACTTTGCCTTAGGGTCACCATAATTTGGAAAATACTTGAAGGCACATAACAACAAATATATTTTCAAAGACCAAGACTCTTTTTCTAACATCCTAACATATAAATGAAGTCACGATCATCAGCCAAATCAGAAATATCTTTGGGCATGTTTGAATACTTAGAGCAGGGGTAGGCAACCTTTCCCCTTTAAGGGCCGAGGGACTTCAGCTCCCAGAAGCCTCAGTCATGTTGGCAAATAGCCCCATGTTGGCCAATAGCTCCTGGGATTCTGGGAGCTGAAGTCCCTCGGCCCTTAAAGGGGAAAGGTTGCCTACCCCTGACTTAGAGTGACCTTAAGGTTCTTGCCATGGGAAACACAAAGGTTAGCTTTCCCCTTGAGAGATTTTCTGTAGTAACTCTTTAGTTATCCATTGTGTTAATAATGGCTGTTTCTGATTCTGCTGGGATCATACACAGGGGTGGGATTTTACAGTCATACTTTGCTATCTAGACTTAGGTCTTACCCATAGTGCAGAAACAAAGCAGCTTGATACCTCTTTAACTGCCATGACTTGATACTATGGAATTCTGGGATGTTTAACTTTACAAGGTCTTTAGCCTTCTCTACCACAAGTGCTGGTACTTCACAAAAGGACACAACCCAGAATTCCACAGCAACGTGGTGCCAAATTGCTTTATTTCTGCAGTGTGGATGAGACCTGAGACCTGCTTGCAACAGGATTTAAGCGAGCTACAACTAATTTCCCACCCCTTCGTTTCAATGGGGTAGGTCTAAATGTGTCTTAACCTGGATCCAGACCACAGACAACTCTTCTCAATTCCTTTCTTGGAAGAGTATTGTTGGCTTCCAAAACATCTTTCTACAGAGTCACTGTTGGACTTTTTGTTCCCTCTTTGAAGGCAGCTTCCCTGGCAAGGTGCTATCATGATCATGCTCACCAGAACTCTGATGCCACAACAAACTACATTCCCCAGAATTCCATAGTGTTGGAAAATCTTTGTATTCTTCCCCCCCCCCCCCCTTAGATAGACAGGGATTCTGCAAACTCCTCTCTCCCTCCCTCTCCCTCTCTCTCATTCAAACCATGTGACTAACCATCTGTCGGGGATGCTTTAATGGGAGTTCCTGCATGGCAGGGGGTTGGACTGGATGGCCCTTCTGGTCTCTTCCAACTCTGTAATTCTATGATTCTATGATTCTATGATGCCCTCTTTGGGATTAACAGATTTTCTTTCAAGATTCTCAACTGAGTTGTTCCATCTTCCTGCTCTCTTAAAGATAGTGAGATTTTTCTCTTTACCTAAACCAGGGGTTGGCAACCTACGGCCCGTGGGCCACACCCAGCCCACCGAGGCCTTCTGACTGGCCCCTGCCCGGTCCTGCCGCTGCCACCGCCTTTCGCAGCTGCTGGGGTCCTCCGGGGCGCCATTTTGTGTTCCAAAATGGCACCCAGAGTCTTGCATGACCTTTCTCGTCCTGCCCCGTGATGGGAAAGGTTGCGCAAGACTCCGGGCGCCATTTTGGAACACAAAATGGCACCCCGGAGGACCCCTGCGGCCGTGCCGTGCAGTCGAGGGAGCCCTCCTGGGGGGTCCCTGCAGCCTCACGGGGCCTCTCTGAGGCCTGGTGCGGTTGAGGGAGCCCTCTTGGGGGACCCCCGCAGAGTACTGTGCATGTGCAAATGACTCACAGCCACCATTTTGGAAAACAAAATGGCAGCCGCGACTCGCTCACACATGCGCAGTATGCCGGAAGTACTGCGCATGCATGCGTGAGCATGCGCATGCATGCGCAGTACTTCCGGTGTACTGCGCATGTGTGAGTGAGCATGTGCACGTGGCACCATTCCCCCCCTTCAGCCCACGGAAGAGCTCCGGACCAGTGGACCGGCCCTAGGTAGGTAAAAGTTGCCTACCCCTGACCTAAACTATCACTAGTTAGATTAGGATTTAGCCTTTTAATGTAAATACAGAGTAAGGCCATTGTTTTGAACTACAAGCTACGTGTTTGTTGTTTTTGAACCAGTCTTATTTCTTTAGGGAAGCATAGATAGGCAAAGTCACTCTTCTGCTACTCTGCTAATTCTAAAGCCATACTCTAATAGACTTGGCCTTTGATATTTAAATATTGTTGTTTCCTTTAAAAAGGCTGAAGCCTTAGGAAACTTCTCAGTGCTAGGGAATCATGGGTATTGTATTTTTTTCTGAGACATTGAGCCTTCTCTGTCAGAGAGCTCTGGTGCCACAATAAACTACAGTTCCCATGATTCCCTAGCACTGGGTCAAGGCAGTTAAAGTGGACTCAATTTGCACTATTTCTGGCAGTCTGCAAAGGCCCTAAGATTACTCCACACATAGCATTGAACCATGGCAGTTAAAGTGGTGTCAAACCGGATTATTTCTGCACTGTGGATGTACCCAGAGACCCAGAGAAAGGTTTCTCTCCTTCCCTCCTTAGGCTCCCTACTTTCCTAGCATCGTGAACCAGCTAGGAAATTCATTTAGTACGAAATAGAAGAGAATCCCAAAGACAACAAACAAAATTCAGCCTTCTCAAAGAGACTGAGGGAACTCTAGCCTTTCAGATGTTGGTGGACTACAACACCCATCAGCCCTAACCAGCAGAATCAATGATGAAGGGTGATGGGAGTCACCCTCCAGCTGGGTCTTTAGGCTGCTCATCCTTGTTTTGTAAACACACTCCTAGGTCTAATCTGCACTGCAGAAATAATGCAGCTTGACCCCGTTTTAACTGGAAGTTGGGGGATGTCTACTTTTGTGAGACGCTCTGGTGGTACAACAAACTACAAATCCCAAAATCCCATAGCATTGAGCCATGATGGCTAAAGCGGTATCAAACTGCGTTATCGCTGCGGTGCAGACCTTAGATACCACTACTCAAAAGTAAGCCCCAGAGTGTTCTATGGCATTTACTGCCTGGAAAGTGTAAGCAGACGTGCAGCCCTAAACACACTTAGGGAAGGTATAGTTCAGCCCAGCCTTAAGCACTGGAAACAATTTATCGAAATTTCCATTGAGAAAAAAATCCATCTAATGCAGTGGGGTTAAGTTCGGAGTAAACCTGCATCAATCCATTAAGAGATCTTTAATACCAGCCACCATTCCTTGGAAGGCAATCTGTCAAAGGAGCTTCATTGCCTCCAAGTAAGTCTGCTTGCAATGTAGTTGTGTGTCTCCATAGAAGTATGCTCCTCTGTGTCGAATGGGATTTAGGGCCTCCAATTTGAGACCACTTTAACTGCCCTGTCTTAATGCTAGGGAATCATGGGAACTGTAGTTTATTATGGCACCAGAGCTCTCTGACAGAGAAGGCTCAATGTCTCAGAAAAAAACTGCAGTTCCCATGATTCCCTAGCATTGAACCTGGACAGTTAAATAGTCTCAAGGTGGATTATTTCTGGCAGTCTGTTCAGGCCCTTACTTCCAGGTAGGAGTGCAGAGGGCTCAAGTCTGGAAAACTGGTGTCATTCAAAATCACATCACAACGTGGACATATTTTTTAACCACAATACCCACTACTCCTACCCATGCTGACTGAAGGATTCTGGGACTTTTAATCCAAAAAGTAAGCTTTCTAACCTCAGTTACAATAATACTCTCTTCTATTCCCTATAGAGCAAGGACCTATGGCCATCAAGTCTTCTTCTTGTGATGTACCTTCAAGTCGTGTGTGTGTGTGTGTGTGTGTGTGTGTGTGTGTATACACACACACACACACACACACACACACTTATGGAGAACCTAATGCGACTCTTATCACGTATTTTCTCGTCCAGATTTGTTCAGAGGGCTTTTGCCATGCAGAGTGTGACTTGGCTAAGAGCCTTTTCAGACTGCCAGAAATAGTGCAAATTGAGTCCACTTTAAGGGTTAGGGTTAGTGCTAGGGAATCGTGGGAATTTTTTCTTTTCTTTTCTGAGACATTGAGCCTTTTCTGTCAGAGAGCTCTGGTGCCACAATAAAATACAGTTCCCATGATTCCCTAGCACTAACCCTAACCCTAAAAGTGGACTCAATTTGCACTATTTCTGGCAGTCTGCAAAGGCCCTAAGATCACCCCGTGTGTTTCCATGCCTGAGATTCAAAGCCTAGTCTCTGGGTGTATATCCACACTGCAGAAATAAAGCACTTTGGCACCGTTTTGACTGCCACGACTCTATCCTACAGAAATCGAAGATCTGTAGTCTGGTGAGGCACCAGAACTCTCTGAGAGACCAGGCTGAATCCCTCACCAAACTACAAATCCCAGGATTCCACAGGATGAAGCCCAGACAGTTAACGTGGTGTCAAAGCTGCTTTATTCCTCCAGTGTGGCAGGTCTCCTAATAATCCAACACACAAACTCCATTACTGACCACTATTTTAATCGTAGCTAATTGTGATTTTCCTTTCAGTAGAGTTTAGTCAAATCGGTCCTGAATTTCCGATGTTCTTGCAGCCTGTTCCCAGGGATGTTGTCTGCGAAGTAAGTCACATAAATTTACATCCGTAGGATCGCAGCCTTCCATGTAGTCCTTAGTGCAGTAAATGGGACTACTGTATTACCTTCAAGTAGATCGGTGTCAGTCTGTTCTGCCCCAGCCACCTCTTGTTTAAGATTGCATCAGGACTGCAGAAATGAGGCAGCTTGACGCCGCTTTAACCCTGTGGCTCCATGCTATGGATTTCTGGGATTTGTAGTATTGTGAGACATTTCGCTTTCTCTGTCAGGGCTCTCTGGTGCCACCACAAACTGCAAATCCCAGGATCCTGTAGCATTGGGCCATGGCAGTTAAAGTGGTGTCAAACTGGATTATTTCCGCAGTGCGGATGCAGCCTAGACAATGGGGATGAGCTGTTTTCTTCGGTCCAAAACACACTGCAGAAATAAATCCAGTTTGAGATCGGTTTAACTGCCCTGGCTCAATGTTAGCGAATTCTGGAAACTGTGATTTTGGGAAAGATTGAGCCTTCTCTGTCAGAGAGCTCTGGGGCCACAATAAACTACAATTCCCAGGATTCCCTAGCACTGAGCCAGGGGAGTTAAAGCGGTCTCAAACTGGATTATTTCTGCAGTGTGATTCGGACCGTTGTCCAAATGCGTTGAACCCTTCCTTGCTCTCATTTTGGAAAAGCTTCCTGTTTGGTAATTGCTTCTATTAACCGTGTCTACTTCTTTTTTCTTTTCCTTTTTTTAAACGCTATTATCTTGTTTTCCTTTTGGTTGTTTGTTTATACTTTTCCCCTCCTCCATAAATAATTCGGATGAAGATGCAAAAGAAAAAAAAAAAGGGGGGGGGATACGGCTCTCTCTCAAAATTGGACAATTGATTAAATCCGTGACCTGCAATTGCGAATAATCTTGAAAGGCTATTTAAACAGATGAAGGCCTAAATTGTCTGGCTTGTATCTGAATTAATTTCTCATTCATCATCGTTACGGAGTGATTGGTCTATTCAGGCGCCTCTTTCTGCTGGAACCGAGCCGGATTTAAATGAGATTGTAACGCAATTGAAAGGCTCCCCGGCTTTAACGAGGCCAGTCGAGCAGCTGCAATAAATACAAATATTTTTCTAAACAGCCTTGTTTTAAATAATTGTTTGCGGCTTTCATGTGATGTTTTAAGTGGCAATCTCGCTCTTTCCAAGCATAACCGCCCCCTCCTCCCTTCTCCTCCCAAAGAGGCTGGAGGCTTTGGCTTTATGGCCATGGACCAGTGACTACAATTTGTTCTTTAAGAAGCTTCATACAAACAGATGCTGCATCCGCACTGCAGAAATAATGCGGTTTGACCCCACTTTAATTGGCATGGCTCAAGGGTATGGAATTCAGGGAACTGTAGTTTGTTGTGCCACCTCTGCATTGAGCCGTGCCAGTTAAGGTGGGGTCAAACCGCATTATTTCTGCAGTGTGTATGCAGCCAGAGATAAGGTTCTCCTTTCTGGATCTAGCCTAGTTTTCCGAAAGGGTTAAAAAAAAACCCCAATCCAAATGGAACTGACTCCTTTCCCCTGCTCAAAAAATACTGAGTAAAAGAACAGATGGTAACAAGGATCATTTGGAAGGGAATGGATTGACACCGCCTTCCAAAAGAAATTTACTGGGGGAGGTGACGTCCCATTGACTTCAACAAAAGGTTTATTTATCCGATTCATGTATTCGGACAGATGTGGCTGGCACCCAGTTTGTTGTTGTTGTTGTTGTTTTGTGCCTTTCCGACTGATGGTGACCCAAAGGCGAACTTATCATGGGGTTTCCTTGGCAAGCTTTGTTCAGAGGAGGTTTGCCATTGCCTTCCCCTGAGGCTGAGAGAGTGTGACTTGGCCAAGGTCACTCGCTGGGTTTCATATCCGAGCGGGGACTCGAACCCTGGTCTCCAGAGTCGTAGTCAAGCGCTCTAACCACTGCGTAACGCTGCTTCTCCAAACTTCCAAGGAAAACGTGGTCTAGTAGCCAGCATGTCCATAGAGCATAGATGGAAAGGGCTATGGCCCAGGAATTCAAGACCCTGTGGCCTAAGTACCCTAAAGGCATTTGATCTAGTCTGATCCTGGAAGCTAAGCAGGGTCAGACCTGGTTACTACTTGGATGGGAGACCGCCAAGGAATATCAGGTGCTGTAGGCTATATTTCAGGGAGAGGAACTAGCAAAATCACCTCTGATTATTCATATCTAAGAAAAATCTTATGAAATTAATGATGTCACCGTAAGTCGATAGGCAACTTTAAAGCACACACACGATTGGACAGTCTGAGGTTGTCTATCTCTGGTATATAATGTGAGGATAGGCCTCAGTGAAAGAGAGTTCTTTGACAATAAACTTTTCTGAGCTGATTTGTGGTCAGTGTAAAACAGTGAAGGGACTTGTGTGGCTTGCCAGATGTTGAATTGCAACTCCCAGCAGCTCTAGGCATCCTAGAGCTAGGCATCCTAGCTAGTTTCACAATATCTGGAAGAGGACACCTGGGTGGAGATCTGGGGCCCATATAAATTGTCAAACTGGGGGCCTTTGCAGACTGCCAGAAATAGTGCAAATTGAGTCCACTTTAAGGGTTAGGGTTACTGCTAGGGAATCATGGGAATTGTTTTTTTTCTGAGACATTGAGTCTTCTCTGTCAGAGAGCTCTGGTGCCACAATAAAATACAGTTCCCAGGATTCCCTAACCCTAACCCTTAAAGTGGACTCACTTTGCACTATTTCTAGCAGTCTGCAAAGGCCCTAAGTCAACCCTTGGTCCAATTAACATCGATCCTGACTGTCAGTGGTTCTCTAAACTATTTTGCCCAGCCTTCTTGTTGTTATTGTAGACCTTCAAGTCATTTCTGACTTATGGTGACCCTAAGGCAAACCTCTCAAGCGGGTTTTCTTGGCAAGCTTCTTCAGGGGAGGTTTGCTATTGCCATCCTCTGAGGCTGAGTGTGACTTGCCCAAGGTCACCACCTGAAATGTTTGCTCAGGATGTTCTACTACTACAGCATTGAGGAAAGGTTCTGAAGGCTTTAGGATAGGATCTTTACTTTACAGAACAATCCTATGTTCGTCTGCTTGGAAATATTCTCATGGAGTTCAACGAGTTTCTCCGAGGGAGGAGTAAATGTAGGAGCTCAGCCTTAGATAGCGATTCTTGGAGCCCTTCTTTGAAAGCAAGCATTTGATAGAACTTCAGAGGAGACCTCTTAGGTCCATTGGTCTATTGTGTCTGTCAGTATTATGTGCCGATTCTGTCTGGCAGCAACCTTTTGGCACAAGCCTTTGCTGTCTTCTACTAACTAAGGGCCTTTGCAGACTGCCAGAAATAGTGCACATTAAATTGTGGCACTGCCCTGGCTCAGTGCTAGGGAATCATGGGAACTGTAATTTATTGTGGCACCAGAGCTCTCTGACAGAGAGGGCTCAATGTCTCAGAAAAAAATACAATTCCCATGACTCCCTAGCACTGAGCCAGGGCAGTGCCTCAATTTAATGTGCACTATTTCTGCCAGTCTGCAAAGGCTAAGGTTGCTTGCCTGCCTTCTTTCCAACTGGAGACGCCGGGGACTGAATGTGAGATCTTCTGTATTCAAAGCATGGGCTCCACTCCTGGAATAAGGTCCCTCCGACCGTTTCCTCCTGTTTGCCCCGTTTAGGAACTCATTGGTCAACTGAGGGATGCTATCTTCTACCAAGGACTTTCGCCTCATTGTTAGAAAGAAAACAAGCTCTTATCTGCATCTCTAGCGGTTATGCATGTCCTAAAAGCCTCAGATCCCCTTTGATCTCGGAAGCTAAGCAGGGTCAGCCCTGATTAATACTTGGGTGGGAGACTGCCCACGAATACCAGGTGCTGTAAGCTATATTTCAGAAGAAGGGACTAGCAAAAACCTTTCTTAAGAAAACCCTATGAAAATCATGGGGTCGCCATAAATGGATAGGCAATTTGAAGGCGCACACACACACACACACACACAGTCACCACCTGAAATGTTTGCTCAGGAAGTTCTAGTACAACATTGAAGAATGATCCTGAAGGATGTGATGTAAATGGGAATTAAAGTGTACAGCCGCGTGCTGTAGTGGTTTGAGTGGTGGACTCGCACTCTGGGAGACTAAGGGGGGGTGCAGACTGCCAGAAATAGTGCACATTAAATTGAGGCACTGCCCTGGCTCAGTGCTAAGGAATCATGGGAACTGTATTTTATTGTGGCACCAGAGCTCTCTGACAGAGAAGGCTCAATGTCCCAGAAAAAAAATACAATTCCCATGACTCCCTAGCACTGAGCCAGGGCAGTGCCTCAATTTAATGTGCACTATTTCTGGCAGTCTGCAAAGGCCCTAAGTTTCCAAGGGTCACTCAGTCCTGGACACCCACCCACCTTGGTCAAGTCACACTCTCTCAGACTAAGAGGAAGGCAATGATAAATATCCTTTGAAGAAACCACGGAAACCCCGTCATCGGTTCACCTCAACACATAAAGACAACAAATGGACCTGCTCGGATCAGAATCTTCAAACCATCCATTCCACATTCTTGAATGAAAATAAGGAAGTCAAGAACGTGGAATGAACTGTTTTCATAGAAAACGAGCTGGCAGGTGAGTGATTAAAGTACAACTGGGGAGGAAATGCCCATGACACAAGCGGAAGAAGAATGAAGGTGCAATTTAGTCAAGGAGATCATTTCCCTTTCTCCCGTTTTCTACTTGGTGTCAGTTCTCTGTAGTTATCTGGTGGTATGTAGACTTTGAACTTGGTAGTCCTACATCCACCCTTCTGGTGCCTTCAAGTCCTTTCTGATTTAATGCCACCCTAAGATCACGGGGTTTTCTTGACAAGATTCCTTTGGAGGTTTGTCATTGTCTCCCCCTCTGAGGCTGAGAGAGCGTGACTTGCCCAAGATCACCCAGTGGGTTTCTGTTGCTGGGAGGCCATTTGAACCCTGGTCGGCCAAAGTCGTAGTCCAAGAGCCCAATGGTTGTGTGTCTTCAAGTCGTTTCCCACTTAGGGCGACCCTAAGGTCCAAAATACACTACAAAAACAATCCATTCTGAGACCGCTTTAACTGCCCTGGCTCAATGCTAGGGAATTCTAGGAACTTTAGTTTTGTGAGACATTTAGGCTTCTCTGTCAGAGAGCTCTGGTGCCAAAATAAACCACAATTCCCAGGATTCCCTAGCACTGAGCCAGGGCAGTTAAAGCGGTCTCAAACTGGATTATTTCTGCAGTGTGTTTTGGACCTTTAGATGGCATGAATAATTGACCAGTGGTACGCTTGCCATGCTAGGTTATGAGGATCCCTTCTGCTCAATCTGCCCACTAAAGGCTCTTGCCCAGAGTCCTGCTCCAAGGACACCTTTCTCCCTCAATTGCCAGTGATGATGATGATGATGATGATGATAATAATAATAATAATAATAATAATAAATAATAATAATAATAATAGAAATATCAAGCCGTTTCTGTAGAGAAGAGATCAGATTATGCTTGCTCTGGTGTCTTCCCTGGCAGTGATGACAGTGCTGTGACTGCCAAGATGGGGGGCAATTGGCCTGACATATGGGGGCTTAATGGTTGCAGTGGTCCCACTGAGTGGTTAAAGCAATATACCCAACAGGGGGCAGGGAGGTGAGGCAAAAGTCTCTAATCGAAAACAATGGGGACCCCATTGCATGAAGCCCCACATAAGCGCCTGAGAAGTCATGGAGACACTGAGTTCTGTTTGTTTGTTTGTTTAGATATTTATTTTTTCAGGTGTGTTTGTGTGGAGGGAATACAGCTACTCATCGTGCAGAGAAAATGCATATGGAATCGGGAGTAATAGAGGAGGATAAACCTTTGCAAGAACCTCAGCAGAAAATGGCACATCCAATTTTAAGAGCAAATGTGGTTTTTAGAAAGCATATCCATCCATATCAAGCCAAACAAGCAACGTTATACCCTTGTAGGGACTCACTCCGCTTTAATAAATCCGGATCAAGCCGGATCTTGGTTTACACTGTCTGGGGCAGGTGAAGTCTTTAGAATGGGCTAAGACTAACCTGGAAGTATTCCTTAGCCCGGAGGGAAATAGATTTGGGTTAAAGGAGGTTTTTGAACCGAGGCACCTAATCCTTGTGGAGACAGTGAGTTGTTGGACTATGACTCTGGAGAGCTGGGTTCAAATCCTCCCTGGCCCATGTAAACCCACTGGGTGAGCTTGGGCAAGTCATGCGCTCTCAGCCTCAGGGGAATGCAATGGCAAACCTCTTCTGAATAAATCTTGCCAAGAAAACCCCATGATAGGATCTCCATGAATTGTAAAGGCCTTGAAGGCACACAACAAAAACCCAATCCGCAGTAGACAACCCCTGAAGCAACGAATGCCTGGATGAAAGCAGATCTTCCTCAGGTTCAACCAAACCAGTGAAAGGGGCTAATGCAGAATGACGATCCAGAAGAGATTTATATGGAGGAGCTGAGACAGAAACAACCCCAAAGAGTCAGGTCCAAAACACACTGTAGAAATAGTCCAGTTTGGGTCCGCTTTAACTGCCCTGGCTCAATGCTAGGGAATTCTGGGAACTAGTTTTCTGAGACATTTGGACTTCTCTATCAGAGACCATTGGTGCCACAATAAACCACAATTCCCAGGATTCCCTAGCACTGAGCCAGGGCAGTTAAAGCCGTCTCATACTGGATTATTTCTGCAGGGTGTTTTGGACCACAGAAACAACTCCGGTCCCTAGGAGAAAAGAATGATGTGCTACTCACTGAGCAATTTCATGCCCGGGTTCCAGACCTATATATATATATACAGTGGGATCATGGAGTGCTAAGTCTTCCTTTCCTTCTCTCAATCTCTCTCTCTCTCTCTCTCTTGGATTCATCTCCCTTCCTTGGGTTGCTTAACATAAGCATTATTCCAAACATATGCAAGGCAATCCGTTCGGTCACACTTACAAGAACACGCTTTAATAAGGCAATCAATCACGGACTAACAATTCCGCCTGTTGGAGCCGAATTGGAGCTGGATTGAAAGTGGCACCTCGGAGGGGCCAGAAGACAAGCCGGCCTTGGAGGATGACAGGGAAAGGACACTGGGGCTGCACCCACACTGCAGAAATAATCGCGTTTGACAGCGCTTTAACAGCCATGGCTGCCTGCTATGGGATTCTGGGAACTGTAGTTTGTTGTGGGACCAGAGCGGGCCCAGAATTCCATAGCAAGCAGTTATGCCTGTTAAAAGCGCTGTCAAACCGGACTATTTCTATAGTGTGGATGTAACCCAACTCTCAGTGTGGGGGGGAGGGATGTGTGGTTATGGCGGTGGGGAGATTATTAGAGGCTGGGGGTGGGGTTAACCTTTTCCCTTTCAGGCTATAAATTCCCAAGATCGTCTTTGTTAGTGGCCTCTGGTTTCCTTGATCAAATCTTACTGCTTCCTGTGAAAGGATTTGCTTCAATGTTTATTGGATTCATTGATTCCGCTCGGGTTTAGCGTCCATCCCTGTAGCTAAATTTCCCCAGCCCCCTTCTTCAATCCTATCTCCCCCCCCCTTTCCCCCCCCCATCCTCTTTGACATATTTTCTTGTGCGAGGCAATTATCAATAGCATTCAGGGTATTTATAAGAGAGAGAAAGAGAAAGGAGAAGAAGAAAAAGAAGGGGGGGAGGGAGGGAGGGAAGGGGGAGAAACCACCCACTCCATGGGCAAAGGAAAAATTCATTATGAAGTAATGAGTAATTCCTCCTCGCAAGATGTATTGTTATATCTTCCACTTCAATTTAGAGGCAGAGTGGCTCAATTACCTAGAAAATACAGTCAATTAAAGGCTGCTGATTGGACACGAGGACGGATCATCGATCTTGTACTTTCCAATATCGCTCCAGACACCTCATTTTCCCTCCCTATTAACTGAAAATACGCCTGGCATTACCACAGCCTCGCAGCCTATTTACCTGTCTCAGGCAATCTCTGCCCTATGACCGAATCACTGGGGGGGGGGCCGAGGAGGAGAAGAAGACGAAGAAGAAGGGGGGGGGAATACCCCTCTCATCTCTATATGCTACAGGATCCGCCAAGAGAAACCCCATTTGAAAGACAATGGATCCCCATGGGAGCAACCAGAGACAGAGAGAGAATGGGTGGTGAGATGCGGAGGAGTATTTTCGTGGGAATGGGGTGGCAAGGCTAGATTTACCCACCCGCTAAGTAGCCACCAATTTATGGAGGGCCTCTTAATATTATATATATATATATATATATATATATATATATATATATATTAAACGGGGGGTTAAGGAGACTTCTTAAACTTTACAAAATATTGTCGTGCGCCTTCAAGTCGTTTCCGACTTATGACTTTCTTGGCAAGATTTGTTCAGAGGTGGTGTGCTATTGCCTTCCTCTGGGGCTGAGAGAGTGTGGCCCTCCCTCCACGCAACACCCTTGTGTGGTTTTAATTAATCTTGTTATTATTGCTGTGTGCCTCCAAGCCATTTTCTTATGGCGACCCTAAAAGGGGGGGGGGCTATCTTGAGGTTTTCTTGGCAAGATTGGTTCAGAGGAGGTTTCCTATTGCCCTCCTCTGAGGCTGAGAGCGTGTGACTCACCCGAGTTCACCCTACGGGTTTCGTAGCCGAGAGGGGATTCGAACCCTGGTCTCCAGTTGCTCTAAACAGCAATATATCTGAATCCGGGAAATCGTGTTTAAAAGGAAACAAACAAGAATGTCAAATTTCTCAACGGATGATGGAGGATAACCTCCACAACGCATTCTTCAGTTGTCGTTTCACCGTTCAGCAATGATAGCAGAGCCTCGCAAAAATAACCATTCTTCTGCTCCAGCTCTTTCTGAATCCTCCTCCGAATGATCTCTTATCCCTGATATTAACTAACCCTCCTTGGAAGGGGTGCCACCCCGGTTCAATTCTTCCAACGATAAGCCTACATAGCTAAAGACATGCGATGTGGGAAATAAAACTGTCATCAAGAAATCGGCTGGGGATTTGCCACAATAAAGTTGATTTAAAAAAACATATATCTACTGATAACTCTTTGGATACTGCATCCTGCATAGTATCCATTGGAGGCCAAAAATGTTATCCTGTGAACATATACTCTACAATAATCCTCTATTGAACTCAATACTTTATTTTAAAGAAAGGACTGAGCCCTAACCCAAAAAGATTTTCTCTTTATGCAGCAGTCGTATACACAACAGCGGCATCCTTTGGAGGAAGGCTGTGTATGGAATGGATCTAGAGCTAAACGTTTTTGAAGAAAGAAATAGATCAAATAATAGAGAGACAGCGTGGTGTAGTAGTTTGAGCGTTGATCCACGATTCTGGAGACCAAGGTTGAATCCCCTCCACTTGGCCATGGAAATCCACTGGGTGACCTTGGGTCACACTATCTCAGCCTCAGAGGAAGGCAAAGGCAAACCCCCTCAGAGAAAAAAAATCTTGCTAAGACAGCTCCGACTCAAGTAGCCATAAACCAGAAACGTTGAAGGCACACTACAACAAAAGGCTCTTCCGAATTTTCGAAGGACATGCATCCTTCCACCGCTTTTAGGCATCAGCTCCCACTAGCCCCAGCCAGGCAGTCCGGCCCATGGTTAGGGATGATGGGAGTTGCAGTCGAGCAAGATCTGGGAAGACACAGATTGCTCGCACTTGGCTTACGCCAGCCTCAGTTGGCATAGTGGAATATATGCCCAAACTATTGAAACATATTCGTTGGGATCAACATGGCAACCAACCACTATTTAGTCAGCTAGAAATTGCTGCTCTTTTCCTGTGTTCTTCCTCTAGATTTCCATAAGGTAAATATTTAGGGTTATCCTGGCATTATGGAACCCATGATTCAACCTGAGAGGGTACACTGAGCCTGAAGCTCACTCACTCCAGTGCAATACCTTTGATTTAAAGGTAGAACAGCCTTCTTTGACCTGGTGGTCCACCTCAATGCTCTTAAGTCCCAACCCACACTGCGCCCCTACAATGAGGTTTACTTGGCAAGTTTCTTCAGAAAGGGTTTGCCATTGTCATCCTCTGAGAGAGTGTGACTTGCCCAAGGTCACCCAGTAGGTTCCACGGCTCAGCAGGGACTGGAATCCGGGTCTCCAGAGTCCTAGTCCAACATTCAAACCATACTGGCTCTCTGCTATTGACTTCAAAACCAGCAAGACTACAAGTCACTGCTTTTGAAGAAAAAAGATTTCTCTGGAAGCCAGGGGCGATTTGGCAGAGAAGAGGATTGCCTTCACGTGTGATTATTGACAAACCAATGTTTCCCCTTCATTCATCCAAAAAGCCACAGTTGGCTACATTTCCCCCCCTTTCTGATACCATCTTCTTCTTACAAGGCACTAACCCAAACCAGTGTTCTTCCCTAGTAACGCTCAACAAAGGATTGTTCCACGTTCCTAGGACAAAATAACTCAATCCTATTTTTGTGTTTTGTTTTAAACTGTACCATGCGACTGGAGAGGCAATGGCCAATCTATCTCCACTGTAAGCCACGACCTTAAAATTTATACCTCGATCCTACACACAGTTACTCAGAATTAAAGAATACTAATTTCAAAGTGATTTCAAAGTAGACATCCCTAGGTTTCTGGGAAACCTTTTCCTATCCTTGCATTGTCTAATCTTATTATTTCCTTCTTTATTCGGTTATAATATATTCAGAATCTCAATTAATAATTATACTTTAGTTAATAATTCCCCCCTTTCTCTCTCTCTCTCTTTCTCCTCCTCTCTCCTTCCTTCTTTCCTTCAGTTAGGATTGCTGTCGAAATCTGTTAGATTCCTGCTTGTTATGCTATGTTGTTTCAACTTTTGCTTTTAAGGACTGGATCCTCCTGAAAAGCAAAGCAACGTTTTGACCCACAACATTTTTTTCTCTTTCTTCGGAGTCCAACTGATAAAGAAAACAGAACACACTCAACCTTTTGTCCCAATGATCTCAAGTACCTGACCTTCCGGGAAGTTCTCCAGAGAGGAGCCCCAATGGAATGAATGGAAGCTACCCATTTCTATGTATCTGACTGACCCGAGTCCCTCCAGCCCTGTCCATTTCAACAAGGGGTTCCCGAGGTCAGCTTTTCCAAGAATCGTGACCACTTCATTTGAGGCAAAGAGTTTTCTCTAACCAGACTATTCGGAATCCTTAGCGTTAAAACAAACCTAGGTCCGTCAAGATTGCTAAGACTCTGGATTTTCATGGTTTGGAAGTAAGACCTTTACTGATCTCAGTCAAACTTACTCTCTCTGCAAATATCTTTGGATCCTCTCTCAAATCAGATTTAACTGAGCACTGGATTAAAGGTGGAGATGACACCGGTTTTGGCTTGTACTGACATTTGAAACAAATTTAGACTCCATCTCTCTCTTCCTCTTTCTCTCTGTTCTACTACTATTCCCTTTCTTCTTTTATTTTCGCTGAAATCGAACTGGACATATGATCCCGAAATATAGAAGCACCAAGAAAGGATTTTGAACCATCACCGCAAACAATAACACAATGACCGCCATACTTGGCTGGAAATGCATGTAGCTTTGTAAAAAATTATTACTTGGGGAGAGATAAGCGTGGAAAAACAGCAGAACATTGTCTGCTTTCTAAACAACCGAAGACAAAAACAATTGCTAGTCCATCTTAATGCGGCATGACCATCTTTCTTTTCCCCTTCTTATCACATTGTGGAAGATACCACTGCTTGCAAAAACAACAACAACAACAATAACAACAACAACAAATGGTGGTTGTTCTTTTTGCCAGTAGTGTGTCTTCTACAAAAATTGTTGTTGTTGGAACCCCGGGAAGATTTCCTTCCGTCAGAGGCAGAGGAAGAGGAAATCTATACAACCGGGGGAGGACAGAAAAAAACCAAACCCCACAGGGGTATAGAAGGAGTGTAGAAAAGACAAATACAAGGAGAAGGAAATGAGAGCGCCATGTAAAAGAGGGGGGGAAATGGCCATGAAATGCAGCATATTTAAACCAGAAAAAGAAAAAGAAAGGGAAGGGGAAGGAAGAAGTGATGGTGGGGAAAGTGAAGGTGTATGAAGCAAGAGAGGAGCCCGCCTTGGCTTTAATTTGCAGCTCAGCAACTGCGCCAAGGAGGGAAGCGGTCTGTCTGCTCCCTGTCACTTAATCGCTTCCCTTGGCGGCTTGTTAGCGTTTGGCAGGCGCACCAGCTCTCTGGGCTGAGAAGGCTCTTCCATTAAAAAGAGAGGGGAAAAAGAAAGGGATGGGAGACACACACACACACAAATCCCAAGTCATCTTCCTCCTCCTCTTCCTCCCCACATAGGCATCACTTGCTCATTTCACCAATGCTCACGATCCAGCAAGAGACAATGGCACTTTGTGCTTGGAAAGGACCACTCGCTTGGACCCCTTTGGACTTCTCTTTGCCAATTTCCCTCTCCCCATCCGGATCAAAAAAAACAAAAACAAAAAACCCTGTGCCCTCAATGCCCTCACCCCCTCTCAGAAAACAAGGTTCGAAGATTAGGCTCCTTTCCTTTCCTTTCCTTTCCTTTCCTTTCCTTTCCTTTCCTTTCCTTTCGTTGTTGTTGTTTTTTTTTTTAAAGAGAAATCATAGGGGGGAAATGATATTTCCCATTGAATCCCATACAGCCTTGAAATAAATAAATGAAATATTTCTAGGAATTGGGAAAAGGTAGAGGTGAGGGAACCCACCGACATACATATACAGTGCCGGTTGGAACGGTTGTTTTCTATATTTTAAAACCGGTTATTGAGATCCTCCTCCTTATTATCAGTAATTTTTTCAAACCCACCCGAAATAAGGGGATAACACTCTTACATTGCAAATCCACCGAGGCCCTTCACATTTTGTTTCCCTTTTTTTTTTTTTTTTAAATCTGGCAAAGCATAGATCTTTCATCAGGCATACATTATTATTATTATTATTATTATCATTATCATTATCATTATTTTCCTTAGGCTCTACAATCTCTTCTTTTCAAGTATTCTCCTTTCAGTCACATACAACGGTTATACATAAAGGATTTTTGCCCTGTTTGGCTGGCACAGCTTGTCCTCTTAGGCTGGAAACCAGTCCTGAGGAGGAGGAGGAGGAGGAGAAGAAAAAAAGAAGTCTTAGCTCTCTTAGGAGGGGGGAATGGTGCAAATAATTTTTCTTTTTCTTTCTTTCGCGTTCTTTCTTTTTCTTCCTTCATACAAGAGTGGTCCTTGACAAAAGTCCTGTACGGATTCAGTTGTATTTTTCCAAGGATCCGCAGCCCAAGAAACCCTTCCATTGAAAAAAATAAAAATAAAACAAAGCAACGGGTTCTTTCTTTCTTTCTTTCTTTCTGTCAAAGTTTCCTTTTTGTTGAGACAGATCGGAATGCAATTAAATAAGGAAACTCTGGGGCTGGCTCTGAGGTCTCTAGGGAGGAGATGTGAAGGTGAGGGGGGGGGAGAGAAACCTGAGATGAAGCTCTGGGGGGGGGGGAGTTTATCTGGTCAAAGGGACCTCTTCCCTCTGATCGAGGGCCCCCACGGAGGAGGCCTTGCTCAGCACCGAGGGCGTGAAGGTGAGGAAGGAGTCCGTCCTAGGGGTAGTAGCGGCGGCGGCGGCGGCGGTGGCGGGGCAGGGAAAGTCCGATCCGGAGGGCCTGGGGGCTAAGCCGTTGCTGGGGCTCCCGTGGCAAGCGAGGCAGGAGCAAGGGGCCCCTGCCGCCCCTCCGCCGCCGCCGCCCGAGCCACCGCCGCCGCCGCTCAGTCCGTGCGCGGGGCCCGCGTAAAGCGAGGGGTGTCGGAAGGCGCAGAGCAGCTCGGGCCGCGGATACGGGTGCGAGAGGACGCGGAAGGTGTCCAGGGGTCTGAGCGGGGAGCTGAAGGGGGCCGAAGCGGAGGCGGCGCCCAGCCCCATCGGGGAGTAGTAAGGGAGCGGCAGGTGGGAGGGGAACGGGTAGGGCAGGTTGCCCGTGGCCGCCGCGTGGCTCATCATGTAGGTGTAGAAGGCCGGGTCGGCCGGGTGCGGCCAGGTCATGGCCAGGCGCTGGCGCTTGTCCTTCATCCGGCGGTTTTGGAACCAC
The DNA here is from genome assembly GCA_026167975.1 of Phrynosoma blainvillii. Classification (NCBI taxonomy): domain Eukaryota; kingdom Metazoa; phylum Chordata; class Lepidosauria; order Squamata; family Phrynosomatidae; genus Phrynosoma; species Phrynosoma blainvillii. The sequence goes on along the minus strand of JANUYF010000005.1, from coordinate 48,942,223 downwards.
ACCTGCAAGAACGGGACACAAGGGCAAGAAGGCGCGCGTTAAAATCCCAGAAGACAGAGGGACAGAGACAGAGACACACATATATATATATATATATATATATACATATACAATCCCAGAAGATACAAGGAGGACGCCTGGTCATCCTACCAGGGTGCCCCAGGAATGTTAGAATCCGTGGTTTTATTCTCTCTCTCTCTCTATCTCATATATTATATATTCTCTCTCTCTCTCTCTCTCTCTCTCTCTATATATATATATATATATATACAGAGAGAGAGAGAGAGAGAGAATTATATATATATACCTACCACCTACCAGGGCGCCCAAGGAGTGTTAGAATCCGTGGTTTTATTTTCTCTCTCTCTCTCTCTCTCTCTCTCTCTCTCGTGTATATATATATATATATATACACCACCTACCAGGGTGCCCCAGGAGTGTTAGAATCCGTGGTTTTATTTTCTCTCTCTCTCTTTCGAATATATATATATATGGAGAGAGAGAGAGAGAGAGAGAGAGAATATATATATATATATATATATATATATACACGTACCACCTACCAGTGTGCCCCAGGAGTGTTTTTAAAACCACGGATTCTAACACTCCTGGGACACCCTGATAGGATGACCAGGAGTCCTCCTTGTCCAGAATGCCCTCCATTTTGAGCAGGACTAAGAAGCATGGCTTTTACCATTTGGAGCCGAGTTTTTAGCTCATGATGACCAGACTTTTTCCCCTTTTGTCAGGACATGGCCTCCATTTCAGCCTTCTGTCCAGGAGGAATTTCCAAAATGTTTTCCATTTTGAGCAGGACTTATATTTATAGCCGTGTTTTTAAGCTCATGGTGTCCATACTTTCCCCACTTTTGTCAGGACATGGCCTCCATTTCAGCCTTCTGTCCAGGAGGAATGCCAAAAGGCCCTCCATTATTGAGCAAGACTAGGAAGCATGGCTTTTACATTTATAGTGCTGTTTTTAGCTCATAGTGACCAGACTTCCTCCTTTTCCAGGACATGGCCTCTATTTCAGCCTTCTGCCCAGGAGGAATTCCAAAATATCCTCCATTTTTAGCAGGACTAAGGAGCATGGATTTATATTTATATGAGTGTCTTTAGCTTTTATGGTGTAATGCCCAACATTTTTTAATGTCCTCCATTTTGTGATGCCTTGTCCTCCTTTGCGGTGAGGGATTCTCGTCACTCAGGCAAAGGAAGGCTGCTCTCCTAGGCAGGGCTTGGTTACTCCAGAGGAAGCCTCACACAACAGCAGCAGGAGTGGGAAAGATGAGAGTCTTGAAGACATCATGAGGATCTGTAAAGGATTCTGTTTGCCTAAGTACCACCGAAATCTGGCCGGGAACAACAGACCCACAATAATACCCAGGGTCCCTCTGGCCTTGAGCTGTAGACCAAGTGCCTGCTTAGTTTTATTCCAACCCTTTTGTTAAAGATTAAATTACATTTTTTTAAAAATGCCACACACTATTAGTTTTTCTAATCCTGTTGTTGTGTGCCTTCAAGTAGTTTCGAATTTATGGAGACCCTAATGGACACTTCTCTCAGGGTTTTCTGGGGCTGAGAGCCTGTGACTCGGCCAAGGTCACCCAGTGGGTTTCCATGGCCAGCAGGGAATCCAATCCTGATATCCAGAGTCCTAGTCCAAGGCTCAAACCATTACACCACGCTGGCTCTTTCCTGCTCCGTTTTTATAATTTTAATTCAGTTTTTCTTAGAGACAGGTAGATCCCCTTGTTCTTCCTGCCCTATATATTTTAAATATAATAAAATAAACTCTGTGTGAAAAAGAGAACCAGAGAGAGGGATGGATGGATGGGATGTCCTATGACCAGGGTCGACTATATCCAGTAAGTATAGTCATTAAATTGGCCAACAGAAAGAGATCTTCGCATTCAGTTCAGGGGAATAATCCCTCCCTGCCAAGATTTTTTCCAGCTCAAGGCCTACAGAAATGGACTTTGTACAATTCCCAGTCATTGTACTGCAGTTTGGAAATAGCTTTTCTCTATGCCCATGCTATTATATACTTCCACAGGATCCAAAAAGGACCTGCTTCCTTTGCTTCTTTCCTTAGTTGCTAGACATCTGCTAGGAGTTCCAAGCAAGTGAAAGATGGGAATTGTAATTCATATCATCATCGTCACCACCACCACCACACCACCATCACTAAACTACACAGAGTCTCACTTCCATTCTCCTAGGCCTTTCCAATGTTCAGTTTATTCTACATGTTCTTATTATGCTTAACACAATCCTTGACTATGCTTGATAGGTTGTCCTCCGGATCCCACTGAAATTTATGGAGGAGGAGGTTCTTCCAGAAAGAATCACCTTGAATCCTTGCTATCCTCCCCTATCCTTGTAATTAGATTGAAAATTGTTGTAATGTCTGTGTTGCTGATTCCTTATAAACTGGGGCACATAGGCATTTGACTCTTAGCAATGTGCAGTGAAATTCTACTGAGGTTTACATAAAAGCAAGTCTCACTAAGAAATTGGACTAGAACTCTGGGAGACAGGGTTCGAATCTTGCTCAGCCATGGAAACCCATTGGGTGACCTTGAGCAAGTCACATTCTCTCAGCCTCAGAGGAAATCAAAGACAAGCCCACTTGGATCAAATCTTGCAAAAAAGAAAAGAAAAGAAAGAAAGAAAGAAAGAAAACTGTGACAGGTTCACTTTAGGGCCGCTATAAGTTAGAAAGGACTGTGAGGCACACAACAATAAATCTCACTAACTTCAAAGTGGGGGCTACTCCCACTTAAGTATGCATACAGTGCAGTGTTTGACCTATAAAAGACAGGCTGATCCAAATGCCATTTAAATCATGGTGTGTTTATTCCTGATTATATAACCTGGTTGAAGCAAACAGGGTCTGCGATCCCATTCTAATTTTGGAAAGGGGGTGTTAACCTAATAAAGGTATTGCCCTAGTATGGACCTTCGATTTTGTTTTATGGTAGGCTGCCCTTATCTTCAAGCATGTCTCCCATACTTGGAAGAAAGCACCAATGATTCAAGTAGATAAAACTGTAAGTAGCTACCATGATTCCTGAAGGGGAGATGAGTATCCTAAACATATCACATCCAGAGGTAGCCGGTTTGGTCATGTAGCAAAATACAATACTATCCAAAAAGATAGCAAGTTCCAGCTTGTGCCATTTCTACTGATAGTCACAAAAGCTTTTACAATTGTCTTGGTTTTGATTTCATTGACACTGATTCCCAAATTCCTGGCTTGGGTTCTTATGAACACTCAGGAGGGAGGGAGGCCCACAGAGGTCAATGGGGTTTACTTCTGAGTAGATATGTATCAGATTTCTCTATCAGGATTGCACCTCTCCCACACATACTAGCTAAGTATATATATATAGGACTTGGGTTAAGATGCAGAAACAGTCTCTGATTGTAGTGCATAGGTTCCCATAGTGGATCAGGACCACCCCCACCACCCACCTTGAAAGGATGAGAGGAAACTGCCTTTAGACTCATCCTGTAGCAATAATGCAGTCTAACACCACTTTAACTGCCCTGGCTCCATCCTATAGAATCCTGGGATTTGTTGTTTTGTGAGGCATCAACACTCTTTGCCAGAGAAGGCATTGGAAAAATACAAATCTCAGAACTCTATAGGATGGAGCTACAGCACTTCCAAAGTGGCGCCAAACTGCATTATTCTAGTGTAGATGCACCCTAAGGTGAAGTATTAAAGGCTAGTGCAAAGGTTTGCAAGACAGCATCCCTCTTGTTGTTGTGGGTCTTCAAGTCGTTTCCGACTTATGGCGACCCTACGTCGGTGAACCTAATGGGGTTTTGTTGGCAAGATTTGTTCAGATTCAGGTTTCCCATTGCCCTCCCCTGAGGCTGAGAGCGTGTGACTTGCCCAGCCTTAATTAAAACAACAAGAGCAAGAACAAAAACAAAACAAAACACAAAACTACCCTGCTGAGCCCTCCCATCCGAGTGGCAGCTCCTATGACCTGGTAATTAGATCCGGACAATTAGCAGGGCCAAGAGTGGAAGTCCACCACCCGGAAGTTGTGTGTTGCTTTGGAGCCAAGAACCTTAGCAGTGTGTGTGTGTGTGTGTCTGTGTGTGTTTGTGTGATATTGTACGAATTGTCACTTTGAGATCCCTTCTCTTGGGAGCATCATTCTCCTCCCTCTCATCATCATCATCATCATCATCATCATCATCATACCTTGATGGTGGTTTCCGGTAGATTTAAGGCAGCCGCCAGTTCACACCTCCGGGGTCTTGAGACGTAATTCTCCCGGTAGAACTCTTTCTCCAGCCTGGCGATCTGCTCCCGGGTGAAGGCTGTCCGGTAGCGGCGCATTTGATCGCTGGCGCTGCAGGCCAGGGAGCCTCCTCCACCTCCACCTCCACCTCCACCTCCGCCTCCTCCCCCTCCTCCTCCTCCGCCAGCCCCACTGCCCTTCGGGGGGTCGCCTCCGCCGTTGGGGCTCCCTGCCGAGGTCTCCGAACACTGTCCTGCAAAGGGAAGCCGAAAGGAAGACATCCAGAGAGAGAAGGGCCAAGGCCCACCTGCTTCTATCACCACCTCCTTGCCCCTCTATTTCCGCCCCAGTGGAGCATGCAATGGGGAGGGGGGTGAGGAGGGGGGAATGGGTGCCCTCAAGGAGCCCCTTTGGTCCGCAGTTGGAGGGCTACCGGCCTGATCTACAAGCGCCTTGAGCCGCAGTGTTAGGGTTGGCACAGGTTTACAAGGCAAGCCCTAAAGCCCACTGAGTCCAATAGGGATGAAAGGCTGCCCTTTTCACAGGGTTTAGGGGTTGCTCAGGCTTAAGACCTAGTGAGGTCAATGGGGATTAGGGGTTGCCCTGTTCAAGGGATTGAGAGGTTGCTCAGGCCTAAAACCTGCTGAGTTCAATGGGGATTAAAGGTTGCCTTATTAATTGGGATTTAGATGGGTGGTTGTTGTTGTGCACCTTCAAGTCGTTTCCGATTTATGGTGGCCCTAACATGGGGCAAGATTTGTTCAGAGGAGGTTTGCCATTGCTTTCCCCTGAGGCTGAGAGAGTGTGACTGGGACAAGGTCATCCAGTGACTTTGTCCCAATCACACGCTCTCAGCCTCAGGGGAAAGCAACGGCAAACCTCCTAGGGCTTACTCAGGCCGAAACCCTACTCAGTGGGGTTTTGAGGTTGCCCAGTTCATCGGGGTTCAGTGGTTACTCAGCCCTAAACCTCTCTGATTTCGATGGGGCTCCCTTTTAGGTGAGCGGGTGCCGGACTGGAGCCCTGGCATCCCCTCCTAGACATCATGTGTGTGTTGGGGGGGGTCACCCTATTAACTTGAGTGGAGCTCCTTCTCCACTGTGTGGGCCCACTGAATTGAGAGCCAGTCCTGGCCAGCGGTGTGCCTTCAAATCCTTTCCGACTTAAGGTGACCCTAGGGGGAAACGATAGTGGGATTTTGTTCGGAGAAGCTTTGCCATTGCCTTCCTCTGAGGCAGAGAGAGTGTGAATTGCCCATAATCACCCAATGGGTTTTTATGGCCGAAAGGGATTCGAACCCTGGTCTCCACAGTCTTGGTCCAACGCTTAAACTCAGACGGATTCCATGTAAACAGAGTTGGATTTCCTTAGACCCAGACTCCCATTTGCATGGAAGCGAGTTGGGATAAGAAGAAAGTACTCACCGTGTGAACCCTTGAAATCTATCTCTTATTCTTTCAAGCCAGATGCTCAGCCCTGGCTTGAAAGGATAAGCCCAGGATGCCTTCATGCTGAGTTTGCGATAGGATGCTATGCTCTCCTTCCTGGGGATCAACCCCATTGGCCGTATCAGGACTTACTTCGGAGTAAGCAAGGAAAGGATTGCGTTGCCCGCAGGTTTAACGTGGCATGTAATAAATTCCCTCTATAGCAAAGGCGTTTCCTCTTATGCTTAGTATCTGGACCTCAGATGCCAGACACAGGAAATAATTTTACATTATTTGCCATTGGACCTATTTCCCTAAAAAGACGCCCCTCTAAGGCTCGACAGGTTCATTGGGAAACGATTCCCGTTTATTTCCAACGGGATCGGAAGCCAATAGTTATGCAAAGCGCAAAACCCAGGTGTGTTTCCGTCGGAGGAAGGTTCATCGGCTTCCTTTCAGTGAATGGGCCAAAAAAGCAATTGTAAGGAGATGTATCCCCCCCACACACACACTTTGGCTCGATTTCCCCCCAACACCTGAGGTCTAAAGGCACTAGGAGGGAGGAGAGAAATGAAAGGGGCCAGGTCTGCTCCAGCCTCCAGCCTCCAGCCTCCTTCAACGCTAGGAAAGCATTTAACAGCCCGCCCTCCCCCCCCCCCATCACCCCACATTTGGGACTCAAAAGTTCATGCTTTTAAGAGATCGGCTTTCAGGTCCCACCGGATTATTCGCTGCTTTGGCTGCAAGAGGTCGTCAAGGAAAAGTCCACCTTCCCTCTGTAATTTCTCCCATACACAGAAAAAGAGAAGGGAGACCAGTGAGTCCTGCAGGACAGAGGTCTTGTAGGCAGGATCTTCTAGGGTCTCCAGTGTAAGGTGGACAGAATAAAGGTATTAAAAGGAACATCTCCGGCACCATTGGGTGAGATATCCCCTTCTCCCCCCCCCCCCATGTGGAAGGTAGATCTTCGCATCCAGCCCTTAGGCCTGATATCTGAGTAAGGGGTGGGGGAGATTTACTGGTTTTGTTTCTTATGGATCGTCCAAAATGATAGCCAGCGCAACATAGTGGTTTGAATGGACTGGGATTCTGGGAGACCAGGGTTCGAATTCCCGCTCGGCTATGGAAACCCACTGGGTGAGCTTGGGCAAGTCACACTCTCTCAGCCTCAGAGGAAGGCAAAAGGTAAACCCCCTCTGAAGAAATCTTGCCAAGAAAATGCCATGCCTTAGGGTCGCCCAAAGACAGAAGCGACTTTGAAGGCTAACAGCAACAACTGGCCCTGGAGGTAGGGAAATGCCAGTGGCTGAGAAGACATACTCCCCCCACCCCTTTTATTTTGGGGTTAGAGAGATCCTTCCTTCTCCTCTCTCCTTTCCCTCCTTTCCCTTCTCCCTTCTCCCTTCCTTCCTTCCTTTTCTCCTTCCTCCCTTCTTTCAGACAATTGAGGTCAAAGGAACCCTCCTGGGCGTGATCTGGAGCTTTTGGCTCTGGTCTTCCCCCAAAGGAGTTTAGAGTTGGGTGGGGGGAGCTGTGGGGGAAGAATGGGGCTGCCTTGGGGGGAAGGGATGAGCCAGCCTTGTCCCCCCCCCCCCCGCCTTGGGCTTTCAAATGCCGCCAGGTCTCCTTGTTCCTGAGTCCAAAGAGGCACTTAGGAGCCCTTCGCGACAGAATTGGCGGCGCCGGGACAAGGGAAGTGACAAGGCAATGGGGATCTAGTCGGACCAACGTGCAAAGCCCACCTGGGCAGAGCCCACAATGGGGCAGCCATGGGGCTGCCTGCAGCAATTCCACAGGCTTTTCCAGTGGGTCGAGAGGAAAGGGGGGGGATTGATTCTCTGCTCGTCCCAGGACATTGTAGCTCTACCAAGGACAGACAACACACACACACACACATTCCCTACAGAATAAGCTGGAAACCTAGCCAGCAGGCAGGCGGAATTCTTTTGATCTTGGCCAGATCTGGGGGAACTCGTTTTCTTTGCCTTGCCTTGAGAATGGGAAGGGAGCTGAAGGGGGGGGGGGGGAGGACAGGGGAGCACTAAAGGGGGGGGGCGATTGGAGCGCTATACCCCGGGACAGGAAAAGCCTCTGGGGGAATTCGTTCCAATAAAATCTCCCCTCCCCACCCCTTTTCTGTGCAGAGGTCAGAATGCCCCCTTGCATTGAGGATGCGATTTCATGTCCCCCATTAACACGTCGTTAGACTTCAAAGCGGGAGATGTGTGCGGGTTATTGCCGATGTCTCTCTGGCGGCAATTAGAAAGAGAAGCCTCCCAAGGATCGGCTCTGGGGCTCCGGGGCACTGAAGGGGAGAGGGGTGGCCTGGCAGAGGAAGAGGGGGGTCACAACAATAGACAGGCGGCGGTCCTCAAGGCACTTGAGCCGGGTCGGAGGGGAAAGGGCGACTCCTCCTCTTCCTCCTCCTCTCCAGCCCTGACCCTTAAGTGCTTTAGGGATCGAGCGGGGAGGGAGACAGAAGACCCCCTGCCCCTCGTTGTGAGGCTTCTGGACATACAAAATCCTTCCTTCCTTCCTTCCTTCTCTATTCTCCTTTCCTTCCTTCCTTCCTTCCTTCCTTCCTTCCTTCCTTCCTTCCTTCTCTATTCTCCTTTCCTTCTTTCTTTCCTCTCCTTCCTTCCTTCCTTCTTTCTTTCTTTCCTTCCTTCTTTCCTTCCTTCCTTTTATTTTCTCCTTTCTTCCCTTCCCTTCCTTCCTTCCTCACCCACCCACCTTGACCGGTCCAGCCTTCCTGTACCCCTCATTCCACCTCACCTCCAACCCCCTGCCCCCCCCCCAAAAAAAACCCACCAGCTCCAGAGGAGGGCAGGGAAGAAAGGGCTGGCCGTCTCTCGGGCGAGGAGGAGGGTACCTTTGCCATGTTGGTGGTACTCCTTGCCGCCGGTGCCGCAGTCCGGGGTGCAGCTGACCTCGATCTCCTCATAGAAATCCGACTCGGTGTCCGAGCTGCTCTGCTGGCCTTTGGCCGAGAGGCGATGGAGGGGGGGCGGGGGAGGGGGAGGGGGAAGCGGGGAAGCCTCTGGTCCGGCCGAGAGAAGCAGCGCTGCCGCCGCCGAGCGACTCTCCGGGACCGTCCCTGTCCCTGTCCCTGTCCCTGTCCCTGGCAGGACTTCCACCTCTTCCTCTTCCTCTTCCTCCTCTTCCTCTCCATCTTCTCGCCTCCCTCCTCCTCTTTCCCGGGAGGCCAGAGGGCCCGCTCGGGGACTGAGGCAGCCCCTCCGATGAAGCCCCTTGTGGTCCGGAGAGGGCTCTGGACGGGGGCTGCCCACCACCTCTGCCAAGCCAGGTGCCCTCTTGCCCACCAGAGGGGCAAGGGGACCCCCTTCCAGAAACATCACCATCTCCTTCCTGGTGTCCATGGCGCGGGGCTTCTGGGGGCCCAAGGAAGAGACCCGGGTCTCCCTCTCTGCGCCCACCCCACCCCAACCCCCATCCACCCTTCTTCCCTCTCGGTCTCCTCGGGGGCGCCTTCTTCCCACCCCTCCCTCTCCTCCTCCTCCTCCTCCTCCTCCTCCTTCTTCCCGGGGCCTCCTCCTCCTCCTCTTCTTCTTCTTCCCTGCCAAGGCAGAGAGAGGAGGAGGAGGAGCAGCAGCAGCAGCAGCAGCAAGGGCGGCCAAAGGGGACCCGGCTCTGGTCTGGGGGTGACCTTGCGATGCGAAGCCTCCCCTGTGCCGCGCCGGCTCTGGGAGGGAGCTCACCATTGCCCTCTTCTTCCTAAAGCTGTCATCCCGGAATGGGTGCCGTCCTCCTCGTCCTGCCCCTACCTCTGGTGACGCCACTGCCTGGACGGACAGGGGGTGGGGGGTGGGGGGTGGGGGTGGAAGAAATAGAAACGTCTGCCGGGGGGGGGGCAGAGGAAGATGAAAGGAAGAGCCGGAGGAGGAGAAGAAGAGTTAAAGAGGAGGAGGAGAGGGGGCAAGGGGTGGGGGGGATCTGGGAGGTGTGTGTGGTGCTGGGGGGGGTATGGGTTGGAGGGGGGAAGAAAGGATGCACCAGGTGTAAACCAACGCCTGGGGGAAGGAGGCCAGAGAGGAGGAGAAGGGAGGGGAGAGGCGGATGGAGAAGAGTCGCCCTCGACGGGAGGAGGAGATCTTGGGTCCCAAGCCTGTCGAGAAGTCTTGGAGATCGGGGTCGTCCTCACCCCACCCTGCCCAGTGTGAAGATGACACGTAGTATGGACTCTCCCCCACCTATCTGTTGTGGTTTGGGGGTTGTTGTGTGCCTTCAAGTCGTTTCCGACTTAAGGACGACACTATCATGGGTTTTTTTTTGGCAAGTGTCTTCAGAAGGGGTTTGCCATGGCCATCCTCTGAGGCTGAGAGAGCGTGACTTGCCCCAAGGTCGCCTAGTGGGTTTGCATAGCTGAGACAGGAGGCTGCAATGAATTCTTTCCCCCCTCCTTTTCCTCCCCTTTGGCAATCCTATCATTTCGAGGAAGTGGCACTTGGCGACTTCTAATAAGATCAGGAGAAAGGCGCTCACAAACAAGGGGCATTATGTCTTCCCCCCCATCCCCTTTTTATGATGCACCATTTGATTCCACTTCTCTGGGCCATCTGGCTCCAAGACCAGAAAGAGTAGCAACACTGATGGGAGGGAGGAAGACCCAGGAAGACAGGTTGATTGATGTCCTAACTACCTCCAATCCGGATTGTTCCTAATGATAATTTATTTCAAGCAATATCTGCTATCTTCTTCTTTTTCCCCCTTCTTTACAGGGACCAAAAGGAAAAAAGAGCGAACTATTTGAAGATGATTTATAAGCTTCAACCGGACAGAAATAATCTTGAGGCAGGGCTGCTTCATCGAAGCTATCAAAAATTCAAGCGAGAGCTGAAGATTTGTGGAATATAACCAAACGGGTTTTGCTTTGTTTTAGCCCTGTGAAGCTTTTGCAGCCAAAACAACAAAGAATCGGGTGAGACCTTAAAGGCTCACAAGTTTTCTTTGGCGTAAACCTTGGTGGACTCCAGCCTATTGATAGACTTCAGGCTTTGAGAAAAAGGGCTAACCTCCACCAAAAACCTTGTGCCAAAGAAAACGTGTTATTAGTCTTTAAAGGCGCCCAAGAAATGTTTTGTGGATGTTTTCAAAGATATAGCCGTGTTAGTGTGTAGAATAAGTATGGAGAGAGATCTTGTAACACCTTTGAGACTTGCTGAAAGAAAGAAATTGGCAGCATGAGATTTCGTAGACTAAAGTCTACTTCCTCAGATGCATTTAGTGGATGTTTGTTTGTTTCACATGTATGCACAGACTTCTTTGACACGCATAACCATGTATTTTTTTTTAAAAACAAAATCTTGCCTTTTATTTCCCAGGCAGTTAGTAAACTAACCCTACCGCAAAATATCAACTAACCCTACTGTAACCATCTTTTGTAACTCACGAGAATGTAGGTGGCGTTCAACCTTCAGCTAATAATGTTTCCAATCTGGTAAAGAATTTATGGGAATGTTTGAGGGATTTTTGTAGAGGACCAAAAAGAAAGAAAGAAAGAAAGACAGCGGAAACCCCAAAGGCAAGTTTAGCTCCCCGATACCTTCCAGGAAAAAGGGTCAGGGTAATAAGGTGTAAGCAGGAATGCTGAGCAGGGCAAATAAGCAAGCAAGGAGACAAACACATCTAGCATCTATTTCCACTACAAAGACCATCCTACTGCTCTGAAGAGAGTAAAAGCACGTTATACAGAGGAGCTGAATGGAGAGACCTACTGTAAGTAGAATTGACTTACTGTAAAGATTGTTTTCCTTACTGCAGAGGCTAAATCCAATTTTAGTCCTAACTCTGGTAGAAACATTACAACCAATGGGACTTATAGAAAGTGTGATTAAAAAGTCTCCTTCATATCAGTGGGTCTACTGGAGTAGGGACAATCAGGGTTTGCAGACTGCCAGAAATAGTGCAAATTGAGTCCACTTTTAGGGTTAGGGTTAGGGTTAAGGAATCATGGGAACTGTATTTTATTGTGGCACCAGAGCTCTCTGACAGAGAAGGCTCAATGTCCCAGAAAAAACAACAACAGTTCCCATGATTCCCTAGCACTAACCCTAACCCTCAAAGTGGACTCAATTTGCACTATTTCTGGCAGTCTGCAACCCCCCTAACATTTGCTTTAGTTCAATCTCTCCAGATACAGAATTTCCCCCTCTTTTAAAATTTCTTTCTGATCACCTTTCCTTCCCTCCTATGTCTTAAAATGGGTACCTGAAATCTGGGATAAAACTCGGTGCATCTGATCAAGAGGACTATTAGTGCCTCAAGCCTCTTACTGCAATAAACCTGTTAGACTATCACAGGGCTCTTTGTTGTTTTAGACATGGTTTTAATGTGCATTTCTGTCGCTCTTTTAAGTCTATCTTACTTGTGCTTGAGAGCATGCAATCTACTGCCATTAAAACCAACAATTAGGTTTAGCCCTGACGTCAGTCAGGTTTGGATAGTATCCTTGCTACAGTCCTAAAAACCCTCCAAGTGCAATTGTGTATATCCTTATTAACAAACCCCATTCAGTTCAGTGGGACTTACTCTCAGACTGAGTAGGACGTGTATCCCTCTCCTTAAATACACATCATCGCAGTGTGGGGTGTGGAGGGAGTGGAGGTCGGGTTAAATGTGAATTGTTTTAAGTGCCTTGCGGATCAACCTGCTACTACTAGAAAGAACAACAATAAACCATTTTGCAGAATGGTTTGAGGTGGGTTTGCTTTAAATTCTGCAGACATCTAAATTCTGTACACCTTCAAGCCGAAGGAAGCTTCCCTTCAGATCAGACCAAATATCTTTATAGGGGAAGATGTCAGGCTGAATTGGGAAGGGAGGAGAGGGCTGGATGCTGCTTTAGTTACAGACTGCCAGAAATAGTGCAAATTGAGTCCACTTTAAGGGTTAGGGTTAGTGCTAGGGAATCATGGGAATTGTTTTTTTTTCCCTAAGACAGTGAGCCTTCTCTGTCAGAGAGCTCTGGTGCCACAATACAATACAGTCCCCATGATTCCCTAACCCTAACCCTTAAAGTGGACTCAATTTGCACTATTTCTGTCAGTCTGCAACCTTAGTTATGCTGACACGTGGAATTCAAAGATATAGCTCTGTTAATTTGTAGAATCAATATGTAGAGAGATCTTGTAGCACCAAACGCATCTGAGGAACAACTGTAGACTTAAGGCTGCGAAAGCTCATGCTGCCAACTTCTTTATTTCAGGGACAGCCTAGTCTCAAAGATGCTACAAGATGTCTCTACATACTTACAGGTGGAGTTATACTTCATCATACTTCTCTTTCCATGGATTTCCTCGGCATTCTCAGCTAGAACGGATTTCAGTGGGTCTCCTCGAAGGGTAACTACATTATTATTATTATTATTATTATTATTATTATTAAGTATTTATACCCCGCTCTTCAGCCAAAAGGATTTACTTCCTGATGAATATCCTTTCAAAGGTCCTCCTGTTAGGCAGACTGCTGCCCTCTAAAAGCAGTTCCATTCTTCTAAATATTATTTTTCTCTTCACTACTGATTGACACCACTTGACCAGCCTTGGATCTCCTCGGAAGGAGAAATGTAGGAAACGCCTTAGAGTCTATTCACCCTGCAGAAATAATCCGGTTTGACAGCGCTTGAACTGCCATGGCTCCATGCTATGGAACTCTGGGAATTGTAGTTTGTTGTGGGCCCAGATACAGCTTCAGCATGTTGCAGACCACTCCTTGAAAGTTTGTGAGCATTTCCTACTTCAGGGCCAGGCAGGTTTCAGATTTTTCGGGATCTACTTTGACATTTTGTTCTAAAACCTTCAAGGTCCATCGACCTGAGGCTGGCGCGTGAGAAAGCCATTTAAAACAAAAGAGAAGTGAACTTCCTTCGAAGCATCTCCGAATTAAGGGCAAGGATGGTCTTTTCCCACACAAACCCTCTCCTTGTTATCCAGAGCTTGCTTCATTTCAGAAGGATAATGGGATTTACTTAATGGGAGATATATAGAGACATATGTTGTTGTTGTTGTGTGCCTTCAAGTCGTTTCCGACTTATGGCGACTCTAAGGCGAACCTGGCATGGGGCTTTCTTGACAAGTTTGGTTCAGAGGAGGTTTGCCAGTGCCTTCCCCTGAGGCTGAGAGAGTGTGATTTACCCAAGGTCACCCAGTGGGTTTACAAGGCCGAGCTGGGATTTGAACCCTGGTCTCCAGAGTCATAGTCCAACACTCAACCAACTATTCCACGCTAACTCCCTATATAATGATATACATATAGGAATAGGAATATATATATATATATATATATAGAGAGAGAGAGAGAGAGAGAGAGAGAGAGAGTAAATAATGGGATCTATAATGGGGGATGGGGAGCGAATAATTCGATTGTTAAACGATTGTAGGGAGTGGGGGGATCCTTGCAGAATCACCTAGAGATGGAAATCTTTCTTCCAGCCCTTTTGGTTAAGCAAATACAGTAGTGAAATGTGAGTTATTCCGAATTCATTAACCCGGGACAAAAAAGGAGAGCTGTTGTGTAGAGGCGTCTTCAGAGTCAAGGCTCCCAAGGAGTAGAAGTTTCTCCTCCACATCCATGGATCCCTCCTTTCCTGGTTACCTTTTCTGCTTTCCAAAGATCCCTCCCTCCTATCTGTGTCCTTGTTCTCCTTCACTCCACGCAGAGTGTATTATTATTAGTCCTGTAAAATAGTAGTGGAGGATGGTGCTACTCTATGCGTTGGATGGCCATCTCAACTAGCCCTGGGCAAACTATGCAACTACTTGTCCTCCTCCCTCGATTTTTTTTTTAAAAACAAAATCCTTTTTAAATGGGGAGAGTCAATGGTCATCAGCTTTGATTTCAAAGGCTTTGCCTCTGGGGGAGATGCCCACTCCCTAAGGCCTGGGGCGGATCTTCTTGAGCCAAGGGGCAATGATCATAAGGGAAGGGGGGGGGGAAGGTAGGAAAGATAATGACAGGGAAGGGTCTTCTCAGAGCCCCCCCACTGCGGGCCATGCCTGCCCCTCTCATCCCTGACCCATTAAGGGAGTGATTTTAACCAGATCTGCTCCCTGACCCCAAGGGTCGATGTTATATAGCGAGGTGAAGTGACTCTCTCAGCCTCCCGTCCTCAACCCTTAGAAGGGTTTGTCGGAACAAAGAGCGGTGACCAGAGGTCCTCCTTTTCCCGGACATGTCTTACATTTCAACCTTCTGTCCAGGAGGAATTGCCCAATCTCCTCTATTTTGAGCAGGACTTTAGAAGCATGGGTTTATATTTCCATTAAATATAATATTTATGACAGCGTGGAGTAGCGGTTTGAGCGTTGGACTAGGACTCTGGAGGCCAGGGCTCGAATCCCTGCTCGGCCATGAAAACCACTGGATGGCCTTGGGCAAGTCACACTCTCTCAGCCTCAGAGGATGGCCATGGCAAACCCATTCTGACGAAACTTGCCAAGAACCCCCCAGGATAGGTTGGCTTTAGAGTCGGGAACGACTTGAAGGCACACAACCACTACAAGAAGCATGGATTTAGATTTATATGAGTATTTTAGCGGGGTATAAATAAAGTTTTATTATTTATTATTATTATTTCCTTTTGGAACGTCCTATCTTTTTTTCTGGGCAGTCCTACATGTTAACGTTGCCTTGTTTTCTGTTCATCTGATCATCCTGTCCCTGCTGTGTTTAGCAAAATCCTAGGATCAAATCGTGAGCCCACGCCAAAGCTGCTACAGGTGAGCCTGAGAATAGTCTGTTGTTGTTTGGATGTAGAAGAGACTATTCCGGCTTTCGAAGTTGCCTGTCGCCTTTGAAGTGTTGGTGCTGTGTGCCTACAAGTCCTTTCCGATTTATGGTGAACCTATCTTGGGTTTTCTTGGCGAAATTTGTTCAAAGGAGGTTTGCTATTGCCTTCCCGTGAGGCTGAGAGAGTGTGACTTGCCCAAGGTCACCCAGTGGGTGTCATGGTCGAGCTGGGAATCGAACCCTGGTCTCTAGAGTCGTAGTCCAAGACTCAAACCACTATGCCAGGCCTGTGGGGTGGGGTAGGATAGGAGTCGGTTTAATGTCCTGTAGTACTGCACAGAATAAAGCCTCCTTTAACTCAACGGGACCTACTCTCCAGTTGATGGGATTTTATGTAGGGTGACCAGATGTCCTAATTGCAGAGGAGGGCAAGCCACCGTAAAATGTAGGACATGCAGGGAAAATGTAGGGCATTCTCAAATAAAAGCTAAGCACACTAATATAAATATAAATTCGTGCTTCTTAGTCATACTCAAAATGGGGGATATTTTGGAATTCCTCCTGGGCAGAAGGTTGAAATGGAGGACATGTCCTAGAAAAGGCGAGTGTCTGGTCACCCTGAGTTTTATAGGCCTGACTTCTTAAAGCTTGTTCTTCCCGTTCGGGAGAACTACATCTCTTTCACTTCTCCAAGGGGTTGGAGAAGTGGTGTACTTTTCACTGGCCACTGAACGAAAATAAGTGAGATCAAATGCCTCCTGGGCCGGTTAATGCTGACTTACAGGAAAACCTAGAAGGGCCGAGGGACTTTAAGGGCCGAGAGACTTCAGCTCCCAGAATCCCAGGAGCTATTGGCCAACATGGGACTATTGGACAACATGGCTGAGGTTTCTGCCTCGGCCCTTAAAGGGGAAAGGTTGCCTACCCCTGACCTAGAAGTTCTGTGATTTCAAGTCTAGGCCAACTTATGGGGACCCTACTGAAGGGGGGGGGGTCATAGAAAGTTTTTTTCCTAGGGGGTCTGTCACTGCCTTCCTCTGAGGCTGAAGTAGTTTGTATTGCCCAAAGTCACCGACTGGGGCTGCATCTGCATTGCAGAAATAATGCAGTGTGATACCACTTTAACCACCATGGCTCAATGCTATGGAATTCTGGGATTTGTAGTTTGGTGAGATATTTAGCCTTTTTTGTCAGAGAGCTTTGGTGCCACAATAAACTACAATTCCCAGGATTCCCTAGCAGTTAAAGCGATCTCAAACTGGATTATTTATGCAGTGTGTTTTGGATCCCAGAGGCCAACACTCAAATCGCTCCCGCTGCAGAGAGACCTACAGTGGCAAACCTCTTGTTAGTCTCCTGCAAAGACAGCAAGACAATCATTAATATACTTATTAAGGCATAAACGTTTGTGGGCTAGAGTCCACCTCACCAGATGCGTGAAGTGTTATCTCAAGTTTAAGGACAAGGAGATGCAAGAAGCACGCGTTTGTTTATTTCTTTCAGTCCTGCAGACTTTTCCCCCAGAAAATTCAAGACACCTGCAGGTAGCATGGTGCAGTGGTTTGGATGTTGGACTAGGACTCTGGCGACCAGGGTTCGAATCCCAGCTCGGCCATGGAAACCCACTGGGTGACCTTGGGCAAGTCACACTCTCTCAGCCTCAGAGGATGACAATGACAAACCTCCTCTGAACAAATCTTGCCACGAAAACCCTGTAGCAGGTTTGGCTTAGGGTCACCGTGAATTGGAAACAACTTGAAGGCACACGACGACGACAAATACGCAAGTCTACGTGTTGTGTGTGTCCATTGACCACACTCCTTTGAGGCCCCTTAGGATGAAAGGGGAGAGAGCGGTTTTATTGACCACCGCTTGATCTCGAGAATGCATATTTCAAGAACCATTTAGGAAAAAGTGTCTAGAACTGCTGCCTCACGTCTCACCTTAACCCAGGATCAAACCCTTTAAAACACGCAAACTGTCATTCAACATGAAAGAGAACCAAGGACTCAAACGTCCTTCTCAACGCAAACTGCTACAATTAAGAAGGGCAGCTACAGAAACAAATGTCATGTTGATAATACAGAATGTTTTTGAATTGCTGTTGGAATGAATTATTAAGGTGTTTTTTCTCTGTTCGTGCAGCTTCTAATATTTGGAAAGGTGGCATTCCAAGAATATAAATTTAAAAAGAAGAAAAAAAAATAAACAGTTCTGTGCTCCTCTGCATTTAAATTATCTGTACAAGAATGAAAGTTGAAATTAATCTGATTTGTCTTAAGTTGTAAACCAAAGGAATTTTTTTTCTTAATAAAATATTCTTAAAGAAAATTATGTTTGAATACACTTGCTTTTTTTCTCCTTGTGGTTGGTTGATGTGCGTGCATGCATATATATATATATTCAGTATGTTTGGCTATCTAGATATAGATAGATAGATAGATAGATAGCCAAACATACTGCATAATAATGATTTGTTTTGTATAGAATCATTAAATTTTCTGCATCTCAATAACTAATTTTCCTATTTTTCTCTCCCCTTTCCCCCTTTTCAAGCACAGCCAAGGCAAATATCAACATTATTAAAGCAGGGGGTAGGAGTCACAAAACAAGAAAGTTGAAAAATGGTTTTAAGATGCTTTTAAATTGCTTAAGATATTTTTATATCCATCCCAAATGATCAGCAAAGCAGAAGGCCATTTGTTAATGTATGTATTTAACCATAATGACATAATCATTGCTTGTTCTATTAAGACTATTTTATGACAGTGTTAGAGAGGAGATACGGCAATGAAGGAAACAGAGGGCCTTTGCAAACTGCCAGAAATAGTGCAAATTGAGTCCACATTAAGGGTTAGGGTTAGTGCTAGGGAATCATGGGAATTGTGTGTGTGTGTTTTTTTCTGAGACATTGAGCCTTCTCTGTCAGAAAGCTCTGGTGCCACAATAAAATACAGCTTGAGGCCACTTTAACTGTCCTGGATCAGTGCTAGGGAATCATGGGGATTGTAGTTTTTTCTGGGACATTGAGCCTTCTCTGTCAGAGAGCTCTGGTGCCACAATAAGCTACAGTTCCCATGATTCCCTAGCACTGAGCCAGGACAGTTAAAGTGGACTCAATCTGCACTATTTCTGGCGATCTCCTAAATCAGGCAGGGTCTGTTGCCTTTAAGATAAGGCAAGGTAACCTGGCCATCGGTTGGTAAGGGATAATGGGAATTGAAGTCTAAAACATCAGGTTGACACATACAAAGTGGCTGCAGCAGTGGAACTTAAAAGAGTGCTGACTTACCATTCACCAAAAGCAGTCAATGAGACTACTCTACTAAGGAGTACCGACTGGATGTAGTCTACGGAATATGGCAGATGCCAATGGGGCACAGTGGTTTCAGTGTTGGACTATGACTCTGGAGACCAGGGTTCGAATCCCAGCTAGATCATGAAACTCACTGGGTGACCTTGAGCAAGTCACATGCTCTCAGCCTCAGAGGAAGAGCAGTGGCAAACCTCCTCTGAATAAATTTTGCCAAGAAAACCCCATGATAGGTTCGACTTAGGGTCTCCATAAGTGGGAAATGACTTGAAGGCACACAATAACAACAAGAAGATGAATTAAAACCACACAAACTGCCAGCAGGGTGTTGCGTGGAGGGAGAAAGGGATGGTCTGATATGGAAAGGGATTTTGTAGCACCTTTGAGCGGTAGAACATGCTAGTAACAGCCACATCTTAACGACCAATCTTGGTAAAAAAACAACAACACATTGCTCATCTTAAAACAACTCTTCCATTGTTAAGAGGAGACTGGATGCCATCTATCACGGGAGTTATATTAATGGAATTCCTGCATCAACAGCAAACTTTGAGGAAGTTACTTTTGGGAACTACAGCTCCCAGAACTGCCACCACCCCAACCAATATGATCCACTAGGGGATTCTGGTAGCTGGAAGCCAAGCAAATGAGTTTTCCAAATTCTCACCAGCACAGGTTTGGGCAATATGGGATGTTTGAGGTCCTTTTCAACTGTATAATTCTGTGAAAGTCTTATTACTCCGAATCTCCCCTTTAACGACCAGCCTAAAACGTCAATGTGCATCTGCACTGTTACAGGTTGAGTAAGGGCCTTTGCAAACTGCAAATTGAGGCCACTTTAACTGCCCTGGCTCAGTGCCAGGGAATCATGGGAACTGCAGTTTATTGTGGCACCAGAGGTCTCTGACAGAAAAGGCTCAATGTCCCAGAAAAACAACAACACAATTCCCATGATTCCCTAGCACTGAGCCAGGGCAGTTGAAGTGGACTCAAGCTGCATTATTTCTGGCAGTCTGTAAAGGCCCTAAAACTCTTCTTCCTGTGGCGAGAGAAAGAGACTGACAGCTGTCAGCTCAACTGCAGGTGGGAAATTCACAAACTAGTTTCCTAGGGCTTCTGTGGTTTATTCTCACTTAATTTCATCCCAGAGGTTTTGGCAGGACTGAACTGGTTAGGCTGGTCCTTCGCTTTACCAATCTGATGGGTAGGTGGACAGTTTGTATGTATATGCAATATGGATTCGACCGATCCAAACCTTGCCACTTCTGAATGGAGTTGGAATAAAGATGAGTGCTTAAGTGATAAGTGAGAGAATCTGGACCTCATACTTTTAAACAAAACGTACATTTTAAGAGAACAAACAAGGGAGAGATGCTACTTTTGTTCCTGTTTTGAAAATGAAAATGAAGACCAGCTTTGGGCCTTTGCAGACTGCCAGAAATAGTGCACATTAAATTGAGGCACTGCCCTGGCTCAGTGCTAGGGAATCATGGGAACTGTAATTTATTGTGGCACCAGAGCCCTCTGACAGAGAAGGCTCAATGTCCCAGAAAAAAATACAATTCCCATGACTCCCTAGCACTGAGCCAGGGCAGTGCCTCAATTTAATGTGCACTATTTCTGGCAGTCTGCAAAGGCCCTTTGTAATTCTCAAATGGATTCGTAAATTTCTCATTTTTGTTGTGTGCCTTCAAGTCGTTTCCGACTTATAGCGACCCTAAGGCGAACCTACCATAGGGATTTATTACAAGGTTTGGTCCGAGGGGTCTTTGCCATTGCCTTCCTCTGAGGCTGAAAGAGTGTGGGTTGCCATGGCCGAGTGGGGATTCAAATCCTGGTCTCCAGAGTCGTAGACTAACGCTCAAACCACTACACCACGCTGTCTCACATAAACAAGACTGGGGAAACCACAGAGCCATTTCGTTCCATTAACCCTTTTTTGGGCTCCATTTGACTCAAAGGCCAATAAAGGGTTTCTTGCTTCCTCTGCCTGCTTTTACTGGCACCTTATATATGTTTAATCTGTTTTCGATAGGAACATATATATTAATCATTGCTTAAATCCTGACCTCTCGTAAAGGAAGCAGATTTAACGACCAGAAAGAGCGAGGAGAACATATCCACCTTCCCCACTATGCGTGTGTCTATGGGGGGTTGCAGACTGCCAGAAATAGTGCAAATTGAGTCCACTTTTAGGGTTAGGGTTAGGGAATCATGGGAACTGTATTTTATTGTGGCACCAGAGCTCTCTGACAGAGAAGGCTCAATGTCTCAGAAAAAACAACAACAATTCCCATGATTCCCTAGCATTAACCCTAACCCTAAAAGTGGACTCAATTTGCACTATTTCTGTACAGCAACTGTATCTTATTGCTAACACAGGTGAGAGTTTTATGTTGCCCTCCAGATGGGATTAGAGTGCAACTCCCAGCAGTCCTGACCAGCCTTCTGGGAGGTGCAGTCTGGAGGGCAACATGCCTCCCCATCCTTTCCCAACGGGAAAGTAGACGTTTCTACTTGGCCCTATTGAGTTCAAGGGGACTACTTCTCTCTGTGTGTATGTGCCTTCAAGTTGCCTATCCACAGCTTATGGCGAGCCTATGAATGTCATAGGGTTTTCTTAAGCAAATGGAATATCCAGAGGTGGCTTGGCCAGTTCCTTCCTCTGAAATATAGCCTATAGCACGTGCTATGCATTGGCGGTCTCCCATCCAAGTACTAACCTGCTTACCTTCCAAGATCAGACAGAATCTGGAGCACTTAGGTGTGTAGGCACTGGACTACTCTTCGGTAAGTGTAAGGGGAGTTGCAGACTGCCAGAAATAGTGCAAATTGAGTCCACTTTTAGGGTTAGGGTTAGTGCTAGGGACTCATGGGAACTGTTTTTATTTTTTCTTTCCTAAGACATTGAGCCTTCTCTGTCAGAGAGCTCTGGTGCCACAATAAAATACAGTTCCCATGATTTCCTAACCCTAACCTTAACCCTAAAAGTGGACTCAATTTGCACTATTTCTGGCAGTCTGCAACCCCCCTAAATCCCCCAGAGCATGCTGAGAGCATCTTATCTCCAGATTCTCCCCACCCCTCTCCCCCTTCTTCCTTCCCTTTACTCTTCAGTTCAGACGTTTACATTCCGCCTTCCCTACACGGGCAACCACACTAAAGGAGACCATTCAGTGCCTATTGAAGTTCTCGTAAACAAAAAAGGCCCCGAATATATTTCAAAATATTTTAAGTCTCTGCCCTATTCATTTTATTACAACGTTGGCCCCGAAAACGTAACCCCAAGAAGCACTTTCTATCCAATAAAATATGACGGTGGACGTAATTTACCAAGATAGAATCGTTAAAAGACATCTCGTTTATTCCATGCTTGGTGGAAACTATAAAAAACAACCTCCATAAATTTCCATGCTGTTCCTGTACATGGATATTTTAATTGCTAGTCATACAACATCTGCATTTTGTCATATTTTAAAAGGGAGCCGTGTCTCCACTGTCGAAAATAGTATGTAATTTTCATAGTAGGTGTTTTGAGAAAGGTGGAAAGACAATGTCGATGTAAGATATTAAAAAGTCATCCTGATTCTTTTGACCTCTAGAGGCGACCTACAACCGAAGGAATGACCTAAGATCCAGTGCTTAAACTGAAGTGATTATATTTAATCCAATTTAGTTTCAATAAAGCCAATGAAAATACCCAGTCAGGTGTATAATTGATTTCACATAAACTGGTGCAAACCTTCAATTTACTGCTGCTTGTCCAGTGGAATTCTCATTCCAGCCATGTTTTTGACACCCTGATAATTGTGAAGGGACAGGGACCACATAAACAAGGTGTATTTGTAGATGGGAGCCATTTCTTTTCCATTGATGATTGAACTAAAGCAAGTAAAAAAGCTGGTTTCCTGTGGTTTTTGGGGAGTTAATGGGTGGGGGTGGTAAACTCAGCCCCTTTGAAGATACAGATCCCCAAACATAATTCAAAGAAATAATTAAGGATATTTCTTTTCCTGCTAAATGAAATAGCCTCTGTACACTGTGAATGTACGTGCTTAACAAAGGCACCATTCGCTATGGAGGTTTGTGGAAGGAAGCAAGAGGATAGTTTAGCTACACAAAAGCAGGGAGATGGGAAATTAGTTTAGGAAAAGGAGGCTGGCCAGGACATGATGTCACAGCCTCTGAGTCTGCAGGGCATCTAAGGTCAAATCTCTAGCACCAGCATGGTTGGAGATAAGAGATATGCATAGCCTATGGATGGCACCAGGAGGGAACCTCACCTTTGATTTGAATGGATCCTGGGCTGGGTCTTGTTCCATCCCTTCACAGAGGGTTTACAGAGAGTGAGGAGCTTCTTAGAAAGTAACTCATCAGAGGAGACTCATGATGTGGCATAAAAGGCAAGAAAAGACTTTCAGAAGAGAGATTAGCCTAAACCATGTTCTTGGTCTTGATGGTTGTTGTATGCCTTCAAGTCATTTCTGACTTATGGAGACTTGAAGGCAAACATATCATTATGTTTTCATTGCCAGAGTTGTTCAGAAGGGCTTTGCTTTTGCTTTCTTTAATGCTGAGAGAATGTGATTTGCCCAAGCTTATCCAGTGGGTTGCCATGGACAAGCAGGGTTCAAACCCTAGTCTCCAGAGCCATAGACCAATGGTCAAACGACTACATCACACTGGCTCCCTGATTAGAGACTAACTGAATCAATGGGAATTACCTATGTGTTCAATCACTATTCAACAATTTAATGGGTCTAAATCTAGGTGTTAGAAGTATAGTTTTTGGTAATTTGTGGTTAAATCAGTTTAGCAGTAGCAGCAGCAGCAGCAACATAGCAATCAGATCTGAGCTTCTGTTAAATAAACAGGATACATAAGTAGGTAAAAAAACTTACTTTATTGTTACATCTAGGTTCTACAAAAATAACTAATCAGTAGAGAAACCTATAATTTGGTACAGAGGTCCCTAGATAGCTGACCTCCATGTGTGCAAGTAAGAAGAAAAGCATCTTTAGGAGAAAAGACTGGTTTCTGCATCCACGCTTGGTAAGAGCAGAGAGGAAAGTGTGCTAGCAAACAAAGAATCATAAAACTTTATTATCTCAGGAAGAAACCCCCAGGAAGAGGAGGGGTATAGGAAGTGACCTCTTAAACAGACACATTGACCAAATCACCATAGAGATATACATCAGTGTTTCTGTGTAGAAGAGACTGCCCCTTCTCAAAGGAAAATGTAGAACTACACACAAGCACTAATGCTACTTCTCATTAATGCTTCTTACCACTTCTCATCAATGCTTGTCTTCATGTGACAAAATTCATCTTATTTTTCAGGAACTGAAATTGATCTCTAGGTAGAGGCTTGGTACAAATATCTGCAGGGATTTCCTTTGGTGTAAAACAGGGGTAGGCAACCTTTCCCTTTTAAGGGCCGAGGAACTTCAGCTCCCAGAATCCCAGGAGCTATTGGCCAACATGGGACTATTGGCCAACATGGCTGAGGCTTCTGGGAGCTGAAGTCCCTCGGCCCTTAAAGGGGAAAGGTTGCCTACCCCTAGTGTAAAACATTCACATGGTACTTCTATCCTTGTAATGTAGGAAAAGCGTAGAGATGGTACTCCTCTGTTTGTTCAAGATCAGCATCTGAGCTGTGGTTCTGGCACCCTGTCTGCTTCCTTAGCAATGTCCAGTTCTAAACTTGGTTCTACTTGCTCATTCTCCACTTCTATTTGTGTACTCACTTCTTCCTCTTAAAATCAAGGCCAAAATTCCAGTAGTTGGTCTATAGGTTATGTCTCTGTCTGTGTGCAATCTGTAATTGCACATGTCATGCCTGATTTCTCACTTTTATCAAAGTATACAACACTTCTCACTGTGATTTTTCCTGTTTTGGGGTTCATGATTCTATATCCTCTATTTCCAGCCTCATACTCCATCGTTATGCTTTCCTCCACTTTGTCATCTAGTTTGGACCTTCTCTCTTGTGGAACATGAGAATAGGCTAATGAATCAAAAACTCTGATATGGTCCATACTTGGCTTTCTGTTGTGCCATAGTTCAAATTGGGTTGTATTGGTTGCCTTCATTGGCAGTCTGTTTTGTAAATATGTTGCAGCCATCACAGCCTCTTCCCAAAATTGCTTGGGAAGTGTAGCATCCAGCAGTATGCATCTGACCATCTCTATGAGGGATTTGTTCTTTCTCTCAGCAATCCCATTCTGTTCATGCAAGTAAGGAATGTAACATCTATGTTCAATTCCCTGTTTTCTGAAGTATGTCTGCACTTCATGTGAGAGATACTCACCAGCGTTATCCATTTGTATAGCCTCAGGTCATTTTCCATATCTGGTACTAACCATGGCTACATATTGCTTCAGTAGCCCACAGACCGGACTCTTTTCTTTTAATAAGTATTGGCCTTTGCAGACTGCCAGAAATAGTGCAAATTGATTCCACTTTAACTGCCCTGACCCAGTGTTAGGGAATCATGGGAACTGTAGTTTATTGTGGCACCAGAGCTCTCTGACAGAGAAGGCTCAGTGTCCCAGAAAAAAATACAGTTCCCATGATTCCCTAGCACTGAGCCAGGGCAGTTAAAGTGGACTCAATTTGCACTATTTCTAGCAGTCTGCAAAGGCCCTATGTCACACAGTATCTGTAATAATTTATCTATAGAGGTTAGCAAATAACAATTTCTAGCTCTAGATACAGTTTGGATTGGTCCACACAAGTCTGAATGAACTATCTGTAGAATCCTTGAAGTTTTATGCTCACAGATTTTTGGGATGGAAAGTCTAATACCTTTTCCCTTTATGCATTGCACACATCTTGAGGTATCAAACTTACATTCTTGTAATTTCAGACCTTTATTCAAATCATCTCTCTTCATATTTCTTATCCCTTCCATGTTGAAATGACCTAAACGTCTGTGCCCTAAGTGAGAACAGTCTCCATTTGCATTTACATAGGATATCATCATGTTGACCTGCTCTCTGGTACAGTTCAGTACATAAACACTATTTTTCTTAAATGCTTTGGTACAGAGTTCTCCCTCACGATTTATTGTACATAAATTGCCACTGAAATGCACATCATACCCTTTGTCTAATATGACTGATACACTTAGCATGGTTCACTTAACCCTGGTACAAATAAAATATTCTTGGGTGTGATTAAATGTGTCCCATTCTCTGTATTGCATTTTAACAAGTAATCTCCTTTGGCTTGCAAAAATGTCCCACTTGCAGTTTTCACAACCTCATTGTGGTAAACTGGACTCAAGTTATTTAACAAATCTGAATTTCTTGCCACGTGTTTACTTGCTCCAGAATCTCTAAGAATAACATCATTTGGTTTGTACACAGTTGCTAGAAAATTGATATGATTCTTAACATGCTTGAAATCATCTGCTTTCATGAAATATTTCCTGCTTTCACTGGCTTGTAAATTGAGGAGAGCTACCATTGGCCTAATCTGGCGATTTCTGATTGCCCCTACAGTCTCTTTGAAAATGTCCTCTCTGGCCACCTGAAAAACAATGAATATCTCCCTTTCATGTTAATGAGCCATTTTGGTGTTTCAAATGTAAATCTGCCTTGCCTTTGTTGAGTTTCAGCAGTGAAATTTGATGCAGATTGCAAATCTGGTTGTCCCTTTCTTTATAAACTTAAAATCTGTTCTGCTTCTGACTTAAATCTACGCAATACAACATCAAACATCAGATTTCATGCATTGATTGCTTCAAACTTCCAACTCCAGATACAAAAGGACCAAATTCTTGTGGCAAAAATCCTAATAGCACTGCACTTTTCTATTGAATATTTAGATTGCCACCAGCTAGATAAAGTTTATTTAGGAAAATTTTTATGGTTTGAATATGCTTCAGATAATTCCCACCACTGGAAAACAATACAAACAGATCTTTGTAGCAATCTGTTTGATGTTTAATGTCTACTTTGCCATAGTATTTTTAAAAGATTTTAATCATATTCTTAGCACCAGTTTCATCTTTTATATGAACATATTGATCATCTCCCAAAGTCTGTGCGATAAAACATTTCACCTTTGTTTGATTCTTTCTCCACGTCTGTCTCTCTCTTTCTCCTGGTTGTTCCGTTTCCAAGGTATATAGGGTTCCTTCTTCATCCAGCTGAAGTTTCATCCGTTAAAGCCAAATATCCTCAGTTAGTTTAGGTATCAGAGATCGGCCATATGCCACTGATGCTTGGGCCATTTCTGGTCATACAAAACAAAACCTCCTGTTTATAAAGCTCAGAAAACAAACAAACAAACAATACACTGACAACCTCACTTGTACCAAAAATCCAAAACCTCTGGCTTCCAAAGCTACAACCCTAAAAAATTAGAAATATGTTTTTGGGGTAATTTGTGGTTAAATCAGTTTAGCAGCAGCAGCAGCAATGACACAGCAAGTGTGTGCTCCACAGGTATTTGGTAAAAACAACTAGATCTGAGCTTCTGGTAAATAAACAGGATACATAAGTAGGTAAAAAGAAACTTACTTTATTGTTACATCTAGGTTCTACAAAAATAACTAATGAGTAGAGAAAACTATACTTTGGTACAGAGGTCACTAGATAGCTGACCTCCATGAGTGCAAATAAGAAGAAAAATATCTTTAGGTTTCTATGTCCATGCTTGGTAAGAGCAGAGGAAAGTGTGCTAGCAAACAAAGAATCATAAAACTTTATTACCTCAGGAAGAAACCCGCTGGAAGAGGAGGGGTATGGGAAGTGACTTCTTCAACAGACACACTGACTAAATGACCATAGAGATATACATCAGTATTTCTGTGTAGAAGACACTGCTCCTTCTCAAAGGAAAACACAGAACTACACACAAGCATTGATGCTAATATTCCAACATTTAATAGGTCCAACTCTAGGTGGGATTTACCAATAAGATGCCAGTCAATGTGTGTTAAGACTGCAGTTGGTCTGGTCTCTTTATTATACATTCTCTTTTCCCTACCTATTCTATTTGGATGCCAGCAAAGCCATCCTAGAGTCCTCTACTGGGAAAAAGAGGCCCTATGGATTTCACTGTCTGTGTTTGTTTTCAAGTAAAATGTTCCCTGTCTGTTTCTTTAGGAATGGAAATGGGCACTTCAGAAAGCTGGGTCTTGATCTCAGTGTTCCCCCTCCCTATTTCTTCATGCTATTTTCAGAAGCTGGATGTTACTTGGGAAAGCTTCTCTGATGCTGGTGGATTTCTTCTCCCAGGAATTGTATTTATGATAGCATGAGGAACATGTGGTGTTCCAGATGTTATCAACAGGCATCTGGTGGTTTTCCTGTTAGAGGAGCAATAAATGCATTCTAAATTTTAGCCAGGAACTTTTCAAGATGTAGAATCTGTCCTCCAAACTGAGTTCCACACCTTGGATATCTCCATTAAAGTTCAGACTGGATTAATTGTTCCACTGATATGGAAACCACCCATTACCAATGGAAGTTGTTGGACAGCAATTCCCATCTTATCATTCATTCATTCATTTACATAATCCCCCCTTTTCCCCAATGATGGATTCAAGGTATCTTACAAAAATTAGAATGCACACAGTCATAAATAAAAACATACAAAAGGTTATCAAGCAATTAAAGTATCCATAGAAATTAAAACTTGTTAAAGTGAATCCATGAAAACTATTAAGATCCATGGTGCCAATTCTGACGATCGGAAGATTGGAAGTTTGAGGCCTGAGTGCTGCATGTTGGGGTGAGCTCCTGTCACTAGTCCCAGCTTCTTCCAACCTAGCATTTGCAAACATGAAAATGGAAGTAGATAAATATGCACCACTTTGGTGGGAAGGTAACAGCATTTGGTGCAGTCATGCTGGCCACACGACCACCAGACAATGCTGGCTCTTATTTATGAGCTCCATCCCCTACAGTCAATTATGACTAGACATTCATGTCAAGTGACTACCTTTCCCTTTACTATATCAGCAAAACAGTACACTATTAATCACCCTGGTGGTCAACTTCTAAAAGTCTGTTGGAACAGGAAAGCTATAGTGGCTTTCTCCAGTATGGAGAAAGCCACTATAGCCTCCTTTGGGAAAGAATTCCAAAGCCTGGAAGCAGACTCTGAGAAGGGCTTCTCCCTTGTTCCTACCAACTCTTCCTGGGAAGGTGGGTTAGACCAAGAGGAGACCCTCCAACAAAGAGTTTGAGCAGGCTTTTCTTCTCTCATCATTGGTTAGAGATAAGGGGAGCAGCAGGTGAACAGCATCTAGAGGCCCACACATTCCCCACTCCTGCTCTATGATATGACCATTAAAGTATCTTATCAATGTCCAGGGCAGAGGTTGGAAACATTCCCTTTTTTGGGCCCAGAATTCCTCAGCCAGCAGACCCACAGCTTGAGACAGGGATAGGGACAGAGATGGGGCAGGGATCCCAGAATCAGTCAACTACCCTACTTTTAATCAGATTGCATGGAACCTGATTTAGATGAAACAAGATTGATTTATATAAGTATGTACTTTATGGGCTAAGACTCATCAGTGAGTGATTTGTCATAATTTTGTATATGAACTACCTCCATTATGTTCTTTGATGTGCAAAAAAGGAGTGCCCTGTGGGATTTTGATCTGTGATGATGAAGTCAACACTTGAAGCTGAAATCCTGGAAGCATGAATATTCCTGTGGGAACTTACCCCTTCAACCAATCATAGTTGGCAAAGCAATTAAAGCTCAGCCTAGAAAAAGCAATGAAGGGTAATGCCAATGAAGTTCTGAAGGTTTTCTAGTTAGTGTTCCAAGATCCTTATTGCATTCCATGGTCAAACATACTTTAATAGTGATTAGTGAGGCTGATGACCTACGAGGAGTAAAAAAAATAAAGAAAAAAGTTACACTATAGATAGGGGAAGGAAGAATTTGGTCGTCCTAATGTTTTGGGCTAAAATTCCCATAGCTCCATCCAGCTTGGCCCATGATTAGGGTTTATCATAGTTGTTGTCCTAAGGATCCAGAAAGCCAGAGGTTCCTGACACCTGATGTAGAGTCTGCACATAAAGCATAACATATTCAAACACTACCCTATAAGACAAACCAGATGAGCAAAGCTTGCTGTTAGAGGTGGTTTCCATGTCAATGGGGTGGTGAACTCTTCCTATGTTTCAGTCTAGGGTACTGAATCTACTTGTCCAGAACTTCACACATATCATGGATTCTCAAACAACAGCCAGACCCAATGAGGAAACCAGGGACAGCCAAAAAGACAAAACATGTAGGTCCTTGAACAGATCAAGCATGAAATACACCTAGAAGCCAAGATGGTCAAATTGAGGCTGTTGCACTTTGGCCACACCATGGACCTTATCACACGGGGTCTAAAGCAGACCTAATCCAAAGGGTATCCGTAGCTAATACATATTATTTCCCCGTGTTTACACACGACGTTGCACCGAAACTCAGCAGAACCCGGAGCTAATCCATAACGAATTGAGATCTTTTGACATTCGGTTTTTCGGGGAAGTACAACCGAGCTTTCGGAATCATTGCACAACGGCCGCACAGGCGAAATACATATGATCGCGCAATACGTATTGTGAAGCATTTCCCCGCCCTGACCCATGGTTCCCCGCGCTACTTCCCATGGATCTGTGAGGAAGCATCTTATGACGTGTCCTTCCTGTTTGGATTGGGCAACAAATGGGACGGGTAAACATGGTCCTCTCTTTGTAATTTATGGGATTTTCTAACTTGTGTGTGCACGGAGAATACGTTTCCAGGATGCATGTCCCGGGAAGCGCGATAAATGCACTATGGCAGTAATTGTGTGTGGTAGGCATTTACATATTGCGGGAGCTCTTTCAGTTCATTTCGGTATAGAACTGAATTTATTCTTATTTCGGTTACTTTTCGCTTCGTGGCCAGCGTGTGATAAGGTCCCATGAGAAGGCATGACTCATTGGAAAAGACAAAAAAGCTAAGATAGGTAGAAAGAGAGAAAGACCACACACCAGATGGCTAAAATGAATTAAAGGGGCCATGGGTATGAATCTGCAAGATTTAAACAAAGCAGTGGAAGATAAAAGGTCTTGGAGATGTCTTATCTGTAGGGTTGCAATGTATTGTGGTTAACTCAAGAGCAGTTAACAACAGACATGGGAAAGTCCTTTCCACATGATATACAGTCAGTCCTCTGTATCCACAGATTCTTTATCCATGGATTTAAGCATCTATAGCTTGAAAACATTCAAAAGAACAATAAATCCCCAAAAGCAAGCCTTGATTTTGCCATGTTATATAAAGGACACCATTTTACTGTGCCATTGTAGTTAATGGGACTTGAGCATCCATGGATTTTGGCATGGAGGAGATGTCCTGAAACCAAACTCCAGTGGATACCAAGGGCCTACTGTATTTGAAAAACTGGCTTTGTGTGTAAGTCACACTGATGAGCTAGCTTTACCACTATATAGAGAGAGGCAATCATATCATCTGGCAAATGCTGGGTAGAGTGGAAGGGACAATGGTGACCTTCTGGCTGTTCCTCTCATTTGTTAGGCAGAGTGTGCACGTTCCCCCCTGCAGCCTACCCTTATCTGGCTGCCATCACATGTGGTGGAGGATGCTGTCTCATTACCAGTATCAGAGTCAGATTCAGCTACCAATCCAATTGGTTTCTGTGGATAGCTGAATCTTACTTTGACACTGATGATTTGACAGCATCCTCCACCACATGTGACAGCAGTCACCTAATTTAATGGCTGAAGGGTAGGCTGCATGGGACACCCATTTCTGTCTTCCAAAAGGGAGAAATAGCCAAAAGGCTGTCAATTCCACCCCATCCACATTACTAAGCATTGGCCATGAGATTATTACCTCATTCAGTGGAACAGTAGGATCAAACCTACTGTTCCACCTCCAGAAGAGGTTCCACCTCCAGGAGCTGAATCTTAGACACTGGTGATGCAGACCAGGGATAGTTTGGGGATTCTGCTAGTACCGACCACCCCATTGTCTAGCAAAGTCCTTAACTGAGCTGTGAGCTGACTCAGCTGGTCTTGGAGTTGTTGCTGGAGTTGCCCAGACTTCTAGTTCTAGGCGACTTCAACATCCCTTTGAGACCAGTCTGTCAAATCTTACAGGCATGGCTCAAGAGTTCATGGAATCCATGACAAACATGGGCCTATCCCAACTGGTCGCTGGGCCTACTCATTGCGCAGGTCATACTCTCAATGCGGTCTTCAGTATGGAACGGGAATATCTGTGGGTGGAGGTTATCAAAACCTCTGCATTGTCATGGACGGATCATTTCCTGGTCAAAGTTGAACTAAGAGCCACCATCCACCCTCCCGGGGGCGGTGGACCTATTAGATTGGTCCACCCTCGAAGGCTAATGGAACGGATTGGATTCCAGAGAGCCCTAGAGGGTTTAATGACTAGTAATGCCAGTGATTCTGTCGAAGCTTTGGTTAATACCTGGAACACCAATCTCACCAAGGCTATTGACACAATTGCCCCCAAGCGTCCTTTCCAGCCCACTTCTAACTGTAAGCCTTGGTATACAGAAGAGCTTAGGAGGATGAAGTGGGTTGGACCATGACTGGAGCGCAACTGGTGGAAAACTCAACTCTTATCTGACAAGACTCATCATAGGAACTTTCTTTGTTCCTATCGGCAGGCAATATGTGCAGCGCAGAGATCCTTCTTCTCTGCACGTATTGCGTCTGCAGTCCAGCGGAGCTGTTTAGGGAGGTAGGGGAGCTGACATGGTTCCCACCTGCACAGAACCCACTACGTAACCTAACAACAGCCTGCTGTGATGCATTTAACAACTTCTTCGCAGATAAAATCTCTCAGATAAGAGCCGACTTAGATGCCAGCATTGGTACAGAATCAATTGATCAGGTGTCCAGCAACTCCGTTAATGAAAGTTTACTGGATCGGTTTCAACCTGTGAGTACTGAGGACTTGGACAAAGCAAAAGCAAAGCAGCTTATTTATATACCGCTTCATATCGCGCATGGGATGTCTAAGCGGTTTACAACTGTGAGCTGATTGCCCCCCAACAAGCTGGGTACTCATTTTAGCGACCTCGGAAGGATGCAGGCCTGAGTCGAGCCTCAGCCCTGGCTGGTATTGAACTCACAACCTTGTGGTCTATGAGTGAGTGGCTGCAGTACAGGCATTTAACCACTGCGCCACCAGGGCTGCTTGGAAGAGTGAGGAAAACTACCTGCCCTCTTGATCCTTGCCCATCTTGGCTGGCTGTCCAGGGGGGGATGCCTTGAGGGTGTTCCTTAGGGACATCATCAACGCATCCCTCAGGGAGGGTCATGTTCCATCTTGCTTAAAGGAAGTGGCAGTGAGGCTGCTTCTGAAAAAAACTTCCCTGGACCCCCTGGATATGAATAGCTATAGGCTGGTCTAGTTGCTACCTTTTTTGAGCAAGGTTATCAAGAGGGAGGTGGCTCTTTAACTCCAAGCTGTCTTGGATGAAACCAATTATCTATATCCATTTCAAATGAGCTTTAGGACAGGATTTGGGGTCGAGACTGCCATGGTTGCCTTGACTTTGCCTGAGCATCATCAGGGATAGTGTGACCCTGCTGGTGCTCTTAGACCTCTCAGCGGCTTTCGACACAATCAATCACAACATCCTCATGGATCACCTGAGAGGGTTGGGAATGGTGGTGCTGCATTGCAGTGGTTCTGTTCCTTCTTCTCAGGCAGATTCCAGAGGGTGTTCCTCGGGGACAGTAGCTCTGCTAGGAAGGAGCTTAAGTGCAGCGTCCCTCAAGGTGCCATTCTGTCCCCAATGTTGTTTAATATCTATATGAAGCTGCTGGGACAGATCATCGGAGACATGGGTTGGGGTGTTATCAGTACGCTGATGACACCCAGATATATTTCTCCATGTCTCGGTCTTCAGCCTCAACTTCAGATGGCGTCTCTCCTCTCAACGACTGTCTTAGGGCAGTAATGGACTGGATGAGGAAAAACAGATTGAGACTGAATCCAGACAAAATGGAGGTACTTACAGTAGCAGCGCCAAAACCAGGTATTGGGATACAACCTCCAGTCCTGGATGGGGTCACACTCTCTGCTAAGGACTGTGTTCACAGTCTGAGGGTGCTCCTGGATTCGTCACTTCAGATGAATAATCAGGTGAACGCGACGGCCAGGAGTGCTTGTTATCAGCTTCAGCTGATACACCAGCTGCACCCTTTCCTGGAAGTGAGGGACCTTGAAACTGTGGTACACGTGCTGGTAACCTCTCATCTTGATTTCTGTAATGTGCTCTACATGGGGCTACCCTCGTGCTTGGTCTGGAAACTCCAACTAGTACAGAATATGGCAGCCAGGTTTGTCTCGGGTACATGTAAAAGAGACCATATAACACCAATATTGAAGTCTCTTCACTGGCTGCCTGTTAGTTTCTGGGCACAGTACAAGGTGTTATTATCACTTATAAAGCCCTAAATGGCTTGGGTCCATCCTATCTTCGAGACCGCCTCCTCCCGTACAATTCGCCCCGCACACTTTGGTCCTCTGGGAGGAACCTGCTGCAGCCGATAAAGACGAGGCTGTCTGCAACCTCCCAGAGGGCCTTCTCATCGACCCTATGAGAATGGCCTGGCAGACGAGATCCAGCTTTAAAAGGGCTGTCAAGATGGATCTCTTCCGGTAGGCCTTTCCAGACTAGATTTCCAGTCCTAGAAGTTGCCCATCTTCCTGTCTATTACTCCCCACTACAGTTGTGTTGTTGTTAGTTGTTAGACTATCTGCACCTATTTGATTTATTTTAAAATGTTTTAATTTTTTATTGTTTAATTAAAATTTTAAGGGGTGGGTGGGTTTGGGATTTGTGATATTGATTTTATTGTATTGTATCACGAGCTTTGCTCAATTTTAATGTTGTAAGCCACCCTGATTGCTTTGCAGAGGGGCAGGATATAAATAAATTTGATGATGATGATGATGATGATGATGATGATGATGATCAGACAACATCAATAAGAAAAATGTCTTCATCCACCCTGCACTATTATGTTTTCCTTTTCTATGAAGATTAAAGGAAAATATGAACTTTTTATCAATGAAAAAATGGACAAAAGAATATTAGAAAATTCAAGTCCTGTTTGTGCACTTCCCATAGATGTACTTGGCTTCTATGGTATGTGTGTGTGTGTGTGGGGGGGGGGTATGTGACTTTAAGTCACCTATCGACTTATGGTGATCCCATAAATTTCATACAGTTTTCTTAGAGGTGATTTTGTCAGTTCCTCCCACATCATTCTAAACTACATTCAGTAGGCCTTGTATCATATATAGCCATTTCCTCCTTATTTTCTTCTTCCTGCTGGATCAGACTAATATGACTTAGAACAGGGACCGGCAACCTTTTTGAGACCTGGGCCGGTCTCCACTAGCCCAGGTCTTGGCTGGGCCAAGGGGGGGGGAATGGCGGCGCGCGCATGCACGCTTATACGCGCGCACACGCACCCTCCACTGATGTGCACGGCCCCCCCACGAGTCCCCTTACTGACCCAGGCGGACCCCTGCCGCTGCCGCCGCTGCCGCCACCTCTGGCTCCGGCTCTGCCGCTGCCGCCTCCGGCTCCGCCGCTGC
Source organism: Phrynosoma blainvillii (assembly GCA_026167975.1). Classification (NCBI taxonomy): domain Eukaryota; kingdom Metazoa; phylum Chordata; class Lepidosauria; order Squamata; family Phrynosomatidae; genus Phrynosoma; species Phrynosoma blainvillii. The sequence continues at coordinate 48,906,857 of JANUYF010000005.1, read as the reverse complement.
GCCCCCTTTCGTCAGCACGGGACGCGGCCGGCATTTTGGAGACCAAAATGCAGGCCGCGTCCTGCGCTGATGAAAGCGGCCGCAGAGGCGGAGGCGGAGGCAGCGGCGGAGCCAGAGACGGCAGCGGAGCCAGAGGTAGAGCCAGAGGCGGCAGCGGAGGCGGCGGCGGAGCCAGAGGCGGCAGTGGAGGCGGCGCCTCTGCCTCTGCCGCTGCCGTTTCCGCCGCCGCTGCCTCCACCAATGCCTGCTTTTGTCGACGCATGACAGCGCGCACCGCGGCCGGCATTTTTTCCTCCGTCACGCGTTTGCGCATGTGCAAATCCAGGTTGCTGACCCCTGACTTAGAATATAGCCTCTCCAGTGAACCAGCATGATGTAATGGTTTCAGTGTTGGATTAGTACTCTGGGAGGCGAAGGTTCAATTCCTTGCTCAGCCAGGGAAACCCACTGAGTGACCTTGGGCATGTCACACTCTCTCTGTCATTTGTGGTTGTTGTGTGTCTTCAAGTCCTTTCTGGTGACCCTAAGGTGAATCTATCACAGGTTTTTCTTGGCAATTTTTGCTCAGAGGGGATTTGCCTTTGCCTTTCTCTGAGGCTGAAAGTGTGCAATTTGCCCAAAGCACTCAGTGGGTTTCCATAGCCACTGATAGACATTTTCTCCATGATGCTGTCTTCAAAGCCATCAAAGCTAATGCCCATTACAGCAGCTTGAGGCAAAGGATTCTACACATTAATTATGCACTATACAAACAAATGTCTCTTTTTATCTGTCCTGAATTTTCTACCAGTCACTTGGGCACTCACAAATTCTCATATTACCAAAGCTGGAGAGACCACTCACTTTGTTTAGTCACTTTACTTAGCCTTACCTATGTAACTCATAGGGTTGTTGTGAAGATAATGTAGAGAAGAGATTAGTTGTTTATGCTGCCTTGAACATCATTAGATAAAAGGTGGGACATAGATATAAATAAATATCCACTGTTTCCACAAAATGCGTCATTTTATATAGCTCTGTCATATCTCTCTGATTTATGGGATGTGGTGACTTAGTGGTTAAGATGGCAATTCTGATGATCAGAAGATCAGAAGGTTGGCAGTTCAAGGCCCGAGTGCTGCATGATGGGGTGAGCTCCTGTCACTAGTCCCAGCTTCTGCCAACCTAGCAATCTGAAAGCATGCAAATGCAAATAAATAAATAGGTACCACTTCAGTGGGAAGGTAACAGCATTCGGTGTAGTAATGCTGGCCACATGACCCCAGAGCAGTCCTCAGACAAAGCTGGCTCTTCGGCTTAGTAATGGAGATGAGCATCGCTGCCTACAGTCGATTACGACTAGACATTCATGTCAAGGGACTACCTTTACCTTTACATATATCTCTAGCTGCCATTTTTCTAACCTATCCCACTAAGCACACACACACACACACACACACTATACCCTTTACTCACCAGGAAGATGCTCAAACTTCCAGTTAATTTCTCTGCTCTTTTGTAGCTTTTCTAGACCTGCAATATCCTTTTGGATATCTGGTTATTAGAACTTTAGATAATACTCTAAGTATGATTGCTTTATTGATGTTTATAGGGGCATTGCCATTTTAATGTTTCTATTTTCATTTCCTTTTCTATTATGTTCTAATCTGGAATTTGTGCCCCTTTTTTTCAAAGTTGCTACACATTGGGTCAACATTTTCTTTTAGTTACTCACCATCACCACATGGTCTCCTTCCTGATTAGTTACTGTCTAACCAGGAATATATGTAATTCCACCATATATATGTAACTCCACCAATATATATGTAATATTAGGGAGTACATATCACTATGTAGAAGGATACGGTGGCTCAGCAGTTAAGACGCTGATTCTGATGATTGCAAGGTCAGCAGGTTGGCGGTTTGAAACCCAAGCACCATGTGACAGAGTAAGCGTCCATTACTAGTCCCAGCTTCTGCCAACTTAGTAGTTCGAAAGCATGTAAAAGTGCAAATAGATAAATAGGTACTACTTTGGTGGGAAGGTAACAGTGTTCCATTCAGTCATGCTGGCCACATGATCACGGAATCATCTTTGACAATGCTGGCTCCCTTGGCTAAGTAACAGAGATGAACACCGCCCCCTACAGTCAGACATGACTTGACAATCATGTCAAAGGGGAAACCGTTAACTTTACCTTTATCATTTTGTTGTTGTTGTTAATTGCCCTTGAGTCAATCTCGACTCATGGCAACCCTATGGATCAGATATCTCCAAGACCCTTTGTCCTCCATTGCTCTGCTTAATTCCTGCAACCTCTTAATACCTGTGACCTCCTTAATAGAGTCTATCCATCTGGCATGTGGCCTTCCTCTCTTCCTACTTCCCTCCACCTTCTCCAGCATTATTGTTTTTTTCCAAAGAGTTCTCTCTTCTCATGATGTGTCCAAAGTATGACAGTCTCAACTGGGTCATCTTGGCTTCCAGGGAGCACTCTTAAATCCCACCCTCTCAGAGCTTAGAAGTAACTACCCATAGATAAATAATAATTGTAACTACTTAATCTTGTAATTCATTCATTTTCCCTTTTTATGACAATGAGGGTATAACAGCATCACATTGCAATTGGGACTTAATAAGGGACAGGTTATGCACTCCTACATACCCAGTACTGTATTTTGGGGTCCTCATATTTTGATATCTCACATTTGGAGATAGCATGTTTTTGAAAGACTGATGACCTTTCAGGAACATGAAATGTCAGGTTCCCAGGAAAAAGAATAGTTTCCCTCAGCCATGTGTACATCCAAATAAACAAAACTATCAAATGTAAATGTAAAGTGCTTCTTCCCTTCCCCACATATTCCACATTTCCTCTCAAAACCTGGGATAAAGGATCTCTTCACACTTAAAGCAGTAAGCCACTCTCTCTCTGCCTATCCCCTGTTGTGTTCCCAGCCAAACTTCTCTATCCACCCATCTCAGGAATATCCTGATCCAATCATTGCTTTTGTTAAAACTATCAACCAGTCTGGAATCCCATTGTTGGTTCCTTGGACTTTGTTACTTGGCCAGTTAGCCCATTAGTTTTAAGGTATACTTTTGGTTTCAGAATCTAACTACTGTACACACAGACCTGCATTCTGTGTATATTCTGTGTTGCCCTCAGACCTCCCTGTCTGAGTCACTTCAGCTTTCCATTATCCTCTCTTTGGACAGGTAATTATAACCCCACTGCAATCCCTAAAACTCTGCTATTCTTTTCTCATATTTCTATTTTGGTTATCTCTGTATGCTGTGTCTGTTTGAACTGCTATCTTGGATGTTTGATTGTACTCTGCATTTTTTAAAATAAAACTTTCTTAATTCACCATGAACTTGGAGTCCTCCCAGTTAGTACTGATATATACTGGTGCCCATGCTCCAAAGGCTACCCAAGCCACCCATAAAGCTAATTTCCCCCAACATTTGAAGTATTGCTGACAGCTGGTGGGGACCCCTAGTCACACAACCTTTTCTTTGGATAACAGACAATTTCACAACTTTTGCAATGTGACCATCATTATATATGTGACCTATATAATGAAACCACATATATAGGTGTGGTTTCATTAAACGGTAGAGGGGATGTGTCACATGCTTCAAGTGCTGGCTTGTGCTGCTCTGTTGTGTGTTCAAATGAAAATAATAATAATAATAATAATAATAATAATAATAATTTATATCCCACTTATTGGCAAACAATCCAAGCGGCTTACACTAAAACCCATACATCATATCCCCAAACTGACCCACCCCCCTTAAAACAGTATTAAATAGGACATAGTTAAAATGACAATAGACATAAAATTAAAAACGTAAACAATGTAAAACATATTACAAATAAACATTTTAAAACAAGTTACAATGCCCTGATCAACCTCTACTGCGTTCCTCATCCATCAACAAATGATGGGGCCACGAGAGGAATGCTGGAGTCAAGGAGCCCTAGGCCAGGATAATTAATCTGGAAAGGCCTGCCGGAAGAGATCCGTCTTGACAGCTTTTTTAAAGCTGTCTAGTGATGTCAACTGTTGGATCTCGTCTGGCAGGTCGTTCCAGAGTTTAGGGTTGACAACAGAAAAAGCCCTCTGGGAGGTCGCCGCAAGCCTTGATTTTTGAGGCTGCAGAAAATTCCTCCCAGAGGACTGGAGAGTGCGGGGAGGATTGTATGGAACAAGGCGATCCCTGAGATAGCTTGGACCCAAGCCATTAAGGGCTTTAAAGGTAAAAACCAACACCTTGTACTGGGCCCGGAAGCTGATAGGCAGCCAGTTGAGCGACCTCAAAACCAGAGTGATGTGGTCCCTCCTAGATGTTCCAGAAATAAGCCTGGCTGCCATGTTTTGGACCATCTGAAGCTTCCGAACCAAGCACAAGGGTAGCCCCATGTAGAGCGCATTACAGAAGTCGAGGCGTGAGGTTACCAGTGCATGCACAACAGTCTTGAGATCCCTTACTTCCAGAAAAGGGCACAGCTGGCGTATCAGCTGAAGCTGATAACAGGCGCTCCTGACTGTCGCATTTACCTGATTTGTCATCAGGAGCGATGAGTCAAGGAGCACCCCCAGACTGCGAACACAGTCACTGGAGGAGAGTGTGACCCCATCCAGGACTGGAGGTTGCAACCCAATTCTTGGTTTCGGGGCCGCTACCGTGAGCACCTCCATCTTGTCTGGATTCAGTTTCAATCTGTTTTTCCTCATCCAGCCCATTACCACTTGAAGACATTCATTGAGAGAGGAGATGCCACTGGAATTCGAGGCCGACGAACGAGACACGGAGAAATAGATTTGGGTGTCATCAGCATACTGATAACACCCAGCACCATAACTCCGTATGACCTCACCCGGCGGCTTCAAATAACATCGGGGACAAAATAGCCCCCTGAGGGACCCCACAAGTGAGGTCCCTCTTACTGGAGCTACAGTCCCCAAGCAGCACCCTCTGGGACCTACCCGAGAGGAAGGACTGGAACCACTGCAAATCAGTGCCCCCGATACCTAAACCCTTCAGGCGATCCAAGAGGATACCATGATCTATTGTATCGAAAGCCGCTGAGAGGTCTAGGAGCACCAACAGGGTCACACTACCCCTGTTGATGCTCAGGCGCAGATAGTCGGTCAAGGCAACCATGGCAGCCTCAACTCCAAAGCCTGTCCTGAAGCCGGTTTGAAATGGGTCTAGATAATCGGCTTCATCCAAGACAGCTTGGAGCTGAAGAGCTCCCATCCCTATATGGATGGGAGAAGAGTGTGTTTTGCACCCGAGGCTGGCAGCTTGCAGCATTCAGATGTTTTCAGAAAGTATCCACAAGCAACAATTGTAGTTATTCTCAAGACACACAAAAGCAAATTGTTACTTTTAAAATATTGTAACTATAGTGGCAACTAGCTGCTTGAAATTTGGAAATATCACTGAAACTAATTATTTTCAAACCTTTGCTCACTCCATCAATTCCCTACTGGACTGGCACCAGTGGAGAAAGTGATCTTGTACAGAGTTTGGAAAAGTTACTTTTTTGAACTTAAATTGCCAGAACATTTCTACACCATTTTATGAGATTACTGTCCAAAAGAGACAGAGGGAGCTTGGCTAAATCATATCATATCAATATCATATGGATCAATACAATGTGAATTTGAACACATTGAGAAGTAGGCTAGGCAAGTGCAAGGAGAACAAGTCTGTCAAGAGCAATGTGGTACAGTTGTTTAAGCACTGGATGGACCAAGACTTTAGAGGCCAGGGTTCAAATTCCCGCTCTACCATAGAAATCCACTGGGTGACCTTGGGCAGGTTACATTCTCTCAGTGTCAGAGGATGGCAATAAGAAAGCCCCTCTAAAGAAACTTGCCAAGAAAATCCCATGATAGGGTTGCCTTGAGGTTGTAAACTGGAAATGACTTGAAGGCACACAACAAGAAGTCTGTCACTGGCTACTAGTAGTGTAAGGGTTGCAGTATGGGTCTAGGAGGTTCAGGTTCTTGTCCAACTGCATCATGAAACTTATTGAATGACTTTCAGCCAGTCATGGTTTTTCAGCCTGAGCTACCTCAAAGTGTTGTTGTTGTGAGGATAAAGTAGACAGGGGGAGGGCTATATACACCACTGGAAGAAAGGTATGATATAAATTGTTACAATCATGATGACTATACATGGCCTTCAGTTCTAATCTCAGAGGCAGTATGCCTCTAAATAACATAAGCTGGTGAACATAAGGCAGTGACAGTGCCAGTTGATGGTTCCAACATTACTGGGGCAGTGATTTGGCTATGAACTTTAAAGAAGCTAATCTAATTGTTGGGCCTAAGCCCCACAAAGCTTCAGCACCTTGGTTAGCTCCTTTATAACTTGAACTAAAATCAGAAGTGGATTAATAGCCTCATTGACATGGGAGCAACTAGATGCCTCAGGTGGGAGGGTGCTACTTCACTTTTGTCTTCCTTTTGGGCTTCCCAAAGAGAATTTGCTGATGAGTGTGGGAGCAGAATGATGCACTAGGTAGGCCTTTGGTCTGATCCAGCAGAGCTATTGTAATTTTCTTATATTGTTTTATATTTCAAGTAGAGTTCCAGAGCTGTTCCATGGTATATTGTGCAGTGAATTGATTTGAACATGAAGATCTTTCAAAGAAAAAAAAATCACAGAAAGTATGTGGAAAATTGAAGCAGATTCATATCTTTGTTTTTTAAAAAACCAAGCCAAGCCAAAAAAGAGGGGAAGAAAAACAGCATTGCTGGAAAATCCTCCTCAAGGAAGCATTCACTACACCTCCTTCTCCCATTTGTTATTAGAGCAATGGGGCTTTAGACAATAAGGGTTCCTTTCCTGTCTTCAATGTCTCTAGAACTTTCCACTCTGCTAATCACCCAGTTGTAATGCATGGTGATCAATAAATCCATGTATCTAAACAACCACACAATGTGACCAGAGAACCTTCCAGGTGTGTCTTCAACCACATAAAAGATGTCTCTTTCTCTTCTTCATCTCTCAAGATGGTGAATGCCAACTTTGCTAAGTTGCCTCTCCACATTATTTGAAACCCCTCTAGGTAGCCAGGGCTTAGGCAATGTATGTATATATGTTTTGCATATAGTTTTCAATGTAACCAATAAAGTTTTTTTTAATTAAGTAATTTGAATACTGCCTGTTTGCTTCACTTTACTGAAGCTAGCCTCAAAGAGACACAAGAGATTCCATGCTTTTGCTTGTGAACTCTGCTAAAAGAGACTGAGGGTGCATCTACACAGAAGAAATGGTGCAGTATGACACTACTTTAAGACCTGTGGCTTCATCCTATGGAATCCTAGGATTTGTAGTTTTACAAACTTTGTAGCCCTTTGTAGCCTTCTCCACCAAAATGTACTGGTGGCTCATCAAACTACACATCCCGTGATTATGTAGGATGAGCCATGGCAATTAAAGTGGTGTCAAAGTGGCATTATTTCTACAGTGTAGTTGCATCTTCAGTCTTAACTGAACAAGTCTTCATCTTTCCCTCTGCCTTGTGCCCTCTTGATGTGTTAGACTACAATCCCCATCATTCCTGACAATTAACCATACTGTCTGGAACTGTGGAAAAACGAAGTCAAAAATGTCTGGAGGGTTCAGATTGAGGTTGGCTGGCTCAGATATTCAAACTGTTTATGAGCCAGGGCTCTCCAAAGTGAAATCCTAGACTGTGTTTTGAAATCTACAGATACGTAAAGCAGTAGCTTTTCAAAAATGAGTGATTCGTCAATAAATAGCTACTTTCCACCCATACAAGCCTGAGATTATAAGGCAAGTCACTGAGGTGAAGTCAATGGATATGAATTACAGGTAGGCAGAAATGACAAGGCTTCTCTTTTAAGAACGAAAACAGAAAGAAAGGATAAGGATCTGTGTAGACCAACTTATTTTACATAGGCAGTTGACAGTGCCACTTTACCAATTCAGCTTTAACAAAGTCCAGAGAGCTTTTGAAAACTGGCATATTGTCTACTACTGCAAGAATATCATTATCCTTTGTGTTGGCTTACTTGAATACTTAGGGCACTCTTTCCATTAAGCCTTATTGTTACAAATTAGGGAATCTTTTTCCGTTTCTTGCTCTCAGTTGGAGTTCTAATGCACCTAAGACATTGCCAGAGTTGAGTTGTTACCATATTTTCTAAGATTCAGCAGCTACACTAAGAACAAAGTCAATGCAGTGAGAAACCAGAGCTCTGCTTGTGTTCATAAAATGTGCTCAGCAAAGCCTTTATTTTTTCCCCCTTCTGCCTCATTATTCAGCACACCAGTTGCCTCTTCTCCAGCTGGAGTCAACATTCTAATAAACTGTGGAGCTCAGCCAAGCATTGCTACCAAGATAATGTGGCTTTTCAGAAAGTCTAAAGAACAGCCAAACAAACATGAAATCCTTCTCAGTGGATGGCCTGAAATTTTAAGGGTGTTTGCCATGGGGGAAACTTAAATTGGACTGTAATGAGGATTTCAAATTTACATGGCTAAAAGACATGGGAGGGGGGAAAAACAGGGAAGAATGGAGGGGAACACTCTTCGCCTGCCAAAACACACACACACCACCAGTACCACTGAACCCCCCCAAAAAAACCCTTAGGATAGGAGTTTTCTCCCAATAATTATTTTCTTTCTCTTTTTGCTTTTTTCCTCTAGAGAAGAGCTTTCCCTTCTCTAGGCTATGACCACAGCTTGGAAAAGTTGTTTTTTGAACTACAGATGCAAGCATTCCTAGTGTTTCTCACTGTAAGTCAATTTGGGTGAATGTGTGTGGTGTTAGTGAGAAACAAACAACACTGACACCCTGACAATGGTGCTTCCACCTTCAACCAGCTGGTCATCTCTTATCAAAGCTCAGAAAAGTTACTTTCTTAGAATTCAATTCCCAGAACCCAGCACCATCAGCAGCAGGGCCACCCCTAGTTATGTTAGTTAGGGATTCTGGGATTTATGAAAATAACTTTCCCAAATTCTGCCCCAATAGTACACTCCTCTCGTATATTCTATGTTTATAATATTCATGAATGGAAGGAAGAGCTTAATATTATCACATATAAAATGATCTTAGACCATTTGGTACATCTTCCATGTAATGCCCTGTTGGAGAAGAAGAAGGATTGCCAAATTAAAACTGTAGAGGATTCCTGTACTTTTAATGGTTGTGTAGAAGATGGGGTCCCCACTTGAAGGCACATACACATACAGAAGAGGGAATTTTAGATGGTGGTTGCTATCTGGCTCCATGACAAGCAACACCTGCTGAAATTCCATTTTAAACTCAGCCTTTGAAAGTGCAAGAGCCCTCTCAGTTTTTCAATCTGGCAACCCTAGGCACATCTTTTAAGGCCCACTTTTAATTCATTTGGATAATTGCCTTGCCTGTTGAGTCATAGCACTGTCATGCATGAATGAAAAATGCCATTTTTGGTGGAAGGAGATGCATATATGACTTTTCTTTCCAAAAAAGAGTTACACAGCTTAGAAAATAGAAAAATAAACACTAAGAAAAAATAATAATCTGTCATTAGAACACAATCACCAGACTTAAAATAGCAACAAGAGCACTAAACACACACACACACACAGAGCCAACAGTAACCATAAATAAGTTATATTAAGCAATAACAAAATTACAATGCTTGTTTAAAAAGGAAAGTTCTCAGTGTTTAGTGGAATGTTCATAGAAAAAGAGAAAGCTAACCATTTGGAGCAGGGAATTCCATATAGGGGTACTAGCACAAAGAAAATATTTTATCCATTGCCATTAACTGTATGTAAGAAGGCAGTTGCAAATGTGAGAAGACCATACCAGAAGATCTTAGGGATGTGTAGAGGCCCATTGGAGGAGATTGCTTTTCAGTTATCTAGAGCCTAAAGTTGTTCAGGAGTTAACAAACAATAACCAGCTCCTTGGGTTATTGGCGCAGTTATGCTACATGAGAAGACTATTAATGGCAGTTAGGGAATCATGGGAACTGTATTTTATTGTGGCACCAGAGCTCTCTGACAGAGAAGGCTCAATGTCTCAGAAAAAAACCAATTCCCATGATTCCCTAGCACTAACCCTAACCCTAAAATTGGACTCAATTTGCACTATTTCTGGCAGTCTGCAACCCCCCTTTGATAAGTTTATGAGAACTGCAAATATTCCATGGAAGACAGTTTAGAAAATGCTAGCCAAAATGCTGCTTTGGAAATGCTATGGGGCAAGTGGGCAATTGATCGGATACTTGGAGACTTCAGCATAATTATACTGAGACAAACCAGCTAGTTGACATGAAAAACAAATGTAACATTTCAAAGGTCTTCCTAAGACTATAATGGGCAGAGCAAAACAAAAATTGAACTAGATTGCATCAGTTCCTTTGCAAATGAAAACCACATAAAGGAAAAAAAACTCCAATAAAGGCTGAAATTCATTAAGATATTCTGCATGGTATGGCTTTGCAGTGGGATTTTCATTTGAAAATAGCCTAAAACTATAGCGACAATAAAGGAGTGATGACTCAGTATTGTCGTAAATCTGACATCAGTAGTTTGAGATTTTATTGGTCCACCATCAATTAGTATTGCATATGTTGAAACATCATAGCAATAGAAATGTATTTATTTATATGTTTACTTACAATCTTGACTTCAGGAGCCAGTGTACTGTAGTGGCTTGAGTGTTGGCATATGACTCTGGAGACCAGGGTTTGAATCCCCTCTTAGCCATGGAAACCCCAAGTCACACTCCTTCACCCTCAGAGGAAAGCAAAGGCAAACCCCCTGTGAACAAATCTTTCCAAGAAACCCCAGGGTCACGATAAGTCAGAGATGGCATGAAGGCATACAAGAACAACAATCCTGCCTTCCACCTCTCTTAAAATTAAAACAATTTTAAAAAGCAACTAAATAAAAGAACTTGCAGAATATCCATCTTTTAAAAGCCCATCCCTCCACAACCAGTCAGTTGTGAAAAGTCCACTTACTCATTTTTTGAAAAAATGGCTTATGGTATGCCTCTGCTTCAAAAATGGTCCCTCATGGGCCTAAAATAGCTTGGGATGCTGCAGTTCTAGGCCTGTGTGGTTCCACTCTTCTCCCCTTGCTGCCTGCACTGGGTCTATTTTCTGCACTTAAGCAGAGGCTGGATGATCTGTCTGCTCAGCACTGGATATTCTACACTGGTGATTTGGGGTACTCAGACTAGATGACGTCTGGGACACAAATGTGGTGAAATTACTTCCATATTTTGTAGACAGTGTAAAGAGTCTCTGTTTGTTTTTTTTAAATCAAAGTTAAAAAATCAGACTGTGTGGCTCTCTGAGGTCTGCAACGGTGTGTGCAGCCCCTGGACTTTGGGTAATTGCCCATCCCTTGTCTATAGTCAAGCCCTATAATATAAACACACCTCCATTTAGACTCTTTAGATACAGAGTCACAATTTATGAATTTACATTGTTTCTCAAACTACACTGCCCATCAAATAAAATGGAAAAGGGGATGGAGAAATAGACTGATAAGGAAACACTAGTAGCAAGGAATAATTTACTACAGCATTGAGTAAATGACAGAACACTACTTTTTTAAGCCTACAGATCCCAGCTGCTTAAATGTCTTATTAGTAAGCAGCCAACATCTGTATATTTTGAAGGCTTTATACTACTGAGGACTAAATGCCTTGGACAAATAAAAGGGAGGGCCATTCACTTCCTGCCTTGTTTAGTACTGGATTTGAGAACAGAAGTTTACAGTCTCACTCAACAGAATGAGGCATGGGAATGAAATAAATCCAACAATGCTAACTTACACTTACTAGACCCTTGCCCTTCCTGGTTTATCAAACAGGCCGTGAGTAGCAGTCATTACCTCCCTACAACAAGGCAGAATTCCAACATGCCTAAAGGAGGCCATTGTGAGGCCTTTGTTGAAAAAGCCATCCCTGTATAGGTATTTATCATCTAATGTCAAACCCACCATTTTGGGGCAAGATACTAGTGCAGGCAGTAGCCTCCTAGTTACAGGGGTTTCTAGATGAAACAGATTATCTAAGGGGGGTTGCAGACTGCCAGAAATAGTGTGGATTCAGTCCACTTTTAGGGTTAGGGTTAGTGCTAGGGAATCATGGGAACTGTTATTTTTCTGAGACATTGAGCCTTCTCTGTCAGACAACTCTGATGCCACAATAAAATACAGTTCCCATGGTTCCCTAACTCTAACCCTAACCCTAAAAGTGGACTGAATTCACACTATTTCTGGCAGTCTGCAACCCCCCTAAGTCCATTTCAGTCTGGTTTCAGGTCTGGCTATGGGACAGATGATCTACACAGGGAACTGGATAGGAGGAGTGTGTCCCTGTTGGTTCTGCTAGACCTCTCAGCAGCTTTTAAAACCATTAACCATGGTATCTTTCTGGTCCACCTCACTTGGATAGGACTTAGAGGCATTGTTTTACAATGGCTCCATTCATTCCTGGAGGGATGAACCCAGAAGGTGGTGCTGGGGGACTCCTGTTCAATCCCCTGGCCATTGTCCTGTGAGGAAAATCATGGTTCTGTTTTGTCTCTCAGCATATGCATGAAACCACTGGGAGAAGTCATCTGGAGTTCTGGAAGTGGTGCCATCAATGTGTGAATGGCACCCAACTCAACTACTCTTTTCTACCATAAACCAAGGAGGCTGTCCTGGTCCTAAACCATTGTCTGTTATTAGTAGGACTGGATTAGGGTAAACAAATTGAAACTTAATCCAAACAAAGAGAATTCAAATGTATAAATTGGGGGTTTGCTTCTCTCATTCTGGTGCTATGCATGTTTACCTGAGAGGGAACATCATTTCCTTGCAAAAAAGAATAGTGCATTTTAAAAATAAAAAGAACATAGGTAGTGTATGCTGGCTTTTATAGAAATCTGGCACTCTACATCCAAAAATGACCTCAGATTTGCTCCATCATGTAGATCCCCCCCCCACACACACACAACTTGCTTGGACAGTTTCTTTGTTATACTACATGACTGAATGAAATTTGTTGTTGTTAACTGCCCTCAACTCAGGGCGACCCTATGGATGAGACATCTCCAAGACCCCCTGTCCTCCACTGCTCTGCTTAATTCCTGCAACCCCTTAATACCCGTGATCTCCTTAATAGAGTCCATCCATCTGACATGTGGCCTTCCTCTTTTCCTATCTCCCCACCTTTCACAGCATTATCATCTTTTCCAATGAGTCTTCTCTTCTCATGATGTGTCCAAAGTAGGACAGCCTCAGTTTGGTCATCTTGGCTTTCAGGGAGGTTTCCAGCTTGATCTGCTCTAGGACCCATTTGTTTGTCCTTTAGGCTTTCCGCAGCACTCTTCAGCACCACATCTCAAATGAATTGATTTTCTTACTATCACCTTTCTTAACTGTCCAGCATTCATATCTATATATGGTAATAGGGAATACTATGGCTTCTTTGATTCTAACTTTTGTGCTGAGTTGCATATCTTCGCATTTTAGAATCTTTTCTAGTTCTTTCATAGCCACCCTCCGCATTCTTAATCTTCTTCTCATTTTCTGACTGCAGTCCCCATTTCGGCCAATGTTTGATCCCAAGTTTGATCCCTGCAAAAACATTATCCTGCAAAGCCTAAGAAAGAGGTAGCTTGTTGTACTGTAGTTTGTTGTGGCACCAGAGCCAGCGAGCTCCCCTCTGGTGCCACAGCAAACTACAGTTCCCAGAATTCCATCTCCTGGAGCCGGGGCAGTTATAGGTGTCTCAAAAACGGATTATTTCCACGGTGCGGATGCAGCCTGGGGCTTATTTGGTTATGGGCTTCAGGTATGGAACAGGAGGAGAAAAACCAGTCTCCCTGGCAAGTTCTCCGCTGGAGAAGCTGACCGTGGGCTGCTGGAGGGAGGAAGAGAAGGGAAGGAGGAGAGGAAGGGAGTTGTTCTTGGGAATGCAAGAGCATCCCTTCCCTTCCCTTCTTTTTTTTCCATCTGTGTGATGCTAGATCTCCTCCTCCTCCTCCTCCTCCCCTTCCTGGGGAAGCCTGGTCCAAACTGCTGTCTTCTTGCGCCCCCCACTGCCGGCGAACCGCAGAGATCAAAAGGAGCCCCAGGGCCAGGAGAGGACGCCTCTTCCCTCTCTCTAGCTGGGGACTCTCTCTCTCTCTCTCTCTCTTTCTCTCTCTCTCCTCCGGCTTTCCCTGGTTCTCTCCGAAGCCTACCGTCTTCTTTCGCCTGGGCCAGAGGAAGCCAAACCCTCCTGCCACTTGCCCAAAGACAGGACAGGACAAAGAGGCGGCAGAACCAAAGGGAGCACCTAGCCAACCTGCTCCGGAGGAGAGATCTAACCCAGGTGCCCAGGAGGACTTTTGAGGGATTTCAGGGAGGCAGAGTGACCAGGGGTCCTCCTTTTCCCGGACATGCCCTACATTCCCGCCTTCTGCCCAGGAGGAGTTCCAAAACGTCCTCCATTTTGAGCAGGACTAATAAGGATGAATTGATCTTTCGATGAGTGTTTTGAGCTTTTCTCTGGTCATGTCCTCCGTTTTTCCTGGCATGTCCTCCATTTTCGAGGTGCCTTGTCCTCCTTTGCGGTGAGGATATCTGGCCACCCTGCAGGGAGGGGATGGTGGCTCCCGTTACTAGGCAAGCCCTGGGAGTACCGAGAAAGCTTTCTCAGGAGGACACCGTTTTTTAAAAAACGCATTTGTTGTTTTAATGTCGGACTCGGAGGGAAAAAAAAGAACGAGAGAGAAGGCCTCCGCAAAATATATTCACACATACACATGTGTCTCTGTATTTCAAAATACTGTCTTTGTATTTCAGACATTCGCTCCTCTGTCCTCCAACTTTCCCGGAAGACCTTAATAACAAGGCACAGACTATATATATGGAACCTAAATAGACCTGGAGCTACTCAGACTTTTCTAAGAGGATCAGAGGCAGCGTATGTACCCCATCGTTCCGCATCCTCGCTTTTGAGTTTCACCTAAGAAGAGTTCGGTGTTGAGAACTCGCCTTCAGACGTGCTGCGTTCCCTCATGACACGGAAGTGCTGTGGCTCGATTAGCTTTACCTGATAGCTTCTTCGTAGGATGTGGAAAGGATTGGCATGAGATTACTTTTTCCATTTTCCTTTGCCTTGTATCAGATGCTTATTGTGGCCAAAGGGGGATTATGCTTATGTGCAGAGTATGCTATATGTACACTTTCCTAGGAGAAAAATCCACTAAACTCGGGGGGATTAAGTTTAAAGCATGCGTAGTCTTAAACTGCTAGAAATGCAAGTAGAAAAGGCAAAATAACACCATTTGTAACGAGCTCCTGGAATTTGTGATGCTAACCTGTCTCTGCGCTGTTGTTCTTTCTAGTCTTGTTCTCCAGTTCTATTCTCACAGTAGTAAAGCTGGACTATGTGGCATGAAGGTTTAAACCAGGGGTAGGCAACCTTCCCCCTTTAAGGGCCGAGGGACTTCAGCTCCCAGAATCCCAGGAGCTATTGGCCAACATGGGACTATTGGCCAACATGGCTGAGGCTTCTGGGAGCTGAAGTCCCTCGTCCCTTAAAGGGGAAAGGTTGCCTACCCCTGGTTTAAACCATCAGCGTCCATTGAGTAGCGTGACAGATTTGTTGTTTTTGTTAACCGCCCTCGAGTCGATTTCGACTTCTTGTCGTCCAATTTCATTCTCCTTAATAGAGTCCAACCTGTACTATTCTAACTTTCGCGATAGATACTAGACTGGGAACCCACTCTGGATCCACAGGTCGCCTCACCTTACAGGGCTTCTAAGCCAGTCCCTCTCTGTATCTCTCTCTTTTTCTCTCTTTGCCTCAATTTATCATCTCTAAAATGGGAATGTTAACTGCGTAGGGAGTAAGATGGTTGATGTTGTGTGCTTTCAAGTCGTTTTCTGCCTATGGCAACCCTATCATGGCTGATTTGTCTGCAAGATTTGCTGGGGGGGGGGTTACCGTTGCTTTTCTGAGAGAGTGTGACTTGTCCAAAGTCGGCCGATGGATTTCCATGACAGGGCGGGGATGTTGAACCCTGGTCTCCCGGAATCCTAGGGCCTTTGCAGACTGCCAGAAATAGTGCAAATTGAGTCCACTTTAAGGGTTAGGGTTAGTGCTATGGAATCATGGGAATTTTTTTCTGAGACATTGAGCCTTCTCTGTCAGAGAGCTCTGGTGCCACAATAAAACACAGTTCCCATGATTCCCTAACCCTAACCCTAACCCTTAAAGTGGACTCAATTTGCACTACTTCTAGCAGTCTGCAAAGGCCCCTAGTCCAATACTCAAACCACTGCACCACACTGTCTGGTCACGCAAATTACTTCTTTGGAAACGAGTAAGACAAGCCTTGTAAGGCGCATAACACGGCTCACGCCAGGGAAACCTAAGGAATGCCTGCAGACCGGCCAGACTAACCATTTATGCAGCCTGTGTTCACTCAGAATAAATTCCACCGTGTTTAATTTATCACAAAGTGGAGTGTGGGTTGCAGCCTTCCTTCTGTGGCTTTCGAAAGCGGAATGGATAGACACTCTTCCATTGATGTGAGTGGGACTTTAAAAATTCAGTTTAGCCTCGATCCTCCTCTATAATATTGTTTTTGAGCCGCAGCTAACTGGTGTGGATGGGTTCTTGATTTTAAACAGAAAATGTGTTCAATTCCTCTCCGAATATTTGGGCATATTGTAATGGCGTGGAAAGAAAAGCTGCTTGCCTCCTCAATTTAACCATTTATTTGACAGGAATTGCCTTTTATTATGTGTGTGCCTGTGAGTGTGTGTGTTTACTCCTCCAAAGCTTCATGGCCAATTTTAATCATTCTTTTATGGTTTTATTGTTGGTAATGAGGGTAATTTATTAAAGCAAACAAGCCTCGAAACTTCAGTCTTACTTGATGAGGGTTTTATTCGAACCTCGCTCATTCCTGCTTCTCTAGGCGGCTTCTGTTTTATGCTTGCGCCTGTTAAGAAACTAGAATGAAACTGGAGCCGAGTCTGGGATAAGATTTCCCTTGGAAACTCTAGTAACATGTGTTAGGAAGTTTTTTTAGAAAACTGTTCTAGTTTTTTGTTTTGTTTTGTTTTTAAAGATCCATCAGTCTTAAAATGGAAACAAACTGAGATTGGCAATAATAATAATAATAGCTGTCTGCTCACAGGTAACTTTAGTGGGGCTTATTCTCAAGAAAGCGGGTGTAGGGTTGCAGCCTTAACTTCCAAGTTTTTCCTCCGAAGTCTCTTTCCAGCAAAAATTATCTGGTAATCTTATTGGATATGAATCAGGTCGTTTACAATAGTATGTTCTCTGAAGCAGCTTTTGTTTTTATATACATATAAACTTGGGAGACTCAATCAAGAATTGTGGCACAGAGACGTAAATAAATGAATTCAGCATAAACCAATTCACATCTTCATTTGCCTTTCAGGATCGGGATCAATTTGTCTGTCGCGGTCTTGGGTTCTGCTTGAGGCTGCGAGTGTTTTGATAATAGTCTTCCAAAGGCTTTGGAGGCGAGAACTGTGACTTGTGAGGTTTTCGGAGGAACGTGGCATTCAATGACCTGATTCAAATCCAGGAAAAGGCTAGGAGCCGTCCATTCATGAAACCAGTCCCAGTCAATTCACATAGCACTGCAAGACAGACTCCAAATCACCCACAAAGGAATCTCACAGAAAATCACAGAGTGAGCCGTCTGCTATCCTTCTTAGGACTCATCCTGCAAACCAGAGGATCGCCTCCTTACATAGGATGACTTCCAAAATGCTAAGAAACACACACACACACACACATAATATAATATAATATAATAGTATTTTATATATATATATATATATATATATGTGTGTGTGTGTGTGTGTGTGTGTGTATTTCTTGCCTATGGCAAGTATTTCTTGCCTATGATATAATATAATATAATATAATAGTATTATATATATATATATATATATATATATATATTAGTATTTTGGAAGTCCTCCTATATATATGTGTGTCTATCTCTGTTTATTAGTATCGTGAAAGTTCATATATATATATATATATATATATGCATGTGTGTGTGTTTATTAGTATCTTGGAAATCCTCCTATGCAAGGAGACGACCTTCTGGTTTGCAGGATGAGTCCTAAGGAGGGTATGAAAACTATGCATTTGAAAGGAAAGCAAAGACGTTCTTTCCATAGCGCCTTTTATTGAACGAAATGTCATCCATGGAAGGAGAAGGCTTGATAGTTCTTGGCTAGGAACTCGGGAAAGACAGCAACATTTTCGTTTCACCAACCCTTTACCTAAGAGTAAGGTCATATATTAGGAAAATGGTGTGGTTAAAAATGGTAAGGTTATTTAGTTCAGCAGCAGTAGCAGCAAGCGTGGACTCCACAGGTATAGAGTATAGTAAAAAGGGCTAGATCTGAGTTTGATGCCCATTCATTCACCTCTTTGAAGGCCACAAATGTGCAGATTTCAGACCTCAACATTTAATTCAGATGAAAGGCTCCAGGGGTGGCGTTTTGCCACGTTTTCAACTGCAGATTGAAGGAAAGGCTCGAGCTTTGATCGGCTTCTCGGGGATTTAGTGACGCAGACTCAAAGCGTGTGATCTTGGATCGGATGTCGCGCTCGGAGGTGTAAGGCGAGTCGTCTGAAGGAACGGGGAGCGAATCCGGGTGAACGGAAAGGAAAAGAGGAATGAATCCCCGACACAAAGGAAGAGAAGAGGAACAGCTGCTACAGCAGGGGAAGGGCCCTGATCCGCAAAGAGAAAGGAAACTTTTGTGGATGGAGGAAGAGGAAGAAGAAGAGGAGTGTGTGTGCGTGCTGCCCTGAATCCATCATACCCAGAAGGGGACTGCCAGAAATAGTGCAAACTGAGTCCACTTTAACTGCCCTGACTCAGTGCTAGGGAATCATGGGAACTGTAGTTTATTGTGGCACCAGAGCTCTCTGACAGAGAAGGCTCAATGTCTCAGAAAAAAATACAATTCCCATGATTCCCTAGCACTGAGCCAGGGCACTTAAAGTGGACTCAAATTGCACTATTTCTAGCAGTCTGCAAAGGCCCATAGAGGGCTAATGCTGAAGGCCTGAAACCCACCCCCCACCCCGCATTATCAAGCAGCACCAAGGATCAGGGCCACCAAGATCCCTGTGCAGCTGAGCCTCCTCAGGAAGTACCAATCCGACCTCTCCTCCTTGATAGTTACCTTTGCATTCGCCTAATTGTTGTGTGCCTTCAAATCGTTTCCGACTTATGGCGACCCTAAGGCAAGTCTATCACAGGGTTTTCTTGGCAGGATTTGTCCAGAGAGGGTTTTGCCAGTGCCTCCCTCTGAGGCTGAGAGAGTGTGACTTGTCTTAGGCCAGCCAGTAGGTTTCCATGGCCCAGCGGGGATTCGAACCTTGGTCTCCAGAGTCATAGTCCAACGCTCACACCACTACACCACGCTGCCTCTGTGCTTAAAACGGCCTAATATAGCTTCCTATTCCCTTGGTACCTTAATTTTAGGCTTTCATCGATTTTATGACATTTTCTCTATATTTTATTTTTGCTATTTTTAAATGGTAGTCTTTTAGCTGTTTCAGTTGGCAAGTTTTTAAAAATTATTATTCATTTTACTTTGTTGGGTTGTTGTTTTTTACTGCTTTACTGTTTGTTTGTTTGTTTGTTTTTGTTTTTTTTTAAACATACATGCAAGTAGGCAAAATTCATAATAACCTGTCTGGAAGTATTGAGCACCTTTACATTAAAAATTATCCCTGCCTGAACTACACTACCTTTCTAACTGGAGCCTCGACATTTACAAAATCTTGCTTTGTAAGCCTTCGAAGAGGCGTCTGTTTACCCAGAAGGGTCCAATCCCACCCATGTTTACTCTAAAGTAATCTCTATTGAATTCATTGAGGATTACCTCTCGATACGTGTCTTTAAGAGTCCTCAAAGGCGGTTTATATCCTCTCCGCTCGAAGGAGAGGGATGGATGGCAGCCTTTCCCACTCTCTTTTTCTTAAGAGAAAGAGAGAAAAGACAAAGGAAAGGTGAAGTGGGATACTGCTTCTTTTTGTCTCTTCTGAGCAACAAAAGCTGAAAATATTATCAGGAAGGAATAGAATCCACCGAAATGGTGATGATGCCTTCCTATGTTTGTTCCCAGAAAGGAAACCAGGAGATCCATGCATTTGGAGCTTAGGTATGTATGTTTACTCAGAAGTAAATCCTATTGGCCTTGTTAGCTGCGATTTGCGGACCAGAGAGTTTCGGGCCAAGGAGACCCCAGGGGTTTGGATATTCCGACCAATCTTGTTTGAAATTTAGCAGCCCGAGGATCACAAAGGTTCAAAACACACTGCAGAAACAATTCAGTTTGAGACCGCTTTAACTGCCTTGGGTCTGTGCTAGGGAATCATGGGAACTGTATTTTTTCCTGGGACATTGAGCCTTCTCTGCCAGAGAGCTCTGGTGCCACAATAAACTACAGTTCCCATGATTCCCTAGCACTGAGCCAGGACAGTTAAAGCGGTCTCAAACTGGATTATTTCTGCAGTGTGTTTTGAACCGGAGTAGATTAAACAAGAGCTCACCTTCCTAGTTCACTCCAAGTCACAGTGAAGGTAGCTCTCCATTCTTCAGAGATTATTTTTTGTCCCTTCCTCTTTTTTTTCTTTGTTAAAAAATTTATGATCAGATGCCTCAAATGGAGATAATTTGCAGAGAGAATAGTCAACAAAACGAGGAGGAACATACTTGCTCAGGTGTATGGCATGCTATGCTCAACTGGCAAGTGTCGTTACATGTTTATGGCTAAGGGAGAGAAGAAAAGTGAATTCGGAAGCCACAAAGGTCATGAAATGACAGAGGTATAGCTATAATAAATAGCAGATGATCTGGGAAGGTAAGTAAGGAGTGCATCCACCGCAGAAACCACGTAGAACAAGAACCAATGGATTCAAATTGCAAGAAAAGAGGTCCCACCTAAACATTAGGAAGAAGCTCTTCATGGTAAGTGCTATTGGATAGTGGGATAGACTCTCTCGTAGGGTGGTGGGCTCTCCTTTTTTGGAGATCTTTAAGTAAATGTTGGATGGGCATCTTTCCGGAGTGCTGTAATTGTATATTCCTGCATGTCAGAGAGTTGGATAACATGGCTGTTGCTGCTCTTTCAGCTCTATGATTCTATGTGTGCATCTCCAAATATTGCTGGATTTCGATTCCCATCTTCACACACCGTGGGCCATGCTGGCTAGCGCTGTTGGAACTTGCAGTTCAACAACATCTGGAGGGCTACAGACTCTCCATCCTTGATATAAAGTGAAGAGATTGTTTATGAAGCCACCTCTTGCTAAGCCTTCAAAGCTATCTCTTGCTAAGGGGCTCCAGCTCTTTGACTGAAGATACTTCCAGGCTTTTGTCCACATCCAATTTTCTGGAGCGGTTTCATATGGACCGCCCAGGAGTTATCAAAACCTTTTGAGCTTCAGTTTTCCCCTCCTTGTTGTGTGCCTTCTAGTCGTTTCTGACTTATGGAGACCCTAAGGAGAAACTAGCACGGGCTGTTCTTGGCAAGATTTGTTCAGAGAGAGACTTTGCCTGAAGCTGAGAGAGTGCGCTTCCAGTGGGTTTCCATAGCCAAGCATAGCCGTAGACCAACGCTGGCTCTCTTTCCCTTCACATCATCTCCCTTTCCACATAGAAATTCAGTGCAGCTTGAGGCCAATTTAACTGCCCTGGGTCAGTGCTAGGGAATCATGGGAACTGTAGTTTATTGTGGCACCAGAGCACTTTGACAGAGAAGGCTCAATGTCTCAGAAAAACCTACATTTCCCACGATTCCTTAGCACTGATCCAGGAAAGTTAAAGTGGCCCCAAGCTGCATTATTTCTGGCAGTCTGTAAAGGCCCTAATTCCTCCGCGTGTGACTATGAGCCTTTACAGACTGCCAGAAATAATGCAGCTTGAGTCCACTTTACCGGCCCTGGCTCAGTGCTAAGGAATCATGGGAACTGTAGTTTATTGTGGCACCAGAGCTCTCTGACATAGAAGGCTCAATGTCTCAGAAAAAACTACAGTTCCCATGATTCCCTAGCACTGAGCCAAAGTAAAGTGGACTCAAGCTGCATTATTTCTGGCAGTCTGTAAAGGCCCCAAATTCCATAGGAGGAGGACCGTGGTCCAAGCGCAGGATGAGGACTCCTTCCCTTTATGGGAAACCCATCCGTGAAAATGTGGTTTGAGCCTCCATATGCAGCACCACTATTAGAAGAGGGATACAGGAGGAAATGTGATATAATTGACGCCGTGAAGCATGAATGTATGAAGTTGAGGGATCTTGTTGGGGATGGTGGGAATTGTTATCCAATGCACCTGATAGCATCAGTTTGGAGAAGGTGGTGTTAGAAGTAAGCAGCCCTTCTTTCTGGATTCCCTTCCCCTGATGTCAGGGTGAAGGTAACGGAGTGGTAGTGGGAGTACAGTAACTCCCCAGAAAGCGATCAAGAAGACTTCAATTCACTTCCCTTCTCCCTCCTTGTGATTACTTCCATGAAAGCTAAATATCTCGCTTCAGATGAAGAAAACACTTCGGGCCTTTGCAGACTGCCAGAAATAGTGCAAATTGAGTCCACTTTAACTGCCCTGACTCAGTGCTAGGGAATCATGGGAACTGTAGTTTATTGTGGCACCAGAGCTCCCTGACAGAGAAGGCTCAATGTCTCAGAAAAAACAACACAATTCCCATGACTCCCCAGCACTAACCCTAACCCTTAAAGTGGACTCAATTTGCACTATTTCTGGCAGTCTGCAAAGGCCCTTCCTTTCCAGGTGTCCACTGTCGCCTCAGGAGTCTTGCTGCAAAGGTCTGAGAAACCATGGTGACATTATTTTTTAGGAAATACAAAATCCACCTGGAAATTCTCCTGCAGAAGACCTACCAAAGCGCAGAGATCGGGAAAGGGACTCTTTTGGACTACATCGCTCATAATTCCCACTGTGCCTGTGGATTCTGGGAGCTGTAGTCCCAAAGACCCACTTTTCCAAGCGGTGCTGGAGTGTGTGGAATCTAAGGGCTCAGAGGCAGCCTTGGGTTCAGGGAGTGGCAGGATATACAGCCACGCCAGCCTGTGCAGTGGTTCCCAAGCTTTGCTTGTTTTGGACTTCAACTCCCAGAAGCCCCAGCCAGCTTGGCCCACTGTCTGGGAGCTAAAGTCCAAAACATCTGGAGGACCAAAGTCTGGGAATCACTGCATTTCTGGGCTATTACTCGAGAAACCTCTTGTCAGCAGCTCTTCTGGTGGAGGACAGAGCTGGACATGCCACACATGACTCCAGAAATAAGCAAGCCTCAGTCTGTTGTAGTTTGGAGGACATTATGGCATCACCAGTGTCAAAGTATCCATGCAGACAACCCCCGCCTTCCGGCAGTCAGACCCAATTCTAGTATTAGGCAGAGAGATGCGGTTGCCTCGGTCAGCAGATGCTTGGGGGCTGGCACCAGAAGCCTCCTGGCTGTTCTTAACTGAACTCTTCACCTATTTCCCTATGCCATAGAGACCTATCCAGAGCTCCCTTAAGAAGCCTACTGCCAGAGCTGGGGAAAGGTACATTTTTGGATCATAATTCCCAGAATCCTCCAGGAAGCATTCCAGGATTCTGGGGACCGAAGCTGTGCTATTGCTTCGGATGTGCTGCTGAAGGACATTATTCCATTGCTCACTTTCAAACGAGATTCGGCTGCCAGCTCAGTCTGCTTCTGCATGCCGAAGGGGGACGGAACACGGTCTTATCCTTTGCCTCAGGCCGATAAATAAGTGTAGTCATCCCGAGAAACCACAGAAACTCTGTCCCGTGTCCCCCCCCCCGTCCCCCTCTTCCGGACGTCTCTGGGCCAAAACACACTGCAGAAATAATCCAGTTTGAGACCTGCCCTGGCTCAGTGCTAGGGAATTCTGGGAACTGTAGTTTGTTGTGGCACCAGAGCTCTCTGATAGAGAAGGGTAAATGCATCACAAAACTACAGTTCCCAGGATTCCCTAGCATTGAGCCAGGCCAGTTAAAGCGGTCACAAACTGGATTATTTCTGCAGTGTGTTTTGGTCCTCTGATTCCAGCAGTTTGTCAGCAGGATCTGAGTAAACATTCATGTACACGCTCCACTGGAAGACACCTAGGGGAAAGAAGTGGGACCCACTGCTCTCTCTCTCTCTCTCTTTGACTACAACTCCCATAACTCCCCAACAGTTGACCATGATGACTAGTGCTGACGGGTCCTGCAGTCCAAAGGACGTGGAATGCCGCAGAATGCCTATCCCTACCCTTGTAGTTGTATCTCCACAAGTACTGAAAGTGCTTGAACATTTTCTCTGCTGTCGTTTCCAATCCGTTCCTTTCAGTGGGTTGAAAGAATTCACCTTTCCACGCTGGATCAGAGTTTGGGAAAGCGATCAAGTTTTGGACTATGGCTCTCAAAATCCTACAGTTCTAGCATCGTGCTGGTTGGGGTGGGAAATTCAGGAAGCCGGAGTCCAAAGAACTGTACCTTTTCCAAGTTCTGCTCTGGTCTGGAGATGTCTTGAAGAAGAGAAAATGAGCACCGTTGACTTCATTCAGGAATAGGCGTCCACCAGATCCAGAAAAACACCGCCCCGGAGCACCATCATGATGTTATGCAGCATCTAAAAGTGGCCAAGCCTTCAAAGAAACATGGGAGGGATTTCTATGTTCCAGAGGCTGGAATGGCGTCTCTGCCTCTTTGTTCTTGACTCCCCCCCCCCCCCCCCCACGTCCATTGCTTCCAAAGGCTGGCAGAAGAGCTCCATCCAAGCTAGAAGGAGTGAAAAGGCATTTTGGTCTGAGACATGTGAACGTGCTTAAGAGGTGGCTCACATTAAAGTTTAGAAAGAAAACCCTTTATATTGCTCAGAAAGGACTTATTTTGGAAAAGAGGTAAAGGGTGTTAAAATTATGGTTTTTGTAATTTGTGGTAAATCAGTTTAGCAGCAGCAGCAACAACAACAAGTGTGTACTCCACAGTTATTTGGAATTTTAATAGATCTGAGTTTCTGTTAAATGAACAGGATATATAGGTAGGTAAAAAGAAACTTTATTGTTACATCTAGGTTCTAGGAAATAACTATCGCAATCAGTAGAGAAAACTATACTTTGGCACAGAGGTCCCTGTGTGCAAGTAAGAATAATAATAATAATAATAATAATAATAATAAATTTTATTTTTTATCCCGCCCCTCTGCATAGCAATCGGGGCGGCTCACAACAATTAAAATACAATAATTAAAATACATTTAAGTATCCCGATCCCTCCACCCATCCCTCCCACCCCTTAAGATCGAATTAAACTAGAAGAAGAAAAGGAGGGTATGAGAAGTGACCTCTTCACAAGCAACACTGACCAAATGACCATAGGACATTATCACACAGGGGCAAATCTGCTGGTTAATCCACACAAAACCCAAACAGAAACTGGATTACTGCCCCGTGTTTTCACAAGACGTTGCACAGAAACTGGACAGAAAGTGGACAGAAACTGGTGTTAACCGAGATCTTTTGAAATTCAGTTGTTTGGAGGAAATGCAAATGTGCAATTAAGGTAAATTCGCAATTAAGGTAAATTCGCCGTAATGTGATAGCCAAATGCGCATTTGGAAGCATTTCCCCGCATTTTCCCATGGTTCCGTGGAGTCTCCTTCCCCCTCAGCAGACGGCTAATTGAGCCGTCTTGGGGGCAGGGAAGGGGAGGGGCAGCTGCACGATCGACGCCCCAACCCCTTCCCCAGGTCATCCTCGGAGCGCCGACCCTCCGCACGGCCGGTGCTCCAAGGAGGACCTCTTTGCAGCGCCGACCAAGGAGGACCTCTTTGGTGTGTCGACCGTCCGCACAGCCGGCGCTCCAAGGAGGACCTCTTTGGAGCGCTGACCCTCTGCATGGCCGGCGCGCCAAGGAGGACCTCTTTGGAGCGCCGACCCTCCACACGGCCGGCGCTCCAAGGGGACCTCTTTGGAGCGCTGACCCTCCGCACGGCTGGCGCTCTGAAGATGACCTGGGGAAGGGGTGACAGCCACGGCAAGTGACAGCCGCGGTGAGCATAGTGCGCATGTGCTAGAAGATCATTTCTAGTACATGTACAGGATTTTTTCACTGGTGTGTGAACGTTAAATGCGGTTTCAGCGGGAGCTTCCCTTAATTGCACAATTAAGGTAATTACATGTGAAAAACATTTGCGGAATCAAGGTTTATTTTCGGTTTATTTTCAGAATTTGTCATTTCCAGTTTATTATCGCTTTGTGGCCCACGTGTGATAACGTCCATAGAGATATTCATCAGTGTTCCTCTGTAGAGCACCCCTTTTCAAGCAAAACAGAACTACACACAAGCATTGATGCTAATACTCCAACACCACTTCTCATCCATGCTTGTCTTCATGTGACAAAATTCATCTTACTTTTCAGAACTGAAATTGATCTCTAGGTAGAGGCTTGGTATAAACATCTGCAGGCATCTTCTTTGATGTAGAAAATTCATGTGGTACTTCTGTTCTTGCAATGTAGAAAAAACGTAGAGGTGGTACTCCTCTATTTGATCAAGATGAGCATCTGAGCTATGGTTCTGGAAACCTGTCTGCTTTCTTAGTTACGTCCAGTTCCAAACCTGGTTCTGCTTGCTCATTCTCCCCTTCTGTTTGTGTAGTCACTTCTTCCTCTTAAAATCTAGGCCAAATTTCCAGTAGCTGATCTATATCATGTGTCTCTGTCTGTGTGCAATCTGTAATTGCACGTCATGCCTGATTTCTCACTTTCATGAAAGTATACAATACTTCTCACTGTGATTTTTCCTGTTTTGGGGTTCAGGATCTATATCCTCTACTTCCAGCCTCATACTCCATCGTTATGCTTTCCTCCACTTTGTCATCTATTGTGGACCTTCTCTCTTATGGAAGATGAGCATAGGCTAATGAATCAAAAACTCTGATATGGTCCATACTTGGCCTTCTGTTGTGCCATAGTTCAAATGGGGTTTTATTGGTTGTCTTCATTGGCAGTCTGTTTTGTAAATATGTTGCAGCCATCACAGCCTCTCCCCAAAATTGCTTGGGAAGTCTAGCATCCAGCAGCATGCATCTCAACATCTCTATGAGGGATCTGTTCTTTCTCTCAGCAATCCCATTCTGTTCATGCAAGTAAGGAATGTAATGTCTATGTTCAGTTCCCTGTTTTCTCAAGTATGTCTGCACTTAATTGAGAGATACTCGCAGGCGTTATCCATTTGTATAGCCTCAGGTCATTTTCCACATCTGGTACTAACCATGGTTACATATTGCTTCAGTAGCACACAGACCTGACTCTTTTCTTTTAATAAGTATGAGGCATTGCAGACCAGCCTAAAGGGCTGGCCTGGGAGTGGAGTTGGGGTGGGGCAGCTGCACACTGGCCGCCCCAACCCTAGCCCAATGCCATCCTGACAGCGCACGCCCGAATGCACAGCGAATTTTGGAATTTTAATAGATCTGAGCTTCTATTAAATAAAAAGGATACATAGGAAAGTAAAAAGGAACTCACTTTATTGTTACATCTATGTTCTGCAAGTAAGAAGAAAAACATCTTTAGAATCAAAGCCTGGTTTCTATGTCCATGCTTGGTAAGAGCAGAGACGAAAGTGTGCTAGCAAACAAAGACTCATAAAACTTTATTACTCTCAGAAAAGGAGGATTATGGGAAGTGACCTCTTCACAAGCAACACTGACCAAATGACCATAGAGCTATACATCAGTTTTCCTGTGTAGAGCACCCCCTTCTGAAGAAGAACATAGATCTACACACAAGCATTGATGCTAATACTCCAACAGAGGGAATAAAAATAATGCCACAGAAAATATTTGCCATCAGAAAGCAGAGCACGCACTTGTTGGCTGATTCCTCCTGGTCTGGAGGGGACCTCTGATTTATTTCAGAGGAACAAATTACAGAAACTGCACAAAATAAGTCTTTTTTTAAAATGTATTTTCTGTAAGCCTGACAAGTTAACATCACCATCTACTCTTTGGACAAATCCTCCGTGATTTCACAATCCCCTCTGCCAGTATCACAAAATCTGTACTTTCTGGTGGCTTCCAGCTTCCAATTTATAGTTCTCTCAGCCCATTTTACAACCCAACACAACAGAAATGACACAATAATTCTAAAGACACACAATGGGATCTATTGTTTTACAGCTGAGTGAGAAGGGAACCAGAGCCTGAACCAAAGGTTTTCTAAAGGGTGCCATAAAAATATGATATGGTAAAAGTTGTTGTGTGCAAAAACCAAACTGCACAACAAGAGGGAAGGTAGGGAAAAAAGTAGGGTTAGCAGGTGTATGAAAGCCTTGCTCAATAACTCTGTGTTTCTGTGTTTCTCCTGTCCACTTATGGTGACACCATGAATTTCATAGGGTTTTCTTAGGCAAGGTATATTCAGAGGTAGGTTTGACAATTTCTTTTTCTGAAATATATTTTACAGTACTTTGTATTCTTTGGTGGTCTCTCACCTAAGTACTAACTAGGGTTGGCCCTGCTGAACTTCCAAAATCAGCTGGGATCTGATGTCTTTAGAATATTTAGGCCTTCTGCCCAGAAACTGCTGGATCTAAATTCTTCCAGTTCCTGAAAATTCAAACTTCTGTATGAAATCTTCTGGTGTAATCAACACCAGCATGGTATACTGGTTTGAGTGTTGGACTAGGATTTGCAGAAATTAGGATTCCAATCCCCACTCAGCCATAAAACCTTATGGTCAAGTCACATTCTCTTCTCATCATAGAAAGGCAATGGCAAATCTCCTCTGAATAAATCTGGCCAATGCTCAAGCCCCAGAACAAAAATCAACAACAACTGGATGAGATTTGCTTTAAAAATGGTCAGTTCATGTAGTATTTGGTGAAGGTCTCTGCAGGGTCTAAGAGCAGGAATGGAGAAGATTTGTCCTATAGGGCTGCAATTCCCATTTGCCCTAGCCAGCATGGCCAAAACTGAGGGATGATGGTAACTGTTGTCCAACAACATATGGAGGGCCATACTTTCCTAATCCCTTTCCTAGGTGCCAAAGAATGATCATACACAAAGCAGCTATTAATGAGTACTGTGCATTTATTTATTTATTTATTTATTTATTTATTTTTGTATGAAGTAGGATTTACAGTGTAATCTGTATATCCTGGCCAGTAGCCATGGTGGCTGGGAGATTCAAGGAGTTCTAGTTCGAAAAAGTAATTTCTCCAAATTCTGTTTTGAGCAGAGCTGTTCTGAGTCTTTTGATGCACTCAAGTGCTCAAAAGGGGAAATCTAAAGGAATGCACTTCAAACATCTAGAACCTAAACATAAAAGAAATTTTTGATCACCCTTTGCATTTAGTGTAATAACTGGATCAGTTTTTATTAGTACCAGAGCCAGAATGGTGTAGTGGTTTGAGCATTGGACAACAACTCTGGAGACCAGTATTCAAATCCCTGCTTAACCATAAAAATCCACTTGGTGATCTTTGACACATCACACTCTCAGTCTCAGAGGATGGCAATGGTAACCTGCCTCTGAAGAAACTTGCCAATAAAACCCTATGATAGGTTCACCTTAGGGTTGCTCTAAGTAAAAAATAACTTGGAAGCATACAACAACAAAATCATTATTGCATACAGTGCTTTCTGCTGCTTTCACCAAGGTGAATACAAGAGAGAATGTATGATAAGTATGATAAGCAGTAAGTGGGTTTTGGATGTGATTTTCAAAAATATATTCTCTCTTGTATTCACTTTGTATGAATATATGGTTGTTAAAATTATTATTTGGTTATTTTATGGGTAAATCAATTTAGCAGCAGCAGCAACAGCAACAACAAGTGTGTACTCCACAGGTATTTGGTAAAAACAACTAGATATGAGCTTCTGGTAAATAAACAGGATACATAGGAAGGTAAAAAGAAACTAACTTTATTTTTACATCTAGGTTCTAATGAGCCATTTAGTGTTACCTGGGCCCATAACCTGCTAATGAGGCATTTAGTGTTACCTGGGCCTATAACCTGTTAGAATTATGTTTGTTTGTTTTAATTTGTGGTAAATCAGTTTAGCAGGAACAGCAACAGCAACAAGTGTGTACTCCACAGGTATTTGGTAAAAACAACTGGATTTGAGCTTCTAGTAAATAAACAAACATACATAGGTAGGTAAAAAGAAATTTACAGTACTTTATTTTTACATCTAGGTTCTACAAAAATAACTAATCAGTAGAGAAAACTATATTTCGGTACAGAGGTCTAAATAAATAGCTGACCGCCATGTGTGCAAGTAAGAAGAAAAACATCTTTAGGAGCAAAGCCTGGTTTCTGCGTCCATACTTGGTAAGAGCAGAGAGGAAAGTGTGCTACCAAACAAAGAATCATAAAACTTTATTACCTCAGGAAGAAATCCCCAGGAAGAAGAGGGGTATGGGAAGTAACCTCTTCACAGACACACTGAACAAATGACCATAGAGGTAAATCAGTGTTTCTGTGCAGAAGACATTGCCCCTTCTCAAATGAAAACATAGATCTACATGCAAGCATTGATGCTAATATACCAACAATTGTAGCATTCTATGTATTGCTTATTATATAGATTTATTTTGAAGAAGGCCACTTATTAATATCCTGAAGAAGGTTGTTTTTTAAAACAGGGTACTTGGACCTGCTACCTGTTGAGGTTCTATCAAGCTGCGCATGTTCATTATACGTGTGACTTACATGCAGCTGTTTGTCAAACTCTAGTCTAACTGTAGAGCTTCAGTCTAACTGTATACATTTCATCTATGTGCTATTTACATGCAACTGATTGTTATACTCAAGTTTAACTGTACATGTCTTTAATAGATGTTATTGAAATACTTGGTTGTTTGCTGTATTACTGACTTGTCATTACATGTAATTCATTATTCAGTCTTATCCATAATAGCTCAATTTTGCTTATATATCATTCTGATTCTTTCAGACCTATATTTCTTTGTTCCTTCCTGCAGTCTGATCCCTTGGCACTTTGGGGCATTTAAATCTAGATCCAACCCATTATGCTTGGCAACAACAGTAATTGATATCATGCTGAGCAAAGTTAGGTGCTGCACAAAAATCAAAAATAAAATGATATCCACAGAGTTACAATCTAAACTGAAGAACAAGATCCATCTGAGTGATAAACTGATTTAGTGGAGATGTACTAATTCTTGTATGTGTACGTGTTCTGTAAGTGTTACAAGGTGCACTGTTCAGGTCTTGTGTAGACACAGTGCCACGGCTTTCTTGAGTCAATCTATTCATCTATACCAGGGGTAGGCAACCTTTTTGAGCCGGGGGCCGGGTTGCTGTCCCTCAGACAATTGGGGGGCCGAAGCACCTAAAATAAATAAATAAATGTAAAAATAAAAAGTTTTTAAAAAATAAAAAAATATGCATGCACACTCTCTCAGCCCTAGAAAAGCCATGGCAAACCCCCTGTGGAGATTTTGCCAAGAAAATCCCAAGAACAAGTAATAACAACAATAATTAATATCATCATGGCAGGCAGTGGTGGTGGCAGGCTGTGGCGGCAGCAGGACTGGCCTGGGGCCGGTCCAAAGGTCTCAGGGGGCCGCATCTGGCCCCCGGGCCTTAGGTTGCCTACCCCTGATCTATACAATAGCCTTTTTCTTTTCCTACTGCCTTCTACCTTACAAATAATTATTGTCTTTTCTAGTAAATCACCTCTTCTCATGATATGGCCTAAGTAGGACAGTCTGAGTTTAATCATCTTGGTTTCTAGGGACAGTTCAGGGTTGATTTGCTCTAGAATCAATTTATTTGACTTTTCTTGCAGTCCACAGTATCCACAGAACCTTTCTCCATCCCCACATTTCAGATGAGTTGCTTTTCTTCCCTGCCCAGCTTTCACAATCGTACATGGGAACTGGAAATGTATTAGCTTGATAATCCAACATTAGTATTCAATGATACATCTATATAGTTCAGGATCTTGTCTTGTTCTTTCATAGCTGCCTTTCCAAGTCCTAGTCTTCTGATTTTTGGACTGCAGTCTCCATTCTGATTAATGACTGAGCCAAAGTTTGGAAAATCTTGAACCATTTCACTGTCTTCATTGTCAACTTTAAAATTATGTAAATCATCTGTTTTCATTATGTTTGTTTAATTCATGTTCACTTGTACACCTGTCTTTGCACTTTCTTCCTTGAATTCCTTCAATAATTGTTCCAAGTCTTTCCTATTTTATGCTATTAGTATGGTGTCCTCCATCTTAAATCACTTACGTTCCTTGCTCCAATTTTCACACTTCCTTTCTCCAGATCTAATCCTATTTTATGCCTGATATTTTCAGCATACAAGTTAAACAAATAGGTGATAGAATACAGCCTTGCCTGTCCTCCTTGCCAATTGGAAACCATTCAATTTCTCTGTATTCTGTCCCGATGTAAGGTTACCATCAGGATAATCAAATGTTATGGCACATCCATTTCTTTAAGAGTGATCCACAGTTTTTAATGATCTACACAGGAGCCTGAGGCTTCACAAAGGAAAGAGACATGCTGGATTCCAAGGAAACATCTTTTTTGGATTGCAAATGAACATTAAATTTCCTTGGATTGCAAAATTTTCCAGCAACCGCATGCCAAAGAAGGAGGAGCCAACCTGCAGATAGTCCTCCCCTAACATCTGAACTGAGATAAGAAACAGAAAATGCAAGCCCAAGACTAACATCTTCAATTTTTTCTCCTGTCTACCTGATGAAGAAGCCAATGTGACTTCGAAAGCTTGCAACATGTAGTTGTGCATTTTGGTTGGTCCAATAAAGGTATCATTGTTTGGATGTTTTTGGATTTTCTGTATGGCCAACACGGCTACCCCTAGATAGAGGCACATTAAATCCCTTTTGAATGTCTTTTACCACAAAACCCAATGTGAGACAATCCGAAATGAAACAAGAGATAGACCCAGAAGATGACATTCCCAGGGCAGAAGGCACTCAACAAACTACTGAGGAAGAGCATAGGACAAATGTGAGTATTCTACTACAAATGTAGAATTGTAACCCAAATGAAAGAGTTTCACCTTTGTTGGATGTAAAACAAACAAACAAAGAATTAAGTCCCAGTCCATTGCTCCCTATTGTTAAAGTTTCCCTTGCTGCAGCAAAATTTGTTATCTTCAATTCCAACCCCCACCAACCCCCCCCCCAAAAAAAACCCCACCACACACCATGTTCAGGAATAGCCGTGTTGGCCATGCATCAAAATACAGCAAAATACAAAATCAACAACAGAGTGATACCTAGTATTCTGTCTAGTTTTAACAAGTTTTAGAGATCTTCCACTGGTATCACCCCCTGCTCTCAGTACTACTGCTGCCCAGCATCTATTCAGCAAATTTAAAAAAGCCTGTCTGATATGGGAGACCCTACTAGCTGCACTGCTATCATCAGCAAATCTCTTGTTTCCAAGGAGCATGAAATCCCACCACCATGGAAAGATACTGCCATGTCGGTGCCATGGCAGGATTAATACAAATATCTACTTTCAGTACAACTTTTAATACCAATATCTGCTTTTAATTATTTTATTAAATATATTTCTCTTGGCTGGTATCCTTTTGGGATCCAGGTTCTACCTGAAGACAGTGTTGTTCAGTTGCAGTTGTCTTATTCAACTATATATGGTGCCATTTTCAAGATCTAGATTAATAATCAAAATGATCATAATCACTATTAATACAGTACCAGTGTATTTCCAAGCATAATTCAAGTACAGTCCTTTAACCTTATCAAAGATCCATATAAACTGTAATTACTGGAATTACCACATCCATTTTATGTCAATGGGACTTATTTCTATGCAACATGTACAGGTTTATAGTTATGGTGTAGGTTAAGTACTCTATTTCCTCATCTATAAATGTAACGGATAACAATAAACTTCTTATTGGAAACATTGCATTTCAAGACTCTTGCTGGAGAGTGCTAAGACTCTCTGATCTCTGAAGGAGAAGAGCATAGGCAAACCCCATTGTGAGTACATCTGGTGAGGCCCTGTGGGAGGGAAGTACTCTGTGGTCTTTTTCAGATCTCTGATAAGTCCCCCCAAGAATCTGGCTGAAAATCCACAGAGGCAGTAGACCACAGGATTCTTCACTGGTTCTTCTATGAAAGGCAAAAACTGTCACAAGGTACTAGATGCTTTCACAATTTCATGGCAACTCTTTGACTAAGGAAGTTTTCAGTAGTAAACATGCCAGGTCTTATCAAAGACATTTTGGTGCCTGAAACAAAGCATTAAATTGGCATTCCATTCCATTCACAAAACAGAGAAGCATCCTGGATTGGCACATGGCACAGGAAACTGGGAGATGTCTTCCCAAGGATGATAAACTAGATACAACAAAATACAAAATCCACAAAACAGTGATACTTTTATTGGCCAACCAAAATGCAGACAATACATTATGTGAACTTCAAAAGTTTCACTGGACCAGGGACAAAGGACAACAAAAGATGGGTGATAAAATTTCAACTCCATTAACAACAGAAAAGTAACTTCACTTGAGATCCACGCTATGCAACACTAATTACTCTTTTCTTAGGCAGAGAACATTGACTTTCTCAAGAGGTAGATGGACTGTTACATTTGGAAAACCTTTAGGTGCTGTATGGGTGAAACATACCAATTGTAGTCCAAATGAAACTTTCACCTTTGTTGGATGTAAAAAAAAAAAAAAAAAATCAAAGAATTAAGTCCCAGTCCATTGCTCCTTATTGTTAAAGTTTCCCCTGCTGCAGCAAAATTTGTTATCTTCAAATACATAAAAATAACAACAAAACAACCCATATTCAGGAACAGCCTTGTTGGCCATGCAGCAAAATACAACAAAATACAAAATCAACAACAGAGTGATACCTTTATTGCCCAACCAAAATGCAGAAATTACAACATAAAAGCTTTCAAAGCTTCACTGGCTTCTTCATCAGACAAACATGCTAAAAATCATATGGGAGCAGAAAAATGACAATGCTAGAATCACAGGCCCATGCTTTATCTCAGAAGTTATTTATGTTGTCAGTCAAGATGGTCTAAGGGGATATCAATGCAGGTTATGGTAAGAGTGAAGGAAAGGCCATATGCCACAGAGATTTCCCCCCAAAAGAGCAGAATGCCTGGGGGCTTAGGAAGAATGACTGCAGCAGCTACTGTTGCTCCTATGCCTCATCTCATCTAGTTGTCTCACTCTGCCAAAAGGGAGAGCTGTCCCTGATCCCTATTCAAAACAATATTGATGATATATGTCCAAAGTTTACATGTTATCCTATACACACACACACACACACACACACACACATCCTAAGGAATCAAAGTTTGGAAACTTTACTTCATGGGACCACAACTCCCAGGTTCCTGCAGACACCATGACAAATGGGAATTGTTGTCCAAAACGTAACTTTCCCAAGGTATGGAAACTTTCATATAACTATTGTATAAACTTCTAGCCATCTTCTCACTGCACAGCATTAGTATGTGTTTTAGAGAAAGGGGGTGGAGATGTGTCTATGGAAAAGGGAGTAGAGCCAGTACATACCAACACCCTAGCAATTCCTGGCTGCAGAAGTAGCCTCAGGGTCATTTTACCAGCTGGTCTAGATTACAGTATAGAAGATATATATGTGGTTTAAGTTGTTATGGACTGAGCTGGTGTGGAATTGTCCACAGCAGCAAAACATATAATCTCCTTAAATGGCATTTTATTCTCCTCATAATCAGGCATCCATTGTAGCAATGTAGACAACAGCAGAACTGATATGAAGATATGCTCTTTGGGATATAGCAAATCCTCTTTCTTGACAGAAGAAATATCTGCATGTATCTACAGGCATGCTGAGGAAATATAAAATACAACTCCATTCCCCTCCCCACCCCTTAAAATAACTCCAAATTCCAAAAACCATTAAAGACCCTTTGCTATAGGCCCTGTAACTCCAGTTGTTATAACTTTTATTGCAGGAGTTCATAGAAAACCTTTCCCAAACACCTTACAAAGGCTGACCACATCCTGGCTAAGACCAAGTGTTGTGTGATAAAATGTCTGTCTGGAACAAACCACAGCAGATTCATCACAAACAGACTTGTGCTGGAAAGAGTCCCTTTGGTTAGTCCACAATAATCAAACTACAGGTAGGACATGTTTGGTCAAAAAAGAGAGTTTTAAAAACTCACTCTGCCTGTCATATACTGTTTTTATTCTTGCCCCAGTTTGGAGGACTAGAGCTCCCAGAATCTACCAGCTAGCCTTGTGGCCATGCCAGCTCTCCTAAAGTAACATCTTCAAACTCTGATTCCAGAAGGCTGTGTGTCTATTCCAGAGCCATCCTATTGCCTTCCCATGCCTTGCAAACTTCCTGCTATTTCTTCGTACAAAAGTCATCTGCTTGCTAACCACATTGCAATTGCTATAATGTGTGATGTTTTCTCAGCATTTGCTCTATGCACAATTTCAAAAAGGAAAAACTTGGAAAATAAAATGTGTGTTATCCACCTGCTGTGAGTCCTTTCACATATGCCAGACCCTCAGCTCTGAGGCTTTTACAAACCATATTCCTAAATTCCTACCATTCACATTCCAGAAGCAAATGTTAACCTTTCTCTTATTTTTTCATGGCAATGAAACAAGAACAATGTTGCTGATTTAACCGTTTCCCAGTATGTACATACTACAGTTGTATCCTATGAATGCACTGGTAAACAGAAGGTAGCAATAGAACTGGGCTATTAATATTAAGGTATTATGTTCGGAACCTGAGTTTATGTTTCACACTCTGGCTGCTCAGACTTCGTCTATTAATCAGTTGTCAAATATAGGACAGACTTCAGGCTTATGGGATCAAGTCTGTATCCTATATGAACCCTGAAATTGTCGTCATCATCATCTTTATTTATATCGCACCTTTTTTCCAATATCAGAACTCAAAGTGCTTACAAATTAAAACAAATATGATATATTTTAAAACTTGCAAAACACCAATGTTAAAATGAAATTAAATTATCAACATTTAAAAGTATTTAAACACACACAAGAAAAAAATATAAAAAGCAATTTTACAGACAGTATCATTAAGTATCATTAATATCAGTATTAATAAGATGAAGTATCAGTATCATTAGGGATGCAGTGGCTTAGTAGTTAAGACACCAATTCTGATGATCACAAGATTGGAAGGTTGGCAGTTTGAGGCCCAAGCACTAGTCCCAGGTTCTGCCAACCTAGCAGTTTGCAAGCATGGAAATGCAAATAGATAAATAGGTACCACTTCGGTGGGAAGGTAACAGCATTCAGTGAAGTCATGTTGGCCACATGACTACTGGAGTTGTCTTTGGACAGCACTGGCTCTTTGGCTTAGTAACGGAGATGAGCACCGCCTCTACAGTCGGTTTTGAATAGACATTTACATCAAGGGAAAGCCTTTATTTTTATCACTACCCTATTCAGTGTGGTGTAGTGGTTTCAGCATTGGACTATGATGCTGGAGAACAGTGTTCAAATCTCCACTTGATCATGTAGACTCACTGGATGATCTTGGACAGGTCACATGCTCTCAGTCTCAGAGGGTGACAATGGCAAACCCCCTCCGAAAAAACTTGCCAAGAAAAACTCATGATAGGTTCACCTTAGGGCAGGGGTAGGCAACCTTTCCCCTTTAAGGGCCGAGGGACTTCAGCTCCCAGAATCCCAGGAGCTATTGGCCAACATGGGACTATTGGCCAACATGGCTGAGGCTTCTGGGAGCTGAAGTCCCTCAGCCCTTAAAGGGGAAAGGTTGCCTACCCCTGCCTTAGGGGCACCATAAATCAGAAATGACTTGAAGGCACACAACAACAAACAACATTATTTTAAAAGCAACTTCTTTTTAAGGCCCACAAAAACAAACATCATAAAACAGTACAGCAACTTCTTAAAAGCTGTTTCTTTTTAACAACCTTCATTCTCAAAAGTCTTTCAGAATCATCATCATCATCATCAGCAGCAGCAGCAGCATGGAAAGACAGCAAGGAGGAAGCTACTCTAGCCACCCTAGAAATGGAGTTTAAGAACCTAAGGGCAGCCATTGAGAAGAGCCTATTTCTTGTCCTCATGAACTATCCTTGAAATCCACCAGCCAGAGCTGGGGCAAAAAAGTAGCACAAGTAGCTGTACATACACTTAGTATTAAGGTACAGGATGCATCTGAGCACATGCCAGATTTAGGAATTAGTGATCAGAAATCATAACCAGGTCCTTTCAAACACACACACACACAAAACTCACTCCCCCCCCCCCCCCGCAAGCATCCTTTTTCAGAAATCTAATTTGGATAATGAATTGTTTTGTAGTTTTGTAGCTAATCTTAGAAAACTGGAAGTTAAATACACTTACATATTTACTGAAAATCACAGGTTAAAGATGAAATCTTTCCCACATCAGTAAGGGCCTTTGCAGACTGCTAGGTGAAGTAGTGGTGGTGGTCGTAGTAGTAGTAGAAGCAATAGTAGTAAAAGGAAGAGGAGGAGGAGCATTACTTTTCTTTTTTTTTACTATAGTTTACATGCTGGGGAATTTTGGAAGCTGTAATCAAAAAAGTAAATTTTCCAGTCTCAGAGGAGGAGTGGAGGTGTATATGCTTCATATACATTTTGAGGTTTTTAATCCAACAACTCTGTAAAGAGGAGAAACATTATGATCCCAAGGTTTCAGATAGGGTAGAGGTCACAAGAGGATGGTTGCTTTATGGGCCTTTGCAGACTGCCAGAAATAGTGCAAATTGAGTCCACTTTAACTGCCCTGGCTCATTGCTAGGGAATCATGGGAACTGTAGTTTTCCTGAGACATTGAGCCTTCTCTGTCAGAGAGCTCTGGTGCCACAATAAACTACAGTTCCCATGATCCCCTAGCACTGAGTCAGGGCAGTTACAGACTTTCTAGCTGATGCCTCATATTTTCACAGACTACCCCAATTGCTACTGCACTACGCCATGTAAGGAGGTGGAGAAAAGCCTCAAGCATATGACAGAGGTGTAATATGCATCATCAATAGTTTCATGTCAATAGTTTCATCTTTGTTGGAAATCTTCCATATCAGACTGGAGGTGGAGGCTAATGTTCTCAAATGCTTCCTGCTCTTATCTGTAATTTACTCCCTGGAAAGCCTTCACAATAAGATGCATCTTCCATGTTAAATTAAAAACTCACTGTGCAAACAGAGTTATCATGTTATGATATACTAGCAGCTTTCTGTCATGCTCCTTTTTAATGTGCAATGAGGTAGGATTGTTTGGTGTTTTTATACAAGTTTGTTTGCTTTTTCAGTAATTTGATTGTCACATCCACAATCTGAACTGGGCAATTCAGTAACATGCAACAGTGTTAACTCTATAGCTGGACTTTTTGTAGAGGGAGGTGCATGGCACAGTGGTTTGAGTGTTGGACTGGAGTTCAAATCCTTACTTGGCCACTGGGTGATCTTGAGCAAGTCACACAGTCTCATCCTTCAGAAAATCCATAGGATCACCTTAGGGTTGCCATAAGTTGGAAGCAACTTGAAGGCACATAACAGCAGCAGCAGCAACAACAAAAGCTGGGGAAATTCAGGGCTTGTGACAAGAGTCAGGAACTTAAGCTCTCCTGTCTACTCCCTCCATGTGTGGAACATCTTTATGAATGAGGTGACAGTTTGATGACTACACTGAAAGTTTCTTCCCTTTGTTTTAAGTGCATAATGATGGCTGCAAAACACTTCACCAATCTTTCTACAATGCTAGGCTGAAAAAGAAGACCTGTTTACTTTTGTATCAAAATTCTACAGCAAAATTCTGTGAGAACTTACTATTCTTTTTTCTTATAAGTGGAAGGAATCCATTTCCAGGAGTAAAATCGGATGTTCTTTTGTACCTAGGCTTTTCCTGAGATCTAGAGCCCTTTTATATTCTGCACTTATAGTGCTATGATTCCACTTTAACTGCCATGGTAACTTTTTATGGAATCCTGGGATTTGCATTTTAGGGAATGACATTTAGAATTCTCTGTCAATCAGCTATTCTGGTGGGAATAGCATTTGATCCTTTTTGGTGAGTTTATACATACGTCGTAGCGTTCTGTTGTTCAATAGCTACCACTGCATGCTTTGCAAGAATGCTGTATAAAATTGGTTTCATTGCTTGTTAAGCAGCAGATCCCACATGACCTTAGAAGCTAAGCAAAGTCAAACCTGGTTAGTATTTCGATGGGAGAATACCAAAGAATACCAAATGATGTAAGCTATATTTCAGAGGAGGGAGCTGGCAAAAAAACCCTGAGTATCCCTTGGCTAAGTGAACCTTATAAAATGAATTGGGTTGCCATAAGTTGACAGGTGATTTGGAGTCACATATATACAGACATTGGAACTTGGACTTTTTAAATTATTTCATTTATATGCTGCCTTTCTCCCCAGAGGAACCCAAGGCAGCTCACAGATAAAACATTTAAAATCTCAATAAAATTTAAAACAATTAAAACATCTACACCCAGTATAAAATCACATAAAATATAAAAAAGTTAAAAACAAACTAAAAAAACACCTGCTCCATAAAAACTGCCCTGCTATGCATTATATACAAAATGCTTGCCTGCATAAAAGAGTTTTTACTTGCTGGTGAAAGGCCATCATGGAGGGGGCCAGCCTAGCCTCCAGAAGAAGGGCATTCTAGAGGGTGGGAGCAGCCAGCGAGAAGGCTCTCTCTCATGTCCTCACCAGGCGAGTCTAAGATCTTGGCAGGGCTGAGAGAAAGCCTTCTCCTGCAGATCTTAGGGCTCTCACAAGCTCATATGGGGAGATAGGGACTCTCAAATAGTCTGGACCTAAGCCATGTAGGGCTTTATAGGTCATGACCAGCACTTTGAATTGTGCCCGGAAACAAACAGGTAGCCAGTGAAGCTGTTTTAACAAGGGAGTTATATGCTCCTTGTAATTGGCCCTGGTCAGCATTCTGACTGCGGCATTTTGAACCTGCTGAAATTTCCAGACAGTTTCCAAAGGCAGCCCCATGTAGAGTGTGTTGCAGTAGTCCAAACAGGATGTAATCAAGACATGTGTCACTGTAGTCAGATCTGACATTTCAAGGAATGGGTGCAGCTGGTGTACAAGTTTTAGCTGTGCAAATGAACTCCTGGCCACTGCTGAGTCCTGGATATCCAGGCTCAGAGTGGAGTCCAGGAGGACACTCAAGCTGCAAGCCTAAGATTTCAGGAGAAGAGTAACCCCATCCAGCACAGGCTGAATCCCTGTTCCCTGTTCTGCCTTATGACTAACCAGGAGCACCTCTGTCTTGTCTGAATTAAGCTTCAATTTGTTTGCCCTCATCCAGTCCATTACTGAGAAGCAAACATTGGTTCAGTATGGAGACAGCTTCCTTGGAATCAGATGGGAAGGAGAGATAGAATAGAATGTCATCCGCATACTGGTGACTCTGCACCCCAAAACTCCGGATGATGTCTCCCTGTGGTTTCATGTAGATGTTGAATAACATGGGGGACAGAACAGAACCTGAAGAACCCCATAGGCCAATGGCCAAGGAGTCAAACAGGAGTCCCCCAACACCACAAACTGAGTTTGCCCCTCCAAGAAAGACTGGAACCATTGCCTAACAGTACCCCCAAGCCTCATCCCAGAAAGGCAGCCCAGAAGGATACTATGGTTGATGGTATTGAATGCCACTGAGAGATCCAGCAGGACCAACAGGGACACACTCCCCCTGCCCAGTTCCCTGCATAGGTCATCCACCAAGGTGACCAAAATTGTCTCCATCCCATAGCCAGGTCTGAAGGCAGATTGAAATGGATCTAGTTAATCCATTTCACCAGAAACCCCTGAAGTTGGGAGGCCAGCACTCACTCCAGAACCTTGCCCAATAATGGAATATTAAAGACTGGCCGATAGTTATCCAAAATAGTGGGATCCAGGGCGGTCTTTTTCAGTAATGGCCTCACCACAACCATGACACAGTGCTGGTTGGACTTTCAAGCCAGAGTCCACCTAGCACTGTGTCATTAAATAAACTGCTGAGTTCACTCTACTATCAGACTACACTCATGACCCTTAAAGCATTTAGCATTTACATTTCTATACCACTTCATAATGAACTCAGCACTCTCTAAGCAGTTTACAATCTGTAAGCCAATTGCCCACAACAAGCTGGATACTCATTTTACCAATCTACAAAAGGATGGAAGGCCGAGTCAATCTTGGAGCCCTGGGATTGAACTCACAATATTGTGACTGCAGTACCTGCATTTAACCACTGTGCCACCAGAGCTCCTTAAAAGATTTTTAAAATCCCCTTCAAGAATGACTGGGCCGCTGCAGGCTACTGCAAAGCAAGACTGGTTGGTTACTGTATAGACAGAATATTTGACTATAAAGGCCTTTGGACCATTTTATGTGTGGACCATTTTATGTTTTCAGTATTGTCCATGAGGACTATTTCTAAGCATTCCTGCACATACTCTTGGCCCTTTACCCAGCCTTACCACATTGTTTCTAAGAAAGTCACACATACATTGATTTTTATGGAGATCCATGGTAGGTCTCCCAATACCACAGCAGCCCCAAATATCCAAACTCCTCTGGATATTCTTGGGAAGCAGGGGGATATTGGAACATTAATGTCTGAGTGTGTGTGTGTGTACACTTATCCTAAAACAAATTCTAGAAGCTGCCACTTATAAC
Source organism: Phrynosoma blainvillii (assembly GCA_026167975.1). Classification (NCBI taxonomy): domain Eukaryota; kingdom Metazoa; phylum Chordata; class Lepidosauria; order Squamata; family Phrynosomatidae; genus Phrynosoma; species Phrynosoma blainvillii. The sequence continues at coordinate 48,864,073 of JANUYF010000005.1, read as the reverse complement.
ATGTATTAGAGAAGTTGTCTTTTCAACCTCTTTTTTTCTACTGGCTAGAGAGAACATTTCCTCTGAGCATGTGAAAAATGAATGTTCATCTCCAATGGTCAGCCAAGCCTCACCCAACATATGAGTGGCAAAGTTAATATTTTGCCTGAAGGGAGCAAAGCTGTTGTTGATGTTGTTGTTGATGTTATATTTATTTGTATCCTGCCCTTTCCCCAAAAGTAGGACTCAGATTACAACATTAAAAAAGTACAATTAAAGACATACCAAAATGATACATTAAAATAGAATTAAATTATTACAATTTTAAAACAGATTGCATGTTAAAAGAATAAAATACAGTTTTAAAAAATGTTTCCAGAGCATTGCATTCGTGTGTGTGTGTGTGCACATGTGCAAATACAGTTACAATGAGGTGTGTGTGTAAAATCTTTCCTAGTACACTGTCACTGTCCATGTATGCAAGGCACGAGTGTCTTTATATGTAGCCATGTCAGACTAAGGGCCTTGGCATACTGCTAGAAGTAGTGCAAATTGAGTCCACTTTAACTGTCCTGGGTCAGTGCTAGGGAATCATGGGAACTGTATTTTTTTCTGAGACATTGAACCTTCTCTGTCAGAGAGCTCTGGTGCCACAATAAACTACAGTTCCCATGATTCCCTAGCACTGAGTCAGGGCAGCTAAAGTGGACTCAATTTCCACTATTTCGGGCAGTCTGCAAAGGCCCTAAAAAGTGCACTAGAAATCTCTGAGATGCTATAGCCAGATTCTGCCCAAAGGCCTTACAATTTGCAACATGAGGACCTCAAAAAGGGAAGGATTGTAGAGAAAGAGCTGTAGAAATGGCATGTTTTAAAAATACACACACACCACCACCACCACCAAACCCTCTGCTATATAGGGAAGTGAGGAAAGGATGTAGTCCAAATGACCTTTTATTGCTTTCTGTAATTGATTTTAGAAAGGCCTTCTCTGCACTGCAGACCCGGGAGTTCCCTTCAAAGGAGACCCACCAAAGCGGAGCTAAAAGTTTCTCCCGCGATGAAGTTAAACATTAAGGAAAAGGAAGGAGGAAGAAAGGGGAACGAGGGGGGAGCTCCGATCTGTGAGGTCAGATCTGTTTTGGCTGCCTGTCGCTGGTTTAAATTACCACTGCTGTGAAGGCAGGTTTACCAGCTTGGTCGCACTGAGCGCCTCCCGCGAACAGCGAGAAACGAGTTTCAACTGGAGCGCCTAAAAGCTTTTTCTTTGCATTACCCGACTTTATTACTTGGAAACTAAATATTTGTTCAAAGAGCCTCAGGAGGTGTTCGAGTACATAGGCAATTTCTCTCTCGTCTGCTCTTCCTCCTCCTCCTTCTCTTCCTCTTCCTCAAGGGACTTGGAGAGAGTTTAGATATTTCTTTCTCAAGGGACAACTGCAAGAGCCACCCATTTTCTCTGAAATCCTTTGGTAAACAAGGGATTCTTCACCTCTGTGTTCTTCTGAGGTGGATTTTTATTTTTAATCACTACACGATGGTTTTTCAAAGTGCTCGCCAGTCCTTTTTTAAAAATTGCATTTATTCATCCTCACATGCTCTAGGAGGGAGATGGGCATGACCTGATGGCCAATACAGAAATATAATTAGAAGCAGAAAATGTTCCATACTGTCTGCAAAAACAAAACCAGGAGCATATTGTGGCACAGACCATGAACTGCTGGTATCAAAAATTAGAGCAAAGCTAAAGAAGAACACTAAATCAACTACTGTGCCAAAATACAAGTGGAAGAGTATTTCCATAAAATTTAAAGATAATGTAAAAATAGATTTTCAGTATTAATTTACCAATAGCCAAAAGAACTCTGGACTGAAGCCAAGAACATTGTCAGGGAGGGATGCAAAAAGACACTATCTGTAGACAAAAAGCAAGAGAAGCCTCAATGAATCTTTTTGTGCCATCAAGGCCAGATAAGAAGCAAAAGTAAAAGGTGACAGAAATAGAGTCAGAACCCTGAATGGAACTGTTCAGGGATTTGTATGTAGGAACAGTGGACCCTTCATACATATATACAAGGGATCCATTCCGAAACCCGCCCACCTACCCCACCGCCATATATAGCAAAAAATGCGGGACCTCAAGTCCTGTGTTTTCTATGGGTGCATATTCCTGCGCCTGGTGCTGCACACACACCTACGGTGCACACGCCATTTTGAACCCCTGGGTTTGCCATCCACGTAAGCTCAAAGCTGCGGATGGCAAGCCTGCATATGATGTATAATTAGTGCAGAGAAATAGAAGAGGACAACAAAGAAAGTATGAACAAGATACCTTTTCTACAAGATCTGAGAAATCAAAGGGAAATTTAAACCAAGAGTGGGGATGCTATACAACCAGCAGTGAAATACATTATATGACCAAGTAGAAATAGAAACATGATGGCAACAATGCACTGAAGAGCTATATAAAAGAGCTGAAAGGATGATAGATTCATTTGAAGAAGAAGAATTTGAATAAGACCATACAGTTTTAGAAAGTGAAGCAGAAGCTGCACTCAGAGCACTTGGGAGAAATAACTCATGAGGAACAGATGGCATACCAATAGAGCTGCTTCAAGCTACAGAGGTAGAATCTACTTTAGTTCTAACTAAAATATGTGAACAAATATGGAAAACAAAATAATAACCCACAGATTGGAAATGCTCAATAAACATTTTAATACCCAAGAAAGGGGACATCAGCGATTTCAGTAACTGTAGGACTGTTCCATTAATCTCCCATGCATGCAAAGTGCTGCTCAAAATTCTACAATGAAGACTTTTACTATATACGGAGTGAGAAATGTCAAATGTCCAAGCTGGGTTCAGGAAAAGAAGAGGCACTGGGGATCATATTGTAAACATATGTTGGATAACACAGTGCACCAGATAATTTCAGAAGACTGTACTTTATAGATTACAGCAAAGCCTTTAATTGTGTAGATCATTAAAAACTATGGATCACTCTTAAATGCCACAACATTTGATTGTCCTGATGTGTAAGTTACTGAATTTAGCCCAAAGGGGGAGCCTTTAAAATATCGCTGTTTTGTGAATTCTGGATTTTGTTGTATTTTTTTGCTGCATGACCATTCCTGGTTTATTACAGTCAGGTTAACCCTGAATATAATAAAAAGTATCTCTCTTGTGTGACTGTAATTAATATCACTGATTGCAAAAGTGGGGTGGGACTGAGAAATTCTGGGATCAAAAAATTACTTTTTTGAGCCATGCTTGTCCTAAATCTAGCCAGTATATACAGCAGCCATAGTGGATCCTAAAGCAAACTTTTCCAGGTTCTCCCAACAAACAACCATGTGTGATCAGCATATGGGGGGGGGGGGGGAAGAAGATGGGCACTTGGCAGTTCAATGCCGGAACCCTACTGCTGGTTCCAACTAGAGGTAGCCAAACTGAATCAATTCCTGAATGACAAATACTTATATAAAGAAGTTATGTGGATCTATTCTAGTTGGGACTTGCAACAGGAATTTTAGCCCATGCTTGCCACCTTTCATTCTATCATACCTGTGCTTTAAATAACTGGTTGAGAGGCATGGATATTGAAGAAGTTAAATATGGCAATTTAACAGATTAAATATGTCAATACTGTAAGGGTGCCAAGAGCTAATACAGCTGTCAAAGATACAGAACTGCTTTCCTTCTTCAAAGCACAGCTACCTTTCCTGTTGGCAGGGATGGAGTTCAGGGAGAATGGGGAGCAATCTCTGTTACCTACCTAGCTGTCACTGTTCCATTGTCTTGGGTTGCATTTATGCTGCAGAATTAATTCAGCTTTGTTGGAAGATTTTTTGCATTCTTTCTTCCCCTCCTTAGATAGATAGATTTTTCTGCATGCAAATCCTACTGTCTCCCCTCTTGCAAACATCCCATTTGCTCCTACTGAATCACAGGGCAATAACTTTGCAAATTGGTAAACAAACCATGTGATTTAGGTCACTCCCCCTTTGGGGAAGTTCTCTCTCACACACTTACAAAGATTTTATCCTGCCCGGTTGGGTTCACCATCTTCCTCTTCTCTTAACTTTCTTTGAAAAGATGATGAGAGGGATTTCTTCTTTACTTGAACCATTCCTTACCTAAATTAGGATATAGCCTCTATGTATATGTAGATTAAAGCCATTAGTAAACTTTTGTTTAAACTGCAAGCTACTTGTGTTGTTTTTGAGTCAGTCTCAGTTCTTAGAGAAGCGTAGTTAGACAAGGACATGTTTCTGCTACTCTACTGATTTAAAGCTAACAGGCTTGGCTTTGATATTTTTGATATTTAAATATTTTTGTTTCCTTAACAAAGGCTGAAGCCTTAAGAAACTTGAATTGTTCTACATTTTTAACTGCCATGGCTCAATGCTATGGAGTACTGGGATTTGTAATTTTCTGAGCCATTTTGCTTTCTTTCTCAGAGCTCTGGTACCACAACAAACTACAGATCCTAGGATTCCATAGGAATGAGCCATGACAGTTAAAGCTGTGTGAAACTGCATTAATTCTGCTGCATGGCAGCAGCCCAGGTATTTTGGTAGGGTATCCTATGAAGATGTAGACAGAATACCAATTGTGTCAAAGATTCCATTTTAATTTCCCTGGATTCATCCTATGAAATCCTATGCATGGCATCATGTGGCCTCAGAGGGAGAGAAAGGCTGGCCAGTTCCATCAGGCCTAGGCTAAAGTAAGAAGATGATCCCTTCCTCCAGTCCACCTGAAGGGAGAGAAGAACCACTGGATTTATTCCTTTGCCCCACTGGCATTCCTTTCTCCTTTTGTGTCATGTCTTTTTAGATTGTAAGCCTGAGGGCAAGGAAATGTCTAATTAACTATTTGTAAGCTGCTCTGAGAGCCATTCTGGCTGAATACAGTAAATAAATAAACAAATAAACTAGAATATGTCATTTGGGGAAGCACTGGAACACTCTGGCAAAGAATTCCAAATATCTCATGAAGCTCCAGATCTCATAGTTCTATAGGATGCAACCAGTGCAGCTAAAGTGGTATCAAAATGCTATAACATTATAATGTGAATGGACCCCAAGAGAAATCTTTAGCTGATATAAGTTTGCCAGCCAGGATAGTGTCTAAATTTACTTGTGTTGTGTCAACAAAGAACTAAAGAAATATAACTTTCAGTCTATTTTTATTCTAATATAAAGATTAGATACGTACACTGCAGATGATTGCAATCACCACAACACCTCAGATTTGCAAATATCTGTGTTGTCACAAGCTCCCATGAATTATACTGGGTCACTCTTAATCTGCCACAGCCTTACCTGGTGTAATATGCCCTATGTTCTGCACTGCAATTCCCATCCCTCCTAGTAAGCATATTAATTTGGGTGGGACCTGTGAACACACAAAATCGGAGATTTGAGTAATAGTCACAGAGACTAATGACAACAGACTCTTATTGTGTTAGCCTATTCTGCAATGAAGAAGAAATGCTGATAAGGGAAAATAGTACACATAAACTTTCACTAGATGTGGCCTTCTGAAGAAACACTTTGTTTTCCTCCAACCTACTTTGATTCTGGATAGTTTGGTGCAGAGGATAATTTCCTTGTTGAAAAGTTGCCTCTCTTTTTTAGGAACCTTTGGTTGCATCCAAGTTTAGTCATGCCTTCAAGTTCACCAGCTGAAATTAATATGATTTAAATTAGCCCAAATTTAATCCATAAAGTGGGAGCCAGAATGGGGCAGTTGTTTGAGTATTAGCCTGGAACTCTGAAAGACAAAAAAGATTCAAATCCCTGTTGGGCCAAAGAAATTGTGATCTTGGCCAAGTCACACACTCTCAGCCTTACAGGAAGTCAAAGGCAAAACCCTCTGGACAAATTTTGCAAAGAAAATACTGAGATTCAGTCACTCTAGGATCACTGAAAATAGGAAATGACTTGAAGGCACAAAGCAACAACAATCAACAGAGTTGAGTCCTGCTGAAATCAGTGGGGTTTATTCAATTACATTTAGTTGATCATGTTATGATTTCAGTGGATCTACTTACTCTAAAAATGACTACATCTAGATCTAGCCTTATTAGGATTATGGTTTGGTTATTTGTGGTTAACAGAGTTTAGCAGCAATAAGCATGTACTCCACAGTTTTTGGTAAAGAGGCTAGATCTGAGCTTCTGGTAAATAAACAGGATACATTGGTAGGTAAAAAGAAACTTACTTTATTGTTACATCTAGGTTCTACAAAATAACTAATCGGTAGAGAAAACTATACTTTGTTACAGAGATCCCTAAATAGCTGACTTCCATGTGTGTAAGAAGAGAAAACATCTTAGTAGCATAGCTTGGTTTCTGCATCCATGCCTGGTGAGAGCAAACAGGGGTCTGAGAAGAACAAAGAATCATAAAACTTTATTATCCCCCCAGGAAGATGAGAGGTATGGGAAGTGACCTCTTCACAAGCACACTGACCAAATGACCATAGAGATATACAACAGTGTTCCTGCATAGAAGACCACACCCTTCTCAAGGAAAACATAGAGCTACACACAAGCATTGATGCCAATACTCTAACAAGTCTATAATCCATCCACACCCTACTTTAGGTTGGATGGATCTTGGCAAGAAAGGAAAACAGGCAGGGATGGGCAGAAATTTAAACATGGATAAAATGTAAACTTCCATGATCCATCTCTTTAGCCTTTTCCAGATAAAGATGTTCTCCTATTACAGACAATTCAGGTAGCTGAGGAGTGGCTCAAGCTTAAAGGAAATTTTGTACCAGCAATGGAAAAATATACTTGGGAAAAAATGAAATGTACTTATGGCAAATAGATATATATGATTTCTTTAAAAAAAAAAAAAGATGAGGAAGGGTAGTAGAGCACTCTTTTTTACACACACACACACACACTCCAGACAGACACAAGCTGTGATCTCAAGAGAGTTTTCCCTGTGAAGCCATCCATATTGACTTCTTCTATATCAGATGTAACTGGAATTCACTTTGGTGGCGCTCCAAGCTTTGCTAGGATTTAAAGGCAACAGGACAAGGCAATTAGCAGTTTGGGGCTTTGTTAGGAAGGAGATTTGTTAGGAATGAGATCAAAGCGAAATTATTTCTGTGCCTTAACGGAAGTGCTCAGATTGACTCCAGTTTTTTCCACCACCACCATATTCTTTCTTTCTTTCTTTCTTCCTTCCTTACATTTTCATAGGATGAAGAAATCAACCACCCAGAGCAAGAGCAGTGTATGTGGGAAGAAGAGTATGAAAAATATAGGAAGACTTGTAAAACTAGGGTGGTGATGTAGGAGAACATAATAGGACTGCAGATGATGTTTTGATACTCTGGATCCTCGTCCTCCTTTTTCTTCCTTCCTTCCAGTCTTTATTGAGTTTTTTCAGGCAATAAATGTCAAATCTGGGGAAGAGTGTGTGTGTGGGGGGGGGGGGGGAGGGAAATCAAGAATAAGAACAAAAAATGGTTCCAATTAACCCAGAAACAAATACAACTGGCACAGTTCTTTTAGAAGCAATTGAATGGGTGAAAACAAAATACACTAAACGTCTCTCGACTTCTTTCCTCCAGGTTTGTAAGGCAAGGGGAGAGGCCCAGCCCCTTAAAAAGGGAATTGTACATAATAAGCAAGACGAGAAAACATTTCCCCCTTGGAAGTGCGTTGGATTTATCAGCTAACAGTTCATGAAATAAGTCCTGCAGAAAATACATATATTCCTGGAATGTATGCCATACCTGGAAGACTTGTTTCAGATTTTATTTCCTCAAGGAGGCCTATTAACCCTACTTTGCACCGCTTCGACCTTTTTTTTGGGGGGGGGGGGAGGAAGTCAGGGGTGTTACGAATACCTTTCGCAGAAACCTGCAGAACTGGTGCACGTTTAATGTCACACCTCGCGCCTCGTTCTTTGTTTTGTAAAATCTGTAGGATAAACGGGTTTCTCTTGTAATTCTTGTTTTTATGTAGAAGGGGTAACAATGTGTACAATCCAGACAGACAGACAGACAGACAGACATATTTGTTGTTGTTGTATGCCTTCAAGTCATTTCCGATTTATGGAGACCCTATCATAGTCGGTTTTTTTCTTTCTTGGAAAGCTTTGTTCAGACGAGATTTCCCATTGCCTTCCCCTGAGGCTGAGAGCATGTGACTTGCCCAAGGTCACCCAGTGGGTTTCATGGCCAATATTAGTTCTCTCTCTCTCTCTCTATATATATATATACACAATTACACACACACACGTGTGTGTATTTGTGTGTGTATGGATTTCGTCACCAGCTTTGATTTCGCAGCCTGCCAAATTATGAAAGATGCTTTATAAAGATCCAACGTACCGGTATATTATTTCTGAATAATGCTTTTCGGAAATAAGTTGCTTTCTGGAAGAAAAATGTCAAAAGTGTATTGCTTAATAACTCGGTCCTGTAGATGTCTATTCCAAAGTAAGCCCCACTGAATTCAAAGGGGCTTACACTCAGGTGTGTAGCTAGAAGTTTGCAGCTTGAGATTTTAGTCTGAAACGGATTTCCATAGAACATATTGGGAGTTATTTTCAAATACAGTAGAGCTTTCTCTCGAGTAAATGTGCCGTAGGGTGGCAACCATAGGAAGTAATGCAGCTCTTCCACGAAAATCAAAGCGTTTGAATTGAACAAGTAGATCAATTAGTCCAAATGGTGCTGGTAACGGCAAAATATTAGGACTTCACTTCACTCTTGGATTTAAGCCTCTCTCTCTTTTTTTCCTTGTTCATTATTTGGAAGCAAAGACTCGCTGACATTTACAAAGAAGTAAATTAAGTGTTTGAGTGTTGCACTGTGACTCTGGAGACAAGGGTTCGATTCCCCGCTCGGCCATGAAACCCACTGGGTGACCTTGGGCAAGTCACATACTCTCAGCCTCAGGGGAAGGCAATGGCAAATCTCCTCTGAATAAATATTGCCAAGAAACCCTCATAAGTCAGAAACTACTTGAAGGCACATAAGAGCAACAACAGCAACTCAGAAGCTATTTAGAAGTGGAAACATCAGTTTTGGGCACACGTGCAGAGCATGTGGACTACAAACTGGGTGGACTCAAAACTGAATCTAATGAAATCTGTGTTATCGAGGTCCAGAGCTTGGCAAAGTTGCTTTTTCTACTACAGCTCCCAGAATCCCTCACCCAACATGGCCAAAAAATAACTTTTCCACTCTGGGTTTTCAAGTAAATCATATGCTGAAAACTCTGGGATCAGAATGGGTGGCTGGTAGGAATCGTGATCTAGACCAGGCCAAAGTTCCCTGTAGCTTAGCTTCCTTCCTGCAGTCGTACTTAGCTACTTCCAGGAAGTCCACAAGGAGAAGGAAAGCAACGCCCTGCCCTCCGATTCCCAGCCCAGCAATATTGTACTGCTTGTTACTAAAGAAGGTCAGAAACCTGAGCCTGTTCTGAGCACCAATGGACCCCTCCAGATGTTGATTGCTCCCATCTTCCACAGCGAGCATGGCCAGGAATCAGGGGTAATGGGACCTGTAGTCCATTGACATCAGGAAGGCCGCAGTTTCCTCACTTTTGGTGTACGGTTTGTTGTTAGCTGCCTTCAAGTCGACCTCTACTCATGGCGACCCTGTCTCCAAGCCCCCCATTCTCTACCTCAGGGGTAAGCAACCTTTCCCCTTTAAGGGCCAAGGGACTTCAGCTCCCAGAAGCCTCAGCCATGTTGGCCAATAGTCCCATGTTGGCCAATAGCTCCTGGGATTCTGGAAGCTGAAGTCCCTCGGCCCTTAAAGGGGAAAGGTTGCCTACCCCTGCACCTCTCTACCTCTGTAGGCTCAGGTTCATGGTCTCCCTGATTGAATCCATCCATCTGGCATGTAGTCTTCCTTTCCTTCTTCTACCCTCTACCTTTCCCAACATGATTGTCTTTTCCAATAAGTCATATGCCTTCTCATGATGTGGCCAATGTAGGACAGCCTCAGTTTAGTCATCCTGGCTTCCAAGGAGAGTTCAGGCTTGATTTGTTCTAGGACCCAATTGTTTGTCCTTTTGGCCGTCCAAGGTATTCTCAGCACTCTTCCCCAGCACCACATCTCGAATTAATTTTCTCTCTATCTGTTTTCTTCACTATCCAGCTCTCACATCCATACAAGGTAATGGGGGATATAATGGCTTGGACGGTTCTGCACAGTTGTCTATTCTTAAGACCATCCTGTCTCCACTGACATCTGTGAGGCATCACCCAATGGTTTCAGAGACCCTGGGCCGTTTGGGCTCCCTTGAGGATTGCTCTGAAACAAGACAGCGAAGGAATTACCCACTAGGAAGGCCTCCCCCTAACTCTCCCATCCCAGCGCCTGCTTCCTTAGAGGACTGGAAAATGAACCTCAAGAGAAAGTAAAAGCTGAAATCAAAGGAGCTTTTGCAAGGAGGCATGTACTGTACTGTATTTCAATAACCTCTTGGTTTAGTCTGGGGCCTGAACTGCTGGCTGCAACCGGGGGTATAAACAAAGATCTCATCCAAACTTACAGATGTATTCAAAATCCAGCTTTCAGTGTAGGCCGCCAAAGGCAAGCCAAGTAGGACAAAAACAATGACCATGGAGGGCCTACATGAATTCGAATTAGACAAAGAGGAAATTTAAATAGTCAAAGATGTTTTGTACCTGAGATCAAACATCGCCCAGAATGGAGACTGCAGTCAAGAGATAAGAAGAAGACTAGGAATGGGAAGGGTAGCCATCAAAGAGTTAGAGCAGATAGAGAAGATAAAGATATACAACTGAGCACCAAAATTAGAATCGTCCAAGCCACAGTATTCCCAGTCACTAGGTATGGATGTGAGAGCTGGACTGTGAAAAAAGCAGATTAAAAAAAGAAAATCAACTCATTTGAGATGGGATATTGGAGAAGAGTACTGAGGATACCGTGGACAGCCAGAAAGACAAACAAATGGGTCCTTGAGAGAACCAGACCAGAAATACCACTGGAGGCCAAGACGATTAAACTGAGGCTGTCCACTTTGGCCACATCATGAGAAGGCAGGATTCATCGAAAAAGGGCCGGCAATAATGCTGGGAAAGGTAGAGGGCAGAAGAAGGAGAAGTCTAGATTCAAGCAGGGAGGACACAGGCATGAGGCTGCAGGAAATGAGCAGAGCAGTGGAGGGCAAGGAGACATGGAGATGTCTCATCCACAGGGTTGCCATGAGTCCAAGGGCCTTTGCAGACTGCCAGAAATAGTGCAAATTGAGTCCACTTTAACTGCCTTGGCTCAGTGCTAGGGAATCATGGGAACTATAGTTTATTGTGGCACCAGAGCTCTCTGACAGAGAAGGCTCAATGTCTCAGAAAAAAATACAGTTCCCATGATTCCTTAGTACTGAGTCAGGGCAGTTAAAGTGGATTCAATTTGCACTATATCTGGCAGTCCTATGTCTACTCGAGGGCAGCTAACAACAACGATAGAGCCATTTAGCCGCAGACTTTGTCAGTAAATGACCCACTAGATATCCTGGGCTAGGCAGAGGCTTAGGGAGAGTTTGGTGCATGGCCTCCAAGGTGGCTGGAAGGAGGAGGAGGAGGAGGAGGAGGAGGAGGAGGAGGAGGAGGAGGAGGAGGAGGAGGCGCTGGAGAATCAGCAGCCCAGGAATGCGGCGCGTCTCCCTTCCTTCCCTCCAGCGCCCCTTCCTATCTTATCTCCCTTTGCGGAGGGCGAGTCCCCATTCTAAACACAGGAAGGCTGCCAGGAAGCAAGCCCCTCCCTGAGCTTAGCAGGGCTTAAGGTCTCAGTAAACAAATCCGGACCGTTGGCTCCGAAGCAGGTAGCACCGATTGGGGACCATGCACGTTGTACAGCCCTCTGCAAGCGTCCTACCAGAAATAGTGCAAATTGAGTCCACTTTAAGGGTTAGGGTTAGTGCTAGGGAATCATGGGAATTGTTTTTTTCCCCCCTGAGACATTGAGCCTTCTCTGTCAGAGAGCTCTAGTGCCACAATAAAACTACAGTTCCCATGATTCCCTGACCCTAACCCTAAAAGTGGACTCAATTTGCACTATTTCTAGCAGTCTGCAAAGGCCCTGTGTGTGTTTGGTGTTGTTGTGCGCCTTCAAGTCGTTTCCAAATTATGGCAGCCCTAAGGTAGACCTTGGGCAAGTCACACTCTTTCAGCCTCAGTTGAAGGCAATGGCAAACTACCTCTGAATGAGTCTTGCCAAGAAAACCCTGTGATAAAGTCGCCTTAGGGTCGCCATAAGTCGGAAATAACCTTGAAAGCACATAACAACAACAACAACAATGGCAAACCTATCACGGGGTTTTCTATGGCTGAGAGTATATGACTCGCTCAAAGTTACCCAGTGGGTTTCATGGCCAAGCTGGGATTAGAACCCTGGTCTCTAGAATCGTAGTCCAACACTCAAACTGCTACACCACGCTGGCTCCTACCGTTTTCAAAAAATGTCCATTGCTGTAGTAGTTTTGTTGGAAGATTTTCTGCATTCTCTTTCCCCCTCCTTAGGTAGAAAGGGATTTCCTGCATGCAAACTCTCCTTTTTCTCTCTCATTCAAACTAACCATGTGATTTAGGTCACTGCCCCTTTTGGACTAACAGATTCAAAGATTTCAACTGAACTGTTGGTCCTCCATCTTCCTCCGCTCTCAACTTTCTTTAGAAAGATGAGATAGATTTCTTTTTACCTTAACTGTTCACTACCTAGATTAGGATATAGCCTTTATGTATATATAGATTAAAACCATTAGTAAACTTTTGTTTTGAACTACAAGCTACTGGTATTGTTTTTGGAGTCAGTCTCAGTTCTTAGGAAAGCATAGTTAGACAAGAGCACATTTCTGCTCCTCTGCTGATTTTAAAGCCAAACCCTAACAGGCTTGGCTTTGACATTTTAAAATATTTTTTGTTTCGTTCAGAAAGGAAACTTAAATTACACCACAGGTTTGAACGTTGGACTACGACTCTGGAGCCCAAGGTTCATATTCCTGATCAGCCATGAAAACCCACTGCATGACTTTGGGCATGCCACACTTTCTCAGGGAAAGGCAATGGTGAATCTCCTCTGAACAAATCTTGCCAAGAAAACCCATGATAGGGTCGCTTAGGGTCACCGAAACTACCTGAAGACACACAACAACATCTAAGGCTGCAACCCTATTTTTTATTTACTTGTAAGTGGCACTAAATTTTGCAGCATGGCAGCAAGTCTATTGAACCTGTCTGTGCTGTTCCCTTCTCCTGCACTGCTAACCAGGCTAAATGGATTATCGGTATTTTATTAATCTTTCTTACCCACGGTCACTCAGTACGTTTCCATGGCTGAGCAGGGTATGAACCCTGTCTGGTCTCCCAGAGTCCAGCACTTAAACCACTACACCACACTGTCTCTCTACCAGCTACTAATGCGTACCCCGTCCCTCCAAATGAGGAATACCCCCTTCACCCTCACAAGAAGTGCTTGAAGAAAGTTGAACTGAGCGTGTAAAGGTAGGCAGAATTTAACCCCTCACCCCCAGCAGCTTCTTCTTCTGAGAACTGACAGCAATATATTGATTGGTTGATTAATTGATTGTCTGACTATTACCCTTTACAGACTGACAGAAATAATTCAGCTTGAGGCCACTTTAACTGTCCTGACTCAGTGCTAGGGAATCATGGGAATTGTGTTTTTTTTCTGGGACATTGAGCCTTCTCTGTCAGAGAGCTCTGGTGCCACAATAAATTACAGTTCCCATGATTCCTTAGCACTGAGCCAGGACAGTTAAAGTGGCCTCAAGCTGCATTATTTCTGGCAGTCTGTAAAGGCCCTCCATCCGCTTCTCTTCCAATAGGAGGCCCAAGGTGGCTTAGAAGAACAAGAAACCAGTGTGGTGTACTGGTTTGAGCGTTGGACTACAACTCTGGAGACCAGGGTTCAAATCCCCACTGGGCCATGGAAACCCACTGGATGACCTTGGGCAAGTCACACTCTCTCTTCTTCAGAGCACAGCAATGGCAAACCCTCTCTGAAGATACTTGCCAAGATAACATCATAATAGGTTGCCTTAGGATCGCCATAAGTTAGAAACGACCTGAAGACACACAACAACGACAAAAGATACAACCAAAAACCTGATGAAAGGGCCTTTGCAGACTGCCAGAAATAGTGCACATTAAATTGAGGCACTGCCCTGGCTCAGTGCTAGGGAATCATGGGAACTGTAATTTATTGTGGCACCAGAGATCTCTGACAGAGAAGGCTCAATGTCCCAGAAAAAAATACAATTCCCATGATTCCCTAGCACTGAGCCAGGGCAGTGCCTCAATTTAATGTGCACTATTTCTGGCAGTCTGCAAAGGCCCAAAAATGTGTCCTCCACCTACTTCATGGATAAGCAACCTATATGTTGGAATCAAAAGTTCATTAGTCTCATATAGATAAACGCTGTCGGGTTCTTTGCGGATGAAGGAAAGATCTTCAGACCAGGTTGAGCAGAACATCCATTAACATTTAAAGTTAAAATCTTTACATTTAAATGTAAATCCTCATGCAACAAGAGTATAACTATCACTGAAACATCAAGAACTGGGGAGCAAGCATTATGATCCATAGAACTGGGTTCAAGCTGGATGTTAAAGGGAGGAGACAACCAGCTTCTATCTATGTCTTTCAACTTATTGGCCTTCGGCTAAGGTTCTCCCATTGGCCAAGTCCAGTGGGAAATTCTGTAGTTTCCAAAAAGTAACTTTTTCAGCTCTGGTTTTGGATAGATTAGATTTCTGCTAGAATCACACTGTCAGCTATTTTTCCCACTTGTGTCAATCCACTCACCTCTCTCTACGGCTGCATCGGCACTGCAGAAATAATCCAGTTTGACACCACTTTAACTGTCATGGCTCAAAGCTATGGAATTCTGGGATGTGTAGTTTGTTGTGGCGCCAGAACTCCTCTGTCAGAGAGTTAAATGTCTCACAAAACTGCAGTTTCCCAGAATTCCTTACAATTGAACCATGGCAGTTAAAGTGGTGTCAAACTGGATTATTTCTGCAGTGCGGATGCAGCCTATGTGAGACTCTGCACCTGCTTGTAGTAATCGATTCCAGCCTGTGAAAGCGATTTAAAGTCTTGGAGCTCAATTATTTATTTATTTTCATTTCATCGTGGTTTGGGAAGATGGCTTCCTCTCCAGCCTTACCGCTCATTACAGAAAAATGTTCTGTTTTGAACATTTTCCTGTTTTTACGAACTTCTCGAAAGACTTTGTATTTCCCAGGACTCATTGGAAAGTGTGGGAGACACCCTGAAAACCTTCAGGCAGTGTCAGATCCTAAAAGCAGTAAGGTAGGAGGAAGGGGATCAGCGCATCTGATTTAAATTCTGATAAAAACGCACAGGATGATGGAGAGTCTTAGGGAGGCTCCCATTTGTGTATCTAGGCTGGAATTTAAGTATGGAGTTGTGGCTTGAGACCAGGGTCCCAATCCTCGCTCAGAGAGTGAGACGCACTGGTTGACCTTAGCCAAGTCACACTCTCTCATTTCCTTAAAAAAGGCAATGGCAAACTTCCTCTGAATAAATCTTACCAATAAAACCCTATCTATAGGCTCAGCATAAATGCGAGTCGACTTGAAGGTACACAACAACAAATGTCCCCCAAACTCCTCTGAGGGTCTTTGCAGACTGCCAGAAATAGTGCAAATTGAGTCCACTTTTAGGGTTAGGGTTAGTGCTAGGGAATCATGGGAATTGTTGTTGTTTTTTTCTGAGACATTGAGCCTTCTTTGTCAGAGAGCTCTGATGCCACAATAAACTACAGTTCCCATGATTCCCTAAGCCTAACCCTTAAAGTGGACTCAATTTGCACTATTTCTGGCAGTCTGCAAAGGCCCTTTATTTGACTAGAAACACGGTAGTTCAGATCCTTGGTCAGCCATGAACCTTGCTGGGCAATTCAATATTGCTCAGCTGATCTTACTCCACAAGATTTTTGGGAGGATAAAATGGAGGGCCAACCATGCAAGCTAGCCTTGGAGGAAAGTTGAATGTATACTGAATAAATAAATTCTGTAGTTAGCAGTGAATACAATTCTGTGAACTCTTTCCTGCTACTTCACAAGAGAGGGACACTTAGGGAAATGCCCAGGACGCAGAAATTGCCCTTTTTTTTTTGTCTATGGTTCGGAAATAGATGTCCACAAGATAAGAAATTCAGGCAAGTTAATCCACAGTTGCTTTTCCTGGTTTTGAGTCCGGAAGACCCAGCCGCCTGGTCCAAGGCACCCTTGTCAGTGCAGTTCTGAATCCAGAGAAAACACAATGTTTCGAAAGGAAGTAGGCATCTATACAAGAGCCAGAGTACAAAAATCATTACTAAACAGCTCCTTTCATCATATCCTGAAGAGAAACCACAGGCTTCCGGTGACGACTTCAATGTCGTAGGCGTATCCTACTGCTTTGCAGAGAGAAAAAGACCAAATATAATGGAAGATATTTCTCTGACGATGCCAGCCACAGATGCAGCCGAAACTTCAGGAATACATTCTTCTGGAATACAGCCTCACAGCCTGAAAAACCCACAAAAACCGCCTTTGCAGACTGCCAGAAATAGTGCAAATTGAGTCCACTTTAAATTGAGGCACTGCCCTGGCTCAGTGCTAGGGAATCATGGGAATTGTATTTTTTTTTCTAAGACATTGAGCCTTCTCTGTCAGAGAGCTCTGGTGCCACAATAAAATACAGTTCCCATAATTCCCTAGCACTGAGCCAGAGCAGTGCCTCAATTTAAAGTGGACTCAATTTGCACTATTTCTGGCAGTCTGCAAAGGCCCACTGACTATCATCTGGGCACTGAGCAGAATGGATGCAAAAGTGAACCGAACCCAAGTTAAGTTAGGAGAAGTCCGATCTAGACACACTTCATTGGAAGTGAGGCCCATTTAACATAGGTGGAGTCCCGCACTGCAGAAATGATCCAGTGTGACACCACTTTAATTGACTGGGCTCGATGCTATGGAATTCTGGGGATTGTAGTTTTTACATTTAGCCTTCTCTGTGTCACCCATAGGGTCACCTTGAGTCGAGATCCAACAAAGAGCCTGAACAGGCTGCCAGAAATAATCCATCTTGAGACCACTTTAATTGTCCTGGCTCGATGCTAGGGAATCATGGGAATTGTATTTTTTCTGAGATATTGAGCCTTCTCTGTCAGAGAGCTCTGGTGCCACAATAAACTACAGTTCCCATGATTCCCTAGCACTGAGTCAGGGCAGTTAAAGAGGTATTAGGCTGGATTATTTCTGGCAGTCTGTTCAGGCCCAAAGTTAACAACAAAAGTAGCGAGCTCTGCTGCCGCAACAAACTACAATTCCCAGAATACCATAGCATTGAGCCATGGCAGCCATGGTGTCAGACTGGATTGTTTCTGCGGTGCAAATGCAACCACAGTAGCATCTTGGTGTAGTGGCTTGAGCATTAGACTGCTGCCCTGGAAATCAGGTTGCGATTCCCTGCTCAGCCGTGGAAACCCACTGGGTGATCATGTGTGAGTAACATACTCTCAGCCCCAGAAAACCCTATGACAGGTTCGCCTTAGGGTCACCATAAGTCAGAAATGACTTGAAAGTACACAGCAACAACAACTCATGCTGTAGGACTGTATGATTTGTGTAAGTCACTCACACACAAAATATCCATTACTCCAGAAGTTGAAAAATAAGCTGCCCCAAGCTTTTGTCGAGAGGTTGGAGTCTTTTGACTGATGCACACATACATGAACGTTGTTTATTACCCAGCTTCATGATGCAGAGGATCGTATGAACTCTACACACACACCTTAAAATTAACTCACGCACCTAATAAAAACATGGACTGTGGTGTTTGTCTTCTGTAATCGCTTCTCACTTCTCAAGTGCAAGAAGTCGCTGGATGTTGTAGTCATTTGTATGATTGGGCTGTAGGAGGTCTAAATTTAATCTCCAAAAGAAAAGGATGAGATA
This sequence comes from Phrynosoma blainvillii, assembly GCA_026167975.1. NCBI lineage: Eukaryota > Metazoa > Chordata > Lepidosauria > Squamata > Phrynosomatidae > Phrynosoma > Phrynosoma blainvillii. The sequence goes on along the minus strand of JANUYF010000005.1, from coordinate 48,846,092 downwards.
TAGGGCCTTAGCAGACTGCCAGAAATAGTGCAAATTGAGTCCACTTTAAGGGTTAGGGTTAGGGAATCATGGGAACTGTATTTTATTGTGGCACCAGAGCTCTCTGACAGAGAAGGCTCAATGTCTCAGAAAAACAAACAAACCAATTCCCATGATTCCCTAGCACTAACCCTAACCCTTAAAGTGGACTCAATTAGCACTATTTCTGGCAGTCTGCAAAGGCCCATAGGGATAGGGATAGATATATACACACACACACACACCCCTAAGGCGACTTTATCACGGGATTTTCTAGGCATGATTTGTTCAGGAACGGTTTTCCTTTGTGGATCCCTCTGAGGCTGAGAGAGTGTGACTTGCCCAAGTCCACCCAATGGGTTTCCATGGCTGAGCAGGGATTCGAACCTTGGTCTCCGGGGTCATGATCCCACGTTCAAAGAGAAGTAAGCCCCAGTTGAGCTTCAGGGGACTAGTTTCAGGCAAATTTGTACAGAATTACAGCCTCAAGGAGACGTTCCACTTCAGAAAGATTTGATTCCTTTCGCTCAGTTAAACCAGGGAATGAAGTACGCATCTTTCCCCGATTGCTTAATGGACCTGGTTATTTTTACTTATTATTATGACCTTTGGAAAATTATTGACGGTGCAGAAATACAATAAATTATGATTGGGGATTTAAGTAGCAGGCAATAAGCCGCACCAAGCCCCGAGAGTCTTGCTCCCGAGTATATACGGATAGGTTTGCACGACCCTTTTTATTCCTATTTGGTCCAGTGGAGGCCTCGGGTAATTTCTCCTGACGCCTCTCTCAGCAGTATACGTGCTACACATCTGATCCAGCAATGAACGCGTTGAATTCCCATGGGTTTTCTACCCTGGAAAAGAATGAGCCTGAAAAACGCTGCGCTTTGGCTAGATCCCATGCCCATTATTGCTAGTAATTCAAGGCAACCAGCTTGCATGGAACAGCGTAGGTTACACTGGTGGGAAATATTCTGTAACACCATAGCAGTAGTAGTAGTAGTGGTAGTTGTTTCCGACTTAGGGCGACACTAAGGCGACCCTATCATGGGGTTTTCCTGGCAAGATTTGTTTAGAAGAGGTTTGCCATGGCCTTCCCTTGAGGCTGAGAGAGTGTGACTTGCCCAAGGTCACCCATTGGGTTTCATGGCCGAACTGGGAATCGAACCCTGGTCTTCAGAGTCATCGTCCAACACTCAAAACACTACAGCACCCTGGCTCTCAATAGTGATAGTAGAAGGAATCATAGGGCCTTTGCAAACTGCCATAAATAGTGCAAATTGAGTCCACTTTAATTGCCCTGACTCAATGCTAGGGAATTATGGGAACTGTAGTTTATTGTGGCACCAGAGCTCTCTGACAGAGAAGTCTCAGTGTCTCAGAAAAAAATACAATTCCCATGATTCCCTAGCACTGAGCCAGGGCAGTTAAAGTGGACTCAATTTGCACTATTTATGGCAGTCTGCAAAGGCCCATACTACTAGCAGTAACAGCAAGGATGCAGTTACGGGGCAGAATGAAGGCAGTGGGTCTCGAAATATGAAGTCTGCCCTCCCCCATGGAATTTGCCTTCAGTAACCAAAGGCCTTTGCAGACTGCAAATTGTATTTTTTCGGAGATATTAAGCCTTCTCTGTCAGAGAGCTCTGGTGCCACAATAAACTACAGTTCCCATGATTCCCTAGCACTGAGTCAGGGCAGTTAAAGTGGACTCAATTTGCACTATTTCTGGCAGTCTGCAAAGGCCCCAAATTTCTAGTATCACAGTGACTTAAAATTCAGATGGGCATTTAGAAATAGGATTTAGGCATCCAAAGAAAAAGAGGGAGGCAAAGTCACAAAGAGAATTCAAACCAATTTCTAGGATGAATGATTTGCTCATTTGCTGCAATGTTAGAAATCTGAGTGAAGGAAAATTCTTGGGGGCGATAGAATTCTTATGGGGGTGTGTGTAAGCAATGTCCTAATTTTGCTTTAACCCCCCCCCCCTCCTCCGTACCTGCACCCCTGAGTGACAGCCTCCTTCCTATTTTTCTCTTGGGTCACAAAACAGAATGGTATTCCAAGGGGAAGTATATCGTCTGGTCCCTCAAAAGCTTCTGCTCCTCGTCCTTCAAAAATAGGGGACCCCGGTTTGGTAGGAAATTTGTCCCAAGGAAATAAATGGGGTCTTTCTGGCTTTCAGGCTCTGCTTCGTGGCCTTCCCAAGGGCTGCCTCTGAATCATTGTTGGAGTTCTTGGGTTTTCTTGTCTTGCTTGGGCAAAGGAGTGAGAAGGCATTTGTGTGTGTGTGTGTGTGTGTGTGTGTGTGTGATCACGATCCCACTCCAGGAATGTAAAGAAATGGTATAGCTCCATAAAGATGAAATGGAACGAGTGTGTTGAATTCATAACCTTGCTGTACAACAGGCCCGAGTTTGTTTAACTCGCTCTCTATAACGCCTTGTAAAGGTGTAAGGACACCTTCGCAGCACAAGCAGCGTAATGTTCTCGACTCTGCGACTTAATTATTTCCAGATTCTCTCTCTCTCTTTCTCTCTCTCTCTCTCCTCCCAACCCAAGTGAGTTTCTCAAGGCAGAGGCTGCGTCTGTGTTTCCAACAACTTGTGCTTCCCCCCCCCCCAAAAAAAAGTTCAACTCCCCTTAATTACAAATGGCAGACTGATGGGACTCACATCATGTCAAGACTTTAGTTTTTTAGAAGCCCTCTTTGTGTAAAGGGTAGGAGAAAGAAACTTTATTTTAACCCCCCCCCCTTCTCACTCTGGGCCACCTCCAGCCTAGTGGCTTAATTAAAGCGGATCTGAAACAATCGGGACTGAAGGGGAACTTCCCCAGCCCAGAGCTAGCCGACAAAGACCCAACGACCATGCAAGCAAGCAAGCGAGGGGCTAAAGGGCCTTTGCAGACTGCTAGAAATAGTGCAAATTGAGCCCACTTTAAGGGTTAGGGTTAGGGTTAGGGAATCATGGGAACTGTATTTTATCGTGGCACCAGAGCTTTCTGACAGAGAAGGCTCAATGTCTCAGAAAAACAACAACAATTCCCATGATTCCCTAGCACTAACCCTAACCCTTAAAGTGGACTCAATTTGCACTATTTCTGGCAGTCTGCAAAGGCCCTTACTCCTTTAGAAATTCAGTTCCTTCAGACCGGCACGGGACTATTTTATTCTCTTTCTGTGGCTCCCAGCCTGGCAATTTGTTTCCTTAAAGATCAAGTAGACAGAACATATTGCAAAGAACAAAAAATAACTTTCTGGCCATGCATCGCACATTTTTAGTGCAAATGTTAAGACACACATAGTATTCAATTCAGCACGCATTGCAGAATGTCATGCCACAAGTCCACTTCAAAAAGGGATGCCCGGTTTTTAAAAGGAACAATTGCGTCTACCGCCCAGTCCAGTCCTGTAGCCAGCTTGAGAGTTTGGGCCAAAACACACTGCAGAAATAATCCAGTTTGCGACCTCTTTAACTGCTCTAGCTCAATACTAGGGAATTCTGGGCATTGTCGTTTTGGGAGACATGTAGCCAGAGAGCTCTGTTGCCACAAGAAACTACAGTTCCCAGGATTCCTGAGCACTGAGCCAGGGCAGTTAAAGCGGTCTTGAACTGGATTATTTCTGCAGTGTGTTGAACTATTGAACTCAATGGGGCTTGCTTGTGGACATGCATACATAGAATATTGCATCATAAATTGTAAAGCACCTTCTAGCGAGGTCAGTGTATTGGCCTGTAGTGGAAGAAGCATAAATCTAAATAACAGAAAGACGATTTTACTGCTAGAATTACCATTAGTGGTGGTTTTTACTTATTTATTCCACAATCCAATTCAAATTAAGCTCCATGGATTCCAATAGGACGGCTGAAATCCCTATTTCACCTTCTCCTTTCATATCTGTGGGACTTAAATACCCTTTACCTAATTTCCAAATAGACTCCTCTAAGGACATGAAAGTAATATATTTCTAGCAGTCTGCATTTATATCCGACCAGAGAGCAGTAAGTTACAAAACCACCCGAACTGATCATCTATCTCCACTTGAACAGAAACAACCACATGAAATGAAAAATCTACACCAGGAGATAGGACAGTGTTTATTTTCATTTTCCAATTTCCTATATAGCAATATATAGCTATATATATATATATATATAGCTATATATTAACAGCTTCTTTTTACTTTCTGACGTACAAAGCTTTATCTAGGTAATTTGAAACGAACGAAGCCAAACGACCTCATTTCCACGAAAAAGTCAAGACAGTCACTTACCCAGCGCTTTTACAACTGGCCTGCCCTGATGGAAATAAAAGTGACCTTCTGGCTGTGAAACAAAATGGTGAACTTGGGAGATGTCTCCAGACCTACCTAGACCTTGACCTCCTTGCTTGTCGCCAGAATCCCTTGTTTTCTAGGCCTCTCATGAAAACAAATATTAACTTGTACATCATTTTCACTCTCGACCATCTGTACACTTGAAATTCTGGCAATTTTGCTCTACAAACATTCATACTATAAGAAATGTGTTAATCTTGAAGGTGCAGCAGGATTCCTTGCCTGGTTTGTTTGTTTTCCTGGGACAAACTAACATGGCTGCCTTTGGGGAATTATTCTGTTTGTGAATCTCTGCCCCACGCCAATTGTTTCTATCACTTATGTTTTGCGCTGGAATTTTACACTAACTCGAATAATATACTAAACATTTTAGGAGAGAAGTTTTGAAAGAGTTAGGCATCTTGCATATTTATGTTCGTTGCCTGATTCTCCATATGGAAATGTGGGCTTTATCCCTTCTTTATTTGTGTATTCATAAATCTTAGAGTTTATTCTGCCTTGGACTTCAAAATATATTTAAAGGAAAGGAGCAATCTATTCCTACGAATTCCTCTTCCTTTTCTCGTTCTCTCCTTACGTTTTAAGTACAAAGTCAGATAAAGGCTGCTGGTCCATAGTAGAACAATGAATTAATCTCCTTCTTGTATACTATTTTAAAGGATCGAATGACAATTCATTCAAATAGTGAGTGCACATTTTATTCAGTTTCTTTTCGCCAGTGTTTTTGTATCTCTTTAAAATAAATTTTATAAATCAGGTGTGTCCCATCTTGAAGTGTGGAAGTGTATAGCGAAGAATTATTTTATTTCAAAGAAAAATAGCACCTCGTAGAGTAGTAGTCTTTATTACCATACATACACATAAATGGAGTCAGGCTGCGTCCTGTTGTCTTCAAAGGAGTTTACTCCCCGTGCCTTGTATCACTTTGCAGCCTGAGGCCGCAATTCTTTTTTGTTTTTGTTTTTTGTAAAAACACCAAACCCTGAACTTATTTCCCCGTAAGTATAGGGCTATGCTGTAAACTGATGGATGCAATGTGCCAAAATCCAGCACAAAAATTGTTAGCTAAGCAAAGTAGGAAAGCTCTAAGATTTAAATGGGATTGAATGTGCCCGAGCCTATGGAATATGCAAATACACCATTAATGTACATACAGTGTCTGTATGTGTATGCAAAGCCTCCTAATATGTATCTAGTAATACCATTTCAAAATATATTAGTCTGTGTTACATAACTGAAGGTAAGTGTTCCCATGTATTTAATTCATCTGGAGAGGTATAGGACAATCAGGATTTATTTTCCCAGCCCTTACCTACATGGCAATATAAAAATTAATTATCTCTGTATCTTCGTGCCATGCTAAGTTAATTGCTCGCTTCTGTGTGCCTGACTTTCTTTATAAAGAAGGGTAAAGGTGTCTGAGCTGCCAGTAAACCATTTGGGTATAGCTAAGGTGTCAGTTTGTAGACTGGATACATATATATATATATATATTAAAAAATCGCTTCCTCCTGGGGATTTTCTCTCTCCCCCTTTTAAGGAAGCTAAAGTAAGGACAGGCCGGCTTCAAGAAGCTCAAGAGGTGAGTTCATGCTTGCGGCTTTAAGGACACGGTATGTCTCTAACAGCAAGTTGAACCTTGGACCATATATTGTACTAAAGTAGAAATTGCAAAGTAAACTCATTTACCACCTGGGCGTCCTTGACTTCAGCTGATTAAAGTGTGATCCGGCGTGTGTGCTCAGCTTCCCCGTGTTATTTAAACACAATCCCAAGCCATAAAAAGTATTCCGGTTGCGTGAGGAGCAGGACACTCAAGTGGGGGGAAAGTGGGGGGAAGGGAGAGTGGAGGGAGGGAGAGAACGAAGAAATCCATGCCGAATTTTTCGTAGGACGAGATTCCCTCTGGAGAAAAAAAAATACGGAGGGAAAGACATGAGGATATGCCTATGCTTTTTTCTGTGAAGGCAATAGAGATGCGTTTTCATGATCCAATGGGACAGACAGGGGACTTGGAGAATCCGAAAAGTTAGGTCACTATCATTAACTGGGAAGCCATCTAGCGGAAACATCTTGCAACTGCAGCTCCATCAGAAGGTAATGATCCTTTGACTCGGAGGCCTCCTCCCTCCTCTCCATCGCCAGTGGATTGCTGGTGTATTATTGCGGGTATGGGTTTGCAGGTTTTAAGCAGAGCAGTGGAGGACAGAGGGTCTTGGAGATGTCTCACCCATAGGGTCGCCATGGGTCGAGATCTATTCGAGGGCAGTCAACAACAAAATCCTCATCATGGAGGGATGGAGTACGAATACATCCCACCCTGCATGTCTCTGGAAGATCTGAAGGCATCCCTTCCCATCCCAGGAGGGAAGACGAGCTTGTCTCCTTATATGCCTCCTCTTCTCAAATTAGCAATTCCAAATGCCCGTCTGGTCTGGCCCACTTCCCACCCACTCCTACCCTCAGAAAGTGCCAACACCCACCCAGTCCCTGGACACCCCCCCCCCCAAAAAATGCTGTGGCTGTTGTGCCACCGACTTTCCCAGAGGGAGCTCTCAATTCAAGAATAAAATCAGCATGTGTTCGTGTTGATTCCCTTCCTCCCATCCCCCGCTTGCAGCAAGGCAGAAAAAAGAGAAGTGGAGAGGATCCAAAAGGCAAGTGTGGAATTCAGCCTTACTTGAATTTCAGGGCTCCTGCTATATAAGTCTCATTTAGCAGATGAACTCTGGGTTTAGGAATTTATCTGAAATCTTACTACTATACTCTCTGTGATTGTGGAAGGGGTGATAGCCGCCTTCTCCCCTGGGGACAAAATTCCAAATTGTTTATCCTGGTGCTAATAATGAAGTGAAGAAGAACGTTATGACAGCTGTAGCTCTAACCTTTGAAACAGTCTGTGCTTCCCACCTCTCAGCCCCAGAGGAGAACCTTAGGCAGGTAGTCTATTCATAGATGAGAAGGAGGAGATTTAGAACTAATCTTAGTACTAGATTAGGTTAGACAGGGCTAGAAACATGCATGCACTCAAAGGTCAGATGAGGTGCCCTGCTTCGGGGTTTTTGCTGTTGTTGTTGTTTGTTTGCAAGAACCTTCTCTTCTTGGAAAGGGAAGACCCTAATCCAGTCAGGGAGGTGGCTTCATTTGAGAGAGAATTACTTAAGAAGCAGCAGAAGCACTGTCAAATGAGTCTGACTATTAATTGACCAACTTGTTAGCCTCCAGATATGTGTCAGGCTACAGTATGCAACTCTCAGTCAGCACAAGCAGCCTGTCCCAATGGCAGCTGTAGGCTAACACCTCTAGAGGTTGCCGGGTTGGTGGAAGTTTAATTTAGTTGATTAGACTAAGAGATTTTAAATTTGAAAATTCCTCCTTTCATCACCCAACAGAACTTTAGAATATATAATTCATTTTTAATGCAAGTATTTATAAAAACTTCAGGGGACAAAACTACCATTTTCCAAGAGGCATTTCTTCTTTTTTCTCATATAGGATGGGAGGCCTCTTCTATGCTGTACACACATGTGCATTAGCTAACATCAAAGAGACTATGCATTTTGCTTCAGAATTATTTATTTTACTTATTTACATATACTTCTATTTAAATAGGTGGATTCACTGATTGTTGTTTGCCTTCAAGTCATTTCAGATTTATGGAAACTCTAAGCCAAACCTTGCCTAAATACCCTAAAGACACCAGATCCTGTCCGGTCTTAGAAACTAAGCAGAGTCAGACCAGGTACCACCAACAAATACCAGGTAATGTAGGCTACATTTCAGTGGAAGGAACTGGCAAACCACCTCTGAGTATTCCTTGCCTAAGAAAATCCAATTAAATTCATGGGGTTGCCATAAATCAACAGGCAGAGTTCAACACACACCCAAGATGAACCTATCACTGGATTTTCCTGCCAAGATTTGTTCAGACCTGGTTTGCCTTTGCCTTCCTTGGAAGCTGAAGGAGTGTGACTTGCCCAAGGTCACCTAGTGCGTTTCCATGGCTGAGCAAGGATTCAAACCTTTGTCTTCAGAGTCATACTCCAATGCTCAAACCTCTACATCAGGGGTAGGCAACCTTTCCCCTTTAAGGGCCGAGGGACTTCAGCTCCCAGAATCCCAGGAGCTATTGGCCAACATGGGACTATTGGCCAACATGGCTGAGGCTTCTGGGAGCTGAAGTCCCTCGGCCCTTAAAGGGGAAAGGTTGCCTACCCCTGCTCTACATCATACTGGCTCCATTCACTGATTAATCAGCTAATATTTCTTTATTGGATAGTATATACATGGAAAGCACAAGGACGTCTAGAAAACTGAATGAAGTCATTCTCCCCTATTAGCTGAGTGAGAAACAAGTTGGACCTTTATATATTTCTTTTATACTGGTTCTTGTACTGAATTAGAGGGAGCTATGCATTAAAAAGCTCTCACTTCAGTTCCAGAACAACATTGTACATGTGACCGATACTGCATGTCAAGAGTTTTGAAAAGTCCAAGGTCTGGTAGAGGATGTGTTGGTGTTGGTGACAGATTTAGACAGCCTTTTAAGAAAAGATACTATGAAATATGACCCATAATCAATACAAATTATATTTAAGGGTATTCCTGTCAGCCATCTTCAAAGCTAACACTTTTAATTCTTTCTAAGAATTAAAATATGTACTTTCAGTAGAGTTCCATTAACTAATTTAGTAAGTGACTACTTTTCTGGGTTGTGATACAAATGAAGGAAAGCAGAAGCATTCCTCAAGGCAAAGAACTGGGGAGGAGGGTTTTAAAAAGAATCTACAGAACAGATCGGGAACTTTTGACCATTTTCATGGAAGACAGCTTGCACAAACCCTTACCTTTGGCTGTGCTGGTTGAGGCTGATGGGAGTTGTAGGTCAAGGCATTTGGAGAACATCTGAAGTGTTAGAGGACAAATTTTCTCTCCTTACATTTGTTGGAGTATTAGCATCAATGCTTGTGTGTAGTTCTATGTTTTCCTTTGAGAAGGGGCAATGTCTTCTACACCGAAACACTGATTTGTCTCTCTGGTCATTTGGTCAGTGTGCTTGTGAAGAGGTCACTTACCATACCCCTCCTCTTCCTGGGGGATTCTTCCTGGGGGTAATAAAGTTATATGATTTTTTATTTTCTCCAGATTGAGCTCTGCCTGCCTTCTTGCAAGCAAGAATGCAGAAACCATGCTGTGCTCCTAAAGATGCTCTTTCTTTTTACTTGTACACATGGAGGTCAACTATCTAAGGACCTCTGTACCAAAGTATAGTTTTCTCTACTGATTAGTTATTTTTGTAGAAGCTAGATGTAACAATAAAGTAAGTTTCTTTTTACCTACTTCAGTATCATGTTTATTTACCAGAATGTCAGATCTAGTCTTTTTACCAAGTACCTGTGGAGTACATGCTTGCTGCCGTGTTGTTGCTGCTATTGTTGCTAAACTCCTTTAACCACAAATAACCAAACCATAATTCTAACAAAATTTATCCCCACCACCACTATATAAAACAGCTTTCTCTTCCTGACAGCGCTCTCAGAATGTTTGCTTTGTGAACTGAGTTGGATCAGTGACTAGCATATTTTTAAATATGAATCCAGAAGAAATAAATACATTTACACATGTGAACAATTTTCAAAATGGTAGGTTTTACCCATATACAAACACATTTCTATTACTCATTGCACTTGATTTCAGCAAACAAGTTTTAGACGTTCCATCTGCCTTTTATTTACATACTAGTTATACTAGTAAAAGCTAAAGACATTTTTCTCCATTCAGGATCTTTTTCAAAGGAAATCCTGGTAACATTCTCTGTGTGTATACATATTTTGTCATGTTCCCATAATTGCTGAAATGTGAAATCTGAGTTAGTTTAATATGAATATGGCCATGTTCTAAACAAGTTATTTTGATATAATCATTCCTTTTAGTTTAATAACAGTACAATACTATCCACATCAGTACAAAAGTAATTAAATGAAACTTTGTTGTTGTGAGCCTTCAAGTCATTTCTGACTCATGGTGACCCTAAGGTGAACCTATCATGGGTATTTCTTGGTGAGTTTCTTCAGAGGGGGTTTGTCAATGCCATCCTCCAAGGCTGAGGAGTTTGACTTGCCAAAGGTCACCCAGTCAGTTTATATGGTTGAGCTGGAATTTGACCCCTGGTCTCCAGAGTCATAATCCAGTGCTCAAACCACTAGCCAAGTTGGTTCTCTACAACAGCAATAGCATTTACATGTCTATATTGCTTATCAGTGATCTCAGCACTCTCTAAGTGGTTTAATCTGTAAGCCAATTGCCCCCAAGGATGGAAGGCTGAGTCAAACTTGGAGCCCTGGGATTGAACTCACAAGCTTGTGGCTGAAGTACTGGTATTTAACCACTGTGCCATCAGGGCTCCTTCTCCACAGGGCTCCTTCTAAAATAGAACTTAGGGGTTTTGCAGACTGGCCTAAAGGGCCAGCCTGGGTGTGGAGTTGGGGTGGGGCAGCTGCTCACCGGCTGCCCCGACTCCACCCTAATTCAATCCTGATGCTGTGCACCCGTTCGCATGGTGCACAGCATCAGGATGCCCTCTTGGTGCAGCGTGTGCACACACTGCACCAAAAGGGTGCGAAAAAGCCATCACTGTGTCTGAAAGGGCGGCAGCAAAAGGGAGGATCAGGGCCACAGCATGAGGTTGCTCAGCCTTTACTCTCAGGTAAAGATGCAAAGTTTATGGCCTTAACCAACTGAAATGCCTAATTCCACTAATGAGCCATAAGGATACCAAGTAAGGTCAACACCTTTCAATCAACAATGAAAAATGTAGAGTTTGAACATTTAACAAAGATGGTTTCATCCAATATAAATGTTATCAGTGGTTTAAGCTGAGGAAGATTGCATCATTAGATTGAAATCCTGTACCCACTTATTTGGCAGTAAGTTCCATTGAACTTAGTGAAACTTACCTCTGAGTTGATGTGTATTTGATTGTAGAGTAGAAAAAGAAGTCTGGTTAAAAGATTAATAATAAATAATGACAGAAGCGCTAATGTGGAGATGTCTAACACAGAAAGTAGAAATATGTTCCACTGGAATTAATGGATTTTGCGGCAACTTAGTTTGAGCAATCAAGTTCATTCCACTGCACTGCAAAGTATTATAAACATTTAACCACTGAAGTCACAGATAGCTGGATATCATAGCAATGGTGTATAATTGTTTTCATACTTTTGAAAAATAATTGGCCTTGCTTCTGGGGCCCAGTCCTCTTCCTTACGGTTTATTCATTTATATTTTATTTATTAAAATATTTATATCTACCTTATATAAAAAGATCTCAGGGCATTTTACAAATAACATTAAAACAAGTGAATCAGTTTAAAACAGTAAGAATAATTTGCATCAGCTTGGAACATATTAAACATCAAAAAAGTTATAACAGATATAAAGATTTAAACATTTTAAAAACTGTACAGCAATATTTGGGATGAACAAATGAAGCCCGAAGGCACTTGGCATCTAAATAAAATGAGTGTTTGTGCCAATCAGGCCTCCAAGAGGAGGGCAACCTCAGTTGGGGTGCCACAACTGAGAAGGCCCTCTTCCACATCTTAGCAGAGTGTATTGACCTCATTGATGGGACACGGAGAAGGTCTTCTTCACCAAACCTCAGTCCTTGGACAGGCCCATCTGGGGAAAGGTGCTCAAGTAGTGAGGTCCCAAACAGTTTAGGGCTTTAAATGTTTAGGGCTTAAATGTGATCACTAGGGTTGGCATTACATGGTGCAGTAACTCATGGTGTCATCCCTCCATTGGCCTCTTCCCATAACACATCTTACAGAATTCTTAGTAATGTTTTTGGTCCTAATGTTACTCATAAATGTAATTCCCATATATCACTGAATGTGGTAGTAATAGTTGTGATATAAACAATTAGGAAAATTAAAATTGTGCACTTAAATTACAGTATCACACACACAGCCTAAATGTATTTACATATACATAGTTTCATGTGGTTAAAATGAAAATTTGGTAAGAATTTATTAAAATTGTTTTAAAAAGTTTTTTAAAAAATGATTAAAATTTTAAAATTAAAAAATTCAGTTTTGTTTAAACCTGGGTCTCTCTTTTCTCCTCCCACTCAGCCTTGCCCCACTCACACCATCTCTTCAGCATTTTAAAGGAGTGCAGGTGAACTCCACAGTCCTTCTCTCTCAAAAGGCAGATGTTTGGGGAGCAGTGGTGTCATCCCCACCTTAGGGTGTCACCCAGTGCAGTCTAAACCTCCTGCACCCCCCCCCCCCCGGTGAGCCTTTGACAGTACCTTGTGTTAGAATTAGAGTTTTGGTTATTAGTGGTAGAATCAGTTTTATCATCATCATCAGCAGCAGCAGCACAGAAATAAGCGTGTCCTCCACAGGTATTTGGTAAAAACAACTAGATCTGAGGTTCTGGTAAATAAACAGGATGCATTGGTAGGTAAAAAGAAACTTACTTTATTCCTACATTTAGGCTCTACAAAATAACTACTCAGTAGAGAAAACTATACTTTGGTACAGAGGTCCCCAAATAGCTGGCCTCCATGCATGCAAGTAAGAAGAAAAACATCTTTAGGGGGAGCAAAGCCTGGTTTCTGCTTCCATGCTTGGTAAGAGCAGAGAGGAAAGTGTGCTACCAAACAAAGAATCATAAAACTTTATTACCACAGAAAGAAATCCCCAGGAAGAGGAGGGGTATAGGAAGTGACCTCTTCACAAGCAACACTGACCAAATGACCATAGAGATATACAATAGTGTTCCTGTCTAGAGCACCCCCTTCTCAAGGAAAACATAGAACTACACACAAGCATTGATGCTAATCAGGGGTAGGCAAACTGTCCCCTTTAAGGGCCAAGGGACTTCAGTTCCCAGAAACCCAGACTATTGGCCAACATCCCAGACTATTGGCCAACATGGATGAGGCTGGAATAATCATCTATAAAGATCAGCAAATAATGATTTCCACCTTTAGAAACAGTTTGGATTGGTCCACACAAGTCTGAATGAACTATCTGTAGAATCCTTGAAAGTTAATGCTCACGGATTTTGGGGATGGAAAGTCTAGTACCTTTTCTCTTTATGCAATGCACACAATTTGACATATCAAATTCACATTCTTGTAATTCCAGACCTCTAGTCAAATCATTTCTCTTCAAACATTTTATCCCATCCATGTGAAAATGACCTAATTGTCTGTGCCATAAGTGAGAACAGTCTGCATTGCAATTGCACAGGATCTCATCATGTTGACTTGCTCTCTGGTACAATCTAGTTCATAAACACCATTTTTCTTAAATGTTCTGGCACACAGTTTTCCCTCACGAGTTATTGTACAAAAATTGCCACTGAAATGCACATTGTACTCTTTGTCAGTTATGACTGACATGCTTAGAATGGCTTGATCTAACCCTGGAACAAATAAAATATTCTTAGCTGTGATTAAATTTGTCCCATTGTCTGTATTGCATCTTAACAAGAAATCTCCTTCAGATGTGGCTTGAAGAAATGCACCACTTTTTTGAGTTTTCACAACCTCATTGTTATCAATTGGACTCAAGTTATTCAACAAATCTGAATTCTTGCCATGTGTTTATTTGCTCCGGAATCTATGAGCATAACATAATTTGGTTTGTTCATAGTTGCTAGCAAACTCATATGATTCTTAACAGGCTTGAAATCATTTGCTCTCTGTTTCTGCTTTCTCTGGCTTGTGAATTGAGGAGAGCTACTATTGGTTGAATTTGGAGAGTTCTGATTGGCCCTACAGTCTCTTTGAAAATGCCCTCTTTGACCACAAAAACAACCACTCTTTCTTGCTAATGAGCCATTTGGCATTTCAAATGCAAATCTGCCTTGTCTTTGTTGAGTTCCAGCAGTGAAATTTGATGCAGATTGCAAATCTGGTTGTTCTCTCCCTTTCTTTGTAAACTGAATCTGCTCCGCTTCTGACTTAAATCTACACAATACATCATCAAATATCAAATTTTCTTGAATAGATTGCTGCAAAGTTCCTATCCTAGAAATAAATGGACCAAATTCTTGTGGCAAAGATCCCAATAGTACTGCTATTTTCTGTTAGTCATTTAGATTACCACCAGCTAGATAAAGTTTATCTAGGAGTGTTTTTATGGTTTGAATATGCTTCAAATAATTCCCACCATGGGAAACTGTAATGCAAACAGATCTTTGTAGTAATCTGATGTTTAATGTCTGCTTTGCCATTGTATTTCTTTAAGATTTTAATAATCTACGTAGCATCAGTTTAATCTTTTACATAAATATGGTGATCATCTCCAAAAGTCTGGGCAATAAAACACTTCACCTTCACATGATTCTTTTCCCAAATCTGACTCTCTTTTTCTCCTTCTGGACATTCCATTTCCAGGATATATAGGATTCCTTCTTCATCCATCTGAAGTTTGATTTGTTGAAGACAAATATTAAAATTATCCTCAGTAAGTTTAGGTATCAGAGACTGGACATATTCCACTGATGCTTGGGCCATTTCTTCCCACAACAAAAGAATGAAACCTCCTGTTTATGAAGCACAGAAAATCAAAATGCACTGGCAACCTCACTTGTGTCAAAATCCAAAATCTCTGGTTTCCAATCCCCCCCCCCCAAAGAAAATGACCTTGTGGAGACTATCTGGGCTCATAACCTGTTAGAATGGTGGTTTTGGGTATTCATAGTTAATTCAGTTTAGCAGCAGCACAACAACAACAAGTGAATCCTCCACAGGTATTTGGTAAAAATAACTATCTGAGCTTCTGGTAAATAAACAGGATACATTGGTAGGTAAAAAGAAACTTACTTTATTGCTACATCTAGGTTCTACAAAATGACTACTCAGTAGAGAAAACTATGCTTTGGTACAGAGGTCCCTAGATAGCTGACCTCCATGTGTGCAAGTAAGAAGAAAAACATCTTTAGGAGGAGCAAAGCCTGGTTTTGGCATCCATACTTGGTAAGAGCAGAGAGGAAAGTATGCTACCAAACAGAATCATAAAACTATAAGGGGTTGCAGACCGCCAGGAATAGTGCAAATTGAGTCCACTTTAAGGGTTAGAGCTAGGGAATCATGGGAATTGTTTGTTTGTTTTCTGAAACATTGAGCCTTCTTTATCAGAGAGCTCTGGTGCCACAATAAAATACAGTTCCCATGATTCCCTAACCCTAACCCTTAAAGTGGACTCAATTTGCACTATTTCTGGCAGTATGCAACCCCCTTATATTACCCCCAGGAAGAAACCCCCAGGAAGAGGAGGGGTATGGGAAGTGACCTCTTCACAAGCAACACTGACCAAATGACCATAGAGATATACAACAGTGTTCCTGTCTAGAGCACCCCCTTCTCAAAGGAAAACACTAATACTTCAACACCTTGATTTCAGACTGGAAATGTATTGGCAATCAGTGCAATATGGTGTTCCAGTTAGTTAGCTGTTCAGCTGTTATATTTTGCACTAGCTGCAGCTTCTGAGTTTGCTTCAAGGGCAACCCCACACAGAGCACATTACCATAGCCCAATCAGATGGTTACGAGCACACAGAGTACTGTAGCTAGGTTTTCTTTGTTGAGGAAGGTCCATAATTGGTGCACCAGTCAAAGATGGTGTCAGCCTTTCTGAGCTGCACTTGGGCTTCCAGTGACAGGGAAAGATCTAAGAGTACTCTCAAACTACACATCTGTGGGAGTGAAGTCTGATCCAGGACAGGCTGTTTGCCTAATTTCAGGAAACACTAATCTATAGAGTGCAGCTCACCTGGATTCAGCTTCAGTTTATTGGCCCCAATTCAGCCCATTAGAGCAGACCCTGGTCCAGTACCTGCACAGCCCCAGATGACTCAGTTGACAAGGACAAATAGTGCTGAGTATCATCGGCATACTGATGGCACTCCACTTCAAACCCCCTTATTGTCATGCTTGGTAGCAAGAAACTTGAAGAACCAGGAAAATATATTTAAGTGTAAATTCACTATAGCTTTATTCCAGAATCAAGATACTTTGCCACACCAATCCTTTTAGAAACAACTGTAAGGATCTCCCACCAAACCCATACTTTAAAGTCCTCTGACCAAATCTCTTTTTCCCTCTCCCCAATTGTCTGTTTGTCCATATCAAAGGATCTTTTTAGTTTAGTTCTTCCAGGTCCATCTCCTTTTATCTCCTCAGATCGGAAGGCAAACTCTCATCCCAGTCATAAACCTGCCTCAATGTCCCAGCTACAATTTACAATGCCCATCTGCCATTCCCTTTGTTTTACCACAAAAGGTCCCACAAATTTTGGGCCCAATTTTTTGGAAGGCTGCTGAGTCTTTAAATGCATGGTGGACAGGTCCCAGCTACCACTCTCTGTCCTTCTTTCGATCTGCAGATTTCTTGTAGGTCTGCTTGGCCTCATCTTGAGCTGCCACAATTTGAGGACATGCATCTTTGATTTTTGTAATCCACTGGGAGAGCGGCACCAGATACGTAGGTTCCATGGTCAGAGCCAGCCAAGTTTTCGGTCCATAGCCATAAATGACCTCAAAGGGCAAATCTCTGGTACTTTGGTGAACCATCCCATTGAAAGCAATGTCAGCATGTGACAGTAAGTCAAACCAATCATCCTGCAAATAGTTGCCAAAACATCGAATATATTGCTCCAAAGAACAATTATTTTTCTCTGACTGACCATCTGATTGGGGGTGATGAGATGTACTCATGGCCCTTTTGACTCCTAATTTCTCTTGCAAAATTTCCCAGAATTTCAAAGTAAATTGTCTGCCTCTATTGCTCACAATCTTATCTGGAACTCCATGGTTTCTGTATGTATGTCCCATGAATAAATCCACTTTTGGCCACACTGGGCAATCCTTTGCATCCCACAAAGTGTACATGTTTTGGAAACAGATCTGTGACTGATATGTGGTTTAATGTCGGAAATTTAAAAGACTGAAATACCTTTAGAACCTACTCTGTTTTTATTGAATATGACAGAAATATTAGAGAAAAAATGTAAAAATAGTAATAGATGTACAATACTTTATATGGTGACTACAGTGAGGATATTGTATGCGAGCAAATGGAAACAATCAGTAATACCAACCATAAGAGAATGGATGGACAAAATATGGCAGGCCATGGAATCGGACATATTAACAGGGTTGTTAAAAAACAAAATGGAAGAAGATGTGGTTAAAAAAATGGAAAAAATTAGAGAATATTATAATAGAAAACAACAAGAATAAATATAGAAAGAAGCTTGGTATGAAAATCAGGACAAAATAATGGATAATGATATTGCTGAAAATATGGGATAAGGAAATAAAGAGGGAATACGTTATGGGAATATAGGATGACGTGGATTACAAGAAGTAAGTCTAGAATAGGCTATTAGGGGTTCATATAGGTTTGTTACATATTTAAGGCAAGTCTTCATTTATCGGAAGGATATAAATCATTCAAAAATAATCATACTGAAAGTATATTTTTTATTGTTTAGTGAAAGCACAGGGTGATTGGATGGTAGTTAAGTGTTGGGGAATAGGGAAGGGGGAATGATGTAAATGTACTATGTACTATGTTTGTGATGTGTAAATGTGTTATGGATGCAATTGTTATATTTTAATAATAAAATTCAATTTAAAAAATTACAAAAAAGAAAAAAAAGAAAACAGATCTGTGACCACCCATATGGCATTTCTTCCCTTACTATCTGGTAAGTCCATAATAAAGTCCATAGCTATTTGCTTCCAGGAACCGCTTGGTATGGACAATGGTTGGAGCAACCCCCGAGGCTTGCCTATCACTGGCTTGGAGAGGGCACACACAGGGCAGCCTTTCACATAAGATTTTACATCACTCCGAATTCCCTCCCACCAGTACTGTTTTCTTACCCAGAGCCAGGTCTTCAGGAAACCCCAGTGTCCTGCTGCCTTAGAGTCATGGCACAACTGCAGAATTCTGGATCTCAGCTCTTCCAGAATGTAGACCCAGCCTCCTTTATGCCACAGCCCATCCTTGAGCTCTAGGGTGTCCGGATGGTCTGCCAGCCATTGATCCTTTCCTTCTGCCTCTCTGATGTCTTGAAACAAAGGATCCAGCAGGGTGGCTTGGTCCCGGTCCTCCTTCTCCCAGAGTGCTTGACTCCGAGTAGTCACTGCCAGCCCTAGTTGGTCAGGGGTAAAAATAGTTTCTTCTAGTGTTTCTCTCTGGCTTTCTTGTTGAGGCAATCTAGATAAAGTGTCTGCAAGCACTTTTTTTTTTCCTGTGAAGGCTTTTAGATTGAATCTGAAGTGGTAGAATTCTTTAGCCCACCAACTCTGTTTTGGGCTTAGTTTTCTCGAAGCTTGCAAGGCTTCTAAATTGTGATGATCAGTCCAAACCTCAAAGGGGTGGCTGGTGCCTTCCAGGAATTGGTGCCAAGTTTGCAATGCTCTCTTGATGGCCACAGCTTCTTTCACTCAAGTAGGCCAATTTAATTGCACTCCTTGGAGCTTTTTGGATAAGTAAGTGCATGATCTTAGCCTCCCTTCTGAGTCCTTTTGCATTAATACAGTGTCTAATGCAACATCACTGGCATTGGTTTACACAACAAATGGCTGGTCTGGATCAGGGTGTTTTAAATTAATTTCAGAGCAAAAGAGTTATTTCAGCTGTTCAAAAGCTGCTTGACATTCTGGAGTCCACCACACCTTGGTGGGTGGCTTGGGTTCCACATTGGGATCCCTGAAATGAGTCTTGGTTTTCAGTAGGTCAGTGATGGGCAATGCCAGTTGATCAAAATTTGGGACGAACTGTCAGTAAAAGTTGGCAAAGCCTAAAAACCTCTGCACCTGTTTTCGCATCTTAAGAGGGGCTCATTCCAGGATCATCTGCACTTTGGCTGGATCCATTCCTATTCCCTGGGTGGACACTTGGTATCCCAGAAAATCCAATTTGTCTGTGTGAAATTCACATTTAGCCAGTTTCAGTAGATGCTTGTCCAGGAGGCGCATCAGGATCTCCCTCACTAGCTTTATATGGGAGTCTAATTCTTGGGAGTAAATTAGGACATCATCCAGGTAAACTAGGACTCCCTCAAACAACAAACTTCATTCACAAGTCTCCTAGAAATGCCCAGTGCACCCAATAGTGCAAAAGGAAGAACAAGATATTCAAATGCCCCCACCGGGCAATTAAATGCAGTTTTGTATTCGTCCTCTTCTCGTATGTGCACCCTGTAGTAGGCATATCTCAAATCCAGTTTAGTAAAGATCTGGCCAGTGGCTAGCCAGCCCAGCATGTCCTTCATCAGAGGAATTGGGTATTTGTTAGTATTGCAAGTCCCATTAAGGTTTTTGTGGTCCGTTAACAGGTGTAGCAAACCATCTGTCTTCTTCTGGAAGAATACTGGGGCCCCAAACATGGAGGTGGACAGGCGGATGAAGCCCCTAGCCAAGTTCTTTTCCACAAAGTCCTTTAAGGTTTTCATCTCCAGTGGGGTCATGGAGTATAAGCTGGGGATTGGGGGCTTCTGCCCCCTGGTATCAGTTCGATTGCGCAGTCTGTTTCCCAATGGGGCGGGAGTTGGTCACACTCCTTTTCCTTGAACACCCCTGCCAAATCTCTATATTCCAGAGGATAGCCTGGTGGGTCCTCCACGACTGCACTTCCGACCCTCTCTAGTGCTGAATCAGGTTGCCCCAATGTCTCCACTGTGCACTCGCCCACTCTCGGTCTGGTGTCTCTGGTGTGTGCTCTGCATCCCAGATCATCAAAACCCAGTTCTCCCAACCACCACTGGAGGCCCGGGTTATGGAAGTAATAATAATAATAATAATAATAATAATAATAATAAAATTTATTTGTACCCCGCCCAATGGTACACCAATCCGGGTGGCTTCCAGATTAAAAATGCAACAATAAAAACATATTATACAAAGAACATCCCCCATCCCCTTAAAACAATATTAAATCACAACAGTTTAAAATATCACACCTTGACTAATTAAAACCTACTACCGAGATAACTAAGCATGATTTCGATATTCCTTCCATCAAAGATGGGGCCACGTAAGGAACATCTCTTATACAGGGAAGATTGTCTGAAAAGAAAATTCAATTAAGGAAGGTAACTAGTCCGGAAAAGCCTGCCGGAAGAGATCCGTCTTGACAGCCTTTTTAAAGCTCTCTAAAGATGTTAATAGACGGATCTCGTCCGGCAGGCCATTCCAGAGCCTCGGGGCGACGACTGAGAAGGCCCTCTGGGAGGTAGCCGCAAGCCTCGATTTCTGAGTCTGCAGCAAATTCCTCCCAGAGGACTGAAGTGCACGGGGAGGATTGTACGGGAGAAGGCGGTCCCTGATATAGTTTGGACCCAAGCCATTTAGGGCTTTAAAGGTAATAACCAACACCTTGTACTGGGTCCAGAAACTCATAGGCAGCCAGTGGAGGGACCTCAGTACCGGAGTAATGTGGTCCCTCCGAGATGTTCCAGATACAAGTCTGGCTGCCATATTCTGTACTAATTGCAGTTTTCGAACCAGGTACGAGGGTAGCCCCATGTAGAGTGCATTACAGAAGTCGAGGCGGGAGGTTACCAACGCATGCACCACAGTCTCGAGATCCCTTACTTCCAGAAAAGGGCGCAGCTGGCGTATCAGCCGAAGCTGATAACAGGCGCTCCTGACCGTCGCATTCACCTGATTCACCATCAGGAGCGACGAGTCAAGGAGCACCCCCAGACTGCGAACACAGTCACTGGAGGAGAGTGTGACTCCATCCAGGACTGGAGGTTGCAACCCAATTCTTGGTTTCGGGGCCACTACCGTGAGCACCTCCGTCTTGTCTGGATTCAATTTCAATCTGTTTTTCCTCATCCAGCCCATTACCGCCCCAAGACATTCATTAAGGGAGGAGATGCCATTAGAATTCTCGGCCGACGAACGAGACACGGAGAAATAGATTTGGGTGTCATCAGCGTACTGATAACACTCAGCACCATAACTCCGCATTATCTCACCCAGCGGCTTCATATAGATGTTAAATAATAACGGGGACAAAATAGCTCCCTGAGGGACCCCACAAGTGAGGTCTCTCTTACCGGAGCTACAGTCCCCGAGCAGCACCCTCTGGGACCGAAGTGCAGCCAGTCTATGCCTAGGATCACTTGGTACTCTGATGTGTGGCCTAGCATCTTCTCCCAATGATCTGCCACTCCTAGCCAAACAGTCTCTGTTTCCTCTCACCATCGAAATGACGTCCATCTGGTGAAGGTTGATGGGGTGCCTCAACTTTCGCATGTTCAGTCCCATTTGCCTTGGAACAGTGGGGTTGATGAAGCACTTCATGCACCCCAAATCAATAGCAGCCACTAAGTTAATGCTCCTGTCCCTACCCAGATCTTCCACCTTCACATCCAGGGTGTATAAGGGGTATAACTCACCTTCGCGGTACGGCACTGAGATCTTATGGTCGGCCTCCCACCACTGCCTGAGGCCAGCCGTTGAGGTTTTCCAACAGCTCTGCATTGTCCTCTGACTCCGTCATGTTCGGGGACATTTCTGGATCCACGGCTACAGCTGCAACCTTAAGGGCTTGACCGCCCAGTCCCATTCTGGAGCGTTTCTGGTCTCCTGATGGGTACTGCCCCTTCAGGCTGCTCTGCTGCCCATCCCTCCTTTTGGGGCACACCACCATAAGATGCCCATTCTGCCCACAGGTTAGGCACAGTCCCAGTCATTTCCATTGCTCATGCTCCATCTCCTGGGGCTTCATTTCTTTCTCCTTCCCTTGGGAGTGGGTTGGGTTTGCATTAGTTCCCTTACTCACTACCGGTTTCCAGTGGATCATCAATAGGATCTCTTGCTGTGCCATTTCAGCCTCTCCCGCAAGTTGGATCCACTCTCTCACCATCTGCGGGTTGTCAGTCATCGGGAACCACTTCAACAGATCTGCTCATAGAAAGATCCTCTGTAATCACACCATGTAAAAATGCAGTTTTTACATCAACATGTCTGACATCCATTTGTTTTGAAGTAGCTAGGCTGAGAAGTAGCCTTATAGTGGTATGTTTAACAACCAGTGAAAAGGTCTCATCAAAGTCTTCCCCATATTTTTGTGAGAAGCCTTGTGCAACAAGGCTTGTCTTGTAGCATTCAACTTTTCCTTCTGCATCTTGCTTCAGTTTGAACACCCATCTGGATCCTATGGCTTTCTTTCCTGGTGGGAGTTCTGTAAGTGTCCATGTTCCATCTTTATGTAATGCCTCTATTTCTTTTTCTGCAGCATTTCTCCATTTATTTGCTTCATCAGCAGGCATTTGCTCAATTTCCTTTATATTTGATGTGTCTCTAAAGAACTCTGACTTCGCAAGGTAAGAAAATCGTGTAGGTGGTACACCTCTGTTGGATCTCAGTGAATATCTGGAAGCCTGTTCTGGAATCTGGTCAGTCTCTGCAGCATTCTCTGGTCCAGGCATCAGATTAGCATCATCTGCATCCCTTTTTGAAGGTATAGAGTCTGCTTGTATGTCTTTTCTGACAGGAACAACAATTGGTTGATCATCGAATCTATCTCTTTGAGAATTCCAATGCACCATCTTGTTCATCTATGGAATCAAGAATAGTTTCTCTTTTGTGTATTTTTCTTCATTCATCAAAATAAATCACATTTCTGATGCTTACTTCACCCATTTTTAAGTTCATCACTTTGTATCCTTTGGATCCAGGTATGTATCCAATGAAGATAGTTTGTTCTGATCTGGCATCTAGCTTGCATTTCTTTTGCGAGGGTATGTAAGAATATGCAAGACTACCAAAAGTTTTAATGTGTTTCATGTTTAGCATTCTGCTATGCCACAGCTGAAATGGTGTCTGTGTAGTGCCTTTGGTTAGTAATCTGTTTTGGAGATACGTGGCCATCATGATGGCTTCTCCCAAAATTGGTTTGGGAGACCTGTGTCCACCAACATGCATCTTGCCATCTCCAATAGAGATATCACCTTTCTTTCAGCTGACCCATTTTGGCTGGGTGTGTAAGGAACACTTTTTCTGTGTTGAATTCCACATTCTTCTAAGAAAGATTGGGTGTATTGCGACAAATATTCACTTCCACAATTTGTTCGGATGGCCTTAGGTGTCTTCTTGAATTTCATTGTCACCATTGCGACATATTTTTGTAGCATCTCTTGAGTTTTGCTCTTTTGTTTCAGAAAGTAGGTGACACAATACTTTGAAAAATCATCCATCAAAATTAACTTTTCCTTCTGCATCTTGCTTCCACCTAGAGAAATTACAGATAACAGTGAATGTATGATATCAAGAACTTTACAGTTTCTCTGTTCAGTACTTGGTTTAAAGGAAGGACTTACTGCCTTTTGTTCAACACAAACTCTGCACCTGTCAGAGTTTTCACAGCTTGGGACCTTACTTTGATCCCAGTAGCCAAATTCTGGTTTTGTAGTTGAAGAATTGCTTTGGTGTCATGATGAGCAAAGTGTCTATGCCATAGTTCAAGGCTGTCTTCATCCATGTGTCTTTGAATCATATTCAATTGTGGAGTTGAAAGATCTGCTTCATATATACCATCATGTTCAAAGGCTTGTACATATGTCACATTGTCTTTAGAAACTGTACATTGTCCACCTTTGAAGGTAATTTCATATCCCTTTTTATCTAAAGTTGACACAATGAACATGTTGCCTTGTAGACTGGGAACAAACAACACATCACTGACAGTATTTTCCATGATTATATCGTTAGGTACTTTGCAAAACAATTTAAATTGGCCTTTACCAGTAATTTTCAAATTCTGATCAGAAGCTGTTTGAATAATCCCTCTAACACTTTTATCAATTTAATCAAAATAGGATTCACAATGTATAGAATGATTCATGCAACCTGAATCTAAAATCCATTTATGTGAACCATCAATTTCACTAGTATTAGCTATCAAATTTTGTGCCTTCATAAGAAGACTGTTGCCTCTCTGTTGATTTCTCTTGGTTGAGTCCTGTTTCCTTTTCCTTTTAAAATCTTCAGCCTGCCATTGCTGGGTACAGCTCCCATTGGCTGGAGGATTTTTAGGGAAGGTATAATTCCTTGAGATATGACCCTATTTATTTCACCTGTAGCAAGTAACATCTGATTGGCTAGTGGGAGTGGCCTTTCCCCTGCCTCTGCTTGTCACCAGGTAATTCGATCCAGAACTGTCTTTATCTGTGAAGTGGGAACTTCCTGTCTGCTCTCTACACTCTTCCCTGAGCATTCTCAGAACTTGGGTAAAACTCATGTCTGGAAGAGCATTAATTACAGTTGAAAAAGCATCAAATGTTTTGCCCAAAGTTCCCATGAGATAATCAATGTTAACATTATCAATGGTTTAAAACGGGTAGGCAACCTTTCCCCTTTAAGGGCCGAGGGACTTCAGCTCCCAGAAGCCTCAGCCATGCTGGCCAATAGTCCCATGTTGGCCAATAGCTCCTGAAATTCTGGGAGCTGAAGTCCCTCGGCCCTTAAAGGGGAAAGGTTGCCTACCCCTGGTTTAAAATCACAAAGTGACATCCTTCCAAACAATCATTTACTCTTGCAATATGCTTTTCAGAAGGATGCTTGGAATTCAGCCTCAGATTCATCTGTTCTTTCAGTACAGCACAGAGAGCCTTATTTGTTTTCTTTCCAAAATTTTCCTCAAGCCTCAAAAGCATGCCTTTCACAGAATCACAGTCCTGAACTAAATTGATCAAATCACCTGAGAGAGATTATTGAATAATATGTCTTTCTATAGCATCTTCCTTCATCCAAATTGATTTCTGCTTTTCTTCAGTTGGCATTTCTGACTCTAAGCAATGATAAATGCCATGAGCTTGCAAAAATACATTCAACCTCTGATTCTACTCTGAATAATTCAGAGAAGTCAGTTTTAGCTTGGAGAAGGATTGGAGACACATTTTTAAAAATAGAATTTTTAAAAATTAGCAAAAGAAATAAAAAAATCAGCAGCTCAAAAGCAAAAGCCAAGACTCTCTCTCTGGTAGACACAAGCAAATGGGAAAAGTATGTGTGTGGGGAAACACAACAAATAATAACAAAACAATTAAACAATCTAGTTTTAAATTGTTCAATCTGCTCAATAGCATCTGGGCCCATAACCTGATGGAATTTTTGCTCGAGATTCGTTAGAAAGTTCAGGAAAATAGGAGAGATTGATTTAATCTCACCAGCAAAGTGAACACATCAGAAAAGTGCATGATCAGGAAAATAAACTAGTTCACTTTTAATCTCCAGCCCCCATGTGTCTTCCAATAAAGAATTAAGATAAAGTTCTTAGAGTAATATAAAAAGGATAAATTTACTTACAAAATCATGTGCATATTCATACACAGGTAAAGCTTCATGTTGCAAAGAAAATGAGGTAGAAAATAGTCTGCATGCTTGCAGAGAAAGTTTCTTATCAGCGTACTAGAAAGTCATGCTGTTCTGGTCAAGGAACAAAGGAGAAGGAGAAAGGAATGGAGATTCCTCCAGAGACAAAGAAGAAGTGTGCTCTCAGAGAAGGAGGAAATTGAAGGAGTCATAAAACAATAAACTATCATAGGCAAGCATCTGTCTTCCTAGAACAGGGGTAGGCAACCTTTCCCCTTTAAGGGCCGGGGGACTTCAGCTCCCAGAATCCCAGGAGCTATTGGCCAACATGGGACTGTTGGCCAATATGGCTGAGGCTTCTGGGAGCTGAAGTCCCTCGGCCCTTAAAGGGGAAAGGTTGCCTACCCCTGTCCTAGAAGGATCAGCATGCTTAAGTTGCAGAATCCCCAAAAAGTACCTGCACAGCCACAGCTGACTCAGTTGACAAGGACAAACAGAGCTGAGTATCATCAGCGTACTGATGGCACTCCACTTCAGACCCCCTTATGACCTTTCTCAACAGCTTCATAGTGATACTGAACAGCATGCGGGATAAGATGGAAGCCTATGGCACACCACAATTTAATAGCAATGGTGCTGAACAGGAATTTCCCAATGCTTCTCTCTGGAAGAAAGTTCTTCAGTATCCCCATCCCCATTTCATGTATTCACCTCATCCACCAACTGATATGTATTCTTTCTTTTCCCATCTAATGTTAAAAATACAACTACTTTTCCTCCCAGAGTTTGGGAATTTTCACACAGAAGACTTCTACCAGACCAAAAGTTAACTTAAGGAATATTTTTAATATATATATATTTAAAAGACCTGGCAGGACATCAGGATACTTATCCTCTCACTTTTGGAGATTAAGAAAAACACCCTAGACCTCTGCTTCCCTCCCATCTTGTTTGCATTTAATTAATTCCCAAAGATATGCTTGAAGTCAACTTCACTCAAATAGATACCCATATGACTTTAGGAATGTTAATATATATTGCTTATCACCTGTTTCTTCTCCTTCCTTGAGGACTTCTCAGTTACCTTTCTGTTCTCCCCTGCCCCCTTTTCTTTCTTTTTAAGGTGATCAGTACCCTTATGTCACAGGCCTAAGTCCCTCCCATTTTCAGAATGCATTGTCTAAGAAACCACACAGGTTCTGTCTTTCAGCAGTTCTGTCCTTCATGAGATCTATTATGTTAACTGCATGAAAATAAGTGGGGATATTACTTGCTGAAGTACTAGTAGCCATAACAAACCAACAGTGAGTGACCCTGCTTAATTCTATCCCACTATCCCTCTTAATCTCTGAAACTGTGTGACCAATGTGTCATTGTTTTCAGTGTCATCAATTTACACCATGACTGGGTGATAGGTGACCCAGCATAGCCCCTGTAGTCCCCATTGGGTGGTAGGGACTGAAAAATTAAACTTTGGAAAAACGTATGAAAGCAAGTAATTAGTAACAGGCTCCAAGGAGGTTATCCTACAGTAAGAAATAAAAGGCAGATATTCAACCACTGGTACAACCGCAGTGAAATCTGCAGGACAGAAGGCTTTTAAGCTGGACACATAGAGACTGTATTTTTAAAACACACCCATGCACACACTCATACACAACAAAAATGTTCATGCATCTCAGTTATGAATTATAAAATTACTGGCTGTATTTTAACTCCAGGCTATCAGTTTGGGGGTTTAAAATTATTTATTCATTAACCATGCATGGTTATTTTTTAAAAAATCGGTCGAGGGAGAACTGCATGAGATGTTGGCATGCAGTCAATTCCCTTAGACTATTACGTTGAATAAAGCTGTTGGCAAGGTAGGGAACAAGAGCCCTGTTGTTTAAATGCTCTTTCCCCTGCTATCTAAATAATAGGTGCCTGCAACTTTAGCCTTTCATCCGACGCCACCATATCTGGTGGACTTGCTGAAATCCAGAAGTCCTTCATTAAGACTATACAAGCCTGGAGCTCCAAAAGGAATGGGACATATTAGCCAAGCAGTGGGGACTTTTCTACACAACACCCGTCGCCATGTTGTCGCTAATAGGACGTGTTGTAAACTGAAATCATTAAGCTGAAAACCTCCGATAATGAAATAACCTCTCAGCTCCAGCAGCAGTGCAAATCGGCATTGTTTTCAGGATCTGAACTTCTCAGTAGCTCCAACCAACATGGCTCAGCTCAGGAGACTTACGAATAACCAGAAGTCAGCCATTTTGCTTATTGTTATTCTAGCACGACTGCCTTTGTTGCTCTAGAAAAGGCTAGTAGTCGAGTTTTCTGCCTTTGTTTGTCCAGTTGCATAACAAAGTTTCAGGCAACTTTCTCTTCCAAGAGTTGAGTTTTGCCTTCCCTTTCACAAAGTGAGAAATTCGTCTTCGTGGCAATATATTGCTTTCTTTCAGAAAGACTTCGCAAATTGTTTCATTGTCTTTTACATTGCTTTTATATTAATACTTTCAGTGAAGAGTTTTTATGGTTTTTAAAATCTGTATTGTTCTTAAAATCTGTGGCAAGCTACCTTGAGACACGTTATTGGGAGAATGTTGGGGGATATAAATGAATAAATAAGAACTGTGGCACCTGTATGTAGTCCACAACTGGCATTGTATTTATTTATTTAGTTAGTTAGTTTGTTATGTGGAGCCTTATTATTCGCCTTTCTACTGAAAAATGTCAAACTCAAGGTATCTTAAAATAGAAGGAAATATGTTTATATATCTTATTTAAATCCTGTCTTTCAATACGGGACCCAAAGCAGCTAGCCATATATGTTAAAACAAAATACAGCTAAAACAATAGATAATACAAGAGTTAAAATAATTAAATAAACTATGATATCAGAAATCTTAATTTAAAACAGTTAATAGCCAATCAAAACGTAACAGTAATGATTAAAAAAATACAGCACACCCGTAATTTTAAAAAAACCCTTCTTGAATAGACTTTAACAGTCAAAGGCTTGGATAAACCAGGTCTTTGCTGCCGGCTGAAACAAAGCAGAAAGGGGCCACCTCTCTTTCCCTGGGAGGGAATTCCACAATCCGGGAGCACCCACTGAAAAGGCTCTCTCTGTGTCCTCAATATATTCGCCTCTGATGGTGGTAGGGCCAAGAGAAAGTCCTCCCTTCAAGATCTTAAAAGTGGGGCAGGATCACATCCAGATGAGGTTTTTCAGCTAGCCTACCAAGTTACTTCGTGTCCGGAAACCTTCTGGCAGACAGTGAAACTGTTTCAGCAGGCAAATGACACGACTGGTCCAATGTGGAAGGTTCTGGGGTTGTTGAGATGACAGGGCTTCATGTATCAAGGTGGCACAAAAGGCAGAACACACCTTCCTTCTTTCCCAGGTATCGCATAAGAACTGGAAAAAGCGTTGTTTGCCCGAAGCCACCGTAGATCAGCCAAGGCATTCAGAGCTGGGCTTCCCAGCATCCCCTAACCACTGAAAGAGCTCCATTATTAAAATGGGCTTTCTTAGCAATTCAACATCAGCCACATTGTTTACAGGAATATAGTGATAAGCCTTCATCAGGCACAACTGCAAACAGTTGTGTCTATTGGGGGGGATACCTTTTAATAAAAATAAGCGCACACACATACACAGATAGAATGACAGGTTTGTGTGTGCGTGTATGTGAGTGTATACACATATATATACGCACACATATAAAAGACATATGCATGCAGAACATAAAGAAGTATAGGTTATAGCCAAATTTTCATTTTTAAAAGGAGTCGCTTTGTCACACATATACAAATAGATAGGCGTCATATATTTACAATAAATATCTCACTTCATATTTAATACACACATGAACACATGTATACATACACACATCTTATTTTCATCATCATCATCATCATCATCATCATCATCCGTCCTTTTTCCCAGCATGGGAATCAAAGCAGCCTATAAAAGTTCAGCATACACATAACCTAGATGCATATACACACACACACACACACACACACACACATACAAAATTGTGTGTGTGTGTGTGTGTGTGTGAATACACATATTCATCAAAACGATGCCTTCTTCTCACACATATAGATATCTAACTTCGAATTATAGACACCCAGAGAGATGCACATAAACAAACACCCACACAGTAGATAAAGCTATACAGTAGGTATGTGAATACATTAATTGAAATAAAATATTTCGTTTAAATATAAATAGCTAACCTCAAATTATACGTGTCCACAGGCATGTATATATATCACACACACTCACTTAGGTAGACATAGGCAAGCATACAGGCCAAGTGACTGTGTTTAACTCAAAATCTGCATTAGTTTCTTCTTTAAGGCTGCAGTCCTTCCAGTGGTTAAACTGCTTCAATGGCAAAGAAGTCAACGGGATTTAAGTATGCTCAGGTCTGAAGTTAGTGTTCCAAGATGAAGCCAAGAGTGATCTTTTAAAACACAAACTCTGCTTGCATTTTGACAAGTATATGTTGTGCCTTTGCCGAGCTTCAAGCTGTTCCATAACAAACTTTTAAAACTGATCCTCCCGTTCCAGATTATCCTCCCTTTCAAAGTAAAGAAATAATTATCTCAGCGTAACAGGACGGTCAGTAAAGCACCGCACGCTCGTGAGTCATATGAGAATGAACATCTCCATCAGTGTTGATTTGGTGTTGCAACGAGGGTTTCAGTGTGTTTATAGTTGTTTAATGCATTCCAAGGGAGGATTTGGTTTCTTCATTTTCATTTTTATTTTGTCATGTTTAAAGGCAATTCCACAATATTTCCTGTGAACTGCTTGTCGCCCTCGGTCATTACAAGAACTGAACGTGCAGATTAAGTAACAACACTTCTGAACACTCCCTGTCTCATTATTTTTTATAGAAATATGGTCGCCTCCAGGAGACTGTTACATCACAAGGTCACAGATTTTTAAATTCCTGTTTATGAAACTAGTAACTCTTTGTAGGGATTATTGGGAGTTTGAAAAGAGCAGCACCTTGACAGAGCAATCGTAGACATGTCTACTCGGGAAGTAAGTCCTGCTGAGTTTAATGTGACTTTCATACAGTATATCAGATTGTGCTATATTTACATACGGGTAAGGTCTACCTACAATTATGGATCCACAATCAGAATCGTAATGCGCCTGACATAGTTTTTCTTCCCAAACTTTAAATTATTTAACTGGAAAATAATCCTGCTGAGTTTATTTGTAGTCCATTCGAATTATTTTGGAGGAAACTTTGGCGTGGTGGGGGGGCAGATAGGGACCTGCTTAACACAACACCATCAGTGAGGAGCAATTCTGTTTATTTCAGTAGGATGAACCTTGAATACCTCATATGTAAAATTGCATAGTTTAGCAATGGCGATGTCACCATCTAAAGATTTATAGTTAACGGAATAATATGGAATTGGTTGTGCTTGATCGGGATGCCATGATTTATGTGGAACAGTCTACCAAAGCCCATCGAAGTGAATAGGGCGGTTTCTACATTATCCAAATTGACTGCAGATATTATCTTCATTTCTTTTGTTATTATATTTTAAACATTATTTTTCTGTTGTTTTTTTTAATGGCCGTTTACAGTTTATGCATGTATAGTTGATAGGAAGAAAATCAACTCATTTGAAATGTGATGCTGGAGAAGAGTTCTTTGGATACCCTGGACTGTTAAAAAGAGAAATAAAGAGGTCCTTGATCAAATCAAGTCTGAAATCTCCCTAGAAGCCAAGATGACTAAACTGAGACTGTCCTACTTTGGCCATATCATGGGAAGACATGATTAATTAGGAAAAAAAAACAATAATGTTTCGTAAGGTAGAAGGCAGTGGGGAAAGAGGAAGACCGCATTCCAGATGAATGGACTCAATCAAAAAAGTCATGGCCCTGAGTCTGCAAGACCTGAGCAGTTCTGTTGACTTGAAGATCTCTTATTCATGGGGTCGCCATAAGTCGAAGTCGACTTGACGGCACTTAACAACAGTTGAAACCCTGTTCAACTCTATGTGTTGAAGTTTCTACATCTCCACAGGGCTTGACAGAAAAATAAAGTTCATAGTTAAACACTAAAGGGTGCTTTTTAGCCTCTTCCCATCCTCAGCTATTATGTGGGCTGAAAGACAGGTATGCCTCCAGACCTGTACTTGCTTTGAAATGAGTTCCATTGAAACCAGTAGAAGGTACAGTATTTCCCAACAAGAGCGCAAAGTGATACATGTCTACTCAGAAATCCCATTTATACTTACTTCCAGGAAAGTATTATAAGTTGTGGAGTGCCTTCAAGTTATTTCCGACTTATGGCAACCTTAAGTCATGGGCTTTGCTTGACAAGATTTGTTCCGAGGAGCTTCACCATTGCCCTCTCTTGACTTGCCCAAAGTCACCCATTGGGTTTCTTGGCCGAGGTGGGAATCCAACCCTGGTCTCTGGAGTCGCAATCCAACTCTCAAACTACTATCCCACGCTGGCTCTCAAGTATTGTAAGACCGGAGCCTAAATGTGTTTGGGAGTCTGGGTACAAGTACACATAAATGTGTAGATGTATCAGATAACCCTCCTTTCTCCGTCCCCCCAGTTTCAGAGTGAGACCAGAATGAACAGAATAGAACGAAGAATTTGCCGAACTGAGCACATTTGAACGTTGAGGTCCAGTAATTTCTTTTCCTTTTTTTTAAGCTTGCAAAGGTTTTACATCAGTGATCTTATACATCACACCATTCCTATGGTGGGCATACTATAATTCAGAGAGACCTGCTATTTCAGGCATATGAACTGTAACGTAATTATGGAGCCAGCTCTACCATAGCAAGCATCTGATGAATTGCCCTGGTATTCACAGAACTAGAAATGAAGCTTTAGGTTGGGATTTGATACCATGGGGACAGGGAAAGCACGATTGATTTGGCAGTCTACTGAACATTTTTCAAAGCTGAACTTCTGGTACACATCTCTCTCGGGTCCAACTCTACTTGTTTTTTAGCACATTACACCTTTATCACTCCATTACATTCCCAACATAATCTATGGCAGTTGTTCTAGAGAAGCTCTCCCCTACTTTAAAACCCTCCAGGTGTGGTGTGCTAGAATTGCCATTGTCTCCATAGGGGCTGACCTTGGGGGATGATGTAGGTAGGGTGTAGAACAAGACACTTGGTGAATGTGAAGGTGGTGAGGAAGGCTGCTACAATATATGTTCAGTTCTTTGGGCCTACCAATACTAGACAAGGTAGCAGTTGGAAACGAGACCCAGTTTCTGTTCCTGGGCATTTGGACTGCCACAAATGCTACATCACCACCAGGACGGAAAAAGCAGAGGTAACAGAGGAACTTGACACTTCTGGTTTTGGTCAAATTATCATCATGATGATCATTACCACCACCACCACCATCATCATGGTAAATCATGCCAGGGGTGTAGTGAGCTGTTGTTGTGTGCCCCCAAGTTTTTGTTTGTTTGTTTGCTTTTACATATGGAGACCCTAAGATGAACCTATCACAGGATTTTCTGAGGGTTGAGAGTGTGTGACTTGCCTAAGATCACCTAATGGGCGAGTGGGAATTGCAACCTTTTAAAAATAAAATGCCACTCCGAAAAAGGCAATTGGCCTTCTTCTTCTCCTCCTTCTTCTCCTTCACTCATGGAAAGATTAGTCTGAGAAATCTTGAAGCCTCGAAGGGCCGCACGTGGCCCCAGAACTGCACCAATACATGCCAATACATTATATTCTGTAGGA
Source organism: Phrynosoma blainvillii (assembly GCA_026167975.1). Classification (NCBI taxonomy): domain Eukaryota; kingdom Metazoa; phylum Chordata; class Lepidosauria; order Squamata; family Phrynosomatidae; genus Phrynosoma; species Phrynosoma blainvillii. The sequence continues at coordinate 48,812,613 of JANUYF010000005.1, read as the reverse complement.
GTAAAAACTTTGGTAGGTAGAAAAGTTTTGTTTTATTTATTGTTATTTTTTCTACAGACAAACCCATAAGGTAAAAATCCAGTGGAGGAAGGCCTGCCTCCGATAAGTAAGTTAAATGATGGAGGACAATTCATGTGAAGAGAAGGGGTGGGGGATTCCCGTTAGGCCTAGAGAAAAGTACTAAACTCCCGAGGAAAGGGGGCTGTCAGACCCTGCAAAACATAGCTTCCCCTGATCTCAGTGGGAGAAAACCGGACTTGGTGGGAAATGTGGATTTATTCCAGGCGCACGAACTGTACAGATAATTCCGGACGATTCAGTCCTATCATCATAGCAAGCGCCACAATGCATTGCTCCTTATGTGTTTGGAGAGAACTATAAACCAAACGCCAGCGTGAGTTGCGGGGGTAGGGGAAGCAGGAGAGATGATTTCTACACAACCGCCTACATCCAACATCTCCAGAGGATGGTCCCAGAGCAAATTGTTTGAGCCCAGGTTATGGGATGGGATTATTACTCAATAATTCATATGTCTTCTGCTGGCTTCTAGGCAGAGGAGCGGTGGCGGTTGTTCGCGCTTTCCATAAACCTATAGTAAAAGCAGTAGCTTTAGTGGGATTCTCTCCTTCCTCTAGAAGACGACTTCTTCGTCAAGAGACTCGCATCCATCCTTTTATGGGGAAAGGAGACAGCTTTCACCTGTTTCACTGCTAGGAGGCTTCCTTGGTTGAAAGTTGTGGGAGCCCTCTTCTTATATGGTCTTCCTCTTTGGGAATATTGACTACATAAGGGAGGGGGGAGCAGTTGTAAGGGAGGAAATGAAAGTAAGAACACATCCCTCCCCCGACCAAAGTTGCTAGAATCCTATAGGAAAATAGCCATCACAACTGGACCTCTGCACTTTCGATTTAGATCTTAGTAATAAACAAAAGCCCTGAATCCCATTGGCTTCAGAAATTTCCTAAGAATTATAAGAGGCTTACTCTGGAAGCAAAGAAAGCCTGCGTTATCCTTTCAATAAATTCTCTTTCCCTCTTTGCTCCCCCTCTCTTAAAATCATTATTATAATCAACAACTAGGAAGGAAAAATTGGTGTCAGGCTTGCTATTATCGGCCTTAAAAATTAAGAAACCTTCCCAGCCGATGATTTACAGGGCAATCCTATACATCTCTATTCAGAATAAGTCTCATTGGGTTCTACGGACCTTACTCCCAGGTAAGAGGAACTAGATTGCAACCTAATTCTGCCCTCTGTTGCTGAGCAATTCTGATAGGACTTCTTGTGACTGCAAAGAATTGCAGTTGAAAGAATGTTAAGTAGACTTTAAGAGTTCAGGAAGTTATTCTCATATTTTGCCACAAACCCTGCTCCTCCCCCCTCCCACGTTCGTTCTAATATTTTTTGTACACAAATATTACAATGGGCCAATAGCTGAAGAAGACCTGTTCACAAAGAGCTTCGGAGGTATGCTTGATTTTATATGTCTGTAACAATGGAGGTCATAATCATGTGGTAGCAATTAATATAACCTCCCGGCAAAGATGTGGGAAGGGGGAATTACCAACAGCCAGAGATCATTGTCTCTTGAGGTAATTTTGCTTCTCCAAAACCGTGATTCCATCCAAGTGATATGTTTATTCTATTTTACCTCTTCCTGACCAAAGTTTATTAAAGTATATCTTCTATATTACATCTGGTGATTTTAAAAAAGAATACTCCAAATAACTTTGTTAGTTTTTTCATCATGATTTTCTACTTATTCTCTCTCCTCCCCTTCTTAAGATGTTGGCCAAAATATCTCACTTTCCTTGATAAAAATACAAGAAACAAGGAGCTCGGTAAAGAGACACCTCTAATCCGAGGAACAGTTAAAATATCTGCTTTATGATCAGGGTATTCATACTGTGAGACTGTATAAAATCTACTCTCTCGCCACAAAATTTAACACACCACTTACTATTTTGGAAGAGGAGAGAAAGAATAATCTACCTCGAAATAACTAACTTGTTATTCCCACCAGACTTAACGCAGGAGTCGTCTATATGTGAGTTCACAGACACACACATCCTCCCCACGAATTCTTAAATTCTCAGATTACTGAGAGGATCCATTAGAAATTGTGAAAAAGTGATAAAAGGTTAGACAGAAGCGTATACTGTAAATGTATACTGTACTCTTATACAATAAGCACTGAGTCATCTCCAGTCTGTCTTTGAATCATTTTTATGTTTCCTCAATGATTTAAATCTCTCTTGTGTTTTGAACAGAGGATTCAGAAAATGGCCAATTATTGAGTTTTTATACTAGCTTTTTTTTTTTTAGTGTGCCTGTGTGCTTGTGTATGTGTGTGTGTGTGTGTGTTTGTATTGAAGTATCTGCTCTCGTATTAAAAAGGAATGCACTTTTGGGTCGTTTAATCTCTACAGAAGTCTTCCTGAAGTTTAACACACACCCCTCCTCTCCCCCTTTGCCTTTAACGTTTGCTTTTGAAAATCCTTCCTATTTTCCAATTATCTCAACGACAACAAAACCCAGTACTCAGTGGGAGGGAAGGAGTTAGGATGTCCAGCAAATGTTGCTCGTAAAGCTGTTTGGTTACATTAGAAACACATGAATATCCTTCTGTCCAATGTGTCCTTAAAACAGGCTTAGGAATGTGGATGCGGAGAAAATGATAGAAGGAACAGGCCTCGGCAACCCTCCTCCCAAATAATGTGATGGCAGGTAAATAGAAGTTGCTCATGAAAATCAAATCCTATCACCATCCTGGCCCTAAATGGGATTTCTCCCACTCGGAGTGGCTGAGTTACTAGGAATCCCTGAATTAAATCAAGGCTAATATTTATTTAGCTATTTAGCTTTTTTTTTTTTAAAGGTGTACTTATTATATTAGGTACACATGCAAACACATACACACATATAATACCCACATACACACACATGCATAGAGCATGTTACACACATAGGTTATATGTACACACCAATGCCGATATATGAATGTGTAGTATGTTGCACAAGCACACTACACTAATGAGTATATGATATAGGAATATGTGTGCCTGTGTTCTAATAGTACTAATCATTTTGTGGAAATTGTGAAGCCAGGACCAGATTAATTCAGAAGTTGCATTATGCTACTGGTTAAAATAAGGTTAAGGCTTCAAGTTTTCAAAGAGTGGGGTGAGACCCATTTTCTGTTAGAATGAATGGGAAAGCTCAATTTATTAAAATGGAGCTAAACTGCATCTTTGTTGGGCCTTCTCCGACTGAAAACAATCGGCGTTAAGACTGCCCCGCCTTTGTAAAAAGCCAAGTCCCATTGAAGTCAATGGGTGTAAAACGGCATGGATGTCCATAGGGAATATGCTCTCAATCTTCTTGGCATCAGAGGGATTTAAGTGCCTCTAGGTATCCCTGGATCGGGTACTCAAAACTCCATTCTTCAGCGCACTTACCTGAAGATAAGGCCCATGTATTTCGGAGCCTGAGTCTGCAAGACCTGAGCATGATAGAGTGACTTGGAGGTCTCTCATTCATAGTGTCGCCTTAAGTCGAAGTCGACTTGACCGCAGTTAACAGCAACAATTCGGAGCCACTTCCTTTTGGATCAATTCAGTTGTACGTGTCTAAAGTTTCTTTGGTGTCGTTTTCACGTTGCTCATTAGGCAGGCCTGGAGTTAGTCTTGTTTGGGTCATATAATGTGAAAAATATATTCAAAGTGTCCATACCTCTGGGTAAGTGGAGGAGGCGGGGCTACAAGGGCAATCCTTTTATATTTTTTTTCAGGAAAAATTGCTTTCACACAATGTTCATGGCCACAATCCCTGGCGTTTTCAACTGGTCTTTCATTCATTAATAGATTTGCAAAAGTCGTCTTTATTGCATTACTACTTTTAAGGCGCTTGGCCTCTCCTAGATGATAGCCCTGAGATTCCTTTTTAAAAATATGTGAAGAGTTTTGTTTTGTTTTAAAATTGAACTCTCTACTCCCACTAGGTGTTGCGGTACCAAACTGAAATCAGTGCGTTTAGTCTTTCTTCAGCTGCCAGTTCCACCCTCCAGGTTTTCAAACGAACAAACCACCTCAGTGAAGATATAGCCACAACAAAGGCATCAGTTTTGATGGATGTTGGATAGGGTTAATCCGGATTTATGCTGTGGTTCCGGAAGACAGTAACCGTAACTAGGTATCTGTCACATTGAAAATAATATTTTAAGGCTGGATTGTAAGAGAAGATGTCTTGACACTCTGGATGCTGTGGACAAGCTCCGATTGTGCAATATTTTTAAAAGTGGAAGAATTCTGCTTACGTATATGAAACTGCTAATGGAGGTCGAGTGTGAACACTATGTTTCTTGTGATATAAATATTAAGCATTAAAAAACCTTAAAAGGAAACCAAAGTGTTCATTCTTTCTCTGGTACGTACCTATACCATAGGTGTTTGTGTGCGGGTCTGTATATGTGTGTATGCCCATGTGTGTACTGTGTGTGTGCATGTATTCACTCCATAGATAGTTTGATACCTCTCTTCAAAATATAAATCCGCAAAAGGAAGTGGTGAGAGATCTGTGAGAACTTTTGTCCTCTTCTCTGCACTGCGCTACTCAAAGACAACCTAATTTTTAATATATTTTCACACACATTTCAGTGGTAGTAAATAGAGCACTTTAAAACACACATACATTAGTCCAGGAATATCTTATTCTAACTATCCTCACCAATCGCCATGCGGAAAGGTCTGTCCTTTGTGCCTCAGCAGTTTTGTATTTTGTTTGTCCGGGACAGATTTCTCAAAACGTCGGAGAAAGAACAACCATCATATACCATCATATATTGTACTCTCATCCAGAAGGCGTACAGCTTCTGAAAGCTGTGCTCGGTTCCTAGGCTGGCAGTTTAGATTATGCAACGCCACTGGACTACGATCTGGCTTGTGCCTTTGCTCTGTCTGTTTATCCCCTGGTTTTCTGCAAGGAGTTTGAGCTGAGCACTTCGGATACCATCCCTGATTTTTTCTTGTCCCAACAACTGCTGAAACAGGACTGCATGTTGACTTAGAGCAGCAACACACACACACACACATCCCCTGAAATTATTTCCAACTCGAAAGAAATGGAGAACCCATGAGTCGTGCTAATTCTTGATCCGCGTAGCAAATCAGGAAGGGGGCTGAGGTTGAAGGCTTCTGTTTTGATCAATGTCCACCAAAACTTGGCCTGTCTGGGGAGATGGGGAACAATGAGGAATCCTTGGAAGATGTCCTGTCCTCCTCTCTCTCCTCTCTCTCTCTCTCTCTCTCTCGCTTCCACACTCACACCAACAGACACACATCTCCCCACCCCATCCGTTATCCCTCTCCAACCTCCGTTTTGGAACAAAGCCAAGCAAATATGCACAAACATAATATCGGATGATGCCCTCACACACCAACAGTGGCACGTTATTTGGACACTGAGGAGCCACATTGGCCCCCATCTTCCCCAGAACTTGAAAAAAACAACTTTGCTCTGTAAAAGGGGAGCCTGAGATGGAGGAAAAGGCTAGAAAGAGTAGGAGACGGGGAGGGAGGGGGGTTGGAGAAGAAGAGGAAGGAGCCGTTCCCTTTCTCACTACTGCTCCTCTTTAGCAAACCAGACAGGCTTTGAATGACACTCCTGGCATTGGCTAGACTGGAACTTTCAACTTGACCTTGGTCTCTAGTCGTGTCTAATCCGTATGTAAAACAGCGCTGCCCACCTTCAAAGTGTGTGTATTGGGGGGGGGGGGAAGAGGGGTGAACCACCGAGGGAAGTGTGTTGAGGAGGGTATCTGCTGGGATTTGGTTCCTCAGCGATGAGTTTTTTAAGAATGAGATCTCCCCACCCCCACAATAGAAAGGGAGGGGGAGAACGGCGTCCCATCTCACTCTATAACCATCAGCAATCCTTCCCAGCCACCAAATAATGGAAAGATTTTGAAGGCCACGTTTTTTCCCTCCTCCTCCTGGAAAGCTGAAAAGTCCACAGAGAAGGGAGGGAGGGGGTTTGAAATGAAAATATGCTAGGAATAAATATTTGCGTTTGGCCATGAGAAGGAATGCGGAAAAGCCCATCCAAGCTGGAGGCTGGGGCTGGAGAGGAAGGGAGCCCTTTAGAGAATTAACTGAAATATGGTCCCAGTGACAAGATTGCCCGGTATCGCATACCATTCTCCGCCAAGAGCCAGGACCTGCCCAACTGGTGGACAGGCGAACTGACAGATCTGTTCCTTCCTCGACATACAAGGAAAAAGGAGAGTCTCCCAACAATGCACGATTTGGAATGCCACTCTTGTAGCACTGCGGTGAAAACAACATTGCAATGCCATGCCCAGGGCCAGCACAATAGATCATCAATACTTGTCAAGTGGGCATCAAAGAAACAGGCAGTTCAGGGGCAGGGGAGCGAGGTTCCTCCTTTCCTTTAAGCCAGAGAATCAATCGACAAACCCCTAGTTTTCTTTCCTTCACAATTACTTATTGCCTTGCACCCATTTGCTAGAATTAAGCCATATCTCTAAACTCTGGGATCTTTATAATCTCCACCCTCTCGCATGGTACCCCAATATCTATATCTAAGAAAATATCCTTTATTAGGAGAGAAATAGCGATTTTTATTTGTTATTTTTTTGCTCTGCAATCCCCTACCGCCATTACCTGGGAGTAAGTCCCATTGAACTCAGCTAGACTAGTTTCTTAGCAGACATGTGTGGCATAGCATTATTATTCCCAGTACATAGGCTTACACTGAGTTCATTGAAAAAGGGCTTTAATAATCATAATAACAACAACAAGAACAGTAACAGAAACAAGAGGGAGTCCTGTGGTCACTCAAAGACAGTAAATAATCCCACGCAATATTTTATATATATATATATATATATATATATAGTCGGGGATGATTCGAGTGCAAATTGTAGGCTTCCCGTTTTTATTGTTGCAATAATAAAAATGTAGTGAGGTTGATTCATTTCTGAGGTCTACTTAACCCTTTCTTCCCCACGCGGGAACCCAAATAAGCCGACATTATTTAATCAGTTCCCCTCCTTCATTTTTATGCAAAAGAGGACTCCAGTATTGTAAATACTCATTTGAAAAAAAACAGTGAATCCAAGCTGGACGGGTCAGGAGAAGAGGTGTGACACCGGGCTTTGGCCAAACGCGATCGATCGGGCTCGGGAGGGTTTGGGAAAGAAGCGGTGGTTATGGCACCCGTTGGCTTCAATAGGGACAAAGCTCGATGGCTCTTGCAGTCCCTTCACCAGAGAGAAGAGGAGCTGGAATCTAGTGAGGAGAGGAGGGCGGGGCGGGGAGGGACAGGGGAAGGGAAAACCAAATAACCACCAGTTGATCACCAACAAAATGTTCAGAAAGTCAGAAGGCTTTTCTGGCACAAAGCTGGTGGATATCCTGTTGAAAGCATTTCCTGTAGGCAATGTACTGGAGAGGGGGGGGAAGGAGGGGGGGGAACATCCACACTTCGGAGAGAGAGAGAAGGAGGGAGGGGGCAGTGGGGTGGGATGGGATGGGATGGGATGGGGGGAGGAAAATACCTGCTCTTCTTTTGCACCCCAAATCCGCGCCTCCCTTTGTCACCCCCAGGAGAAGTGGCGAGGGGCGGGGGGGGGGGGGTAGCCCTTGTCCAGCGCCCGATCCTCTGCCCGCAATCCCAGCCCCTGCGCGCGATGGGGACATGATTTAATTATCTTCCCCTCCATCCCTTAGATGTTTATCAGCTGCTTTGCATAAGTCACGTGGGGGGAAAGGAGCCAATGAGCTCCGCCCTGCCGCGACACTGGCGCGTCAGCCCTGGTCAACTCTGGGAGATTTAGTATCTCTTTTTTCAGTCTTCGGGGCTTTTAAAAATAAGAGCCACTCGTCTCCATGCGGCTCGGGCTATGACAGCCTCCGTGCTCCTCCATCCCCGCTGGATCGAGCCCGTCATGTTCCTCTACGACAACAGCCTGGAGGAGATCAACAAGAACATGGAAGCCGGCTTCCACGCCGCGGCGGCTGCGGCTGCGGCTGCGGCGGCTGCTGCGGCGGCGGCGGCGGGGGGGCCCAGCTTCGTGGCCGCGGGCAACCAGTGTCCGCGGAACCTGATGGCCCACCCGGCCTCGCTCTCCGGCCCCGGCGGCGGCGGCGCGGCCCCAGGCTACGGCTCCAGCGAGGCGCCCCCGGGGCCCGGGTCTGCGGCGGCGGCGGGGGCGGCGGCGGGGGCGGCGGGGGCGGGCATGGGCGACCCGGTGCCGTCGGTCAAGCAGTGCAGCCCGTGCTCGGCCTCGGTGCAGAGCCCCGCGGGCCCCGCCGCCCTGCCCTACGGCTACTTCGGCAGCGGCTACTTCCCCTGCGGGATGAACCACCACCACCACCCCAACGCCTCGCTCAAGTCCTGCGCCCAGCCCGCCGCCGCCGCCGCCTCCTCCTTCGCCGACAAGTACATGGACACCTCCGGGGCCGCCGCCGCCGCAGCCGCCGGGGAAGACTTCCCCTCCCGCGCCAAGGAGTTCGCCTTCTACCAAGGCTACGCCGCCGCCGCCGCCGCCGGGGGGCCCTACCAGCCCGTCCCCAGCTACCTGGAGATGCCCGCCGTGGTGCCCGCCCTGGGAGGCCGAGGGGAGCCCAGGCACGACCCCATGCTCATGGAGGGCTACCAGCCCTGGGCCATCCCCAACGGCTGGAACGGGCAGGTCTATTGCCCCAAGGAGCAGAACCAGCCGCCCCACCTCTGGAAGTCCACGCTCCCCGGTAATCCACCTGCAAGGACCGTCCCTTGCCCCGCAGGACGAGGAGGAGGACGAGGAGGAGGAGGAGGCCTGGGGCCGCGGGATCGCGCCCCCAACACGCCCCCCTCCCCCAAACAAAACCATCCCGAAAGGCGCCCCTTCTCCAGCCATCCTTCCCTCTTAGCCAAAATGGGCTCCATTCTCATAGCGAGGACATTTTAGGATCGCTTCTTCTTTCTTTCTTTCTTTCTTTTTTCTTCTTCCCTCCTCCTCCTCCTCTTCTTCTTCTCTTTCTTTCTTTCTTTCTTTCTTTTTCTTCTTCCCTCCTCCTCCTCCTCTTCTTCTTTTTCTTTTATCCTCCTCCTCCTCTTCTTCTAGTCTTCTTCTTCATCATCATCTTCTTTTTCCTCTCCTCCTCCTCCTCTTCTTCTTCTTCTCCTCCTGCTCTTCGTCGTCTTTTTTCTTCTTCTTCTCCTCCTCCTCCTCTTCTAGTCTTCTTCTTTCCTCCTCCTCCTCCTCCTCCTCCTCCTCCTCCTCCTCCTCTTCTTTTTCTTTTTCTCCTCCTCCTCTTCTTCTTCTTCTAGTCTTCTTCTTCTTCTTTTCTCCTCCTCCTCCTCTTCTTCTCTTCTTCTTCTATTTCTTCTTCTTCTCCCCCTCTCCCTGTTCTTCATTTTCTTCTTCTTTTCTCCTCCTCTTCCTCCTCCTCCTCCATCCTCACCCCCTGAGCAATGGCAAGGCTGATCCCCTTTACGAAATGTCGGCTCCTTTAGCTAATAATAATAATAATAAGAAGAAGAAGAAGAAGAAGCTTTAGCTTAAGAAGCGGAGCTTCTGCTGCTGCAACTACTGAGTTTGCTGGGCCACCAGTCCCTTTAGATATGAGTCCTTTTTTTCCAGTTTGGGTTATGCTGTTTCTAATACTCCCTTCCTGCGTCCTCCGTCGTAGATCCCTACTTAAGCCCTTCACCACTAATCCGTGGAAGCCAAGCGCCATTGACAACAATGGGATTTGCTCGCAAGCAGGGGGACACCCCCCCCCCAGCCCCGTTAGCGACAACGCTCTTGGTCACTAGTGCGGAGGCTGTCTCCTTCACACCCGTTGCTAATGGGCATTTACCTTCCTTTATCACACCGTCAACTAAAACAAATTACTATTACTGCTGTTACTGGTAAAAGTAGCGTCAGTCCTTTTAACCGACACTCCCAGTCAACTCGTTGAAACAGCCTTCTCGACAATTATATATATATAATTTTCCTATTAAAGATAGTTTCCACGTTCCTAGTATTAATGCTGCATTCCCTGACGTTACAATCAGCCATCATAGTTATAGGGTCGTTCCCCTCCCCGTTCTGGCGGTATAACAAGACTTGATTAAATACTATACTAATACCTTTTCTGTCTGAGCAACCAGTCTTCCCGTTAAAGATAGCCTTATTCGTGTTGCAACAAGTCTTTTGACAATACTCCAAACCCCTCTTAGCACACACACACACACACGTACACACATACATATACTATTAACTTTATTTTACTTTTTCAAATTCAGGAAATTAGTCTCAGAGCGTTTAGTTTCTTTCTGGTTGTTCTGCTTCTACGTTATTCTGTCAAATAGCCTCTTCACTTCCTTCTCCCTCCCTTCCCCCCCCCCCTCCATCTGTACCAAAACTAGTTACAGCTTATTTTAATTTTCTGTTGGCCAAAGGAATGGATATGGAATAGATGCATAGTTGCTGTTTTGTTTTTTCTTAAAGGGAATGGATACGAGATAGAGGCATAGGTTTGTTGGTGTTGGTGTTTTTTTAAGATCCTTTCCTGTGGATTAGGAAAAGCTTGAAAAAGGTTGCTGGAGGATATTAATAATTCCCAGTTAACACGCTTTTTCCCCATGAACGCCTCAGCTCTCACACCTCGTAGGCTATATTATAGCTGCGTATAATTTTCCAAAAGCCTTTAATGTGAAACGGTGAGAAGATTCCAAGGCGAAGTATTGATAGAGATAGAGGAAAAAAAGCCCACCTTTTGAAGGATAATTTAGAAACCATGGTAACCCTGTTGGTTGAAGAGTTTAGTCCAAGCCTTTAGCTTGAAAGAAGAACAGGGGATCTCAGTAATAAAGCTGGTAATTTTTTTTAAAAATAGCTGTCAATAATGCCTGCCTTCCTGTTTTGATTTTCTGTTCTAGACGTGGTTTCACATCCTTCCGATGCCAACTCCTATAGGCGTGGGAGAAAGAAACGTGTGCCTTATACCAAGGTTCAGTTAAAAGAACTCGAAAGGGAATATGCTACAAATAAATTCATTACCAAGGACAAGCGAAGAAGGATATCAGCCACTACAAATCTCTCAGAGAGGCAAGTCACAATCTGGTTCCAAAACAGAAGGGTAAAAGAAAAAAAAGTCATCAACAAATTGAAGACGACCAGTTAATGGATTAAGTGGAAATGCAGCTACCCAGAGGCCTGAAAACTTTTTCTTTGGTCCAGATTCAGATAATAATAATTATAATAATAATTATAATAATAATTAAAAAGACAAGACAGTGAACTTCTTTTTCAAGAACTCTATGTCTTTGGAAAAATGGCTTTTGAATAAGTATGGGGCATAGAATTGTTTTTAAGACTAACGGTTCACCCGCTATCCAAAAGAAACAATTTTAATGACTGGAGTAAAGTCCAAATGCCCAAAGCAGAGATATTTCAGATTTTTAAGAAAAATATACTTTTTGTTGAAAAGCGTGTAAGTATGACTATGACTTTTCTAGGACACTATTTAGAACTATAATCTGAAATATTTTTTTTCCAAAAAAGGAGGCATATGTATGTATGTGTATGTGTGTGTGTGTCTGTATGTCTCTCTCTCTGTGTATATATATATATATATGCACACAATCCAATTCCTTACATTGAAAAGCATGCTGAATGGTTGCTCAGGTAAACATAGTGCAGAAAAAATGTACAATTACTGTATGTTTAAGCAATGTATTCTATGTTTTCTTTCTTTTTCGAGGAAGGTACTGAATAAGCATTACAAACACAGCAGCATGAATATAATTATGTGGAGAACTAACCTTGGATGAAATTAAAAGCAACATACACTACTGGGGATATATATACCTTAAAAAGCAGGGGACATTTTCTTGAAAATACTTTTAATTTCTTCTGTGGTTCATTTTTTGATACAAAAACCCAGTGGGAGTAATACATATTTCAGAAATTTGCAAGGGGATGCTCCAGCTTTTCAATATTAATGACATTATGCAATTGTCAAATGATGTAAATCCCATAAATTCTTATTTTAAATCATGTGCACCTCAGATAAAGAGAAGCACATGAATGTATTGTGGTGATGGAAAGAGCACTCCCTTTTTTTTTCTTCTTTTTTTTTTTGAGAAACAGTCTCAAAGAACCCCAGAGTGAAAATATATTTTGTTGCCCAAAGATAGTTTGATTTCTATATTCTTTATTTTGATCTATCAGTAGTCATTTTTCCTTCTTTGTTTTACAGTTACGAGACTGCAGTAGAAAGTGTAGGAATCCATTACAGCACTTTCCCCAAAAAACAAACCAGTTATTTCAACCAGCACACTATTTTCCCCTCTACACTAGAAGATGCTATCTTGTAAATATAATAATAATAAAAAATCAGCACACTGTGAAAATGTATTTGTGCACCCTCTTTTTTATATATATTTTTACTGAAAATGAAAATTTAAGTGCTGTAGATAGATGCTAGTGTTTAAACTGTTAATAAAACAGTCACTGTGATAAAATGTGATTAAACCCTTCTTTATTGACCCCCCTCCCATTTATATAAGCATCTCCTGAAGACTCCGTTTCTCTCTCTCGTAGACCTAGTAGTTTTTCTCTTAAATCACTGATATGGTCCATATTTTCCCTGTAAATTACTTAGCACAGAGAATAAATGCATGATAACTAGCCTTACTAAACTATAAATGTTTCAGTAGGGCACAAGAGTCAGGTTTTTGAAGGGGGAAAGGAGATATAAAAGTAGTGCCTGAGCACCTCTTCCAAAATGAAAAACAGTTGTTAGACCACAAATGCAAAGAGTGTGGTATTTAAGGTTTATTGGCAAGACTGGTTAAGAGGAGTTGAGGGGGAGAGATTTGGTATTCGTTGAAATGGCAGGGCTAGGAAGGCCTTAAACCTTGACCTTGATGAAGGGGGAGAAGACAATTTGTGACCTTGACTTTTGACAGCTCATGAATAGTCTTCTTCTGGATTAGTAGATCAAGGGCGCCATCTCGTGTTTTCACTTCAGTTTTGTCGACACACTGCAGCTAAGGGAAGAAATCTACCAGAGCTGGTCACCTTGCCTGGTTTCACAAGGGAATGTCAGAAGAGCCAGTCAGGATGCTGGGAAGCACAGTGGCCTGCATTTATTCTAGTCTTTGGCTCATTTCACATCAAAGTTTCTTTGGCTCCTCTCTGGATTTACTGGTGATCAAGGCCTACAGTGTGAGTGCTGCCACTTATCCTGTTACTTCTCTCTTAACTGAGCATTGGCTTCTCAAAATCTCTTGGCAGTGGTTGAGTGAGGAATAGATTCCCAAAGGAAAATAGAAGTTTCTTTTGGAGTTCTTTGCTTCTTGTCTGCCACTCCAACTAGGAGTATTAGTACACTTTTAAAGGCAAATCTTTCTGGTAAAGGCAAAGCATTAACAAGTCCCTTAAGATACTGGCTTTCTGCATTATCCTTTTGGCAGTCCCAAGCCCAATTTATCTCTATGACTGTCATATAGATATGCTTCTCTGGATTTCTGAATCTATCATTCATGTGAGTATGTGCACATGCATTCAGAGATAGAAGGATTCCCCCCCACACACAAAACTTTACATGTAGCATAAAAAGCAAATGTATCTTCAAGGATTCTTGGCCAAAAAAGCTTGTCTCATAATAAATCTATTGGCTTTGAATCCTACTGTTAGGCCCAGTTAAGCAGATCCATTGAATCAATATTCTTCACTTATAAGATGACTTACCATTCAGCTGTTGATTCAATGGGTTTGCTCTACATATAACTAAATAACAGGATTCAGGCCTTATTGTTTATGGCATCACAAACTTTCTTTTTTATTTACCTTTTTTTCTTTATAAACTTATGGATCATTATAACCTGTCTCATGTGGTGGGAGCTAGACAAGAAGAAAGTGGGCCAAAAATTGATGCTCACAGTACAGAACCTCAGGACAATATTTCTGGATAGTGTATGATATCCTAGGAAAGTTAACTAATCGTTTCTAAACCTATTTTACAGTTTTGATTGTTGAAAGAATTTTTTTAAAAATGATTTCAATGTGTCTTTAAAAATGTCCAGCAATCAAATACTCTCCCCTGACCTTTCTTAAGGTTGCCTGTCTTCTCCATTCACAAGGCAATGCAGCCGAAATATTAGGACTGAAATCCATGTATTCCCATAAACATCCTATTATATTGATTTACTTTGATACTGGATGATGCTAAACATCATCCAGAAGAAAATATTTGACTGAGTTTGTATTTTTTAAAAGTTTAATATTACAGTTTGAAAAATAAATAATTAGTATTTTAATTAGGAATACATCAGAATTAAATTTAACTGTGAAAGTCTCTCTTTTTTTTTTTAAAGTATATAATGACTTGGAAACCAAAGTAACTGTATGAAAGAACTGTTTAGCATAAACTTTTGCATTTGAGGATTAGACCTAAAATCTTATGCTACAACTTCTTTCTCACAGTTTCAAAGGTGCTACAAGATCCCTCTGCACACTGATATTCCAGATTAACAGTATGACCTCTGAATTGGAATCTGAAAGCTCTTGCAAATAATAAAAACTATTTGGGGAAAGGGTTGGGTTTTTTTAAATGGTATTGTTGGACTTTTTGGATAGTGTTGGGTGCTTTTGAAATGAGTTGTGGGTTTTAAAGTAACGCTGAGAAGCCCTGGTTCCTGAAACCCTAAATAGGAGAGGAACGAGTTCCTCACTTCATTGCACTGATGTTAACATTAATTCATTAGTCATTTCCCGAGGACCATTTACACGATACAACTATGTCCATGCAAAGTTGATGTCCATGGTTAAACCCCTTCTTCCCATTTCACCAGGACTACAATACAGGGCCTGTGTTTTGTTTTTCTGTTTCTTAGTTCACTTTCGAAGTCAATTAAGAATGTCTTGTAGGGATTGTCAGGATACACCAAGATATTCGGTAAGCAGGACGATTTTCTCTCAGCTCCTACTCATTTGAGTGGGGCTACACAAGAAATCGTTCAAGTAGGGAGTATCCCATGTGTAAGATTAATTCTGCCCAGTTGCTGTCGTTGAATTCCGGAACAGAGTTGTTTCCAAGTTTCTATTGGAGTAACTGACAGCAGAGCCAACTCTTTGTTGTCTGAGTCATAAAGGGTAATTTGCTTTCTCTGCTGACCAAGGCTGAGCACTTTTGTGTCCTATGGCGCTGGTTGCAATTTGAAGGTTTGTAATTTAGTTTCTGGGGATGACCCTTTTCAAGAATTAAACAAATTGGCCAAACAGCACAAATAAGTGTCTATGATTAAACTAAATGTGCTTCAAGGAGATGTTGCTAAACAATAAAGTGGTTTATGTTCTAAGTTTTCATAGGAGTACCTGTATGTGTATTTTGGTTTGTAGGTATGTAACATTTCATGGCTATCAAGTAAACACATAAAATATACAGTATGTGGATAGCAGGTGGATCACGCTTATTCTATAGTAAATGAGTCAATGTGTAAATAATGTTTGTGTGTGTATCATATATGGAAATAATTGCTCATTTATCCATTTGTTAGTCTACTGCATTCATATTTCTCCCCCCCCCCCCCCATGTCCTCTAGGAGCTAAAAATGGGGTACATGGCCTTTCTCCCTATTTTTATCGATACAACAATCCTGTAAGATACGTACGAAAGATAATGATTGGACTAAAGTTACCCGGCGAACTTCATTGACCATTGGAGATTTAAATCCTGGTTTCCCCAACCCCAGTCCAATACTTGGAATATATGCTTGCTAGACAACAAACCTGTGTGTGTGTTGTTTGCCTTCAAGTCCTTTCTGATTTATGGCGTCCCTAAGGCCATATCACAGGGTTTTCATGGCAAAATTTGTTCAGAGAAGATTTGTCATTGACTTCCCCTGAGGCTGAGAGCTTGTGACTTGCTCAAGGTCACCCAGTGGGTTTCATGGATGAGCAGGGATTCAAACTCTGATTTACAGATTCCTAATTCAACACTCAAACCACTACATTATGCTTGCTCTGCTACCTTATTATAAACCTGTACCTATAAATATATTCACTGGATGTAGTCCTACAGGGCTTTGCATAGTTTTAAAATGTAAATGACCAGTATATCAGCCTACCACAGAATCAAATCCAATAAGTACTAACTTCAAACTGGTTTGCTCC
This sequence comes from Phrynosoma blainvillii, assembly GCA_026167975.1. NCBI lineage: Eukaryota > Metazoa > Chordata > Lepidosauria > Squamata > Phrynosomatidae > Phrynosoma > Phrynosoma blainvillii. The sequence continues at coordinate 48,796,441 of JANUYF010000005.1, read as the reverse complement.
CACTACCTGACAATATTAGTTAAACTAATTTTGAGTTATAGGATTGGGAAAAGATCTCCTCCTCCCTTGAGATGTTGATTTTGAAGTTTAACCACACCCTGTGAAAACAACTCCCACAGAAATCTATAGAACTTCTTCTGTCTGATATTTAAACTGGGGGAAAAATATATGTATGACAAATAAGCAGAATAGATCCCTCCCCTCCCTACACATAATGCATAATGGAAGTAGGTTTATGTTAGTCTATTGTCCCAGGCCCCCTACACATACACACACACACATATACACACATACACAGAAGTACACTTAGATCAAGTTTTTGGGGGAGTGAGCAAGAGCAATGGAATGTATGGATCTATATATTTTTCTAGCATTTTTTGTAATTACCTGGAGACTGAAAGGAAAGGGAGGTTTAGGTAGTTGCTGGCTAAGTGCTCAGTGGCATCTGTGTTTTTCATCAGAGGACTCCTTCATTCTTAATTATATTTAAACATGATGGCGGAGGAGAAAGAAAAGTAGTAGTAGTAGGTTGCAGGAGCAAACAGTAGTAGTCTAATAGCCCCTAAAGGTACCAAAATGGTGCAGAAATGTAATCTTTGCTGCTTTTTCAATAATAAAAACAGGTCCCTTTTAATTTAGTTTTTTTTTTTAAGGATTATCCTTTTCTTTGCCTTTGTGAAAGACAACTAATAATGCTTAGCTGTCCCTTCAGCAAAGATCTGCCATAACTTAACCATTATAAAATGCCTTCATGGCTCACAGAAGAGAATGAGCCATGCCAACGGTCCTTTAAGGCCATTCAGTAGCTGCTCAAGATGCTTCTTCTTCCCAGAATTTAGTTTGATTGTGAAAATACAGGGTAGAGCCCAGATTTAATTTCTATCCAGTCTCAAAATGAAACCCAAAGCTGCTTGATTTCAATGGGCCTACTCTAAAGCCTATATCCAAGACTCCCAATACTTATCTTTAAGGGGGAGCCCAAGCCTGGTAGGCAAGTCATTACAATAAAAACACAGAATACAGTGATTAACAATAACGATGAGAACTAAACCAATTAACAAGGTGACTAAAATGAAAACAATAACAAAATAGTAAAATATTCTGAAATTCTTTGCAGCACAAAACCAATGCAGGAAGGAAAGGGGAAAACATATAAGGCCCTATTAGGTGATGATACAGACAGAGATGGACATAAACTAGGACACTCTTCACTGACAATTTCTCAGGAGATTTAACAACACAGAAGTCTTGTTAATCTCTTCTAGAGCATAAATTTAATAAATGGGAACTTTGTAAGTCAGCACATATGAATTACTTAAACGCATCTATTCTAGCAGGGGCTAATAACTGGATTCAGGCCTAAATAAACCTAATTTTGGATCCAGCCTATGGTCTTGAGCAAAGGAAGTCAAGTTCAACTTTTCCAACGTTTTCAAGCCACCATTTCTAGAAAACACATCCTATAAGGAGCCTTATCATAGGATACCAGTGTTCTCAGCTGTTCATTGCCAACAGTTTCATGGTCAAGACTGGAAGAGTAGAATATACACTGTATAAACAGAACCTTTCTGATGTGTCCTCAGATTTGCTAAATCTGATTATATGACCACGACTCCTCTTCCTCTTTCTGTGAAATATCCATAGAGTTACACTCCAGGCCTAAAATCGTTTATTTGGAAGCAAATTCTGTTATTCCAATAGGACTTAACTTCCACATAAATGTATTTAGTATTGAGTGCTCCTATGAGTTTACACGGGCTTCTCGCTTGATTAAAATAGCTCACAAGGCTTCTGATTTCAGGGACAGATTTTATTAGAGCTTCAATTTAACATTTCATGAACGCTTTTTTTCTTTTTTCTTTTTAAAGGAGGGAATATTCTGGTGTGCATAATCTCCAGCGATTGCTCCAGCATGCCATGAAATTCAGGAAAAGGGAAATGGCTCCTTTAGCACAAATCCACTACTGATTTAAACAGGCTGGTTAGACTCAGTCAAATTTACAGCATGACTTTAAACACGTTTACTTGGGAGTAAGTCCAAATGGTTGTAATAGAAATGACTCCCAAGTTACTCACTGGGAATATTTTTCCTCCCTTAGGTGAAAATTGGGGTTAAAACCTGCTACTGTAGGTTTTATGGATCAGGTCCCCAGTATCCACCTCAACCGAAATAAGAGTCCAACCTTGTTCTGCCTTATTCTTCTCACCTATAACCAATATAATGCATTGTGGCTGCCATCCTAAATACACTTGTGCAAAAACAAAAAGGCCTTCGCAGCCCCTTTGTAGCCATGTCTGTACAGAATTGTGTTCAATAGGATTTACTTCCTAGTAAGGTCGAAAGGATTTTCAGTGGCACTTGCAACTTCTAAATAACTAGCATTAAGGATGGGGATGAACTCCCCTCCCTCCCCTTTGAGAAAATGCTTAACTGAGTTTTATTCTTGGTTTTGCATTCATGGTTTCCACGCAGTTGCCCTGTTTTGCTACGGTAATATAAACACACAGATGTTCCACGCTGGATGCACGCCGATTATTTATTGCCTTCATTTACCCTTAAACTGTCGGTACATTTATTTTCAAGTACAAATTGTTGTTGTATCACATTTTCCCCTACTCCCCCCCACCATCCATCATATGCATCCAAAACTAGATGGTTAATATCTGCTTTATAAGAGCATATATCACGAATGAAGTTTGTTCAGTGCAGATGCACGCATGGACTTCCCAGCATGTTCTCACAAAGCTCTTGGGGTTTTCCTCGGACGGGGTGGCATTGGTGCCCCTACGCCTATAGAAATAATCAGATAGAAATATTCGGATCTGAGATTGTCCTCTGTTACTAAAAATAAAATAAAATAAAACCAACACGAGAAGATAGATTCTAGAGAGGGACAGAGTCATTAAAGAAAGCTCTGGTTCTAAAGCATGTTTTTTATTGGTATTTGACGTTCCTATTGTTTGTAACTTTTCTCCCCTTAACCCCTCGCCCCGGAAACCTTTCGGAAACATCTATGATTTTACACTCCTTCCTCCACCAGCAAGTGAAGGGAATGTGGAGAAAAATATTCCCTTATATATATATGAGTGGGAATCTAATAGACAGGGATAAGTAATTTTAACCGACCAGGCTAGGCCTGAGCTCTGCCAGTTAGGGAGACACGACCTTCGTTGCAAGCAGCCTTTGCATTAAGTCTCAATGCCGAACTGTTGTCCTTCTGAGAAGCTGGCTTTTAGAAATCGCACAAAGGAGTCAGAATCATAAAATGACTGCAGAGGAGGAGGCGAAAGTCGCACCTCTCTCCTACCCGCTTCCTACATTGCTCTTGTATAATAATCCGCATTCAATCCCTCTCCCTTTCTGAAAGCCCTGGCAGCAATAAAGGTGCTTTATGCAAGAGGAAATAAAAGGTGACAGCAACGCGCTTCCTAGAAAGAATCCAAGAGTAAAGGCGAGTTTGTACCTTTGCACGTTTCTCCTCTGAAAGCTGCTTCCGTTTCCAAACGGAGGCGACTTGCTGCTTCAGATTGGCGTGACTGGGATATAAATAAGGAGCTATGCTTTTCAGGAAATGGCTTTATTTACAGGTGTCTAGGAATATCTGACTATATTTAGGGCAACTATTTCAGGGCTGAACGGTCATTGAAAGGGGGTGGGTGTGTTTTACGCACGGGGGCAGCCCTGCTTTCGTTTTTAGAAGAAGAAGAAGGGGGGGGGAAGAATACTTCCATATCTGAATGAGCAGCCTTTTTCCAGAAATGGCGACACATTTTAAAACATTAGGAAAAGGGAATAAATGGAAGAGGCCTACAAATGATGGACTGAAGCACATTTTAGAAACAGGGGCCTTGGAAGCAGTAGGGGAGATCTGCGGGTGTTTAGACCCTGGAAAGGAATGATTGCGGCAATTATTTACTCCGAGCCATTCATTCTGCTGTGCCTTACAGTATTAATACCCCGCAACTCAGAATCTGAGATGACAGAAGGTTGAGTCTGGCCCTATCTCTTTGACTGTCATATTGTTGCCAGGAATCCTTCGTGCACAATAGCAGGCTAGTATACATGCTACCTCTCTCCCTTTCTTTCTCTCTCTCTCTCTCTCTCTCACACACACACACACACAAGCTCCTGGATCTTTTTCTTCCTCCCCCACCCACTCCATGGATTGTTTTCTGGAAGGCGGGGCGTGGAGAGGAGGAAAGCCTGACAGCAAGAGAAGAGCTGTCTTATTTAATCCCATTGTCCATCTTTTCTTTGTCCCTTTTCCTTGTTATTATTGGGGGGGGGGCAAGAATCCTTCCCGGATGTTTGTTTCCTCACACACCCCAAGTCTGATTCATAACCTTCAAGCTTTGGAAAAGGAAAAAGAAGGGAAAAGGTCCTTATCAGCTCTGGTGAAATACACCAAATATGGCTGCAAGGGAGGGGAGGGGAGGGGAAGGGAGGGGGGAAACCACAACCCAGTGGCCTTTGCTGCTCTTTCCTCCGATTTCAGATCAAAGATCCCTAAGGAGAGCATCTTTTCCTCCGCCCACCCTCCCTCCTTCCCTCCCTCCCTCCTTCCTTCTTTCCTTCCTTCCTTCCTTCCTTCCCTCCCTCCCTCCCTCCTCTTCTCCTGCCGCGTGAAAGAAAGAGCCCTCTTCCTACGTAGTAAAGGTCAAGTCCTACAACGCACAATCCACGGTCATTACTGCACTGTGACCCATGGGGAATCGGGGAGGGAACGTCAGTCAGGGTGTCCCGTAATCAAAAACATTTGGACTTTCCCTTCAGAGAGAGGAGGGTGGGAAGACTTGGGATGAGACAGCTCCTGGAGCTTCTTTCCCTGACTTTGTTTTGTCGGGTCATCTCCTCTGGAACTTTAATCAGAAGGATTTGGGAGGAAGATGTGCTGGCGGATGGGGGGGTGGGGGGTGGGCGGCATCTCTTGGCTCAAGTTCGGACCGAGAAGAAGACTTCTTCTTCACCACCTGATAGGCTGCGCTGCCTGATCCTCGGGTGATTTCAAAACCCGCAGGGTTCGAGATGAGCCCACCTCGGTTGAGCTTGATGGATAGCTGGGGGGGGTGTCCCCCCCTCCCTTAAAATCCCAGCTGATTTTGGAGCTTTGGCGTGGAGGACGGAAACCTGCTTGTCACGTCGCTCCTGGGTGTTTGGGGCGAAGAGATTTGGATCTTGGAGACTGGGGTAAGGCTATCCTCATAACCTTCGCGAAGCCTGTGAACATATTCTGTAAATATGGAGACAGCTCTTCATATCATTTGTCTTGTCGTTGCTGAATGGGAACATATTCAGGGCCATGATTCTCCCTCCCCACCCCCGTGGTGTCTTTTAAATTGTCGCTATAATTTCTTTTGTCTCTCCTCCCTCCACCTCTGTGCTTTTTTAAAAAATCACCCCAGCCCTCTCCTTTCAAATATATACGTGTGTGTGTGTGTGTGTGTGTGTGTGTGTAAAAGAACAGGCACTATATATAAGTGTGTGTGTGTGTGTAAAGGAACAGGTACTATTTTTCGAAAATATTCGAAGTGTACTATAGCACAGATTAGTAAAGATGAGATGTTAAGGTTTTGCCTCCCCTCCAAAATAGATCCCTTCTTTCCCTCTGTCACAACGACTTAGGGTCTTCTTCCTCGAGGGCCGAGTGAAAGTATCTTTGAGATTTAAAGGGAGGGGGTTATATCGCGTAGAGGTGAATGGGGGTGTTGGTGCCATAATTCGAGGTGTATTTCTAGGATTCTGTTGGGCAACTGGATTGATTTCCTATCCACACGCACTCACCGATCTGTTTTCCCGTCAGAAGGCGAGACGTGAGGCGTTTTTTCGAAGGGTGTGAACTAATTCATGAATACAGCCCTTGGTGAGGATATTTATCTCCGACGCCGCTTAACAGCCACCCCAGTTCTCTAGCTCTTCTAAATCTCCCTCCCTCCCCTTTGTGTATTTAGAATATTAGGAATGTTCCAGCAGCAAGAATTTCTAGTTTAAAATCCCTCATCTTTTTCTCTGGGCCTTGACTCCAGAGATGTCTTTGTGCAGATTTCAATTGCTGTCAAAGAACACCTTGGAATAATCTAGAATAGATTATATATTAGGTCACCTACGTGGAAGTAAAGAGAAGGACAAAGCGGAGACGGAAATGGTCTGGATCCTATTCTTTAGTCTCCATGAAAGTAGACCCATTGACTCAGTTGAATGGTAAACTTATATAGGCAAATTCCATTCATTAATGAAAAGATATTAAGGAGTCTCCTAGTACCTTTGAGATTAAATGAAGTAGTCTCAAAGGTGCTGCAAGATTCCTTTGTTTCTTTTTATGCTAGAACATATTTAAAAAGCTATACCTTTGATTACTTCTCATTGATTCATTGCGTCTGTCTCTAGTTGGGGGCTAACAATAAGATTGTGCCCATTGTTTCACATATCGATAGGGCCCTTTCCTCACTTACTTTTAATCGGTTTATTCTGATCGTTATTCCCCCCCCCCCTTCATTCTTGAGACATAATGGATTGACGCATCAAATTGATGCATCAGAGTCAATATACAAATGTACTCTGAGTCAATATACAAATATATATTGCTATTACTCCAATATAACATCAGAGTACTCCATTACTATTACTGCCTCCTATTACTCTTACTCAATCTCCCCTACACACACACACACACCAATGCTCAGTACTAATGCAGATTGTTCAGGAGATCGCTGTCTGGATTCTTCCATTCCGTCGCAAAATCAAAATAATTATGTGTGCAGAAGGGGGGGGGGTGTCTTAGTATTCTCCCACCCATCTTCTTCTCCAACGACGCCCCTCATTCTAACCAGGGTATACTAGATCTCTCTCCTCATCATTATTGAAGCACCCTTGATATAAATAATGCATAGGGGGATGGGGCAAATCCCCCCAAATAGCTTATCCCCCTCAGTTCAGCACTCCTACCCATTTCCTATCCCCATGTATGCTGTGCCCTTCCTGTTCCTGTTCCGCAATGCAGAAACATGCTCTTCAACATATATAATTCTGCCTCCAGCCAGCAATGGAGTTATTACTCCATTACAGCACAACCGTAGCTCATTTTCTTCTGGGTATTACTACTGTTATTTGCTACTATTACTACCACTGTTATTGAGGCAGACTGTGCAAACAGTGCAGAAGAATGCTCTCTTCTCTGTATATCTTTGCACTGCGCCATCAAATCAGTTATAGGCCTTCATGCATAGGTTATAGCAAAATTAAAAGAGTCAAGCTCATGTCAGCCATTTTAGGGTTCTTCTGGCAGAAAACATATCTTCTCCGCTTCCCCAATACCATAACATCCTGTTCTGCAGCCTAATCCAGAATGGGTCTACGACCTGTCATCAGGTTTTTAATCCGTGGAATATTTTTGTCCAAACCATACTTAACCCCGAATTTAATTGTAGCCAATTTTAGGAAACCCAATAACCTGGGAATAAGCCCTATGGAACTTAAGGGAATTTACTTATGAGTGGAAATATAGAGGACAACGTTATTAATATCAGAGGGACGGTCTCAGAGTTGAAACTTTAATTCAGGGAAACCCAGTATAAATACGGTCATTTAAAATCCTTGTAGCAGAGTGCAGCGGTTTGTGGTTTCAATTTTTTGTCTAGTACACCAAAATAGCCTTGTAAAGGCCAATGTAAATTGTCAGTTTCGTTATCCTGGAGCCTTCGAAAATGAGATGATCGTATTCTGTTGGTGCTGAGTTTGCAATATATATGGAAGAATGCCAACCTTTGTGAAGTCACTTTTCGTTTTTCGAAAAATACAACATGTTTTCAAAATCTTATTATAATTGGTGCAATTCCATGGTTGTGAAAAGCTCTTTTGCTGTTGTTCCTATTATCCCCACAGATGATGCCACTAATTGCGTTCATTGCTTGTCATATTATATGTTTGTGTGAATCCAAGTGAATATTCATGAACTCACGTGTAAATTCAACAAGAGATCTTTTTTTTAATGAACTAATGCTGCAAGTAGTGAAAGGAAGGAAGGGAAAAATGGTCTTCCACCACGAATTGCAAAAAAACAGGGTACTGTTCCTGCGCGAACGGGTTTAATTTTCATCAGTTTCGTTGATTAACAAACTTAAGGTCAAGTTCAAGGCATCACCTGTAGCAATGCCTTTAAATAGGTCAAACCTGGAATTTTGTCCTGCGGTAGTTTGCGTTGTTTAGAAACTGGACATAGTTTTAAGTAAAAACAAACAAAAACAACCCAAACCTTGAGGTCCTGGCTGGATTTCTCATCAGCATATCATAGCAGATTATTTATCTGAAATGCACAATAGCAGTCTGGAGTTTTCCTTTTTTTGAAACAGACAATTGGAGAAAGAGTTGGGGGAGCTCCCAATGAACCCCTGAGAAACATTGCGCTTGAAATGCTCTAAAATGAAGAGGAGAGATGCTTCGTTGTTTGGCATAGCAAGAGTAGAAGTGTTTATTATGGTCTGTAGCGGTGACTATGGTTGTGGTTCTGTGGATATGAATGGGATTGGTTTTGTCCATCAGTGGAAAGTACAGACCTTTTGTCTCCTTTTGCTCTTTTAGTTATAGCTGGCCTAAACCAGAGGCAGGCAGAAGGTAGATCGGGATCTACAGCCTCGTCTCTGGGGTTATTTGAAGTTGATCTGTTAGGATCTCTGACTCCTAGTGTTTAACAAGGACAAGAATGAAATGTGTCCCTTCGCCACAAAATTCCACTGTTAAAATAGAGAATGGTTGGTAGAAGTAAAGAAGAAGAGCTGTTTGCATAGCTCGGTTCTGGTGTGGTACCTAAAATTATTTCCTAAATTGTGACTCCGTTTAGGTCTAAGAGCTCCTCTCTTGCACCATGCTCCGGTTGGTGGATCTAGAGTGGGAGGGGGTGAGGGGGGGTCTTTAAAAATTATCTAGGCTGAAATCTACACCCTCCAAACATTTGCACGCCCTACGTGTACAAAACTCTAGCATTTGTGTTTTGATTCAAATACATGCCCTAAATATTGCCCATTTGTTCTTGAGGGGGTGTCTGTGGCAAAATTGGAGTCTAAATTGTAAGTGCAAAATAGAGTCGAAATATATGGCATCTTCTTTGGTTAACTGATTATACAAACCATTGCACACCCAAAAACACAAATACCTTACTTCTGTTTTCGGTGCAGCTGACTCGCTAATACAGAATAGTGAGATCTGCCTATGCTTACAAAAGAGTAAGCACACGGTTGAGCTTACTCCTGAGTATGCGAACAATCATCTATGCAAATACAGAATTTGTTGAGGTGTGTAGTGATGATACAAATGAGATGCTGAGGTTGGAGGACCAGTTCCCAATGGGATTTACTTTCAAATAAAGGATGGGGGGACTAAGTAGGGTCATCTATGCTGTCTCACAAATGAGATATCAATACTAGGGAATTATTATTTTTTCCTAATGAAACTAATAGCAATCCAACAACTTTAAGATTATTTTAATCCTAACCACCAGTGCCAAAGGTAGTTATTTCCATTTTCGTTAGGATTGGGGGTATAATTTTATTTCTTCTTAAATACGTAAAGAATGGAAAGAAATGAGCATAACTGAATTAAGACAGAAAAATAAAATTTTATCCGTATATTTTTGTATTTTCATTTTCAATGTGAATATTTTTCAAAACTATATGGAGAGAGTGAGAATTTTATTCCATCACTTGTATTTGGAATATACATATTCGCTGTTAGGGAAATGCAGAGAAAATTACTCTTTTAAGCATGCATAGCAATAGGTAACAGTTCTAACAATTCTCCAGTTGTTTCTTTCTTCACCACCACAAAAGGAGTGGTGTTAAATCCCCCTGGTTTCAACCGGACCACCCGAGAATACTTTCTGTTTGAATGAGTGAGCATTTAAAATACTGAATTCCTGGTGTGTTTTGCCCTGTTGTTGTGTGTATGAGTGTGTCAAATACATGTGTATACAAACTTTTTGAAAAATGTAAGTGGCAAAAGTACAACAAAAATCAAAGTGAAATAGCAAAAAGAGCAAAGCAGAAAAATGGAGCAATGTTGTAAAGGACTAAATTTTTAAAATACACGAATAAAAATGTATCCCAAGGATAACATCATCAGTCTCATCCTAATAATTCTGGGATGAAGCCATGGACACTTAAAAGCCATGGCTCACTTTCAGCCTTAGAAATAGGAGCAGTATTTTCCTATCTGGATTCCTCCCACTTTATTGAACAGAAGGGCAGAGACATACAATGATGTGGCAAATCCCCCAGACCTAAATGGCGTGGTAAACTTTCGTATGGTAAGGATGACAATGGGAGGGAAAAAACAGATTTTTTTAAAAAAATGGAAACTGCTTACAGCAGGCCGAATGGCAAACTCATGTTACATATAAACCATGGTGTGATCTCACTTTTACAAACATTGCCAAACAAATTCTACTAAAAAAAAAAAAGGCCAAGATTATCCGTAGGACTGTATAATTAAGCCTCGGAGAGATGATAATAATCTTAGAAGCAAGAAAAGTCACGGGCGTTTAGTTATTGCAGAGAGCCGGTTTTCCACCCCAAAGGGAAAGCACTGAATTAATTCCTTTGTATTCCTTAGAGATTTCAGAGACATTCTCTGCCCTTTCCTAATAGAAACCCGTATTTAATATAAGCGCCTTCGGGCAGACTTTCTGGGCTTCCTTATGCCCTCCTTTTTTTTAGATCCATAGAATCCTTATGCATAAACCGAGATTGCCATTGTGAGCCCATGTCGTTGATCCTGGCCACGTACAATCCCAGTTCAAGTTTGTCTTTCCAAATATATATATATATATATATATATGCTTTGGGGAGAGCGGTATTGAAATGGGAAGATGGCAGCAATGGGACCGATCCCTCTTCTCTTCCTTTTTCTCTTCCCCGATCTATCCATCTAATCGTCAAATGCACTAAAGGAGCGTTTCAGGGAGGAGTGCAAGACAATAAGCTAAGCAGGCATGGTGCTTTCAGAAACAGCAGCCTTAGCAGCAAGATCACCGTCATGACGGGCCCATTTGGTGGAGTTTAGGCGTACATTAAGCTGCCTTTCACTTAACAGCGAATAAAGCAGGGAAGTGAGCCTTGGATGCCTCTTAATTCCTAGACTAGTGGCACCCTGAAGTCTCCTCAAGAAGACTTTAATGGTATGTAGGCTTTTGGCAGGAGACACTTCATACAGTTGCCTTTACACACACACACACACACACACACACACATCACAACACACCGCACAAGCAAGCTCTTCCTTGCCTTGCAAAGCCAGAAATCCAGCTTCCCCAAATCTCCAAGCATCACCATCGTTGCAAAAAACAAAACAACCCCCCCTCCCCAAACCCGCCACCGGTCATTCAAACGAGACAGGAAGGAGCTGCAGAACTTGAAGTGACTGGTCAGACTTTCTCCAGGATTGTGGGACCTTCTTGACCTCCTCCTTCTCCTCTTTCCACCCCCCCCCCATCTCCATTCCCCTTTGTCTGAAAGGAGTAAGCAGACAGGGGTCTCCCGTTGCTTGCTCCCAGGGCTCCCATGGCCTCTGGGGCTTTCAGGCTTGCCCAGGGATGCTGCAGCCACTCTTCCGGAACTCCCTGCGTGGGCAATCCGGGCAGGTTGGTGCCTCTCTTGAAAGTCTTGGTCAGCCAGTGCTCCGCCGTGTCTGGCTCTCGGAGACAAGCTGAAGTTGACTGCCAAAAGTGCCATAAACCTTCCCTCCCACCCCTACCCCTACCCCCACCCCCACCCTGTCGGTCTAGAAGTGTTTTTGGTGCTCCTAGACACCGCCGGGTTTAATGAGAGATGGAGAAGGCCCCCTCCATCCCTCCCTCGCCCTCATGCAAGTGCAAGAAAGTTGTTTGCTAGGCCAGAAGAGGCGGAGCGAGGCTGGGGAATGGTGGCGCCTTTGTTATCACTGGGAGATTGGGGTGGGATGGGGTGGGATGAGATGGGGGGAATATCCTTGAGATGGGGGGAGAGACAGAGGAAGGGAAAGGGACCACACATTCTTTCCCTATCAAGGACCAGAAGGGGAAAAAAGCAGGGAAGACGAGAGGGAGGGGGAAAAAATGATGCTCAGGTATAACCTGGTTTTATTCGGGACAGAGGGAAAATAAAATGCAAACGGAGCCCGTTAACGCCAATTTGGCAACGGGCCAACGTGGCATATTTCTGCACCGATCCCCCCCCCCACCCATCCCCAAACTGGAGAAAGGGGGAAAGAGAGAGGAAAAGAAATAAAACCATTTTATAGTCCCACACAGACCCGAGCAATCTGTAAGTAGTCGTTTGATGACATGCTTATCTCTTATTTTCATCGACTCTCTTGGCAAATGCGACAAGGGAGAGAGATTAATTAATAATCTCAAGTTCAGCTCACAAACGTTGAAGGCCCATAAAAGTTCTTCCAGCGATCCAAAATAAAGAGTTCATTAAAGGGATATGTCCAAAGCGTTTGATTTGTGATTGGTAACCCTTGTAAAAAAGAAAGGAAGAAGAAGAAAAGAAAAAGAAAGACGAGGGAAGGGAGGACGTTAAAAAAAAAGGCGTACAAACATTAATGCTAATAAATTAGTTTACTCCACTACACAGTAATTACTATATAATACTGATATTTACAGCTTGGTATAGTTAAATCGAACATAGAGAAAATACATAATGAGTATATCCCCCCCCCCCACCCTTTCAGGACCCAGCATGATTAGATTTGTTATTGAGTCAGTCACGATAAGTTCAGCAATAAATAAACAAATCGATCCTGACATTTAAATCCCGTGGATCTCCAAAATAAAATATACAGTAGAACTTTTAGCCTCTGGTATGTAAAAGCAGGTTTCCATTTCAAGAAGGAAAAAAAAGATGCAATACTACAATTTGTAGAAGGTTTCCCTCCCCGCCCTGCCCTTGAAGAACACCAGGTTTTCTTTCCATTTCTGTTCAAAGAAGCCCCTTCCTCGCCACCCTTCGGGCTAAAATCTATCTGATTTTCAGCAACGGTTTCAGGGAAAGTTGCATGTGGCCTTGCCATAGTTCTTCTTCTCCCCCTTCTCCTGGTAAATAAATTCACCAAAAGCAAATGATTTTGATGCCTTTTGCATAAAGTGACAAGAAAGCATGGAAGGGTGGGATTTGCTTCCTATATTTGCTCTTGTGTGGCGGTATTTAACATTTTTCTTTAGTTCTGTCTTAGGTAGTCGATGATTATCATCATCACTGAATATGTTTGTCCAGAGCTGCCTAGGTAATCTTCGTCAGAAATGTCTTACTGACTTCAGTGGGTTTCATTACCGTGTAAGTTGCATTGCATATGCATCCATTCATACCTCATTTCTGAGGAAGTAGACTGTAATCTACAAAAGCTCATGCTGCCAACTTCTTTCTTTCAGTTAGCCTCAAAGGTGCTACAAGATCTCTCTACATACTGGTTCTAGAGACTAACACGGCTGTATCTTTGAATTCTCCCCTTTCCTGAGAGTACAAAGCTTTGTCCTTTCCTAAAGCAGGTCTTTCTGCAGGTTATCTAGGAAGAGTTGGTCATAGTGCAATGATTTTTTCCCTCTCCATTAGCTACTTCTATGTTAGCATTCTAGTCCAAACCACTACTGTACCCCCCACCCCCCGCCGAGTGCTTTGCAAGCAAGGGCACTTACTTCCCAGTAGCACCTTTCAGAATTAGTGGAAATGCTTAGGACTCGTGCAACCTTGCCGTGTGGTATCTCCGCTATTTCAGTGGCCTTGGGATGGTTTATATTCCTTAACCTGATGTCTTGCGATCCCAACTACTTTCTGGCATTGGAAGGAACAGTGTATTAAAGCAACTGGGATTCAAGCAACTTGTGGGGGGGGGGGATTGTGGCGCAGGAGTGGGGAGAGGACAAACCTGGCTAGGGAAGCATGAAAAAGTGCCTAGAGCCAGCTCGGTAGAAACCGCCCAGGCTATCTGAGGTTAATATGTAGGAAAAGGCAGGAAGGCACTGAGCGCCTTCGGAAGTGAACCTGAAGGCGAGCGTGTCCTCCATTCATTCACCAAGAGAAGCAGCATACAGACTTGACCCTGGCTGCTCCTTCTTTCTCCCCGGCGGTGTCTTCAGCCAAAGCCTGCAGAGTCTTCCGGAGGAACACTTCCCAAAGACCCCCATGGGTTCCTGGAGGAGCAGAGCAGACTGGAAGCCAGCACTGGGAGATTGCAGGCTCCATTCACACCGAAGCAGCTCGACCTCCTTTGGAAAAGAGGTGGGGGAGGGAAGGAGAGAGAAAGAAAGAAAGAAAGAAAGGAGGACTCTATAGACTCTCCTGCTTCCATTCCATAACTGATGGGCTCCAGATAGCTAGAGACTCAGAGTAAGGGGGGGGGCGGACAGTGGAGAAGGGAGAGGAGATGCTGGAAGAAAAGGGGGCAGAAAAAGAAGGAAGGAAGGAAGGAAGGAAGGAAGGAAGGAGGGAGGGAGGGAGGGAGGGAGGGCACTCATCTTTTCTCATTCCCCTTTCTCTTTCTTTTCCTTTTCCTTTCTTTTCCTCCCCAACCCACCCCCGGTGCTGCCGGTCGTCCACGAGGCAGGATTTCCATGTTAGATTTCGTGGGGTTGTAGTCAGAGGACCAAAGTGACGATCTGTTGCTTCCCTTGAGGAGGCTACAAAGGAGGGGAAGGAGAAAGGAGTGGGGTGGGTGGGGGGTGGGTGGGTGGGGTGGGGGAGGATGGATGGAGGGATGGAGGGATGGAGGGAGAGGGAGAGGGAGAGAGAGAGGGCCCATACTCTCAGCTTGTCAATTTCAACATTTGGTCACGTGACCCGCGCCTCCCTGCTAAGGATGTGGATAGATTTCCACGTCAGCTTTACGTCTCCCAGTTTTCTTACTTCGCGGATCTGCTTCAAAGCGGCAGCTGCGCTGCGAGAGAATCATGTTAAGCTCGGCTAATGCGGCGGCGGCGGCGGCGGCGCGCCCGAGGTAGCCCCCCATCTCGTGATGGATTTTGACGAGCGTGTCCCTTGCTCCTCTAATATGTATCTGCCCAGTTGCACCTACTACGTGTCGGGCCCCGACTTCTCCAGCCTCCCGTCCTTCCTGCCCCAGACCCCGTCTTCTCGCCCCATGACATACTCCTACTCCTCCAACCTGCCCCAAGTCCAGCCGGTCCGGGAGGTCACCTTCCGCGAGTATGCCATTGATCCCGCCAGTAAGTGGCACCCCAGGAACAACCTGCCCCATTGCTACTCGGCCGAGGAGATCATGCACAGAGACTGCCTGCCGGCCTCCAACGCCGCCGCCGCCGCCGCCGCCGCCGCCGCCAGCATGGGCGAGATGTTCGGGAAAAACGGGGCCGGGGGGGTCGGGGTTTACCATCCTCACTCGGCCAACGCCGCCAACGCCTCGGCCACCAGCGCCTCCTCCAACTTCTATAGCACGGTGGGCAGGAATGGAGTCCTCCCCCAGGCTTTCGACCAGTTTTTCGAGACTGCCTATGGCTCGGCGGAGAACCACTCGGACTATGCAGGAGGAGGAGGAGGAGGAGGAGGAGGAGGAGGAGGAGGAAGCACCTCCACCACCAGCACCACCAGCACCACCAGCAGCACTGAGAAGACTGGGGAGAAAATGCCTCCTGGAGGGAACCCATCCGCAGCTGCAACTTCAAGTTCGCAGGGGAGCCACTGCGGGAGGGAGGCTGGGTCCGGAGCCCCCCATGCCTCCTCTCTAGGGACCCCGGCGGAGGAGAAAGAGAGGCGCCGAAGGGCTGAGAGCACCAGCAGCAGCCCAGCTTCGTCTTCCGGCCACACGGAGGAGAAATCCAGCAGCTCCAGTACGTATAAAAAAGGCAGCGCCCTGGCGCTTTCTTTTTATACATATACACACACACACAGACACACACACACACACACATATATATATTTTATTATGGACGGGGCTTGGAAATCTTAGGCGCACCGCCGCCGCTGTTAAATTTTTATATGCTGTTTTATAAGCAGGGGAAGGTTTATGAAGGGCCTTTTAGATTTCCCCCAACAAAACTTTGTTATAAAAAGGAAGAAAGAAAGAAAGAAAGAAAGGCGAGAGATCACGTGGCGAGGACTGAAATTGGCCGTGAAAGACCCACCGGCCCAATGAAGGCCCTTTTTAAAAAAAACAACACAAAAAACCCCAACCACCCCCACCAAAAAAAGTTTTTCCCCCTTTCTTTCCCCCTTTTAAGAAGAAAAGAATAAAGGAGGAGGAAAAGGGGAGGGGGGCACTCTTCTGTGGTCAAAACCTTGAAAATATAATAATGCACGTTTTGAGCCTGTAAATTTGCCCAAAAGGGGATTCCAGAGCCCTTTGATATCCATGTAATCCTGTGACCTTTTTATTTTTTTTTATTTTATAAAAGCCATGTGTTGTCCCAGAAGTCTAGTTAGAGGTTGGATTCAAAGCCATCCCAGTTTTTTAGTGTGTGTGTGTGTTTTGTTTTTTTAAACGATTGCAAGGGAAGAGTGTTCAACAGATAAAGTAGCCGCCTGCACTGCTAGCAATGTGTTAAAGGCAACAAATTAACCTGAAGCGGGCCTTTTTGTCTAAAGAAAGCCATTTTCCTAAAACACGATGGTAATTAAGTGTTGCTTTCTGCCCAACAGTTTGCTACTTTAAATTGTTATTGGATCTTACACAGAGTTGTTTTTTTTAAAGTCTCTCTTTCCAAGCCACCTTCCAGAAAAAAGGGCTATGAAAAAAAATCTTATAATGAACTGTAGAAGGAAAGGTAGAGGGGTTATTCATGCTATTTTTTTTAAAAAAAATGATTTCAATACTTAATGTTTTTTTAATTCTGTAAAATGTAAGGGGTGTAAAATAAAACATCCCCTTGCAAGAAAGAAAAAAAAAGACTGGCTCTGCTTTAAGAAGGTGAAAGTCAATGTAGCTGGGGCAGAAAAGAGAGCAGTTTGGGGAGATGTTTAAAGCAATGGAATCATTCTTTTAAAGCAAAATAGCAAATTCCATAAATAATCCGGAATGACCTAGTGGTTATCATAAGTGGTTGGTCTACCATTAGTAAATCCAGTGAAATGCCATCCAAAAGCAAAACCAAGTTTAAGATTAACAACAGGGTACAGGAAGGAGGTTTTCCTGCGAATGTATTTTATGGCGGTGTGGGGGGGGGGGGGATGTAAAATTTCCGTGGTTTTTGTAAAGGCTGGGCTGTAGAAAATAAAACTCAATACAAGATTAGTATTCTTCCCCTGAAAAGGATCACGCTAGGTTACAAGGTGCTTATAGCATGGCCTTTCCAAACTTTATGCACACACCCCTTTCCTGGGAGGAGGCTCCTTTGCAGGGTGCATCTCCAGTCTAGACATCGTCCTTTGCTCAGTTCACAAGACAGCAAAGGCTGCAATCCTGAAATGCTAAGAGTAAGAGACACAGAATTCATGGGGGGGGGGGCTGGGAGGGTGGAATTTACCTCTAAGGTATACCTAAAATTACACGAGAAAAGTCCAATCATAAACCCATTTCCTCATTGTACTCTGTGATGTTTCTGTCTGGGTGAACTTGCACATGGGTTGTTGCTGCAGGCTGATTGTTTGAAGTGATGCTTCAGCATGAAGTATCATGTCTGGCGTATTATAAGCAAGCCATTTCCCTAGATTATTTTAATATATATATATATATATATATATATATATATATATATAGCTGAGTAGTAGGATAAAATCTCGCTATTACGTATCCATGCAGTGGTAAGGCAGGCGTTTCTTTTTTAAAAAATAAACAAATAAAAAAAACCACATGAATAGCTTCTTGATTAAATATTAACCTCAGTCTCCCCCTCCCCCCAGCCATATCTGATTCCAGACTTAATGGCTTCTGCCTTTCTTTTATTTTTATTTTCTTTCATTCCACAGGTGGACAACGCACCCGTAAAAAGAGATGCCCCTACACCAAATATCAGATTAGAGAATTAGAAAGGGAATTCTTCTTCAGTGTCTATATAAACAAAGAGAAACGCCTCCAGCTTTCGAGAATGCTCAACTTGACCGACCGTCAAGTAAAAATATGGTTCCAAAACAGAAGAATGAAAGAGAAAAAAATTAACAGGGACCGATTGCAATATTACTCAGCTAATCCACTACTCTAAAAATAAAACGAAGAAGAAGAAGAAGGGGAGGGGGAGGAAAAAAAGAGGAAAACAAAACGACTAAACAACGCTAAACTTGTAGCGAGTTTTTCAAGTTGAGATTAAATTCTGATCTCGCCCTTGACAAGGTCAAGCCGCAGGGTTACCTAAAAGAAGGAGGTGTGTAAAGTGATGGAGGAGGACGCCGAAAAACTAAAATTTCTTTCCCTCCCTGCCCTCCCCAAAATCTAAACCAACGGAGTTATTTCTCCCCCATCCTCCCCACCCCACCCCCCAAAAATCC
The DNA here is from genome assembly GCA_026167975.1 of Phrynosoma blainvillii. Classification (NCBI taxonomy): domain Eukaryota; kingdom Metazoa; phylum Chordata; class Lepidosauria; order Squamata; family Phrynosomatidae; genus Phrynosoma; species Phrynosoma blainvillii. Next base: position 48,778,042 of record JANUYF010000005.1, on the reverse strand, counting down.
CTTTTATTTTCCTTTTAAAACTTCACCTAAAACCCTTTACACATATCAACTGGAATCGGTTTATACCTTGGATTCACATTTTCCAAACAGGCCACCCGAATCTTTTCCTCTGAGGGTCAGCTCTGCAACTCGTTCCAACAGTGGGTTCGTACACGTGAACAGAGGGGAGTGAAGGACCGACTTCACACGTTGGTTTTAAACTACTACACATTATCTTGGGTTTTCTTTCCTTCTTTATTGTGGAACACTGGTTGGAAGGCTACGCCTGGCAATATACAAGCATGAGGAGGACTACTGCAAAGGAGACCTTTAGCCATTCCCCTGCCCTTCACAGCACAACTGCTGGCCTATCATCCTGTCCTCCTAGATGACAAATCTTCTTCCACAAAGAGGGGTTACCTTACCTATCCATTCCATTTTTTAAAAATTAAAACACTTTAAAGGTGAAAAATACTTATTTCTTTGCAAGGCCAATCATAAATGTTAGTAAAACTGTAGTGTTGTGTCTCACCATATGATGTTAGGGAGTTAGAGCGTGGGAGATCTATTTCCTTTTGAAAGGATTTCAGGTAGTAATTTGCTATATATGGTAAAGGAACAATCACCGAAGATGCAACAACAATTAACCACGTGAATTAGGTTTGGGGGTTTTTTTTTTAGTGAATGATAAAGGTAGAAAAGTAGTGGGATCTCTCTGGAGACCAAGCATGATGCCCAAATTTAAAGGTTTAAAATGCAAAGAAATTACAATAACTTTTTTAAAAGGAGAGAAAGGGAAGGGAGATAGACTAATCTAATACTTCCAAAGTCTTTCAGTCTTTTTTTTTTTTAAATTAACCAGCAAAGTAAAGGTTCTGGCTTCTGTCTCACAAACTTTCTTCAGGAAATACCTGCGGAGAAGGACAGTTTTGGCAAATACCACACAACACTTAATTGGACCTTTGGATGTGTGCAATGCACTGAGATCAGATCATTAAAATCACTAGCATTTCCTTAGAAGGCCAACCAAAAGGCAAACAATGTAAATAGGCTGAGTTTGTTTTCATATCTTGTTGTCCACTTTTAAGTGTCGTCAATCCTACTTAGCCGCTCAGACGGCAAATCAAAGAATGGAGAGTTCCTTGGAATTATTTTAAATATATATAAAGAAGTATATTTCCCTGCAGGAACCAAAGTGAATAAGAAGGGAGAGAGAAAGAGAAACATAATTAAAAAAAACTATTTAAAATTCTATATCAGTTTACAAAGGAGATGTGTTTTATTGTAAAGGTCACTTACTGTTGAGAATATCTGAATGTATATTTCATACAAGAATAGTGTCTTACAAGACTTGTACATTTTTAAATGATGTTTTTGTTGTTATACTTTTTAAAAAACGGTTGTTGTTGTTTTGGAAGATGTCAGGTTTTTTTAATTGATTTTTTTTAATGTGCAGGACGTGAATGTTGTTTTTAAAATCACCAGCTTCCGAAATGGATGCAATTTCTTTACACGATTCACACAAAATGCAATACCTTTATATTCCATCACTGTCTGAAATATGTATCGTCATATATGTATATACGACTTTCTTTTAATATGCGAGAGTCTAATGTTGCATGTGTACAGTGGAACCTCACACACCGAAAATAAACATGTGGGATTTTTTTAAAAAATTTCTTCTTATCCTTATGTTGCATTCATGGGTATTATGTGATCTGGAGTGAGGATCTGAATCCTGACTTCTTAATGGGATGCTTTGGTGGAAATCCCATTCACCTATTGTTCCTGCTCAGATCTTGATAAGCCAGTGCAACATGTTTGGCATGTATGAAAGCATAGGCAGGTTTCCAGCTAGGAGGAGGCCAGGTTTGCCCAGATTGAGAAGAAAAATTGCTCCTTCAAGTAATGGAAGGTTATAGGCTTTATGCTTTTGTTCACAGGCCCAAAACACATTAGAGAAGCTCAGTGTTGTCCAGATTTCAGGTGCCCTTGTTTCTTTCAGACACCATATGTCAGCACATACTATTCCAAACCTAAGGAGGGGTGTTTGTGGCAGAATTTGATCGTCAACACAGTAATTGTGGCCACACTGAAGCATATTGGTTGAGGCATGTTGCTGCCTATGAGTGACTCTTAGGGAAAGGGTTTTTCTTTGAAGGGCATGGGAACCTGGCAGGAATGGTTGGTGCAGTGTTGGCCTTCATCTCTGAAGAGTGAAATAGGGGGGTGTTTGTGTTGCTTTTTTTTTTTTTTTTAAGAAAAAATACTAACCAAGACCTTTGCAAGGATGAGGCTTTAGGCTAAGTTCTCTTTTCTTGTTTTTTATTTTTTTTAACCTCCTTATTTTTAATCAGAAAAGAAAGTAGGGCACCATTTTCCCCTATTGTTTATTGGCTTTGAACTTCCGTATTGCTTTGGACATCACCCATAACCTTGAGGTGAAGGGCTAACCGGCTCTGGTCTTTTGCTGGCAACCCCCACTTACCCAGACAGCGTCTGGTCAAAGGAAATGGAGAGAAATGGAGGGGGCCAAAGAGAGGGGGAGAGAAGCGATGGCTTGCTTGTTTGTTTATTTTGCTAGCATGCTACAAAGGAATGCGAGACTCTTAAAAGGGAGAGATAGAAAGATAGATGGAGAGAGGCAGACAGACCAGCACCGAAGAAAAGACGGGTGGTCATAAACGTTCAGCTGGCCACTTCCTTTGCTAGTTAAAAATTAACTGGTTATTCAGGGGTAGCCTGAGTCATGGCGTTTCTCCAGTTTGTGGAGGGGCTGCTGCTGCTGGTGATTTGCTGTCCCATTTTTTTTCTTTTTCTTTTCTTTTTAAAGGAAGCACATCTCCTGTGAGTCTGAGTGTGTGTGTGTTGCTGGGACAATGGAGTCATAAAAATGCCCACGACTTTGCCCATTTGCATAGGGGGAAAGCAGGACTATAAACGAGGAGGAGGGTTTCAGCCTTCCCTTAGCTGAGGAGGGTGGCTTGGTGCTGGGCAAATAGTCTGGGCTAGTAGTCCTCCTCTCTGCTTTGAAAAGGGGCCTGTAGAAATGTTGGCTGGCCGGACTGCTCTGCTGAGCCACTCGATTGCCACAAGATGGCGCTATTCAGATCAATGTCAAAGCCGCAATGCCAGAGAGGGGGAGAATTGGGGAGGGGGGGGCGAAATCTTTGCCTTTGTTCCTTTCACGTTCTATGAGCCGCACATTATATTATTTCACTTTCCACGGTCAGTTTGCAAAAGGTAAGGTGAAGCCGGTGGCTCACTTCTTCCAGGAGAAGTGAAAGGCTGAACCGGGAGTTACCCAGAGGTTCGGCTGCTTCGGGCTGAGAACACGCCAACGGGTGAGTATTCCCTTTGAGCAGAAGTTTGGGGGTTAAAGAGGAAGGCGCCGACACCCAGGTCCGGTTAGACTGATATGTGACCTTTAAGTTTACTTGGCCCTAATCAAGCTTTGATACTTCCTCTCTCAATTCCTTTCCACCACACACCCATGGGAAGAAAAAAACTTTTTATCTGTGAGCAACCCCCCATCCTCAAAGATGTGATGTCTTTATGGAAGCCAATGGCTAGCGATTGCATGAATTGTTCTAAGTTCTAAGTTTGGACATGAACTCTTAAAGGAAACAGAGAGAACGCTTCAGGCAGAGTTTGGCAAAAAGTCTCTGTGATGGTAAAACAAGGCCAAAGGAGGCCAGAGGATATGTGTGTGCGTGTATTAAAAACACTCATCCATCTCTGAGCATATTATGAATCTTGACGTTTATGTGGAGAGCGCTTGGTGTCTTCTATCAACTAGATCTATCTTGGTAGAGGCGAAGAATGGCAGGGATTTTTGATGGCCTTATTGGATTTGCAGGGCAGTTTACTCATTTCGGTTTGGCCGAACTCAGGGGCCTGCGGTTGATTAACAGCAGTGTTTGTTAAATGCTTTTTTTTCCTTGGGAAACCAATCTTCCCCCTTTTAAACTGAAGGTGGAAATCGATAGAGCTAAATGTGAAGCAAAAAGCCATTTCACTCAGTATCACCGTCCTCCCCTCTCCCCAACTTCGTGTTGAACCAGTTCTTGGATGGAGGTTGTATTTAGAACATCTGTAGGCCTATTGATCGGCAGTGTGTATATAGAGAGTGAAATCGAGTTGGAAGGAAGTAGCAGCTTGGTTTGGTAGCCCTGATCCTAACCGTACTGGGCTGATCAGGATGGGCCAAGTCTCCTGCAGTTGAGACATTGAGTCTCTTACATACACTTGGAAGATGCATGCGGTCATAAGCATTCTTAACCTCAAGGACCTGAGATCTGGATATATGCTTCACTTGCCATTTATTTCGGTGAGACTGAGTGATGTTTACATTTCCGTGGATCGTGTCCAGCCCCAGAGAGGGCAATAGTCTGTGTGATATCTTATTCTTTTAGCTTTCTTTACCTTAGTGAATCTGAACTTGGGGTGTCAGATACAAAGAGGGAAGGCGCAGCCAATGGAGCACCTAAGCGAGATTTGAAGTAGCATTCCTTGGTTCTTAAGGCAGGCGACAGTCTGGCCTTGTGATATCTCCCCACTATATAAATAGACAGAGAGAACAGATAGTGGTAGTGTTTTCTCTGGCCCTCCAAGGGACGCCCTTCTTTGAAGGGTCTATCCGTACTAGCATTAACACGCTTCTTTCAGTCCAAGAGGCGTCTTCACTTAAAAGCCTCTGTTTTTGTTGAGAACACTGTGTTCTTGAGAACACTGCAGTCCTGTGTTGAAGCATTCTTCATTTAGCATGGGACTGCAGTCAGAGGACTACTGAAACTTTCCTCCAGAATTTTCCATAGAGACAGAAAGATCCATGGAAGCTCAAGCTACCGGTTCATATCTCCCTGAGAAGGAAATGTACTTTCCCAAAGCGATTCTGTAATCCATTTCCTAATCATCTGGCTCATTGCCTCCTTCTCTGAGTGTGTTAAAGTAGCACCTTCTTCTTCATTGGGAGAAAATTCTAGAAAATTTTAAGAATAATGCCCTCTAAACTAGGGGCCTATATCTTCCATTTTTGTTTTTGTTTTGTAAAGGAAGTTCTTTCCAATAGCACCAAAATGAGGAATGAAGAAACTCAAGGCTGTCATGTGTTCCAAAGCATACATTCATTATGTGGTTGCTTCTCTCCCTTCTTTAACTCTAAAATAATCAAAAAGGCTTCTGCAGGGGTTGAACTATGATGTAGTTCTAAGATGAGATTTTCGGTAGGCCTGGCTGAGTATGATTTTTTTCTTCTTATGCAAATTGCTTAGGCTTCACCACATTTTTTTGTCTAAATGTTCTTATGAATTGTGATGTTGAGATGAGGGGGAGCATTTTTTTTAAAAAAGTTCATAGCTGGTTAGATTCCGATTTAGCTATCCTTAGAACAGACCTACTGAAATCAGTGGAGCTTAATTAAATAATTCCTTTAGTCCCCTTAATTTTACAGCAAGCATGCCTAGATCTTAATATAATCCCTTGTTTAATAGGTTGCTATCTTTAAATATCATTTATATACAGCGGAGTATACAATGTGCAAGTTTCACCTCTGCCCTCTTTTCATAATAGTTAGCGCTGCATATTTTTCGCCAGCAATGGAATCGCCAATGAGAGCAGAGAGTAATCTCGCAAGAAATGCAAATAAATAGATCTTTTCTTCAGGAACGAATGTTGCCTCCTCACTTAAATAAAGGAGAGCATCTCACATATTTCCTGTAAAGAAAAATAGTAATTTTTTTTTTAATATAGCAAAAACAAAAACAAAAAAACCTTAGGCCCATCAGCTTTCCCTACAACCTCTTATTGCCTAGCTAAATTTCTTTCGAGGGATAAACCTGTTTAATTACCATATAGATCAATATAGCCTCCAGTTTTCAGTACCCAGTGAAGAGGCAAATAGTCTGCTTACCATTGCAGCAAAAGTCAGAGAGAAGTTATTAGTATTAAGTGGAAATGCTGACCAGGTTTCTAATCGCCTAAATCAGGGGTAGGCAACCTTTTTGAGCTGGGGGCCAGGTTGCTGTCCCTCAGACAATTGGGGGGCCGAAGCCGAAGCACCAATAAATAAATAAATAAATAAATTTTAAAAATAAAAAAAAAATTAAAAATATGAATGCACACGCTTTCAGCCCCAGAAAAGCCATGGCAAAACCCCTGTGGAGATTTTGCCAAGAAAACCCCAAGAACAAGTAATAACAACAATAATATCATCATGGCGGGTGGTGGCGGCGTTGGGGGGGCGGCGGCGGGAGGACCAGCCTGGAGCCGGTCCAAAGGCCTCAGGGGGCCGCATCCGGCCCCCGGGCCTTAGGTTGCCTACCCCTGGCCTAAATCATGCAAAATATGCACAGAATTGTAGCCCTGAGCAGCTTAATTATATACCTGCGACTTCATTAACTATTACACCTGTGGAAAGCCTTCAGTTAAATTTGGTTTTTGCTTTCTTTTGCAAAACTCATGGGCTTAATGGGATGCCCTTGACTTTACCTCCAAGGAAACATGCGAGAGTGTGTGTGTGTGTATGTATATGTATATGTATATATGTTTGTGGCCCTTAGCACACTTACCCTTTTGAAAGCAAAACTTTCTTCCCAGCTAGCGTGTTTAAACATTAGGAGACAGGCTGCGATCCTGCACTCGGTTACCCACACATAAATCCCCTCCATAGCAATGGAAAGAAAATCAGTCACCATAAACTGTGGGCAGGATTTCAGCCAGACCAGAATTCAAGCTGCCAGAGGAATTGGGTTTCAGATACAAAGGCAATCCAAATTTTAAAGGGAATAAATCTTCCAAACCCGCTCCTCTCTTAGCAAGAAAGAATGTCGAAGTGAAGATAAAAATTGCTTTAGTAGCCATTTGTCACCTCTCTTGGCAAAACGAAGCTTTTTCAAAAATGTCTGATGGAAAGCGCCTGTTTGGGAATTTATCCAGAGGAGAAATGGGTTTGGCACACAGTCACATTTTTGACAGCTGACATTTTGAACATTAAATAAGAATGCACCGATTGCATTAAATTAATTTTGATGAAGATGTACTAAATACAGTCTATGATGGAATATTTAGAAGCAGGCTGTTTTCGGACTCCCATAACAGCTTTTATATATTTTTTACTTCCTCCACCTCACCGCCCCCATCGCCCCCTCCATCTCTCTCTCTCTCTCTGTTTCCCCTCAATTTGCCCATGTCAGAAATATAAAGCTCAGTTTAATTAGCATACAAAATAGCACCCCCTTGATTAACAATGTAGTACCTTTGGATTCCTCCTGGAAATAGTAAGTGAATAAATCACTCTTCAGAGCAGGCAGGAAGGAAGGAAGGAAGGAAGGAAGGAAGGAATCCTTGTTTAGACCTAGATGTGGGTTGCTGAGCTCTTAGGGCTTGTTTATCCCTAGTAGTTTTTATTTGTAATTTAAATTTTTCAAAGTTCAAATTCCCAAAACAGTGCAAACGACTCTATTAATATAGTTATTATATTTGTCTTGGACCAATAAAGGGATTTTTTTTAGAAAAGCGGTATCTAAATTTCCCACAGAGCCAACTTGCTGGGAATTTTTTAATTCACTGGTTCTATTGAAAGGCCCAGTTAAAGTGAGGGGAAATTCCATTGTTAGCTCCATGGGTCCAAACGCTTCGGTACAACTGCGGTTCTGGAGCTGCAGGCCGGTGCTTTGCTCTTGTTTGGGACTTCTTTCCCCCTCCGCCTTCCCCACCTTCTTCCCTCTCCAAGAAGGGTTTGTTGTGTTGGCAGGGGCAGAATGAAAAAGCAGTGATTTCTCATTCCGTGCCCCTGCATTAATAGTCTCTAGAAATGCTATAAAGCCCTGGTTAATGTCCGAGACACATTGTTAAGTGTTTAAAATGTGGCCGTTACACACAATGCACGGCAACGTAGTTTAGTTGCTCCAGAATTGACCATTATCTTTTATAGTTAAGAATCAAGTGCACATTATTAGTTTTACTTCACTGGCTTTGACGAGGCGAGTTGATGTTGGCTGGGCTTGGCCTTGTTAGCGATTGAAGAGAGCGCCCGATCCAAAGCCAACCCCAGTCTATCAGTCAACGAGAAGCCGCCTTCCTTGTCCTCTTCTTCTTACCATTGACCTCGCCAGGCTTTGGATCAGACCCTGAGTGCCTTGACCATCAAAGCCAGGCGCGTTGCTCCTATAAATGCAACAATAAAAGGATGGCTGGATGTGGAATGGCCGCTCCCTTGTTGTCCTATGCATTGGCTCGGGGGCTCATAAAAGCAATCCCTTGAGGCCAGAGGTATTTATTTTGCATCGCAAACGCCTCCGAGGAAAGAGAGTTTTAAAACTTGTTTTTGGAGCCCTGGTCTTCACTCGCAGTTTCCATCCCACCCCTTCTTCTCCTCCAGTTTTCTTCTGAATCTTAAGATCTGAACTGCAGCCTTCTTAGATCGGATCAAAGGTCCAACTGAACTCTTCTCCACCTGGGTCTCAGCAGAATGTAGCAGGGAAGTGGACAACTTGGACGCTGTGGAGCCAAGCCACCGCATGTAGACGGCCCTGTGTGTTTAGGTGCCTTCAAGCTGCCTGTCAACTTGTTGCGACCATGGATTTCACAGGGTTTTCCTAGGCAAGGAATACTCAGAGGTGGTTTTGCCAGTTCCTTCCTCTGAAATATAGCCTACAGCACCTCCTATCCATTGGTGGTTCCCCATCCAAGTGCTAACCAGGTTTAACCCTGCTTAGCTTCCAAGGTCAGGCAGGATCTGGTGCCTTTAGAGTATTTAGGCGTTGGGTAGTCGGCCCTATAGTCACAATAGTAACTCATATTAGTAAAAATATTAGTGCATGTTTGTGTGTGTGGATATGGTGAATACAGGGCTTACTGCAGGGAATGGTAGGTCTTTTCCTGTATATATATATATATCCTTTGATACATGAATTCCTGCCTCTGGCTCCCTCCTTTTCCAGTTCCCTGCTGCTTTCTTTTGAAGGCCTTTCCAGAGAGATCTATACATTGGCAATCATTCTATTTTAGCTTGGAGAGGATTTCACAGGTTTTGGGGGATCTCCTCGCCTCACTTTCTTCTCTTCAGCCCAAGAGCTTTGTCCCCTACCAAGGTAGACTGTTCGTAGTGGTGGTGCTTGCTAAGATCTTTAAATCTGGCCTCTTATTTCGGTTTGTTCTGATAAAAGAAAAATAAACTCCCCGCCCGAAGAGCGTGGCTTCCAGCAGTTTTGCTCTACCTGAGTCGTGTCTCTGCAGGCCGCTGGGGCCTGAACCTGGCTTGTGGGCGGAGGACCCCATTTTATTATATTGAAATCTGTATTTATCACGCTAAGCCCACTGATCATAGGTTTTCTACGCCCTGGCCCATAAAAAGGCTCCTTATATGGTATTCATTTTCGTGGAAGTGATATGGGCCTCGAAGGAATCTGATAAGAGCTTGTTCTCCACACATTAACACATTGTAAGGTAAGTCGAGATGAGGAAGTGCAAACAGTTACCATAGAGTGGGGAGAAAGGAGGACCGAGCAGGATTTCCAGAAGCTGCCGAAGGTTAGCTTCCATCTGGTTGACTTCCATGGTTAAATTCTGGATGCCCTAAACAAAGAACGAATCTTGGAGTCCAAATCTTGCCTGACCATCGGTGGGAGAGGAGGCAGAATTTGGGGACGTTGTGTGTGCCAGTCTATGTCTAAGATGGGGTGGGGTGGAGAGACCCCTCGCCTTCCCATAAAGGTTTGATGGAGGCCCTACCAAGTTTCAACCACCTCTTTGCAGGCTTACCAACGGCGGAGGAAACTCCGAAGGGCTCCTCTGTTTTAATATGCCTGGAATGGAGGTGGGGGAAACCCACTTTTGGCCCCTTTGTCTTCTGTACACCTCAAAAAAGGATGGGCTAGGGGTAGCCTTTCCTCCTCAGAAGCAAACAAAGAAAGAAGAGCCCCATCAAGCCACCTGAGGCATGGCAGACCAGCACTTTTGCAACTGCTTGCAATGTGGGGATTTGGCATTTGAGCCTTCTTCTTCTCGCATTAGTCCCTGCCTAGGGTAGGGGCTCTGTAGGAAAGCCAAGGGTCAACCCTGGCGCAGGAGGGGGCATGTGTCTGAAAGGGACCCTCTCCACTCGGCTGGGCTTGGGCAGAAGCGAAGTGGTGCCTCGTTTGGCCTCCCCGATTTCCTTGGCATTCTTCGCGCCTTTGAGGACTTTATGGACGAGGACGTGGGTGCCAAAACGGAACCGAGAGGGAGATTTACGGCACAATATTGAATTGTTCAAAAGAATATTCTTGCTCGCTTGGGAACAGAGACAGGCGATCATTTAAGTCTTACCAGCTGGGGCGGTTTGGAACAGGAATTCGTAAAGCTTTTTTTTTTTTTTTTAAATAAAAGCCAAACAACACTGAAGTTATTACTTTTTTTAAAATGAACAATTCTAAAAGGCGCCGTTATCGTTCCAGATCCAACTCGTCTGATTTCCAGACAACCTCTTGCAAAAACAGGAGGGAAGCGAGAGCCCTTATTTCTCATCTCCATTCTACAATCTCTCTCTCTCGGCCCATCTGAATGGTCTCCCTCTCTGTCTGCAAGCTACCTACCGTCTCCGCCACAATTGCATTTTGACGGTAGTTTCTAGCAGTTCAATAGTGTCCATCAGTTCTTCTTCATCTTTTACGGGTGGGAAGAGATTGCCGATGATATTGAATGAACCAAACGAAAATATTTAAAAGCAACCTGCAAGGTACACTCTCCAGGCAATAGCTTGGGGGAAAGACGACAATTACACCCGGTTTAGAGCCTTCTTTTTTCTTCCCCCCTTTTCATTTATGAAGCATTAGCTTAGTATTTTAGGTTTGAGACAGATAGGGGAGGCTCGCTAAGCGCATAATGAGAGAATAGACGCTTTCGTAGGGATACTGCTTCTGCGGCACTAGTGGGGCTTATTTCACCTTGGTCCTTTTTTCAGCCTTTGGACCAAGAGATCAGGGATCTCTTCTAAGGCTGAAATCCCAGGGATTTGCCTGGAAGAGAAAACAACCCTTCTTCCCATTTCCACAGAACGCATTGCCCCCACTTTCGGAATAAAAACATGCATGGGACTGGCATACCAAGCGAGCCCCAGGCATGAGGATTATCTTCATTACAGTAGTTGACATCTTGAGGAGCCATTGGGTGACTTTATGATGTCCGTAAACCTTCGCTGCTAGTAAGAAGGTCAGGTTTGGTTTAGAACTTCCCAGTGGCCCATGATAACATAATCACCACTCTATCATCGTCGTAACATTAAAGTAGCTAGGCAAATAGATTTCCCATAGCCTTTGCCCGTAAATACCGGGGCTTGGCTGAATTAATAATATCATCACAACCGAGGGCTGTACAATGAGATTTGGTGAAAGGGGTGGTGGGGTTGGGAGAATATGCTGCGGGGGGACAGGGAAGGTGAAAGGTTCCTTTACAGATCCCTTTATGATCTAAACACTTCATAACCATCCTGTTCCTTCGCAGTTTTCTATAAGCACATATGCTAATAGAAGCTTGCTAAATTATGGGTGGCATTAAAAAAAAAAAACCCACACAAGCACATGGTTTTCTATTGTTTTTCTCCCCCCAAACACCATCGGTGAGCACCACATGCATGAGTTGCCCTCCCCTCTTTGTAGAGGCAGACAAATGCAACAATGTGAGAACATTGATTTGACTCATATATATATATATATATATATATGGGAAATTCAGAAGTGGACCAGAGACCAACTCATTGCCTACGAAACCAAACTGGGAGGGGTTGTTAGTGAGGGCTGGGTTTCCATTGGCTGCACGCACTTGCCGTGGCGCGGGGGTATCTCTAATCATATTCAGCATGTTTTGCACAAGAAATGTCAGCCAGAAAGGGCTATCTGCTCTCTTCGCCAAATTATTCCACGACAATGGCATGCTCCGACAGCCCCGCTGCAAACTCCTTCTTGGTGGACTCCTTGATCAGCTCGGCCTCAAGCAGAGGGGAAGGAGGAGGAAGTGGTGGTGGAGTTGGAGGGGGAGATGGAGGAGGGGGAGGAGGTGGTGGTGGAGCTGGAGCTGGAGCTGGAGGCGGCGGCAACGGAGTTGGAGGAGGAGGAGGAGGAGGAGGAGGTGGAGGTGGAGGTGGAGGTGGTGGAGGCAACGGCGGCTACTATCCCAACAACGGCGGAGTCTACCTGCCACAGACCTCCGAACTGCCCTATGGGTTGCAAAGCTACGGACTTTTCCCCGTCCTGGGCAAACGCAATGAAGGTCCTTCTCCAAGCATGGTCCCGGCTTCCCACACTTACATGTCAGGGATGGAAGTCTGGCTAGATGCCCCGAGGTCCTGCCGCCTGGAAGAGCCCGAAAGCCCACAGGCCACCTCCTGCTCCTTCGCTCCCAGCATCAAAGAGGAGAGCTCCTACTGCCTCTATGACTCGGACAAGGGCCCCAAAGAGGCAACGGCCACCGACCTGTCGACCTTCCCAAGGCTAAGCTCAGAGGTCTGCTCCATGAACAACGTGACCTCCGGGGTGCCCGTCCCAGGCTACTTCCGCTTGTCCCAAGCCTATGGCACCGCCAAGAGCAGCACCCCCACGACCTCCAGCAGCAGCTACAACAGCCACCACCATCATCACCACCAACACCAGCACCACCATCACGCGGGGCAAATGATTGCCGCTTCCCAGTTCGCCCTGCAGCCTCCAGGGCGCTTTGAGGCTCCCCCCGTTTTGCCTCCAGCGCTGTCAGCCCCGGATCAAGGGAGAAAAGAAGGTGAAGAGCCCTCCCCGCCCAGCACTTTGGCTTGTGTTTCCCAAAGTGGGGAGGACGAAGGTCAGGCTTCTAGCTCAGCCGCAGAAGAACTCTCCCCGGCTCCATCAGAGAGCAGTAAGCCCTCCCCTGAGAAGGGAAACTTAGGTGAGCAAAAATCAATGCATACAATGCACAGCCTCCAAACAGAAAGGGAAGTGGGCTCTGTGTGTGTGTGTGTGTGTGTGTGTGTGTGCTGGGAGGGGGCGCCCCTAACGTAAAGCCTCTAGCCAGCTAAGAGGAGTAATCCATTGCCAGCCTGCAAAGAGGATAGTTTAAGTTGATCTGCTCAGCTACCATTCCTATTTGGATGCTGGAGTATAGTAAAAGTGTTGTTGTTGCTGCTGTTGTTGTTGAAGGCCACCCTTCGGAGTCTATAATCAATCCTAAGAGCCCTTGCTTTGGGCACATGCTGAAAGCACAAAGACAGGATTTTAAAAAATAGAGAGAAAAAGGAAAGGAGGGTGGAAGGAAAGTGATGGAGAAGCTTCTGAAGAGATAACATAGATGTTTGTAAAGCGTCCAAAGTAAGCATGAGGCCAGTGCCAATAAATAAACCCATTAACAGGCTAAGTTCTAGTTTACGATCCTGGATGCCTTAAAAAAAGGGCGGGCAGCTGGGTTGAAATTCTCCTTCTCTGAAGTACTATCAAATTGAGGCTGGAGATTGCACAGAGGACGTTCTTCGGTGCTTAACGAGGCTACTGTGAGGATTTCAACTTAAGGGCCAACCGACCGGGTGCAAAGGACACTACAGAGTCCCTGATCCGGAACCATTGGTTTCCATGACCCTTTGCTGATTGTGAACTTTCGGTGGTGCCACCCTTAATTGAAAACAAATCAGAATTAGCAGAAGGTTGTAGGGTTTTTATGTAGTTCGAGGGATTTAGTGCAATGTTGTGTATGTGCATATATATTGGGTGGTTTGCACTATTCTTTTTGGAATCACCCTGTATATACATGCGAATATAAGCACAACACACAGGGATTTTTCCCTGTCCTTACATTGCGTGTGTACATACACAACTTATCTTTACCCCTCTATCTATTCAGTGTATGTACATGCATATTTTGACACTAAAAGTGTATATATACATTTTAAGACATGCATCGGTGTGTTTTTCCGTGCATTTGTGTGTGTGTGTGTCTAACACCACAACACTACATACCCGAACTGCTTAAATGTAATCAATATATTTGGGGTGGAGTGGGGAAAGAGAAACAGAGACACAGGACGATTCTATGAACGTTTACTTGTCCCATTGTAGGAAACGGGTTTGCCTTCCAAGTAAGTCGTGTTTACGGGATTGCAGTCTCAGCTGTGGGTTACAGATTTGGGCAGAAGCACTCACAGAAGGAGGAGAGCAGGTTTAAATTTAGTACTTCATTTTGTTCAAATGAACTAGATGGTGTTTTGTTTAAAAAAAATATATCAAGTCATCTTGGCTTTTTGACTTGAAACACGCGTTTCGAGAATAAAAGGCCCCATTGGAGCCTAGAGGAGGCATTTGGGGACGCCACTGCCAAAGGCACGGGTATGTATTGGTGTCAACTGCAACACCGGGCAACTCTTTCAGACGTGCAGGAGGAAACCAAAGCCGGTAGTATGCTGAGAACCCCTTCCCCTCCCGTGCTTTCTTTGGAGAATAGAGTTGAAAAAAGAGCCCGGGAGGAACCTCAAAAGGAGGACTTCTGGTGTCCAGATCAGACCTTCTGGGATACTCAGCTCAAGAGTAAGAAGAAAGTCACTGGAGGGTCCGCAGCCCCTTCTTTTTCCCCTCTGTCCCCTGGTAACGACCCTTTCTTACTTTCTTAAAACTAGGCAGCTCCAAAGGAGAGACTGCAGCCAACTGGCTAACCGCAAAAAGTGGCAGAAAGAAGCGGTGCCCTTATACCAAGCACCAAACGCTGGAGCTGGAGAAGGAGTTCCTCTTCAATATGTACCTGACTCGTGAGCGTCGCCTAGAGATCAGCCGCTCAGTCCACCTCACGGACAGACAAGTGAAAATCTGGTTTCAGAACCGCAGGATGAAACTCAAGAAAATGAACAGAGAGAATCGGATTCGGGAGCTCACAGCCAACTTCAATTTCTCCTGATGAACCCTCCAGGCGCGTCTTTATGGTCTAAGCAGCCAGAACCATCCCCCCTCCGACCCTCAGCCCACTCTGTGCCACCTCACCCACCCAGGGCAGGGTTTAGCTGCTAGCACCTCTATGGATTTGAACCTTTCCATCACATTCCCAGCCTCTCTCTCCATTGCCTGCTGGTAATCGATTTATTTTTATTTTTATTTTTATTTTTTTGTCGGGATAAAGCCATAACGGTGCACACACACACACACACACACACACATCAAGCAATGTCTCCTCTCCCACTGCCTTCCTTTTATGCTCTCGATTCCGGCGCTAAGAAATAGGATTTGACAGAACCCGAGATGTCTATTGTTTCTTTGCATCACCTTTCAGAAAAGTGAGCCAAATCTAGGTGAAGGCATACCTCACCGCCCTTTCTCTCTCTCTCTCTCTCTCTCTCTCTCTCTCTCACACACACACACACACACACACATTGGTCGGCGGTGTAACACAGACTGAGTTCCTTGCTTTTTCAGCCATTTCGATTTGGCCACACCGCTGCTTCATAGGGATCCTTCTGGTTTTGGTTTGGGTTGCTTTTGGTTTTCTGCGAGTCCTCTTTTGTGTAAAAATACCCCCTCTCTCAAAGCTGCGCAAAAGAAGTCCAGTTCTCACATGGGGTCAAGATTATTCGTGTCGTTTGTCTCTGTGTTAGTGTGTCCCCTTGCCCTCCCTCCAAATTAATATCACAATTTTCAATGTTTCTGTAGAGGAAGGGAGGCGGCAGTGGCGGATTAAAATCTCTTTCTCCTCCTCTTTTGAAAAATAGGAAAGGTCTTGTGCTGGTTGTTGGATAAATCATTACAGTTTCTGGCTCTAAGGAATTACTTAATGCTAGATTTTGCTTTGGGTACGTTTACTTTTATGTTTGGGTTGCCGCTAGTTATATGCTTGACAAGCACATTGTTAAAACAAACAAACAAACAAACAAACAAAACCCATTTTTGGAGGAAAAAATAATAATAACGTTGCTCAGTCCATCCAAGGGGGAAGGTCTGTTATTCCGTGTATATTGCCCATCAGAATGGTTTCCTAATTGTATGAAAGAGAGAAAATGATGTATTTCTTTGATACTGTGAAGTTACATGCATTGCAAAGGTCAAGCGTGTAGTGCAAAGAAAGAATAATAATAATAATAATAATCTATGAATACAGATGTGTATAAATTTCTATTAATATTAATATTAATAATATTATTATTATTAAATTGCCGATATGGCTGGAAGAAAAGCATTCTATGTCGTTATCCGAAATGTTAGTTCTCGTTCTCGAGCGTGTTCTTACCTTCCAAACGAATAAATTAAAATGGTTAAAGTTGCCATGCGTGGTGGAGCTGAAAAGGAAAAAAACACAACACAACAGAGGCGCTGTTTATGTTTTCTTAGAAGAATAAAAGACATGGAATGAATCTTTCCCCCCCCCCTTCTTTTTTCTTTTTTTAACCTCGTTTTGTGACTTGTTTATTCTCAGGTTCCTACTTTTAGATCTCCAAGAACTTTTACAACAGGGAAATAGTTTGCCCGAGCCCCCTGCAATTACTTTAGGAATCTATTTAAATATTACCTAGACGGTCGTAATTTGTCTGGGCCGTATAGCAATGGTGCTCTAAGGTTTGTCGGCTTTTGTTCAGTTTTATGACTTGCTAGTATATCTGGATTGTTGCTGCTTTAGACAAGGAGGTTCACTTGTGTAAGAAGCTGACCGGGCAGAGGAAGCCTAGAGCTATTATTTCTTTGAATGTAACAGATAACATGTGTTTGTGTGTGTGTGTTTAATTTTTTAAAATATAACCTGCTGCTTTAATTCATGAGGATTAGTATAAACTATTCCGGTTGAAGTGCTGAGCTATTCTTCCCCAGCGGCAAAGGGACACCTTGAGGGCTCAAAAGCAGTTTGAAAAAGGTGAGCACGTGGGACTTGGATCTGAAAACCAGTTCTCCTGGTCCATCTTTGGATCCCCCCCCCCTTCCTTTCACCATGTTTGTTCCTCTTCTACCTGGCTGCCAAGCGGATGTGCTTCGAGAGAAACCTGGTGTCCTTTACGCATAACATCCTGGCATGTTTATCAAGGAGGGAAAAATCCAGACAAAGGCAAATGGATGGGGAGGGGGGGGGGAGATATGGTGATGATAAGGGGACAGTGTTGAGAACCCAAATGGCCAGTATTGGCCTTTTTTCTTTTTCTTTTCTTTGTTTTCCTTCCCCCCCACCCCAGACCAGAAATAGACTTTGAACCCGAGCATCTTCACAGTCTTTCTGCTATTGACCGGGAACCCTTAACCACCCAAGGCCTAAGGCCTATTTTTTCCTCACTCTTTCTGATTGTTTTCATCAATCCTAAATTAAGATCCTGCATCATCATCATCATCATCATTATTCCTGACCCGTTTACACATAGCAAGTTTCTACTGAAACCAAGAGAATAAGAGCATTTGAAAACAAAGGAATGGAGGGAGATGGCGACTGCAGCGGGAAAGCGAGAGGGGGGAGACCGAGGGGGAGTGTGTGTGTGTGTTTGTTTGTTTGTTTGTTTGTTTATCAATCTCTATTTTTGGTCTTGGTTGGGTTTTCCCCTCTCCTCATTCCTCCCCCCCCCCTTCTACACCCCTCCTTTGCTTATGGACCCCTTGGTTTATGGAAAGCGGCTATGGGGAGTCCTCTTAATGAGGAGTCTGAGAACTGGTCGGTGATTTAGGTAGTTTCATGTTGTTGGGGCTGTAGCTCTCTCTCTCTCTACAGCACGAAACTGCCTTCATTACTTCAGTTTATAATCATCAGCCGGGTCTAATCATAAAGCGCGCCAGAGAGTTAATGGTCACAATCCCGCCTCGCAACAACGAAGAAATCGGGGGCTGGGGGAAAGAGAAGAAGGGAGCCCCACAATCGCTCTCTTGGAGGGGAGTCAAGGTCCAGCGCCATTGCTTTTAGTTCTGTATAGAAGTGGGGGAAGAGGGGGAATTAATCCCCCCTCCCCCAGTTTTTTTCTAGTCTGTCTTTAAATAAAAATTACTGCTAAAGTGAAAGGGGATAATTTTAAACAAAGGAAGGGAACGGATTTAAGGAGTTTAGCCAGGATCCACTGAGGCTGCATTTAGGAAGGGAAGTTAGCCAGGATTTACTGAGGTTGCATTTAGGGGGAAAAGTTAGTCGGGATCCACTGAGGTTGCATTTAGGAAGAGAAGTTATCCAGGATCTATTGAGGTTGTATTTAGGAAAAGAAGTTAGCCAGGATCCACTGAGGTTGCATTTAGGAAGAGAAGTTATCCAGGATCTATTGAGGTTGTATTTAGGAAAAGAAGTTAGCCAGGATCCACTGAGGTTGCATTTAGGAAAGGAGGTCAGCCAGGATCTATTGAGGTTGGATTTTTCCACACAGATTTCTTCAAGGTCAGGAGCACTTTACAGCATGGGAATTATCTTCTTCGTTTCTTCTCTGAGCGAGTCCTCCGGGCTTTGTATTTTATTTTATTTCATTTTATTTTATTGTGAAGGTCCTTTGCTTTTTTCCCCCCTCCCTCTTCTGTTTCGATGTTCATAAGGAGTGGGACGAGGCTGTGAGGACTCCTTTGCCTTGCCCTACCATTTCCATCCCTTGGTCCTCTGGGGGACAGAAAGAGAAGGGACCTGGTGGCCATATCCAGGTCAGATTACGGGCCACTGCTTCTTTCTCATTATATTTTATGGAGCTATATTGTCTGCTGGGGGGGGGGGGGGAGAGAAAGTGGGGTGGGGGGGACGAATCATGCTCTCCGGAGTACAAACCCACCCACCCGCCTGGCTCTCCTTACTTACAGCGGTGGCATTCGGCATCTCCCTCGTTGTTTCTCCCTTTCCCTCCTCCACACCCCCAATAAAAAAAAAAGCCTAAAACGTCGCCTCCTAGGCTTCTGCATCAAGGGATTAAGGATCTAAGGCCCCAGATGTTGCAAGGAAGGAGGGAGGATGAAAATGAGTCGGAAAAGGCCGGGATTTCTCCTCTGCTGCTCACTCACTTACTCACTCACTCACTCACAAGGCCTCGGTTACGATCATTATTGGAGGGTGTCCGGGCGCCTGCATCCCTCTGAGGCGGAATAAGCAACAGCGACCTCGCTCGGGCTCCAGCCGCCCTCGCCTCGCCTCGCCTCTTATTTGCAGCCGGAGGAGAAAAGCCTTGCTTGCAGCTGAGACACACACTTTGCATTTACACGTTCGTGTAAATGAACAAGACCTCTCTAGGGATTAGGGATGGGGGGGACTAAGGAATGGGGGTGCACACCCGTCTTGGGTGTTTGTGTAAACCTTTCTGGGAATGGGAATGGGGGAGGTGGGGGGGAAAGACGGTCAGATTTGCACACACACACACACACACACACACACACACACACACAAAGCTCCCTTGCCTGTCCTTTTTTGGGAAACTTGTATGCTTTGCCACCGATTTTAATGGTTGAAATAGTCATGGGCATGAGGTGTGTATATTCATATGTACTCATAAGGACCAGCCTTGGTGCACCCAGAAACATGGAGGCGCCCACATTTGTGTGTGTGGCTGAGACTATAGGTATGAATGTGTGTGCAGAACGAATATGCCTTTACACACAGTAAATACATTTAATTTTTTTTTAAAAAAATGCGTAGGTGCATAGATTGGCCAACCTCACCTTTAGGCACATAGACTCCTTATATTTAGTGCTTTCTTCCTCACGAACGCTAAATTCATGATATTTTTTCAATTTTAATTTAATTTAATTTAATTTAATTAAAAAAACGCCCTTGAAATTCTTTCTAACCATGTAGAGTACCTAACCTCTGATGGAATATTTATTCAAGTCTTCAAGGGCTATATTTAAAAAAGAAAAGCCTGTATCTGTGTTTACACGTGTGTGTTAAGAAAGGAATTAGGCATGCTGCAGGCTATATTTCAAAGGAAGGAACTGGCAAAACCACCTCTGAGTATTCCTTGTCTAAGAAAACTTAATGAAATTCCTGGCGTCGCCATACCTCGACAGGCGACCTGAAGGCAAGTACTGTACACACACAAAACGTCTAGGAATTAGCTTACCGGTTAGGTCAAATTCTGCGAAAAATATATTTTGAAAATCCTAAGTAAATAATTTAAATGTTAAAAATATTGGACTGTGATATGTCTAATAGGGAATGAAAAGAAATCATAACAGCAACACAAACAGATTTAAAACTCTCAAGTGTGACTCTATAAACCTCTCAAGTGTGACTCTATAAACCATACAGCCCGCAACCTTGCATATTTACCTAGAGGAAAGGCCCACTGAACTTGGTGGGTTTTACTTCTGAGCAGATATATATATATACTATTGAGCTGTGGGGTGAGATTAGAGTCTGTTTAGATCAATATAATATTGTGGAAGTCGGGAGGAAATACTTGGAAAGGCTGTCTAAAAGTCACTGTGTGAGTTCTTGTAATTTCTGTAACTGTAAGTAAGCAACTCCCAAGTCAATAGAAGTTGACTCCCAAATATTTGTATTTATGGGTAAGAGGCAAGGTCTGGTGGCCGCTGCCTTAGGAACAGACCAGAAACGCACTTACTTGGGGGGGAAATGCTTAACTTCAGCAAGAATAGAGAGTCAATTGTAGACAACTTAAGGCATTTCTTCCATGTTCATACTGTGTCTATCCTTGCAAGAAAATTAATGAATGGGTTTCAAAGCCGTCAGAAAAATACACGTGTTCTTGAAAACAAAATTTCTTTATAGAATAAAGAAACGAGTAAACCCATTATTTATCTCTTTCTGTAATCCGAACCAAAATTTATCCCCTCTAGATATTTTAATTGCCCTTGTTCCTCAGTCATTGATGTTGGAAATACAGAGAGATTATTGTATTGTTGTTGCTAGTAAACCGAGCCTGATTCTTCCACTTTCCATCCCAGGAAAGTGGAAATGAGAAGCCACTGCAGTTTCCGAAACCCAAAATGCAATAAAGAAAGCAGGGAGGAATCCTGCTGTTAAGATTATTTTCTCTCCTTCAAGGAGGAAGGAAGTTCTGTGAACATATTTCACAACAGCTGACTCTCGATTTTAAACAAAAATGACGTAAGGCTTCCCGCTTTCCAGGACAGAAACAGACTAACAACACCATACATATGTGCCTGCCTTTGTATTTTTGTGGCAGCTATCACACTATCACTATATACATATATCCCAAACATAATTGTTCCAATTATCTCACTAAAGGAACTAGAGAGGGGAGATGCTAAGTCCATAGGAGAACCTTTGTTTGCATTTGAAAATGTGTGTGTGTGTGTATGGGGGGGGAGTATCAGCAACCCCTACACGAAATCATTTCTGCTTAGATTTGTGAAATGCTAATTATGTTTTTGTTATCTCGAGCATTAAGGTTTCGAAATGACACTTAATTTAAGTTTCTCTCTTTCAAGATTTACCTCTTGAAGAATAAGGAAAAAAGACTGCTGACGTTACTTTAGACTAATGAAAAACATGCTTTTTTGCGTGCGGAATATTAACACATGAATCTAATTAGCACCCGGTTCTCCTACTATTTGGAAGCCTCCAGCCTGAATAACACCATTTCAAAAACATTGAATATTCACTTTTTTTTAAAAAAAATTAAATTAAATTAAAAATGCAGAACTCATTATAGAGATCCTCTCTTCTTCCTCACCCCACTTTCTAGGCTCAGTTTTGCTTTCCAGAAGCAACACCAGCAGAAGAAAGGAAGGGAGGAGGGAGGGAAAATAATAAATAAAACCACGGGAATCTTTCGGAGAAGACAAAGACTTCACAGCCATCCAGTATTTAACCATTATTTTAATTCACAACACTGGCCTTGATCGGAAGGGCCGTAGCACCTTTTTTGTTGTTCGGTGTGGTTTTTCACACACACAAACACACTCCCAAGAGGACTGTAACCCTCCTCTCAGTCCGGAGGTTCCCATGTTGAGTCCAGAAGCCCCATTGAACGTGCCAGGAAATCAATCTCTCTCCACACCTTTAAAATCCAGTTGGTTGGGGAAAGGCGATCCTAGGACCAAAAAAATACAAAATAAAAAATAAAAAAAATCCGCAGGGGAGGCGGGGAGTCGCTCCAGTTCAGCCTGTCTGGAAAGCAGCCTCTTTCTCCTACAGCTTCCAGGCATGCTTGGGAAGGAGTCCCCAGGAGAAGAAAGGGGTACAGAGACACCATCATCCCCCCCACCTATATAAGCACAGTTCCCCAGCCCCGGCATGGCCCTAGTTCCCCCTTCCTAGACACAAGGGGTGGCTACCCTTCACCAAGAGAAGCCTGGATGGCTCACATACCTTGGGGCCAGAAAGCCCCTCTGCAATCAACTTGATCGAGGCGGCTGGGTGGGTGGGTCTCTTGGATTTCCTCCTCCAAGCATCCAGGCTCTATCCCCCCCTTCTCTCTAGCTGGTCTCTCCCCACCCTCTACATTTCTCCTTAAAAAAATTAAAAATTAAAAATTAAAAAGGAGTGGGTGGGGAGAAGGCTGTTTAGTAGCTTGGCCATGTGCAGGAAGAAGACCCCCCCCCTCCAAAAGATACTATTTGGTAATATTGCACACACACACACACACACACACACGCATACTTAACCTGCAGGCTTGAAGACAGACAGACACACACACACATAGATAGATCGATAGATCGATACAGATATAGATATGTGTGAGTGTATCTATATCTATCTATCTATCTATCTATCTGTGTGTGTGTGTGTGTGTGTATCTTCAAGCCTGCATGTTAAGTATGCATTTGTTCTAGCATTTAATAAATC
This sequence comes from Phrynosoma blainvillii, assembly GCA_026167975.1. NCBI lineage: Eukaryota > Metazoa > Chordata > Lepidosauria > Squamata > Phrynosomatidae > Phrynosoma > Phrynosoma blainvillii. The sequence continues at coordinate 48,755,386 of JANUYF010000005.1, read as the reverse complement.
CACAGCCCTAGGGTGAGCCTGCTGCTGGCATTCCTGGAAAGAGAGGGTAGAGGCAAGGCATCTGGGAATGTGAGGGTTTGGGGTTTCTTGTAAAGGGCTCCCGAATGTGGCTCCGGTGGTCCTTGGCTGAGAAGGGTGCCCTACAAGGACACAAAATCCCCCTCTCGGTTTGCGATCTCCCTTTCTTTCCTCCTCCTCGGTGGCCGCGTGTGAAAGGAGAAGGGGCAGATCCCCCCCGACTCTCTCTCGAAGGAGGAGGGAGACAGACCTCTCTTGGATTTGACTTTTGCCTGCCAGAAAGCCCCGGTTAGCTCTGAACTCAACGGCACAGTATTATTTACAGTGAGCTCCCAAACTAAACACAATAGTATAATTTAACCTTTCCAGGCACTCGTAAATTTTTACTGCTGTGAAACACAGCGATGCAAATGAATATGCCCGTCGTTACTGACTTAATAACAACCCCGTGGCTCCCGAGACAGTAACTCCTTGTGAAATATAATAAATATATATTTAAATACAGTACGCCGTCTACGTTATTTTGCTTTTTTTATTGCTTCAATTATTGTATAATTTTATGTGAAGGTCTCCGATCGCAAGGAAGAGAGCCTGTCTCTACCCCTCCACCCTTTTTTTGGGGGGGGGGCTCTCCCTTCTTGGATTCCCCCCCCTTTCCCCTCTTCCCCCTCACCCCTTTTTTTTTGCATAGAACACGGACTTTTTTAATGGGATGATTAATTATGATATAAAATAGTCCGCTCTTTCCAGGGTGATCATGCCCACCCACCCACCCACCCACCCTTCCCTCCTCTTTCCCCCCACCCCCACTAAACCCTGATCTTCTAATCTTCCTTGGTCCCAATTAAAACAAAAGTTTCCTCTTCTAACTCGACCCCCCCCACACCCCTACCCCGATCCTTTTGCATAAAAACATATGGCTTTGCGCTCTCTCTCTCTCTCTCTCTCTCTGTGTCTATATATATATATATATATATATATATATATATATATATATATGCGTATAAAAAAAATGATGACTGGAAAACACTGACCCATTAATAGCCTGCGGACTGATTTATACTTTATTGTTCTGCTGCCTGTCCACGTGACCCCCGGCAGCCAATGAGCTAACAGGCAGCCTTCAACTTATTAGGTGACTGTACTTCTTCGCCAGGACCAAGTTGTTACATGAAATCTGCAGTTTCATAATTTCACTGGGGCTTGCCTGTCTCCCTCTCTCTCTTTCTCTCTCTTTCTCTTTCTCTCTCTTTCTCTTTCTCTCTTTCATTCTCTGCCCCCTCCCTCTGTCTCCCTCCCCCCATCTCTTTCACCCTCTCTCTCTCTCTCTCCCTCTCTTTTATTCCCCCCCCTTCCTCTCCTCCTCCTCCTCTTCCTCTTCCTCCTCTTCCTCTCCCTCCTGTCTTTCGGGCTGGGCTCGGATGGCGATGGCTTCTTCGGGGACGCTGAGCAACTACTACGTGGACTCCTTCCTCCTCCACGAGGGCGAGGAGCTGGTGGGTCCCTCCCGCTATGGGTCGGCCCCCTTGGGACAGCCGGCCAGGCAGGCCCCCTTGGGCGACCCCCACGCGGAGTTCAGCCCCTGCAGCTTCCAGCCCAAGGCCTCGGTCTTCGGCGCCGCCTGGAGCCCCTCCGCCGCCGCCCACCCTCCGGGGCCCCCCAACGCCGTGCCCGCCTCCGTCTACCACCCGCACCCCTACGCCCACCACCAGCCCCCCCTGGCAGCCCCCGACGCCGGCAGGTACATGCGCTCGTGGCTGGAGCCTCTGCCGGGCTCCCTCTCCTTCCCCGGCTTGTCCTACGGCATTAAGCCTGAACCGCTCCCGGCCCGCCGCCGGGGCGACTGTACCACCACCAGCACCAGCACCAGCACCAGCACCAGCACCTTTGACCCGCACACCCTCCCCCTGACTGACTATGCTTGTGGTTCTCCTCCAGCTGAAAGGGACAGTAAGCAAGGCAACGGCGGGGCCTTCGCGGAAAACAATGGGGAGAGCCAGGCCAACGGAGACAAGCCCCAGCTCGACCCCAGTAAGTTTGCAGGGATGGGGAGAGGGGTGGGGGGGGAAGGGGGGACACCTCTGGGCCCCGAAAAAAGCCTGGGATTGGGGGAATGGAGGAAAGGAAAGGAAAGGAAAGGAAGAAGAGGAGCACGCAGAGGAAGGGGGGGTCTTCTCTCTCTCTTTATTATGGAAGGAAGGGAAGAAGGGAAGGAGGAAGGGAAGGAGGGAGAGAGGGAGGAGGAAGGAAGGAAGGAAGGAAGGAAGGAAGGAAGGATGGGAGGGAGGGAGGGAGGACGCAGAGGAAGGGGGTCTTCTCTCCCTCTTTATTCTGAAAGGAAGGAAGGAAGGAAAGAAGGGAGGGAGGGAGGGGGGAAGGAAAGGAAGGAAGGAAGGAAGGAAGGAAGGAAGGAAGGAAAGAAGGAAGGAAGGAAGGAAGGAAGGAAGGAAGGAAGGAAGGAAGGAAGGAAAGAAAGAGGGGCGCTTGGGGGAAAGGGCTCTGCCTGCTCTGCCTCTTTATTCTGGCTTGGCTAAGCTAGGCGTGATCCCTTTTGAGCTATGCGGCAATGGCGAGCGGCTGGGAGGGTGGTGTTCTGTCCAAGGAGCAGGAAAGTGCCGCCTGCCGCAGCGTCTGAGGTGAAGAAGGGTGGGCCGAGCATCTCACGATGCCCCCCTCCCTTGAGTATTTAGCCAGAGGTCTTCCTTTTCCAGGACAGATCCTCCATTTCAGCCTTCTCTTCCAGGAGGCATTCCCAAAGGCCCTTTTGACCATGCCTAAGAAGCATGGGTTTACATTTATAGGGGTGGGTGGGGGTTAGCTTTTATTTGGCCATGTCCTCCATTTTGGGGTGCCTTGTCCTCCTTTGCAGTTAGGACATCTGGTCTCCCTGTAGTTTGTGGCATGAGCCTTCTTCCTAGGCAGAGGCGGACTAGGCCTGGTGGAATGGTGCCTGATTTTGGGGGGCGGCAGGGGGGTCCTGTGCCTGTCCTTCTCCCCGCTTGAGCTGGCTTGCCCTCCGCGGTGACAGTGTTGCCTAGTGGTGCATCACGCAGAGACAAGCTCCAGCTATAAAGCAAGCTAGTTAGGGAAGGGACGAGTGGGAGGTGTGGGCTGTTGTGGGGTGGGGGGGGTGGGGGGGAAGAGAGAGAGAAGAGGCTGAAAGGGAGACGATGGAGGGCCTGAAGAACCCAAGTTTCTCCGGAGAGAGAGCAGGAGAAACAAACAAAACATTGGAGATGAATCTGATCCCTTTGTGACGAAGGGGTTTAAAGTTAGGAAAGCCAAGAGCGACACAACTGTTGGAGGAGTGGCAGTTGGGGGGGGGGAGGGAAGGAGGGACAGACATTCCTTCCCTAACATCCCTCTTGGTTGGTTTGGGTTGCCCCCCCCCCCCCTTAAAAATAGCCTTCCATTCTCACCGGCATTGAACTGAACAGCCGGATTAATAAGCAGGCAGGAAGGCAACCAAAGCAGGCAAAGAAAGATTTAATCACACACACACTAATGCAATTCCTCAGCAAGCCAGGGATCTTCTTCAGCTCCCCTGTAACGTGTGAATGGGTGGGTGGGACTGTGCCCTCTTCTCCATTAGCTACTGAAACAGTTGGTGACATCAGAGACTGTCAAGGGCTGAAAAGGGGATCAGATCCCATTGACGCTCTGGGGTCTCCCCCCCCCCTTTTAAAAACTGGGGATGTGGGGTGACAAGTCAAGGGGGTTCTTCTGGGAAGAGAGAAGGCAGTGAAGGCTAACTTTAAAATTACACTCTGAGAGAGAGAGAGAGAAAGAGAGAGAGAGAGATGAGGAGGTGGCCCATGAAGGGGGGTGTTTATTGCAAGTAATTCTGCGTGACCTTTCCATGGGTCCCTGTACTGGTCAATTGTTGGCTGCCATTCCTGTCTGTCTGTCCAAATGAAAGGAATGTCGTAAAACACCAATATTAGGGCACCTCTGTATGTTTCAGGAGGAGGAGGAGGAGAAGGAGAAATTGTCCCAGGCGGTGTTGTTGTGGTGGTTGTGATGATGGTGGTGGTGTTTTATTCCAAGTCCTCCTGATCTTCATCCTCTGGCCTTGTTCCCCTGCAGATAACCCGGCTGCCAACTGGTTGCATGCGCGCTCCACTCGGAAAAAACGGTGCCCTTACACCAAGCACCAAACCCTGGAGTTGGAGAAGGAGTTTTTGTTCAACATGTATCTCACCAGGGACCGACGGTATGAGGTGGCCCGGCTCTTGAATTTAACCGAGAGACAAGTGAAAATCTGGTTCCAGAACCGGAGGATGAAAATGAAGAAAATCAACAAAGACCGAGCCAAGGAGGACTGACCGTGGCAGGTTCCTGGTGTCTGCAAATCAGAGGAAATCTCCCTTTCCCCCCTTCCCTTTGACGCCCCTTTCACCTCCAACGCGACACAACCTAATTCTTCCATCTTCCTCATGAGACTGTGTCCAGGCCTCGCGTTACTCTTTTAAAACTGTCATTTTTTAAAAATAATTCCTTTGTTTGTTTGTTTGTTTTGTCCTTGGCCAAATCAGCTCTTGAATGTACCTCGCCAGCGTGCAGGGAAATAAATGGCTGGGACCCGGTGCTATTGAAGAGGTACCACGAATTTAAATATACCTATAGATAGAAAAGATAGATATGGGATTCCTAATCCTAGGAAAGAACAAAAAAGGGAGGCATTAACGCGCAATGGCTGATTTTGTTGGCTTGTCTAAATCTACCTGTCCTTCTGGAAAGAAAGGAAGGAAAGAAAGAAAGAAAGAAAGAAAGAAAGAAAGAAAACTACCTTTTTTAAATGCACAATTCTTTACGGACTGTATAGGTTAGTGGAAGTAGTTAATTTTATTTGCTTTTTGTGCGGCAGAGAGAGATCTGCTTTTAATACTTGAACACTGTTTTTTATTGTGGTAATTATGTTTGTGACTCGGTTTTTGTGCTTGGGTGCTGTATCCGATGTGGTCGTGTAAGCTAGAATTCAATTTGAACTCAGGTTGTTTATTATAAAGGTTGCATAGAGTATAGCTCTGTAGTGTACAAGTCTTCCCTTTCCCTCTCACCCTCCATCCTTAGCCAGTTAACCTTGGATTGCAGTGGGTCGGGTGCAGGGACACAATCCACAGTTGTGCAGGGACACAATTCCCTACTCCAATGAGAGGAAATTCTATGTATCTATATACGGTATATGGATACATGGATATCGATATAGGGATACCTTGTCCTCCTGGATATATGGATATATATGGAATAGGAAAGGGCTAATGGATCCTGTGACCCATTTCTTTTTGAACAAATCATTTAAATACGCACACTTGATCTATATATATAGTACATTCTTTGTCAGTTGTATATATATATATATAAATATAAATATAAATAAATAAATATAATCTATATATTAAAGAAAGAAACCCTTAATCATCAGATTAGCTTGAATATCGTTTTGCACCCGTGAGCGGTTTTCTGATACCGGAGCTATACCTATATGTGGAAAAAATAAAATAAAAATAAAATAAAGGTAACTACCTATGGTTTACGTTTAATCAAATAATTGATTCTTATTGTAATGACGTTTAATTTTATTGATAATAAATTATACTCTCTAAAAAACACCCCCCTACCTTTGGTTATTGTAGATTTGTATCGGTTATTGAAATTAAAATAAAAAATGGCAAAAAATTATCCTGGAAGTTATGTTTATGCAGAAGCTACACTGTATATTTTGCAATAGTTACCTCATGGCCTACTGACCAAATAGTTGTGTCCGGATGATATTTAACTTTTTGCAAAATAAAATATATATTGATTCTTTTATATATATTTTGTGGTGTTTAAGATTATTAAGTGGACACTGTGCTACCAAACCCGGCCAAGATATGGCATCTCTCTCTGGAAAACAATCACAAACCTAACCTTGATCCCAAATGCGATTACTGGAATTCCCTATTGATTTTGATGGAAGTTACTTCTATGCAACTTTGCTTCGGAGACAGTTGCCCAGATATGTATTTGAGTGATATTTTGACCAAGCAGATAGTGAGGCTGGTTTTCTTGACCTGCTATGGAGGATGTTACCAATCTGCATCCATTTAGTCACATTATAGAATCGGATCCTGAAAAAAGAACAGTAATAGATGTTTAGGATAACTTTGCATATTCTATTATGGGTCCAGAGGAAGACTTTAAAAAGAAACACTGGGGCAAAATATTGGTGACCTTTCTGGGAAAACAATGTTAGCTTCAGATCTGATTTAAAACCAAAACCAAAAAATGAATTGGCTTCCGAAGGTGAAGGGGGGAAAAAAGCATTGATCAAAACATGGTGGTATGAAATTTATATAGAAAGCATCCTCATTGTGAAAACTGTCCAGCTTGTTTTCTCTGGCTCCAGTATTTTCTAGCCAGCAAAATAAAGGTGCTGCATGGTTGTGGGGACTTTTTTTGGTTTTTGTTTTTGTTTTGGAAAGCAGCTAAATCTGGATGCATATCTGACAACAACAGTCGCCATGTTTTGTTTTGTTTTTAAGAGCACTTTGATTCCCCCCCCCCCCCCCCGCTCCTTCTTGTGGCGGCTTTGAATCCGGTTTCTGAAATGGGACTGTTTTAGTAGGGGGTGGAGTGAGGCTGGGAATAAACTGGCCTTTTCCCCAACAAATACAGGGAAACATCTTTGGGGTGAAAGGGCTGGTGGAAGCTGAGGAAGAACAAAAGGAAGTCAGGGAAGTCAGTCCTGCCCCAGGCAGCCAGTCTCACCGGATCAGTCAGAGGAGTCTGGCGTCCAAGAAAACACTACTTTGAGCAGAGGTGGGTTATTTTTGGGGGGGAGGGGGGATTGGTTGTGTGTTTCTGCACAAGACCCCACAGTGTTTCTTCTGCAGCTTCTGCAGAATGAATGCCCTGGCTTATTTCACAAGAAACAACAACAACACCAACACCAGCCAACCCACTTTCAGCTAACAAGTCTTGGCTGAAGATGTCATTAGGAAAAAATTCTGAGCCATAGAGTGCCATAAAAGAAAATGACGGCTGTAACCGTTTATGGGGTGTAAAATGCTGGAGGGTTTAAAGACGAGAACTATGAGGAACTCCGGCTTTACAAAAGTAGAAATATCCAGGAAGGAGTATAGATAGGTTTGAGGCTCTTTTCTTCTTGGTAACGAAATCTAGCAAGAGGTGTGCAATTAGAAAGAAAGAAAGGAAGGAAGAAAGAAAGAATCAGTTTTCGCTTACTTAAAATTAAAAATGGAAGAAAGAGGAAGGGGCTGTGGGGGGGGGGTGTCGGGAGAGCTTTAATTGAAGCTTGTTCCAATGTTTTTGGGATGTTGGGACGCCCTCTGTTGTTGCAGACGGTGGGAACTTCAAAGAATCGGCATTAGAAGCGCGTAATAAATGGCGGGTCTGCAAACTGTCTGGAATTCGGCCCTTAATGAGTTTACAACTGTCCAGCCACAATTAAGATTTTCGACAAAAGCCCTTTCATTTGTTTTGTCTGGCTGTTTCAGATAAAGCAGGTCTGCGGAAATAGCTAGGTTTTATTAGCCCCCTCTTTCCTCTGAAATGTAGGCTGGGAGGGAGACGTTTATCTTGAATGAATTTGCCGCAGGAGCCTTTTCTATAATTGCTACTGCATGGCAAAGCAGATTATTGGGAGCGTTTGCAGTGTGGCCGGTATAAACTTTGGGTAGGTAACACGTTTATGAGATTCCTACGCCCAATTTTATTGCTTGCAATGACCAGAACTCGACAGCAGATGGCACTGTTGGTCCATGAAAACAAAGGCGATTCCGCCATGAAGCCAAAGGGACAGATTCTAAAATGTCGACTTTCTAGGACCAGTACATGCGGTTTAGAAACTAGTGGTTTGATTTTAACAAAGAAGAAAAGCAATTACAACACCTATATATGCTTCGATGCCTAAATGGATTACGCTTGATTGTATTGGTTTTCATCTATATGTAGTCATACTTGTCAAAATTCAATGGTAAAGTAATCCCTTTCTTCTCTCAAAATGCAGTTCTTGGTTATTATTCGCAATTTTTTGAGGAAAAGCACTGAGCCCTATTCTCAGCCAGCAATTTCAAACTTGTATGTATATGAGCACATGTGGCGAGGATAACTAGACGGATATGTATCCATCTATCTGTATATCATATGGACGCAGGCTGTACATTGTGCAAAACTTGTTCATCTGCTGTAGTTGTTGTGTGCCGTCAAGTCGTTTTGGATTTATGACAACCCTAAGATGAACCTATCATGCGCTTTTTTAAAAGCAGGATTTGTTCAGAGGTGGTTTCCCTTTGCTTTCTTCTGAGGCTGAGAGACTGTGACTTGCCTAAAGTCACCTAATTGGTTTCCATGGCTGACTGGGGATTTGAACCCTGGCTTCCAGAGACATAGTCCAACTCCCAAACCCCTGGCTTTCTATAGCATCTACTGAGGTGACATTGTAAGTAACCCATGTATAATTTAATTGGCTAATTGGCATGCATAACTATGCCTATGTGACTATATAAAAACAAACATTTATATTAACTGATTTGACAGCTGAGTTGGTAATGTGAGGCACAGGTACCTCAAATAAGCGCCATTCAACACAATGGGATTTTCCTAAAAAGCAAACTGCACAAGATTGCATTGGCAAGGTGCAAACCTAGGAGTTTTTACTATGCAGGGCTTGATGTTGCCTACACCCCAAAGGTTGTGTGCATAGAATAAAACACCTTAAATAGTACTGAGGACTCATGGGCGATTTTATTGCTGGGATTCTTAAGCCCCTTGGAACCCCGCTATATGGATAGACAGTTTTAAAAGCAATTCCAGTATGAATTTGAAAAACAAAAACAAAAAACAAAACCAAAAAAAAGGACAAGTGCTGTCCCTTATAACAAAACTGACAAGACTCAGTAAAACTAAAACCTTTACTAGGAACTAGTAACGTTTACTTTCCCCTTCAGAGCCAGTGTTGTGTAGTGCTTTGAATGTTGGACTAGGATTCAGGGAATGTTGGACTAGGATTCAGGGAGATTAGGGTTCCAATCCCTGCTCAGCCATGGAAACTCACTGGGTGACCTTGGGCAAGTCACACTCTCTCAGCTTCAGGGGGAAGCAAAGGCAACCCCCCCCCCCAAAAAAAAACTTGCCAAGAAAAACCCATGATATGGTTTCCTTAAGTCAGAAACGCCTTGAAGAGACACAACAACAACAACAACAACCACAACAACACCTTCCCCCTTTCGCCATGCAGCAGGCCAGCTTTCCAGAAGCAAGGAACAGGGACAGTCCTGTTAAGGGGAACATTGCTTGGTCCTCCTCCAAGATATTCTCTCCTTCCAGCTTATGATGACCGACTGTCTGTATGCGATTCAGGCCATTTTTGCACTTCCCAGACCAAACGGAGGCTTTCCGATGAAGTGGCTAAGGCTGCAATTTTTTAAATCTGAGTTTTATTTACTGGCGGCCGAAATTCTTCAGCAGATGTCTGTAGTGCAATAAAAGGCTCCTTCGCTCGCTTCCTGAGCCGTTTCGGCTCTGTGGGACTCGGTTTAATTATATTGTGCAGATGCTCGGAGTCTGATGCACCACGGGACTAAGATGCCTCTGCAAATCCATTCTGGAACTCTTCCTTGATCTTTATTTACGGTTTCTCTGATCAAAAATTAATATCTCTTTGGCTGGCTCCATTCATTCTCATGTGAGCCAATATACACAAACATCTCTAGACGAATGGAATGGAAGGGTGTTATTGTTTTTTTAGTAATTGGCCTTCTGAACGGCTACAAGCCTCAATGTGATGCATCAAAATTAAAGAGTCAAGAAAAATAATATTGTTAATGGAGACATACGGAGAGAGTGCATCTCATTCAGCAAAAAAGGAAAAAAGATGTGTAGCAATCAAATCGACCAGCTGAATTGGGGAAGGAATTAATTTTAAATTTTAACTAGGAAGAGAGGGAGGGAGACTAATAATATCCAAGTCCCAATTTTAAGAATAAGGTAAACATGATTAAAAACTATGCATAGGGTGGAACTTACCTGTGTTTAATATACATCTCTGTAAGGACACAGAATAGATATGAACAGATTAGATTCCATAATAGGCTTTTAATACAATTCTTGCTTTGAGGGTGTGCTTGTGGTGTTTTTAATATAACCTAGTAATGTCACTCACGTCTTTGACTGAGAGCTTTTCGTATATCTCGCTGATATTATCCTCAGCCAATTTAGACATGCAAAAATGCAAAAGCCAGTTAAGTAGCCCATATAACCTTTGATTAAATGGTTAAAGGCCTTTTAAAGAAAACTAAACAAAACAAAACAAAAAACCTGATACAATACCATAATAATGTTATTTTGTACTTTTTGTACAAACAATGAAAAACTCTAGGAAGAAAAACAACAACAACCCCAAATGCCTTCCATCTGGAAACATTTTATTAAAAAGCAAGAGTATTACTGAAATAATGTTTTAATGGGTAAGGTGACCTGGGGATTATAGCACCTTTGCTTTGCTTTTGTTTTTTAAATCCTAGTAAATAAATTACATGTTAAAAATACAATAATTTCGAATGTACGTGTATTGAAGGGAGATGGAGAACACAGGCATCCATTACAACAAAATAGCATGAAATGTCCATCATTTTCCCTATGCCATTGTCGGAGGAAGGGTTAAACAGTCTTATCCTATTATGAAGGGCTAAACAGTCTTTCATATTATGATTATACTGGAAGTAGGAAGCTTTATTTTGCCATTCAGATATTGCTGGGACGCGAAATTCTCCCAGCGGTCTTGGAGTGATGGATTCGTTATACATTATTTTGTACTGCTAGTGGGAAATTTAAGAAGATCTTATGGTTGCAAGAATTAACGTTAGTGAAAGCATGGTCCTTCCCGCCCCCCTCCCTTTTCCTTTTTGCTTAAAAACGTGATCCAAACAGAAGTGAAGGGCTAACAGGTTTAAGAACCAGCGATTGACTTGGTCCTTCAAAGAAGATGTAGTAGACCTCGGCCTCAAACACAGTTGCACTTAAAGGTGCCTCTGAAAGACCCATTTATAAAATCCTGTCTTGCCTTATCAATGCCCAAGTCTAGACTATGGGTTATCTTTACTGTTACTTTCTTCTTGCATCTTGCTATGGAGTCACCAGAGAAGCCATTTATTGGTCCAATGCCCTCTTATTCGGCCTCTTTGATCTCAGGTTCCACTCTTCCTTCTGTTCCACTTCTTAGGCCACTCTGTTCCTCTGAGATGATGTTTAATTTGGGGGGAAATTTGGTATGGAGGTATTGATACCCCTGAATTCCCTGTTCCAGTATTTTCCAACATTTTTGCTCCCTTTGAATAGCTTTCTTAAGGGTTTGTTAGGAAAGGAAACAAGAGATGTTTCTCTTAACACTCAGAAGAGAAAATGCTTACACAGGCACTCTAGGCAAGAAATCCATTTAAACCATTATTATTATTATTATTATTATTAGATATGATAGTGAGGAGACTATGCCATTTGACAGCCCCATTTGTACAGGTCTCTCGGGGGGTTTTCCCCAGGATGTAGATATGCTACATATACTGTACGTGTGTGTGTGTATATATATATATTCTAATTGTATATGTTCCGATGTACCACCTTTTGGTGGGAAGGGCGTTATAAATAAACATTATTATTGTTATTATTATTATTATTATTATTATTATTTTGCCCTGCAAATAAAAAGGTCTCACCAATGACACTTTCCTTCCATCCCTAAATTTCTAATATTGCAAAGAGCAAATTAAAATCGTTCACACCTAGATATTTGCTGTGTCTGAATTCCCTTGGTAATTTTGCCTGACCCTTTTCTTTGGATGCCTACAATCTATTTCTAAATGCCCAATTGATTTATTTTTTTTTCCCCCTTCAGTGTCTGCAATGCTAGAAATGTAGGGACTGACGGAAATTTTCATTGAGGGGGCCAGAATGCTTATTTGGGTAGCGATGCTCCCATTTTGACACACACACAACACACACCCATTGTCTACACCCCATGTCTCCTCACTGAACCCCTTTCCCATGGCTTTCCCAAAATCTACCCTCTCCAAGGGTCCGTGCGAAATATCTCCAAAGCACAACTTGGAACAAGTGAGAACCTCTTTGTACACACAGGATACCAAACTCTATAATTTAAAGGGAGAATTTCCGGGGGTAATTCTATTGTCTTCCTTCCCGTTTATGATGTGCAATATAAACAGGGCAGTAAAAGCTGTCTTTCCCAAAACTCTCTCGTCTGAAGGACGGAAACTCATTTTACGATCCGTTTCAAGGCAGGGTCCGGCCGTAACCTCCTCAATGGATCCTTATTGTGGGGCTGAGCCTTTACAAAGGCAGGAGAAGGCTCTGGGATTTTGAGGGGGGTGAGGGGGGAAAAAAAACGCCTTATCCTCGCCATCACAAGCCTAAAGAAGGCGAGAGATACGTGTTTACTGGTGGAAAAGGGGAAAGAAAACGAAAATGGGAGAAGGAGAGGGAAACGGGTCCAAAATGGATCCCAGGAGACTTTCACCCTCACTGCAAGAATTTCAGTTTTAAAGAAAACAGGTGCTGAAAGCCCTTTTGTTTTATTGTCGCTCCCCCTACAATGTATATGTATATGTATATGTATATGTATATGTGTATGTGTATGTGTATGTGTATGTGTATGTGTATGTATATGTATATGTATACATGTGTGTCTATGTACATGTACATGAAATCAAGGGTAGTGTTATGATGCAAAAGTCTCCTAGCTGCAGAGGAGAAGAACAGGAATAATAACAGCCTCCAAGATCTCTTGATCTAATCCTCCTTGGAAGAAGAGGATCTGGAAGAATGAGACACGCGTCCTCGCCCTTTTTTTGATCAGAGGCGCTGAAAGACGACTGTCTTAACACTCCTCTTTGAGAACTTGTAAACATCCCAGGTTGCTTCTCTCTTTCATATTTTTTAAAAGGCAGAGCAATTATCGACACAAGGAGAGGGATAAAAGAGCATTTCTTTAATAAACCTTCTTCACTCATCCCGCCTGAAGTGATTAGCCCGTCTGGAACGCCAATCTCTTCATAAATCTTGGAACAAATTAGGATAAAGAGTTGCATAAGCCATTGCTCCACATATAGATATATAAATGTAAAGTTTCTCAGTCTAATAGGGAAGAAGGGCGATAGAGGCGCGTGTGCGCTTCCCTCCAGAAAAGCAAAGCCACACACAGGATTCTTGCAGAATGGTTCTTACTTACTTCATCTAGACCCAGAGCTAAGACCTGCACCAATATTTACATATAAAAAAGGCAGATAGGTGCTGGTGTCATGGGTGTTTGTAGCGTGTGTATACACTCACACAACCAGGCACATCAAGGAAGAAAGCAAGGGAACGCCTGCGTGGTTTCAGTTTTATTGCTCTGGGATATTTTTTATGGGCAGAGTTTTATATCTGGGTGTTTGTTACAGTTTCCCTTGGCCAGACCCCCCCCTTTCCCCCCCCCCGACCCCAAACTATGGAAGACCCATAAGGTCACAAATAGTATGAACAATGATGGAAAGGGAGCAACGTATTATTAATACATGGAAAGGCAGAATCGAGCGGGTGGGGGGGATTTCCCCCCCCTCCACTCAGGACTGTACAGAAAGGGTTATTGGGGAGGGAAAATTAAATTATATTAAAAAGGAGGAGAAAGAGGGAGAGAGAAACAGAAGACAGAATGCAGTCTTTCCCTTTCCAAGGAGGGGGTTTAAGTTTCCTAGGGGAGCCCAAGCCTCGCTCCGGGCATTTAGTCCGAACCTCCTCAGTCCCTCCGAGAGAGAGAGAGAGAGAGGGTGACCGCTTGACCGGTCAAAGCCTCCCTTCCTTGCCTTTCTTTCCAAGTCCCTGACATGGCTGGGATCCTCTTCCCCGTCCATTATAGGACCTTCTGAGCTCCCCTTGGTCTCTACCACCTGTGATGCAGGAGGAGATTGGAGGACGGGGTCATATGACGCGTCACGTGGTGGAGGCAGCTTCTTTTCCAAAAAGAAAATGGGGTTTGGTGTAAATCTGGGGGTGTAATGTTATCATATATCACGCTACCTCGTAAAACCGACACCGAAGCCTACCGGACAACAAATCACCGGTCAAAATTATGAGCTCTTCGTATTATGTGAACGCTCTTTTTAGCAAATATACGGCGGGGGCCGCTTCCCTTTTCCAAAATGCGGAGCCGACGTCTTGCTCCTTCGCTCCCGGCTCCCAAAGAAGCGGCGTCGGCGGAGGCGGCTATGGAGCGGGGGCCGCCGGCGCCTTCGCCTCCTCCATGCCCGCCTTGTACAATGTGAACAGTAGCCTCTATGCAAACCCTTTCTCCTCGGGATACAGCCTGGGCTCGGACGCCTACAACCTCCACTGCTCCTCTTTTGACCAGAACATTCCCGTCCTCTGCAACGACTTAACCAAAGCCAGCTGCGAGAAAGGCGAGGAGAGCAACCTGCACAGCAGCCAGGCGGAGAGCAATTTCCGGATCTACCCCTGGATGAGATCTTCAGGTATGAGGAAGGAAGGAAGGAAGGAAGGAAGGAAGGAAGGAAGGAAAGAAAGAAAGAAGGAAGGAAGGAAGGAAGGAAGGAAGGAAGGCAGGCGAGGAGATCGGGTTGGGGATATAGGGGGGGGAGAGAGATGGAAGGAAGGAAGGAAGGAAAGAAGGAAGGAAGGAAGGAAGGAAGGAAGGCAAGGAGATCGGGTTGGGGATATAGGGGGGGAGAGAGATGGAAGGAAGGAAGGAAGGAAAGAAGGAAGGAAGGAAGGAAGGAAGGAAGGAAGGAAGGAAGGCAGGCGAGGAGATCGGGTTGGGGATATAGGGGGGGGAGAGATGGAAGGAAGGAAGGAAGGAAGGAAGGAAGGAAGGAGGGAGGGAGGGGGTGAGAAGGACTGCAACTCCTGGCAGGCGGAGGATCAATGCGGAAGAGCAGCAGGCAAAGGTCCATGCAAGGAAGAAAGGAAGGAGGGAGAAAGAAAGAGAGAGAGAGGGAACGCGCCTGCCTCTCTTCTGTTTTTAATTAGAACCGAGGCGCCATTGCCTGGAGAGCCCGTGGCATTGTATGTAAATGAGCCCCATAAAACTTTTTACTGCCCAATTAATGGGCTCTGGCCTCGTAAATTTATTTAACTCCACTTTTGTTATGGAACGGGTGCCTTTGGGTTGATTTCCTTTCCCCCCCCCCACCTTTAATTTTTAATCCACCCCTCCCCCGCTTCACCTCGGTGCCGCCAGGGAAATAGGGAAAGGTGGGTGCTCTGGAGAGGGGTGCTGTCTCTCACACACACACACCCCAAAGGCATCTCCTTCACATAGCCCAGAATGGAAGGGAAGGGATAAATACATTGGGAAGGAGGGAAGGGAGAAGGGGAAAAGAGAAGCAGAGAGAATTAGGAACTGTCTGAGACGACCTTCGGATCTTCTATTCAGGGACTGAGGGAAAATGTGTGACCTCCTTGTATTTTTATGTCATTTAAAAAAAATCCCGGTCCAGAAGGATGTAGTCCAGTAGAGAAAGAAAGGGTTCTCTGGTAAAGCCAAATCTCTGTTTTCTGTATTGTCTAGACTAGATGTAAACATGGTATTTTAACTGATAGGAACTAGAGCCCTGAGTTCCCATCGGTCTGGAATGTGAAGTATGGCCCTATAGAAGTCCTCTCAGTTACCTTAACCCCTTTCCTTAGGTGTAGTATTATTCATTATTCTTAATTATTGTTGTTAGTAGTAGTATGGGTTGCAACTGAATGTCCTGCCCCCTCTTTCTTTTTTTG
Organism: Phrynosoma blainvillii; assembly: GCA_026167975.1. Lineage (NCBI taxonomy): Eukaryota > Metazoa > Chordata > Lepidosauria > Squamata > Phrynosomatidae > Phrynosoma > Phrynosoma blainvillii. Next base: position 48,739,582 of record JANUYF010000005.1, on the reverse strand, counting down.
TCTGGGGGCACTTCAGCCAAGCTAAGACTATAATCCTAAACACACTGAGCATAATGAAATCAGTCTCTGTCCGCAAGGGAATTTATTTTCAAGGTGACTCCAGATTAAATCCTATTGAACTCAATGTCTCCCGCTTCCGACCCAAGAAACATAGGGTTGTACTGGAGAAGGGGGCTTTGCAATCCAGCGGATGCTATCCTGGGTGTCATTTAACTCAGTGGGACTTACTCTCCAGGAGACTTCTACAAGGCTGTAAATAACCCCTGGGGGGTTATATCTTTTTTAAAAATGCCTTTTGTGCCCTGAGGGTGGGATGCAGCGGATGGGAAGAGGAAGGTTTGTTTGCAAATTCCAAGCATTGCTCAGCTGTAGATGTTTTATTTCCTGGCTCTTTAACTGAGGTGGTTCCTCTCCCTCTTCTTTCCCCCCCAAACATCCCCCCCTCCTCCATTCAGGTCCGGATCGGAAGCGAGGCCGCCAGACATACACTCGTTACCAAACCCTGGAACTGGAGAAGGAGTTCCACTTCAACCGCTATCTGACCCGCCGGCGGAGGATAGAGATTGCCCATGCCCTCTGCTTGACAGAGAGGCAGATCAAAATCTGGTTCCAGAACCGACGCATGAAATGGAAGAAGGAGCATAAAGAAGAAACTCCCAATGGTGGTGGTGGAGGAGAAAGTGGTGGTGGTGGTGGTGGCACTGGCACTGTCGCTCCCGCAGCCCCCAACGACAGCACATCTGCAGCAACCTCTGTGGAGAAAGTAGAGGAGGAGGAAGAGGAGGAGGAGGAGGAAGAGGAAGAAGAAGAAGAAGTGGAATAACCCATTGGGGTGCCCATTCCCCAGAGCAGGCTCTCTGCTAATCTGTATGCACGTGACAGTTGTAAAAATCCACCACCCTCCCCGGTCCCCCAAAAATAAACCGTGAAAAATACAAGAGAACCTTATAATGGCCATATAAAGAGGCGGGATGGGGGTGGGTTGAAGAGGGGAGAGCTCTCTGAGTTCCCCTTCTCTTGCTTCAGAACCATCCTAGAAGACTATGCTTTGCGGAAATTAGAAGTAACTTCTCCACAGCCTCTACTCTGCCCCACCTTTTGGCTTTGGCCGCCCAAACCTGTTGTAATTTTTGTGACTGGATAGCTAGATAAGATTTTTACTGGTATCTTGACAGGAGAAAACATAAATATATAAGTGTGTGTGTGTATATATATGTGTATATATATATATATATATATATATATATGCATGTATATATATACACACACACATATATACACATACATGCTCATATATATATATATATATATATATATATATGAGAGAGATATCCTTACTTGCACACGAAAAGTGTGGGGGAGAGAAGTCCCACATAAGTTAACTTCTAGATAAACTACCTGACTATATATTGGTCCCAATCAATCCCGAAGGGATAAGTGCATTAGGTTCAGACTCAAACTACCTAATTGACGCTGTACTTCCAGGTCTTACTGTGTTTTGTTTGTTTGTGTGTTCCCCCAATAACCTGGAAAAGGGGGGGGGGGGAAGAGGAGAAATCCTTAAGAAAGCGACAAAGTGAATAAACCACTACACTCCACTACAGTGTTTCCTACTACCTATTTTCAAGACTACCTATTCTCCAGCTCCGCCTACCTATCTCCCAAACGATACTGTATTTTATTAGTGAGGGGGATAAAAGGAAGATGATATTGTTCTGACTTGTTTGTAGAACTGAAGCATAGAGAAGGAGGCATCCAAGGGAAATACCAGGCCTCCTTAGTTCTGATATAGTATTTCACGTGGAATATTGCTAAGTATAATTTAAAGGTTTCTTTTTTTTAAAAAATAAAAATAAAAATAAAATAATATATTTATTCCAGGCTAAGCGAAAACGACATGCTGCAATGTAAGCATTATTTACAAGTCCTCACTAATCCGAATTTTCCCACTCGCGGTGATTGTACAAAGCGATTACGTTCCTGATGGGCTGTTGATGTTTCATTTTAATTTTTTTTTTAAAAACAAACAAAAAATCCATAATTGTATTTGATGCAAATGTAAGCAACAACAGGAGGAACGAAGAAGGAGAGAATTTATACCTGGTGCCCTCACATATTTTCCTTCCTCCTACTGTTCCCAAAATAAACTAGGTATTAAAACGCCGCTAAGGTCAACTATATCTTACATAGTAGAACGAAACTTTGGCCTCTTGTTGTCCTGCAATTCGTTATATAATAAACCATGTTCCCAATCTGATCAAATGGGCTCTACCATCCAGCTAGGAAAGTTCATGCTATAAATAAATTTGTTAGTCTTTTAAGGGGCCACAAGACTCCTTTGTTGTTTGTACTCAACTTTGCAGCATGATGCAATGGGTCTGTTTTTGTTTTGTTAAAAAAGATACACCTCTTTAGAAATCAATTCCACCTTGACAGTTTGGGCTACACTTTTATTCATAAATTGTACATTACAAAGTGTTCCCCTCCCCGCTGTGTTCATTGTGAACATTGAGGTATTTCATGTGAAAATTGGGGCGCCCGGCGGGGAAGGAGCCTCTGAATTCTCTGTGGAGGTTCTTCCATGTATGGCTCCCCTTCAATGTGTTTTATGTTATACAGAAATAAAAATGCTTGTTGACAATGGATCTTCTTTCTCTCTATATATGTATTGTACCCACAATAAATAAGAACCCACAGCTATCAAAGACACTCCTTAATTTAACTACCGCTGATACTTGGAAAGGAAGGCCAAGACAACCCTGTTTTTCAAGATAATTCTCTTAGAAGATCATCTTAAACGTGGGGTTTTCTCTTTTAGAAATCAGCAAATAATCCAATTTCTATGCGGACAACAAATCCGTCTTTGCCAAGTGGGAAGGCTTCTCCATAGAGTAACAAAGCTAAGGATGCATGCTTTGGCTGAATTTAAGCAGTCTCCTTGGTTAGAAACGAGACCCACACTTAATTCCCCAGTAAATCCAAATTGTGCTCTAAGAGATTTACTTGAGCGTGAATAGGACTGCGGTCTCGAGTTGATCTTGGAAAGGGACGAAATGAGATGCTGATTTTGGTTTTAGCAGTTTCTTCCGACATTTTGTCGGAAATCCACATTTTTGGGGGGGGGAGAGAGAGAGGGCCAATATGAAATTTCTCGGGTTAAATCTTGACTAGGAGCGGGTTTAGGCACACCGTATGGGCCATATTGGAGCTCTCAAAAGACATAATAATAATAATAATAATAATAATAATAATAAGTCTAACACGTATACAAACTAATTCCGGGAATACTTCCAAAATCTATCCAACTATGAATTTCTTATTTTTCAAAAAAGACTGTGGAGAGGAGGGGAAAACATACCAGGACTGGCTGGTTTCAGAATGAAATTGTAATGACAGTGTGAAGAGGGAAGGTTAATATAGGTAGTGGGAATAAGGGGGGAATAAGGGCAGATTTCTTTTGCACTGTGGGCAAATGCATCGGTTTACTACGAGGTGGAGAGAGGAAGACAGACAGAGAAAGCACACAGTCTCTAAACTGTGGGTCCTTTAAAAAAAAAAAAATCTAGGTCTGCCTCTCTGGGAAAATGGCGCCTCTCTAAGTCCTGCCTCTTTCTTAGTGATGAGGAAAGGGCCATAAATCCGTTGTTGTTTATGAAAATTTACAACTTTGCAATACAACTTTATGAGTGGTTCCTGTTCTCCATTGGTTGCCAATGGTCATGTGGATGGTAACCGTGAACATGAACTTTTTTATAATTTCCCTGGCGAGAATAGAGCTGCATTCTTTTGCTCAGCTCCGTCCTGCTTCGGATCTCTCTGGCTTTTCTGTCCTCTTCTCCACCCCCCCAACCCCCCCATCCCCATCCCTTCCAGCCAGCCAGCCACCCCCCTGGTTTTCATTTGTCCTTTGTAAGTCAATAGGGAGCCGAAGACGGGCATGGAGGTTCAGTCCAGGCGGCCTCCTAGAACACAGGTCTTGGATGGCAATGTCCAGTTCCTCCGCCGGAAGGTGTGGCATATTGGATTCAAAGCACTGGAGTGGCAGATTTTCAACTCGCAACCTGGCTAATTTCCTGCTTCTTCTGGCACCAAAAGGAGGGCGATTCGTCTCCGGTGCAGCCAAAGCGACAGCTGTCAAAGGAAGCAAGGGTTCCTCCGAGCCAGACCCTGAAGGTGAGAAAAGCAGAGAGGACCAGCATGAATGAACAGGCGAACGATGTCAGAAGATACAGGCTGGAATATAACAACCCTCTCTCTAGACGCAGTGCATATATACATACATACATGCATATATATATATATATATATATGGTAGAATAGCATTTGGGGACTGATCATATTCTGCAGCTAATATACATGCATACATGCATACAAATAATAATAATAATAATAATAATAATAATAATAATAATAATAATAATAATTTATTTATACCCCGCCTTTAGACGAAGCATCAAGGCGGCTTACATTAAAAATACAACCCACATTTAAACAATCATATAACACCCCCCCTTAAAATTACAATTAAATCAAACAATATACACTTACGCATATACAGATATGTATGTATGTATGTATGTATGTATATTAGCTGCAGAATATCGATCTGCCCCAAAATGCCACTATACCAGGGGAAACCTTAGCTTGCCGGACTTTGCCGTTTGCCTAACAAAAGAGAGGAAACCTTTGAATAAGCCTGTATCTGTCTCATCTTAACACTGGGTAAACTGTGTTTGATTGACAATAGGTTGCATGTCTGGGACGCTGTGGATTTTTATTTTTATTTATTTTTATTTTTTTAAAGAAACCGTCTAATTAAATGCTGCCTTCTTAGAATCACAGAGTTGGAATGCTTATAATGTGTGTGCTATTCGTTTCGTCATTGGTGTTATTTATAATGGATTTTTACTAAAAGATCTTTATTATTAATATATTTGTAATTGTCTACTGAGATAATAGATGTAAAGAACTGGACAGCGCATCACCTTGTGTTTTAGATTTCCTGGGATGATTGATTCCCATAACATCAGTTTGTGTGTTAGATGGTCTGATCTTCAGAGTGTGTATGGTATAATTGTGTCACTTATGCTGCTTAATGATTGGGTAATATTATGGCCTTTTAAAAATCTGGAATTGCACTTTATTCATTAATGATGTTGAAGGCTTAACTGCATTAAGAGCTTGTTCCTACAAAATATGGCCTTTTTTTTTCCAGAGGGGAGAAATAGATTAATGAATTAACAGTGCATGCTTTAAAAAAAAAAAAAGGAAAAAAAGAAATGTGGATGTTGGTTAAAGAATTGGAAGGGATATTTTCGTAGCAGTCATTTCGTGTGATCCATCCATTTTGTGCTGCTTCTTTTGCAAATGGTTTCCTAGGAGGAAAACGTCTGGGCACTACCTTAAAAGATTCCCATCTTTAAAATATCCATCCTACTTGTTAAGATGCGATGTGATTGCTTCGGATGTCCACAAATGATGGGGTTTCCCCCCTTTTCTCCGTGCTGATAAAGAATTGCGTGTGCATTGCATTGCAGTAGCTGCTTGACTGCAACTGCAGTGAATGTCAGATTATTTATGGCCAAGCGGGACGGACTCAGTGCTGCCACTGTGTGGTCAATGGCGGTACTAGGCGCAGAGAGGGTCAGAGAGGCAACCGCCGGGATAAAGAAATACAAACTTGCGGCTGGTTTACCACTGAAAAACTCTTTTTTAAAAAAACTTTAAAACAAAACAAAACCCAACATCAGCAACAATAACAAAATAAAACTGATTTTAATTGGCCTCCTGAAGCTATAACCCTTTCCGATGATGTCAAGATTTAAAAGTTATGTGGGGGCGGGAAGTCATTTCTCTTTGAACCAATATTTTTTATGGGATTGAATCTTTGACTCGGGCAGCTGGAAAACCCTCGGCTACCCTGGGCGGGTTACTAATACACGTTCACTCTAAGCAATGGCTGGGATCGCGAGGGTCTGTTTGGATTAGCGGCGGCTGGAGAAATGTTGTTGTTCTCTGTTACCTCTCTGAACATGAATAGGATTTGCAAGTGGATTTATACCTTCGGAGAAGGGAGCTTTTAAGCTTAAGAGGGGAGCTGCCCTCCGCACCTGTGTTCTAACTTTGTTTGACTTAGGGATTTGGATGAAGGAAAGCCAAGGATTGTGGGCTGTGTGTGTGTGTGTGTGTGAGGGGAATGCAATGGAGGGGGGGAGGAATAGTGGTGATGGGGGCAGCCCTCCTCTTTTTAAAGGGGTAGCCATACATTTTGAATCCGTAGATGCTGGTATTTGGATAGAATTCGGGAGCTATTCCATGGTTTGATTTGAAACAGGACCCTTCTGGATGGCTACCTTGCTTCAGAGTAAGACACGTGTCTAGGGAAGTTGGTCTGGATTCATTTAGGAAGGCTGAAGCAGGTTCTGTTGAGCAGATGGGCTTGGGCGCTCCAGCTGAAGGACAGCCAAAACTGGACAAGATGAAGGACAAACAAACAAAAACCACCCAGGTCTACTGTTAACAGGCCTTCAAAGATATTATTTTTAAAAAAGGTTTTGGTGCTGCATTTGGAGAAGCCGAGAGAGTTTCGGTGAGAGCCTGTAGTATTTGTATCCGGATTTAATTTCTGCTTCTCAATTTCAACAAAATCAAAATTAACAGAAATATGGCGTGTGTTGTTTTGGTGTTGTTGTTTTTTACTGGTCTCTTCGAAGCAGTTGAAAAGTGCCTTCATAGGTCGAGTAGAGATTTTTCTCTTCCTTCTTGCTTTATATTGACAGGAGCTTTCCTACTGTGTCAGTGTTTGCTAGCCTTTATATGAGGGTCTGAGAGTGTCATTTGACTCCTTAAAACGAACTTAGAAGCTAGCCAAACTATGAAAGTGCTGGCAATGGCGGAGGAAAAAAGTTAGCTATAACTCCAACCGTAAGGACTTTTGCCCTCTTTTAGGATTGAAAATAGGCTGATGTGTTTATTAATGATAGCTTTTAAAACTTTCCCTTCTCCTTTGGCCTCCCCCTCTTAGAAACATTTCGGGAAAGTAATTTATTTTTGCTTTCAGGAATGGTTCCTCTCCTTTTTTTTTTTTGGCATCTACAGTATATCCATCGCCTCCCAAGGCAATACTCTCAATTGCCTTTATAGGTTACCTTTTGAGGGGAGAGATTGGCGAATTCCTTTACAGCAGAGGAAATCATTGTTGGAGGCAATCGAGAGCTCCGTGTGAAAGGGACACAAACAATGCCCACAATTAGAAGTTGGGGAGGAGAGGGAAAGAGAAGAAAGACCCTGGATGTTTTAACTTGCTGCTGTTTTATAGATACCGTAATCTCACTCCGGAAATGAAACATACCACTTTACAAGAGGCACAAACCTGACAGCTTTTCAGGCCTATGGAGAGTCAGTCATAAAGCTCCTATTTTTAAAAAAAACAACAACTCCAGAGCTTTCAAAGGCCCCAGGCCCTTGAGGGAAGTGTGAAAAGTGGCTGAACAATTGGCAGAAAGAAAGGCCCAGACTCAATCCTGTGCACATTTACTTGGAGGTCCGATTCACTCTGAACACACACACACACACACACACTCACACACACATAGCCTTGCACTGTTAAAAGATTTTTGATCTTTCTGGGTTGACTTTTCTCACCCCAGCCCTATATCTAGAATCATATTCTCTCTGCATTATGAAATTATTTTCCGGATTGGGAAACAAACAAAGACCTCCTGCCTCTCTAAGGATGAAGACAACAATAGCCGTCCTACAATGATGAAAAGTTATTGCTTAAATAAGTTATTGTTAAATAAGTGAATCTCTTTATGAATTGCTGGTAAAAGCTTTGGTTTGAGGGACTCGGCGTTTGTTGTTTTTCACCCTTCAGCCAAATTCAGACACCAATAGACTAGAGGTGTGCATACCTTACTGTTGAGATAAACATAGAAATTAACAGAAATACGGTGTTTTTTTTACTGGTCTCTTGGAAGCAATTGAGAAGTGCCTTCATCTTATCCGGATTCCTTTGAAATACACTCCTCGCCAATAAAGGAGCAGAGGTAATACCAAGCACCACAAAAGTGTGGAGGGATCAGCACTTCCTGCCTGGTTCCTGATCTACCGATTATACCTTCTAGTTCAACCTTAAGCTTAGCCCCCAAAGGGGTTTTAAAAAGAAACAAACATATCCAGGGTTCAGTTCCCGATTTTGGTTGATCCAGGACACTAAGCTCAGTTCGTTCATTATATATACCCTGATGGGAAGCATTTTCAGATTCCTCACAGGACTCTTGAATTTCTTCCCCTTGAATCAGGCCTGGCTGGGGAACGAAGGCTTGGGAGAGGGGAGTTGAAGGAGTTGCTAATGTTTTGCTCTTTTAAAATCCGCAATCGGGACAGATCCTACCGGTCTGAATTTGTTTGAAACGTCCCTGTTAAACAACAACAAGGGCTCATCTACTTAAGAAACCAAAGAAGGACTTCGACGGGGTTTTGTCTCTATTTTCCTAGGGTGTGTTGTTGTGTGTAGAGGTCCAGGGAGGTGAAGGGGTTGGGGTGGGGTGGAATGAGGGCTGGGGAAGCTGGGGATTTGGTAGCTAGGGGACCCCAATTCGGCCTGTTTTGGGAAAGGATTTCTTGAGTTCCCTTCCAGATGCCAGGTGCGACCTACTCTCCGGGTGTCTCCTCAAATGATCAGTGGTCCTCCTTTGATTTATTGACATATTGCCATGTGCCTAGCAACAGCTCCCCCTTCCTTTCTACACACACAGACACTAATTCTTCTCAAGGAATGACCCTCTTCCGAGATGTGCCCCCCCCCTTCCCTGGCCCTTCCCGACATTCCCTGTGGGCACAGGAGAAGGTGGCTATGGGGAAGGAGATGCCCCTCCATCTGCCGGGCGGCGGTGGCGACTGAGGTGGGGAGACGGCGGCTGGGGCGTGGGGGGGGGGTTGTGGGGGGGTTGTTGTTTGTAACTTTGCTGGCTCGGTGTCGGTGGGTCCCAGGGGAGAAGGCCCTCGCCGCTCTCTCATTGGCCGCCCGGCCGTCAGCTGGTGCTATTTGCTGCTGTCGCTTTTGGCGCTCGGCCATCCAGAAACAAACCCCTTGGATGACTCCTAATAGTTATAGCCAGATGTACTAATAATACACAACAAATCAGGGTCCGTCCGGGACCTGGGGAGCTTCCATGAGTTCCTATTTTGTGAACCCCACTTTCCCGGGGAGCCTGCCTAATGGGCAAGAGCCTGCCTTCCTCGGGCAGCTCCCCCTCTACCCCGGGGGCTACCAGGCTCTGAGGCACTTCCCGGGCTCCTATGGGGCCAGCGGCTTGCCGGACAAGGGCTACTCCTCACCTTGCTTCTACCAACAGTCCAGCAACGCCACCGCGGTCATCGCCTGCAACCGGGCGCCCTGTGACTATGGAGCCGCCTGCTTCTATGCAGACAAGGACCTGGGCGGGGGAGCCTCCTCGCCCCCCGGCGCTGGCAAGCCAAGGGGCAACCACCTTGGCGACTACCTGCCCTGCTTTGACCAGCAGCAGCACAAGCCCGAGAGCGGGGCAGCCAAAAGCCTAGGCGAGGAAGGCAGCGACCGGAAGTACTCCAGCCCTGTTTATCCCTGGATGCAAAGGATGAACTCGTGTGCTGGTAAGGCATTGGGATGATGCTACCAATGGGGGAGGGGGAGGGGTGGGGAGGGGAGGGGTGATGATGGGTGGGGGGTGGGGGGCTGTGGGTGCAGTGGTGGTGGTGGTGGTAGGGAGAGAACTTAATATTTTGGATGGGAAAAGAATGACACCTGAGAGTAGGTAACCTGAGACTTGTTTCCCAGGTTGGGTTTCAACCTCACACTTTGGGAACTATCCTGAAGAAGAATGACACAATAGGGGGGTTGCAGACTGCCAGAAATAGTGCAAATTGAGACCACTTTTAGAGTTAGGGTTAGGGTTGGGGAATCATGGGAACTGTATTTTATTGTGGCACCAGAGCTCTCTGACAGAGAAGGCTCAATGTCTCAGGAAAAAAACCAATTCCCATGATTCCCTAGCACTAACCCTAACCCTAAAAGTGGACTCAATTTGCACTATTTCTGGCAGTCTGCAACCCACCCATAGTTTTAGGGTTGTTGTGTTGTTGTTGGTTTTTCCTTCCCAAAAAAAAAAAAAAATTGCCCCAAGCTTTGGCAGGTAAAGTTTTCAATTCCTAAGAAAGTAAAGAAAGTGCTAGGAAGTTAATAAGCGATTATTTTTAAAGCAGTGGATGTTTTACAAATGCATAATAATAATAATAATAATAATGCACAAAGAAGTTCCTCCTTCCACGAGACTCAAAGACTGATGTAAAGGAATATGCCCTCTGTATCGACTGCTCAGTATGTCTGTAAGACAGAGACTCTCTCCCCCCCTCCCTTCACTCACTCATTAGTGTGTAAGTATTAGCTATTGAATGCACGTTTTCCAGTAATATGTGCGCAGACACAAATCATCTCCTAGGGACAGTAGGGATGGAAAGAGAGGAGACTTGATCAATGGCCAAGCTCCCATTGATTTCATTGCGCCAAAATGTTGTCCTTTGTCTTTCTTAAAGTGGAAGTTTACAGTTGCGAACGAAAGTGTCTAGTTTTAACCTTCAGTAGCATTCACACTTCATTTTTTAATAAATAAATAAATAAATAAATCCACCTCCCTCCATTAAAGTGGGCTTTGTAGTCCATTGAAAGATTTTGGAATGAACTCCTTGTTTTAAGGGTGCATTGTGATTTTTTTTTTTTAAAAAAATCTCTTGATTATATACTTTCATTTCTAGGCTGCAATCCCCCCAAAACAACAGCAGCAACAACAAAAATCCATTTGCATGGAAATAGGTTTTACTGAAATCAATGGAACCAGCAAATAAATTGCTTAGAATCTAACGTCAATTTTCTGAAGTTAGACTCCCCATTATATCAGGGACTTGATCCTAATCAAAGTTAAGCTCTTTCAAATCCCACTTATTTTAAGCAATTTTAAGCTAAGCAATGTGCATGCCTGTGTTTTCTTCTGAAAAGCAATGGGGCTTCAGAGTGGCTTAACTTTGGCCAGATCGTGCCCAATTATTATAGGTCTTTGTGGGTGCCACACAAAGAGGTGAAAAGTAACACAAATGGCCCTACACAACCTGCATGTGTGCCTGTTTGGGTAGAATGGGAAGGAATTCAAGGATTGAGCATGATATTAAATCTGCCTAATTTAATATTTGGTTCACATGATTCTGCTACCAGATTGGTAAATACTGAGAAATATTTAATTCGGGAAATTACAGTGTGTGTGTGTGTGTGGGGGGGGGTTATTGTTGTTATATATCCTATGTAAGGAGGTGGGTGAAGAAACAAAGCAAACAGGTCTCCAAGCTGCTCTCTTGATTCTTTGCCGAGTATTAAGGCCTGCTCATATTGAGATTATACTGTCTTTGCTTCCATAGGTACAATATATGGAGTGCAAGGGAGACGGGGCAGACAAACCTACACCAGATACCAAACCTTAGAATTAGAGAAGGAATTCCATTACAACCGATATTTAACCAGAAGGCGACGGATTGAGATTGCAAATGCCCTCTGCCTTACTGAACGACAGATTAAAATCTGGTTTCAAAACAGGCGAATGAAGTGGAAAAAAGAAAGCAAATTGGTCAATTCTACCCAGCCGGGCGAAGAATCAGAGGAAAAGCCAGGGGAGTAAAATAATGCTTAAAAATAAAGTTACCACCTCTTTCGTTAGAAGTTCCTCACCCCCTTTCCTATGCCTCTGTTATGTTCTTCCTTTCCAGTAAAATACTCTAGATTGCCATTATTATTATTATTATTATTATTATTAGCCTGAGGGCTTTCAAAGGCTTGATTAAAATACATGCCTATTTATCTCTTTATATATATATATATATATATTTGCAATTAACTGTGAATATTTTTTTTTTGTCTATAGAATTATTGACTGTAAAAGTGCGTGATGTATATAGTCGGGTCTTCTAAGTATAGGCTAGGATGTTTGAAGTCTAGATTTTTTTAAAAAATACGGTTGATCTCCAACATCGATGTCTCTTTGAAAGTCCGCAGTTGGATGGTACGGCTTCCAGATACACATAAAAGGCCAGTAGGTTCAAAGGAAAATCTCCACCTTTTAGATCGGGCAGAGTTCTCCAGCTTTCTTATTTATGTCTCTGCTGCTAACTCGGGATAGATGGCTGCTTATTGTTCGCCTCCTTTTCACCCCAGACCAGATCCCATTTATTCCCAAAATTTCAGCTGATTTCAAGGGGACCTATTTAAATAAGTTGCCGTCATGGCAACTTTAAGGCACTAAAATGTTATGGACTGGGGGAAGGGAGTCTTTTCTTACAAGTATGATTTAAATATACAATTAGAGACAACTCCTCTTCCCGCCTACTCTAAATAAAAAAAAGGGAAGGGAAAATTTCATCATGGAGGTATAATCTTTTTTTGTTTTGTTAAAGACAATTTGGAGAGGTTGACGATTTGCTGGGTATATATTTCAAAGTGTTTGGAAATTGGAAGGGGGTTTATTTCCAAGCAGGCAGCGAATAAGAGCCTAGATTTATTTTTATTTTTATTTTTTGCTGAGTTATAAAGGTTTTCTCTGTACGTTGTTAAATTCTTAACCAGCCACAATGTATTTAAAAATCTAAGGTAGAAATGCAGCCACCTTTGTCTGATTTAGTGTAGGTTGTGTGATAAAAGGGGTAGAAGATCGCATGGTGTGCTTTCCCCCACAGTACAGTGCAAACCTATGTTCGTATACACATATGTGTGTCCACTATGTATATGTATATGATGTATATGTATATATGGAAACATGAAACCTTTTATTGATGCTATGAAAACTTGACCACTAGGGCGATGGCTCTGAGTATTAATAAAAGCGAAAGAGTGGCTATTCTCCTCGTCAAAAGATTATCACCACCTCAAATTTGTGCAAACAAAAGGGTAGAGAAGATATCCTGGAGCCCAGGATAAAATGAAAACTGGATTCCCCCCCCCCCCCCGTCTTCAAACAGACCTCTTTAAAAGACTACTACAGGAAAGCTCAATGGACAAGAAATTTGAAATCGGTACTGGTTTGAAATACTCATCGATCGATGATCCACTTTCTCCCTGGTATTTTAAACGTCTGGGAGAATAAATGCCACAACAATTGTGCCTAGAAAGGAGGAGTTTAATTCCCTAACCCCCCCCCCCCCACAACTGGTTTAAAGAATCATTAGCCATCTCCCGAACTTCAAGAAACCTCCCCCCAATATATATTTTCCTTTGCAATTTTTTTAAAGAAAAAGATTCAAACAAAATAATTTTTTTAAAGAAAAAATACAGGTTTTCCCCTGCACCCCTCCAAAAAAAAAAAATCTTCCAAAAGGGATCTTATTGTTAAGGGTGAATATACTCTTGCTGGTTTTCTGATGGGGAGCCGATAGCCCTTCCACAATTGGTACATACTAATGGAACTGTGAGAGAGATGCCATAATTTTGCCATAATGGGCTGTAACCTCGATTCGACCCCGGCGCCTGGCTCTCTTGCCGCAGCCCTGGGTCCGGAGGCGTGAAGTTCTCGCTCGTCTCCAGAGGGTGGCGCACGAGGCCGGCTGACACTCGGGAGCTGGGGCCGGGAGCGCGCAAGGGCGGGCGGGAGCGCGCCTCCGCACCCCCCCCCCCCTTCAGTCCCCAGCCCTCCAGCATCCACCCAACTCCCCCCCCTCTTTATTTCTAGTGCACGAGTTTACCTCTAGAGGTCATCAGGCAGGATTTACGACTGGACAACAAAAGCACGTGACACGGAGCCGTACCCCATATTTGGGTGCCTACGTAGGAGGGAACCAAGTACATGTCCCAGTCATTTCCATAATTCATCATAAATTGTGCAAAGGGTGCTATAGACGCACCAAAAAACGAAGCAAAGAGCCACAAATCAAAGAAAGCCCCCCGATTCTTCCTTCCGATTCTTCCAAAAAAAAAAAAAGAGGGGAAAAAAAGGATTGCTCCCCAACCAAAAAACCCCCCCAAAAAAACAAAAAAACAAAATAATAATAACAAAACAAAGCAACAACTACTACCAAAAAAAAAAAAAAAAAGCAACCAACCAACAACAAATGAGCTCTTATTTTGTAAACTCATTTTGCGGTCGCTATCCAAATGGCCCGGACTACCCGTTACATAATTATGGAGATCCTAGTGTCGTGAGCGAGCAATTCAGGGACTCGGCTAGCATGCATTCCGGCAGGTACGGCGGAGGCGGCGGCGGCGGCGGCGGAGCAGGAGGAGGAGGAGGAGGAGGAGGAGGCGGAGGAGGCTACGGCTACAATGGCATGGACCTCAGCCTCGGCCGATCGGCTTCCAGCCACTTTGCAGCAGCAGCGGCAGCAGCATCGGGCCCCGCGGAGAGAGTGCGAGGGAGCTACACCGCCAACAGCCCCGAGGCCAGGTATGCCAACCGGGCATCAGCCGCCACAGCCACCCACTCGCCCCACTCTCCCGACCCTCTGCCCTGCGTCGCCTCCTCGCCTGTGAAAAACCCCACCGGCACTTCGTCCGCTTCCAGCAGCACCAGCAGCACCAGCACCAGCACCACCACCAGTACCACCAGCAGCGCCAACACCAGCAACTGCCCTGGCAACCCTCACCTAGGCAGAGAAGGGCTAGTGGGCACCTCGCCTGGCATCGCTGAAGAGGACCCTCCGGCCGGCAGCGAGCAAGCCAGCTCCCAAGCCAACGACCCAAGCCCTGCCCAGCCGCAGCCTCCACAGCCCCAGATCTACCCCTGGATGAGAAAGCTCCACATAAGCCATGGTAAAAAAAAAAAGCATGCCCAAGATAACCGAGAAAGCCGTCTGTCTGTCTGTCTGTCTGTCTGTGTGTCTGTCTGAAGGTAGAGCAGCTCTCCAGATCTCTCCAGAGATGGAGAAAGAGAGGATGCGAATGCAGAGAGAGAGATGGAAAGGATGGCTGGGGGGGGGGTGGGGGTGTTTGCATGGTGGTGGGGATAGACACCAGGCTTGTCTAGACGCACCACACTTTGCTTGCAAAATTGAAGGCTCAAGTTTATCCTCAGCCCCTCTTCTTTTAAAAAGCCTTCCCACGCCTCTCCGTCTCTTTCTCTCTCCGGATGAATGTGTATGTGTGTGTTAGAGAGAGAGAGAGTGTGTGTGTGGGGTGGTGGTGGTGGTGGTGTTTGTTTGTGCATGTGGTCTATCCTGGGGAAAGTTACTGACCCTCCTGGAAAGGGTTCTGTGCAGTTGAAGACAAGAGGGAGATCAGAGTAGACAGTGAGGGAACTGATTCCAAGAACTCTCCTAACTAACTCTCCAGGACCGTGAGGTGTAATTGAAATGGTGGGTACGGAGGGGAGACACAACAGAGAGAGAGAGAGTCTGAGAAGAGAAAAAGATCTTGAATAGTACATGTCAGCCTCTGTAATTTATGACGAGGACCGTCCAGTGAAAAACACCGTTACTAATTATATCAAAAAAGAAGTTGAGCAAATTGTGTGTGTGTGAGAGAGAGTGGAGCAGGGGGGGGGGGAGAGAGAATTTCTCTGGGAGGGAAGGAAGTCGAGGAGAAAAACTAGCAAGGAGAGAGACCTGGGGTGTGTGTGTGTGTGTGTGTGTGTGTTAAAAATAGGAGACGCTAATCTTGCAGTCTTGGAAGCCTTTCCTATTGCAATCAAAAGCCCTGGTTCCCAAAGAAAGTGCATTTTAAATCGGGGGTGGGTGGGTGGCAGTGGGACTTTGTCAAGGCTACGGATCCCCCACCCTTTCGCTTTTGCTGCCCTCTTAAGTGGGACCCAAAACTTTATACCACGAGTCAGAAAGCCTAGGAGGAAGTGAAGGCTCTTTGTGATCCAAGAAGAGATAGTTAAGATGAAGGATCGGGGCGTAGAAGAGATGCCTCCTTGCCTTTTCCTTGAAATCCACCAGCCCTTGTTTAACAGAGTAAAAAAGAGCTAAGGGGTAGGTGGGTGGGAGGCTATTGGAAAATGCACAGTGTTGGGAATTTTTTAAGAAGAAGGGAAAGGAAGGAAGGGGGAGGTGAGAAGAAGAAGGTACTTGTTGAGCCTTTCTCCCAACTTGGGAGCGCCAGGAGGAGTAGGGAAGAGGAGAATGAGAGAGAGGAGAAAAGCTGGACTGTGATGGTGGTGACAGTGGTGTCCTCTTTGCCACTGGTCTAACCAGCTTCCCTTTTTAAAATTCTTATTATTTCTGGTTGCAGACAACATAGGGGGGCCCGAAGGGAAAAGGGCTCGGACTGCTTACACCCGCTACCAGACGCTGGAGCTGGAGAAAGAGTTTCACTTCAATAGATACCTGACCCGCAGGAGGAGGATTGAAATAGCACATGCTCTTTGCCTCTCAGAGAGACAGATCAAGATCTGGTTCCAAAACAGGCGCATGAAATGGAAAAAGGATAACAAGCTGAAGAGCATGAGCATGGCAGCCGCAGGAGGAGCCTTTCGGCCATAAAGAGAAAAACCCCAGCCAGCCCTGCTCCTTCCTCCCAGGAAACCACCACCACCACCATCACAACAACAACAACAACAACAACAAAACACAAAAACAGAAACAAGTACTGAGCAGTATTATATGAGCTGACTCTACGTGGAATGTCAGTTGTCTGTCTGTCTCTCTCTGCCTTTCTCTCTCTCTCTCTTTCTCTCCCTTTCTTTCTCTCTTTTTCTGCCTTTCTCTCGTGTTGACTTGCTCCAACTTCCCTGGGAGAGGGAAGACGCTCCCTATTACATCTTTTAATCATGAGCCTGTTTAATTGAGCCTTCCCAGCGCGTGCTACCAGTAGATCTGCTTCTTTGTCTTGAATGGCTTTGTCTTGAAGAAGAAGAAGAAATAATAATAATAATAATAATAATAATAATGATAATATGTAGATGTTTTAACTTATTTATATGAAGCCAGTGGGTGTTACTTGAAGTAACTGTAAAAAGGAGGAAGGGGGAGACTACACATATATATATATACACACACACACATATTCAAAACCCAGTAAGGGAAAGCGATCGTCTCCCTCCTTCTTTCCTTCCTTCCTTCCTTCCTTCCTTCCTTCCTTCCTTCCCTCCCTCCTTCCTCCACCCCTGTCCGGTTTTAATCCCCATGTTTCTCTCTGTGTTGCACTCGCTGTGTGCTTAAATGTGCATGTGTGTTAAAAAAATATATGTCGATGTCTGTATAGCTCCAAGCTGTGGCCAAGATTTCCAATCAAAAACTACCTATCTTAATTCCTGTTGTCATTAATGGCTGTTGTAGAGGTGAAATGATGAAATACAAACGGAACGTGTCCTAACGTGTAGTGAATAGTGAATCTGTGACGAAAACTGTGATTCCAGACAGTATGTCCTTGCTGTGCCTTTGTATATGACTCTTTTGCACGAACTCTTTAAAAAGTGGCTTTTTATTAAGCACAGCTTCAGTAACGTATAGGGTGTTTTCTTTCTTTCTTTCTTTCTTTCTTTCTTTCACTCTCTCTTGTGGACAAAATTACAAATAGAGTCAAAGTCTGGCTGTCTGAGCAAAAAAAAAATGTGATCGGCTTTTTAAAAAATGTTTTGTTTTTTTTAAAAAAGAACTGACTGGAAAAAAAATAAACTTTCTATTGTAAGGGCTTCCCCCTTTTATTTCTTCCTCCCACCTCATTTTCCTTTAGAAGGTGATCTGGTTGGGTACCCTAAGGTGTCCTAATATTGGCTCCTTAATATCTTTCACTGGACCAAAGTTGGAGAAGAAACTAACCTTTTCCCAACTAACAGGGTCAGAATTGCCCTACATTCCTCTGAATTACGGAGTTCTTAGTACAGAAGGTTGTAAAACCCGTTGCCAGTTCCCTTTCTTGAGGAAGGGACAGAGTTCCAACATACCTCTCTCCCACATGGAAAAAAAAGAAAAAGAAACCTTGTTTTCTTCAACAAGATCATCTCTAGAACCTGTTTTAACTTTTTCTAGGTTTATCCTTGTAACTAAAGAGGCATAGAGCCTCTGGGACAAGGTCTAGAGAGACTCTGCAGTCTGTAGCCATCATCCAACCTGAGACCAAACACCTACTTTCTCCTCATACACTCTTAAAAAGATATTGAGGAAGGTTTCCTTTCAGACATAAATTTAAAATAAGTATTTATTTATTTTGCCACAGCAAGTCTCGCTAGAAATGTAGCTGTTACTTACCTCCCTTGGGCTTGAATGGTTAACGCTTCTGAGCTTCTAAGAGTAACTAAAGATCTGCACATTTACGGACTGGTTACACTGATGTCTTCCTTTAAAAGTTATAAAACAGTAAACTTTATAAGCCCCAGTTCCGGCTATATGACATTTGGGTGCCAAATGAATAGGGTTTTGTCTATGAATTAGATCGTAAAATCATCCATAGCACAGACAGATAGGCTCACTGGCTATAAAAAGTCACGTGGTGCCATTAAAGTAAGTTTTATGGTTTTGGGGAGTTGTCATCCAACATTATATACCCCATAACATATAATCACACTGACGCTGGACTTCATTTGACTCTTTTGCAGGCTACGTGTGCCTCCTGGTCATTCAAATTATCAGGTTTAGGTACAGAAGTATCTGTCCCCCAAGTTCTCAATTACTCTATGAAAAAAAAATGGCGAGAGGAAGTTAAGGTAAGTTTTCTGTGCACAAGTTGTTTAAAGTTTCTTTGTACAATGGAGAACGTGGCTGTGGATGGCTTGGTCCAGGTTGGTTGAACCCAAAGAGCGATTCAGAGCGGTAGATCAACCTTGTAGAAAAGTAGATTTGGAAAGGAGGGAAGTGTTTCCTCCCATCTCTTAAACTACAAATATCCAGCATTTATGGATATGGATATATATATATATATATATATATATATGAAGTGAACCATAGTAAGGGACTTTGGCAGAGATGGATTTTGGGGCCTAACTTTACTATAGCGAATGATAGTGACTTCCGTTGCTCCAAGAACTTTTCAGTTCCAGTGATTGTATTTTTTGAGGGTTAGAGACAATTAAAAAAACAAAACAAAAAAACTAGGACTCAGTTATAGGTTATCTGAAGAGTGAGCATCCCAAATTTTCTGGGGGCCTTGGATTTAGCAGTGATTTCCAACTAAATGGATAAGAAGGCTGGTACTCTATGTGTGTGTTTAGGATTCTTTGGAACTTCTTTCTCCTGCAAAAGTAGTCACTTGTACCTCTGACTGAGTGTGTAGGTAGCTTATAATATATGCAGCATGCACAATAATTTTACTGTAAATTCTCTCTTACATCAAACCTATATTTTCTCTGATTGATACTTCTTCCACCATCGCCCAGCAAGCCAATTGGCCTCAAACTTTTATCAGGAGATCCTACATATCATCAGAGTGCTTGAAATTACGGAAAGGCAGTCTAGGTTTATAGGCGATAGTAAATAACCCTGTTTATACAGTTTATCTTTTCTTTCCCTTTTTTTTTTAACTGGCTGGCAATTGCAGGGTAGGCCCCAGCTGCCTGTTTATTTCCAACATTCCTCTTTATTTAAGTAGACTCTTCTCACTAGAGTGTGATTACTCAGCAATAAACTTTATGGCCGGATTTAACTTTAAGTCTTTGAATTTCCAGGGTTGAAAGAAAGGGTGAAAGAGAAAGAGCATCTCCTTTTTTTCCGCTGGGCTTCTTTCTTTCTTTCTTTCTTTGTAGTGTCTGATCTTGGAAAAATTTACTCACACCAGCTTTCCTTGGGACTCCTTATGTCTTTGGAACATATAGAAACTTTTTATTAAAAAGCGTGCAGGTGAATAAAAATTGGCAAGATCAAATCCAACACTTTGAAAAGAAAGAATGTCTATCTGTCTAGTGCACTATTTATCAAATATATTGAAGTGACCCAATGAAATGCATTAGATTTTAAGAAAGTTCCATTTTTCACCATTTTAAAATGAAACTCAGATTTTGGCTTGCAGATTCTATCCCGATTCCTTCCAACCATAATACTTGAGGTTTGGATTCAAATAGAAAAGACTTTCTTTCATTTGAAAGGATTAGGTGCTGGGTTTTATTTCTTTCTAACATTTTTCTTGCTTAAGGTGCAATAGTATACTCAGTTCTGTGGGAATGCATCCCATTGAATTCAATGGAAGTTACATATGAGAAGGCATGTACCGACTATAGATAAATACCTAATGTTTGTGGAGATACAATAGGATCTTAAGTTTATTCTAGTTGTACTTAGAAAGAGATTAGCTGATAATAGAAACTTTTCCTTACATGTAGGTGTGGTGGCAGATATGAAAATTTGAAGGAAACTGAGTGTATGTATTTAACAGGTTCTAAATGCATTTCTCTGAATATTGAAAGAAACATTGGACATACAATACACAGGTTTTATTTGGAAGTGGGATTCATTTTAATTGGGTTATATATTAACTCCATACCTATGCAATACAATGACTCCTATGGAACCTAATACTGGGGGAATGGGTTTGGATCATTTTAATTGTGGCTACATATGGGAGTTAATATACATTTCTATACTATGTTTGAAACCAGGGACCAGAATGATATTTACAGAAGAATTCAGAGTAGAAACAAAAATCTGCACACCCTTGGTCCATGTTTGTCCGCTGCTAGTATCTCAAGCAAAAGGGAAAAAAAGTTAAATACTCTGTATGTTTATGGAAATAAAGTAGTTGATTTAAAAAATAATTTATAGCCTAAAGAGGCAATCTATTAAAGGCACCTCATAGTTCCACATACAGTGGAGCTATTCTGAATTCTACATCACTTAGAAAGTAAGTCCTTTAGAATCGGAGGGGAATTTTCCCAAATAAAATACCATAAACTCTGAGGTGTAAAACTGCTTCCTCTTAAATGAGTTGGACTTCAGCTTTACTTCAAGGTCCTCAGGAAAAAGAAGCTGCAGTGTGTTTCCATAGTGGTTGGCAAAAGTAATTGAGATTCCCTTGCCTTGGGTGGGGACGTTTAAAAACCTCATGTGGGCATCTATGTGGAAGGAAGTTCTCCCGAAGCAGTTGGATCCAGTTCTAAATAAATATTTCCAAGAAGTTAAAAAAAGAGGATCCTGACTTCATTTGATTCCAATTCCTTGACCTCAGTTTTGAGCTGAGGTCACCATAGATATCCACCTACCCATCCAACCAACCACCCAGTAATTTAATGTCTAAATAACTGAATTGACAGAAGGGATGATTTAACAGAGAGAGAGAGGAACAGAGAAATACATCTAGCTTTTTAAAGAACGTCATCAATAGGTCTGCTATAGCCTATTCATATCAACTCAGAAGCAAGTCCAGTAAGTTCAATGAGGCTTCTAAAGAAGCTTATATACCACCTTGCAGTCTCTGTTGTAGTATTCCACATACCAAAACACAACCACAAGCCCAGAGGGACATTTCTCAGACTTAAGGATAAAGCCTTCCTTCACCCAATCCAACTATCCCTATTTTTAAATATGCCTAATTTTCGAACAACACAGCGATTAACCCAGGCAAACAGTAAACAGAGAACCCACTGCTTATTCCATTAAGTAACAGAACAATAACCTCATTTTAAAAATGATGTCGTGTTTATTTATTTTTAGGGCAAGTATTTCTGATGGCGAAAATGACTGTCTTTACCTCTGTATTTGGTCTCCTTAACGGGCCTGTGCTTTGCTTTGCTTTGCTTTGCTTAAATAATCGTCCATGATCTTTTGAGTACTAAGAATACTTTTCTGTCCCATATGTAAGCAGAAGGCTGCTTATAACATAGACAAGTGCTTGTGTATATAGCAAGGAAGTTGAAGCTTTTCACTTTCTTTAATGCGAAAGATGGCTTTGAAAGAGTCACATGATAGTTAGGTTTGCAGGCGCCCTTCACCACAAAGCATGATGGGAAAATTATTAGTCTCATTGTGCAAAATAATGAATTCCTTCTCCCCCCCCCCCCCCATGAGAGAGGAATTGCTAGCATTTCCCAACATATTTATAGAAAGGTTTTACATCCAGATGGCTGCTTATATTTGAGCTTCTGAATTAGATTTTTGTCTTTCGCCTACAGGGTCTCTCCACCTTAAAGGAAGAATAAACCTGTTTTCTCCTTCATTTCTTTATAACCCGGATTTATAATTAACTCTGGTCACAAGCATCTATTTTCATAGGCAAAAATCACTTGCCTGGGATGCCCCCTCAAACAGAAAGTCTCTGTGACCAAAAGGTTGTGTCTTTGTCACGTGCAGAGATGCAAACAATAAAGTATGCTTACAGAGAAAAAGCCACCATATTTTACAAAGAGGTCCTTTTTCCCCCCAGGAAGAACATATGGAATCTGTCCCTTGCTCTCCTCTTCCCCCACCCAAGTATTTCGCAAAATGGCTTTTCAATAATAATATTTGTTATGAAGGTTATTGGGCAATTATTGCAGTTTTGTGAAACAGTCCTTGCTGGAGGTGAAGTCTGTCTCTGGATAATAAATGGGAGCCTGTGCAGTTCATTGCCAGGTTAAGTAAATGCAGAAACTAAGATAAATCTGCACACTCTAGGACTCGCCAGCAGAGCTCGCTTTAGACCAAGTTCACAGCCAGCTCGCTTTACCCTGAGCAAGGTTTAGCACCCTCGTTGAATCTTTTGCTTTATTAAAATTATTATTATTATTATTATTATTATTATAGTAACAATAATCACAGTAAAACAATCCATTATCAGCAATATCTAAGTTGGATAAAAATAGCCTGATTACTGGCCTTACTCCACACTCAGAACTTACCCACCTGCCATGGACACCACATGGACTCCTTTCAGTTTAATCCAGTTTCTCCAACGCTGGTGGCGACTACTTTTGTTTGCAAACTGATTTTTAGGATTCGCTTACAAGGTTGGACCTTTGGTTGTTTGTGTTGTTTGTGTTGTGTGGCTTGATCCTTTCTTTCCCCACTTTAAAAAAACAAAAACAAACCCACATCCCTTTCCAATTTCTGGAAACAGCAAAGCTATGGAAACAAACCTAGGAGGCAGTGTCCTGTAAGGAGATAGAGGGCTGCGTCGCTTTTGTGTATCTTTGTGGTTAGGGCGTAACAACTCCAGGTCAAAAAGTTGAGGGTCAAAAGTTTACTGTTTCGCACCACTCTTAGTCATGCGCCCAGACAGAGTTTGATGTCAATGTTATAGCCAAGATCTTGACTATCAGCACAAAAGATAAAATAGCTTTGAGCTAGGCGTGTATCATGGTATGGACTCCAGGTGAACTCTAGTGGTTGAATGACCTCAATTACCGAGGGAAGGATAGAAAATTCCTCTTTTCAGAGAGTAATACACGTTGTATTTCATCTTGAATTATCAACCACATTTTACTCCCTGGCTATCGTTGGATGGCAGATGGATCAGGGGAACATGGGTGTTCAGTCTCAACTGCCCCCCTCCCTGTACAAAAGCTGGCACACAGGCATACAAACACCACTCCAAAGGTGCCCCGCAAATCCTATTGGAATCATTCTCAAGTTTCCCAAAATTTCCCCTTAATTGTCATCATTCTGATCTCACCCCAATATCCTGGCCTGTAGTCCAGGAAAGCATGACTGGTAATAAAAAAAATAAATCTAGAACTGTGGCCCGTCTTTAAGGTTCTTCCAGGTCTTACAAGATCTCCCTTTTTCCTCCAGCAGACTAAACCGACTTCGCCCTTCTAAAAAATCCCAATGACTTTACTTCGCCCTTCTAAAAAATCCCAATGACTTTCCAGCCCCATTGGTTAACAGGATGCCCATGCTTTTGTAAAAAAATAATATCAGAAAGGGGGTAGAAGACTGCAATTCCCCTTTTCACTTTTGGGAAGAGACTCTATAAACAGCAAGACAAAATTAGAAGAGATCAATGGTGGGTTTCCTTTGCGTGGATCTGCGGAGGTGAATGCTCTGTGCAAATTGTGCTGGTGACAATATAAGTTTGTATATTTAATAAGGAATTAGAGATCTTATCGTTAGCGTTTGGGCTATTATATTTTATAATCAAGGCTTCCACTTTCCTTCCTTAGCATTACCTAGTTAGAGAAAAAATATTTCTAGGATTTTTTTTATTTCTAGGAATTAGGAATTTTATTTCTAAGAATTAGGAACATTTATTTATAGGAATAATGAATTTATTTATGCATCAACATGGCCTATTAGGATTATTTTAATCAAAGGAACTCCCCTTAGTTACCCTTAGTTACCAAGTTACTCCCTTTATGCCTCTTAAAAAGAAACAGAATTACAAGTGCCTGTTTTAGTCCAAGGAAATGCAGAATATGTCAGAGATTACATTTCTGTACATTTCTTACCCTAACTAAGAATGACTGGACTCAGTGGGTCTTACTTCTGAGGAGACACATATCCATTGCAGGGCAGATGGGTGAACGCTAAGCATACCCAAAAGATATTGTGCCACTGAGAAAGAGTTTTAAAAAACTGGAGTAAGGGAAGAGATAAATTTTTAAAATTTTTTTAATAGTGGTTGTAAATACAAGAATACATAGAATATCTCAACCTATTTAACTAGAAATTATCTTAGTCACATGATAGGATATTCTAGATATACTGAGTTGCTGAGGGGAAAATATTTCTTTTGCTTTCCCACCAATTTAATTTTAGAGTATCTAAATCTCCTTTCCAAATTTGCATTTGAGCTACATTGGGAACTTACTTACACAATGGGAGAGAAACAAGTCACCATCCAATATAGACAACACATGTCACCTATACCACTGTAAAACTGACATGGCAACCTTTCCAATATTACATTACTTCTCTGGAAAGGCACAGTGCAATCCTATACATGTCTGCTCTGATATAAGACCTATTGATTTCAACATAACTTTCTTCCAGATAAGAGTGTAGGGGACTGCTGCCCAAATTGCATGGAACCATCAGCAGAGCAGTTGAGATGAAAATATTGTGTGAAATGCAGAAAGGCAGGAAAACAGTTTTTTGAGAACATTATTTTAACTCCTTCTTGCCTTAAAAATTGGGCTTTTTGTGCTTATATATATATATTTGAAAGTATGCTGATATTTTGAAATTTGATATTTTAATCTTTTTATATGTAAATCTCTGTTAAAGGCACCTAAGAGGAAATATCTCACAGTTTATACATCGTGGCCCAATCCATTTTACTTTCATCAAAGGTGAAATTTCTGAAGGGGCTTGAGGAGTTTTTAAAGTGTAGCAGATTGTCACAAAGCAGTTCAATGGTTGTCTTCTCTCGTTTTTCAATTTTTAACCCCAATTTTTTTTTTAAATCACACAATGGATTTTTGCTAATTTTAGCGTAGATATACCGCTCTTTGTACATGCGTGTGCATTTGTGCCTCTGTGCAAACATTAGACCCAAGTGTGTATCTCTGTGCATCAAGATCCTACTATTGGCACATCATAACCTCCCTGCAACTTGGTGGAAGGTAAGGGGCCCTTGTCCTCTTTTCTCAGCCTCTAATTCCAGTCTCTCCTCCTCACTCCCTTCTTTAGAAAGATGTTTATTCAGGTCCTCCTAAAGACCAGTTGTCAGAATATAGAACCGAAAGACTCAGAGCCTTATGAAGAAAACTACACGACACACACACAGCATCCTTCTCCTTGTGCCAAGAGTCAACTGTGTAGGCTTGGCCTCTTTGGGAACTGGGTCCAAGTTTCTTCTTGCGGCCTTTTCTGATTCCACTCAAAGGACAAATACGGTTTTGCAGCCGCATTTCATAACATTTACATTCCTCCCCGTCTCTCCCACTCCTCTTTTAAAAAGAATTTTTCCTTGCTTACGATGAAGTGACCTGACCAAACCCTTGCCTCTTCTTTTGCCTCTTTGCTGTTGGTTTTATATATATATATATATATATATATATATATAGGACACTGCTAAAGACCCCGAAAAAACTAAGTCCAAGGCCGAGGTGAACTTCAGGTCAACGCGTCTAACAAATATGAAAATGTCGCTGGGTGAAGGGCATGCCTTGTTATTTAACAAAGACTGTCAATGTGTAAGATTAATAAGAAACAAAATGCGGCCGGTGTCACTTTTCGGTCACTTTGAAACTTGGGGCAGGGTAGCATTCAAGAGGGGGAAAGCTGGGTTAAATATATTCAAAATGCTCCAAACCACATTCAACCCGGGTTGTCCGGGTGTCTCTTTCCTTCCCACGCCTTTCTTCCCCACTCCATCCTTTTCTCTCTCCCTTTCTGTCCCCCAGGCGCGTGGGCAAGTTGAAAAGTTTAATGACAGATGCTGCAGATCCATTTACAGCCTAAGGCTGTGAGATACAGACATATATGGGGGACACCACAAAATAACAACATTGTCCCCTCAAAAGAAGAATTCTGCCTCCCTCCATGAAATTTTCCTTCAAGCCCCACATTTCTAGCATTGCAGAGAAAGAGAGAGAGAGAGAGACATTGAAAGTCGCTCACACCTAGATTTCTTTCATTCTCTGTGTTTGCTTAATAAGCTTGCCTCCCCTTTTTCTTTGGATGCCTATATTTCTAGATGCTCAAGTGACATTTTAAGTTACTGAAACGCTAGAAATTTAGGGACTGAAGGACAATTTCTTTCATTCATATTGCTCTCATTTTATTCCCTCCACCAGAGCTATACCTATACATCTATGCTCTTGTAGAGTGTGTGTATATGTGTGTGTGCATATATATATATATATATATATATATATATACACATGTGTGTGTGTGTGTGTGCGCGTATTGTGTATGCTTATTTCTAGCATTTCAGTAACTTAAAATGTCACTTGAGCATCTAGAAATATAGGCATCCAAAGAAAAAGAGGAGACAATAATAATAAACATACACACTTTATATATACATACATATATATATATATATATATATATATATATATAGTATGCTTATTATTATAATACATGTATAATATATATATTAAGTGTGTATATTTATTATTGTACATGTGTATGCGTTTAATATGTACATGTATGTATATATATATATATATACACACACACACACATACACACACACACAATAAGTGTGTATGTTTATTATCATACATGTATATACATTATGTATATGTATATATTTTTAAAGTGCCCACATTTGAAGCACATGCACACTGCATATACACACATTGGTGTGCGCACACAGAGGCACGTTTAACATTTACCCAGCTTTTATGACCTTCACTTCCAAATTTTATTTGCTCATGAGGAAGTTAATAGCAAAGGAGGAGGATAATAGCTTTGCTTTATGGCTCCTCTGGGGACTGAATCCTGTATGGAAAACCTACCTCTCTTGCTAAGCCTTTCTTTGCTCATCCTGTAGGGTGTCTTCTTGCTGAAGCCGGTCTCCCTCCTTCTCTGCAACACACTAGCACCAACGTGAGTGCGGGCGGGGTGTGTGTGTGTGTGTGCGTGTGTATGCGGTGTGTGTGTGTGTTGGCATGCTTGACAAAGGGCCCTACTCTAAACTTTACAAGAGGCCAGTTTCCAAAGTTCCCTATCGGAGGTTGCTCAATGGGGCCATAAATCTCTGGTGGAAAGGAGGTGGGTTGAGTTGGGGGGCAGCAGAGAGAGAAAAAGGTGGAAAGGGCCAACTTTGAGAGATAAGGCTTGGTGGTCTGGGCTGGATTCTTGTTTATGATATGTACACCGCAAAGATGAGCCACAGGCCCATCTCTGCAGCCTGATGTAGAGAAGGAACCCCCTGGAAAAACTGAGGCTGCAGCTCAGAGGCTTCGGTCACCTTGAAGATTTACAGCACTAGGCTAGAATCCTATTCATTCCTGTTGAACTGAGCAAAGGGGACAGGCACCCAGTGGAAAAGCTGTCAGTCCAGGGAAACCAGCAGGCAGGGCTCTAAGATTTAATCAGGAGAGCGCAGATTAAACCGCCCCAGGGACCTCCTCTGCAGACAAAAAGAAGGTACCAGCTCTGCTTGTATGTCTATCTGTTTTAAAGAGGGGTTTTTCTGAGGCGTTGTGTTTTTGTCTTCTGTTTACGACCATCTCCTGATCTAAGGTCGCACTCTTTCATCTCAAAGGGAAATGGATTTCGTTTGTGGCTGAGAGAGATCTTGCCCTTGCAGTGTGTTAGTATGCATTGTTCAAAGCGGGGCACATCTTTGCAGGGGAAAATATGGGCTTCTTACACATTTAAACCCGATCCGGGGGGTGGATGGAAAATATGTCAGTTTCCATTTTCTTCCACCGCCCATAGAAAGTGTAAAACAAGTCTGAAGCCGCTTGTAATTCCCACAGATGTCCATGGCACGTAATAGGATTTTTATATATTCTTTTAAAACCCTCCCTGTTGGATCCGGCTGTTTTTTGGTCTTCCGTTGTTGCCTGCAAGTGTTTTTATTCATTTTTTAGCCTGCCCCAGACAAGTGACATCACATTTGCTTTAGAGAATATGAGGTTTCGGAGAAAGTTTACTGGAGGGGAACAAGGGTGGGGGGGGGGGAAAGAGAAGAATATACTGTTGCTATTTTTAGGAAAGAGATATTTCCAATATTAGGTGGAAAACAGCCCTTGTTTGGATTTTGCAGGACAGTGTCAGAAGTCTGAGAGAAATGCCAAGCATGTAAGATGGGGAAAGAGGGAAATATTTTCATAAAAATATAAAATATTTAGAGAATCAACGATTGACACACACACAAAGATAGCCTGTTCAATAGTCTTTAATCTAGGCACAATAATTATCCACAGGTAGATTATGAATGATTTATATAATTACGAAAGTCAACAAACCACACTTGGGTGAAATAGCCAAGGTAAAAATGTTCATTCATGTTATATTATATGAATTTGAACACACAAAAACCCACACACACACACGGGGACTGGGGTGTTGAGAAGGAAGCAGGCCACTATTTTTTCATATTTGAAAACTAGCTTTTAGGTCACCATTTCTAACCCTTCAAAATGTGGATATGCTTTTAAGAACACAAAGCTAGACATGAAAGACTCAGAAGCAAAGCCCCTTTGCCTTCCGTGGGATTTATTCCCAGGTAAATGTGAATAGGACTGAAGCCTTAATGGTTGAAACTTTAAAATTAAGAGAGACCAAAGTTCACTAGATGCATCAACCGATTACATTAATATACATATATATTGTAAGAGAAGCTACTTCAGATTTCAGTTACTCCAGGTCAGGCTATCGCTTCCTTTTCCTTCCTGCCCTGTTAACGATCAGTTTTCAGCAACCATAACACAGACCCTTGGAGATTATTCACTTCACCCAATGCCATATTTACAGTACTGCTGAAAGCGACCCTTGTATTCTGTTCTTCTTTAAAATAACTGACTTTCAAAGTATGGAAAATCATCTTCCCTCGAGGGGAAATAAGCATCCTGCTAACCAGAGTTTTATTTATTTGCTAATTTATTCAGCTAGGCATGTGGATGACCTCACTCTTGGTCTTCTAAAATGTCTGTCTAATCCACTACAACTTTCTTTTGCGCCAGGCTTTCCCTATTCCGTTGTTATTTTCCTTTTCTCATCGGTATTCTTGTCTAAGTACATGGCACCCTCTTCTCTAGAACTGCCAAGGGATGGTTAATTTTTAAAATAATTAAGTGGACGTTAAAAAAAAAAAAAAGAGAGAGAGAGAGAGAGAGAGAGAGAGAGAGAAAGCAAACAAGCCCCATTTCAAAGCCCCAGGGATATATCAGAGAGAAGCAAATGGCATTTTGCAATTAAGGTGGCCCTTGCTTCATAGGATCTCATTGATTACCCTGCGACCATCCTATCATTCATGAATAGCCCGAAATCCAGTGAAGATCCTTGGATTGCCTTTCCGTTTCAGAAAGACCCTTGAATCTCTCATCTTCCAAGGACTTGGGGTGGACTAGGAGGGCATTTTTCTTAAAAAAACAAACAAGTTAATGTTGGTTTTGTTCCAGGCAAGGCTATTTCAGCCTCGAATGCTCCCCTTGCAACCATTCTTCTGCTTCTTCCCGAGGAAGTTGTAGGAGGCTGGCTAAGGTTCAAAACCCGGACACTCAGAAAAATCACAGCCTCTTTAACTTAGGAGATACTAATGCGGAATAAGGATCGTCGCCTGAAGGTTTCCTGTCTACGAGGTTAGCAAACGCTGCCCACTATCCAAAACATTGTTGGCCTGAAGGGAGATCCACTCCAATCCTTGCTTAAATCATTCTGATCATTAGGAGGACAGAGGGCATTTAAAGGAGAGAGAGAGGCTACCTAGACCTTGCTTCAAGGCCACCTCCCGCCTCCTCCTCAGCCCCATTGCGAAGCAGCCCCAGAGGCAAGGGCTCATCCTGGTTTATAAACTCTTAAGTGCAAAAGATAGGGATCCTTCGCTGTTTCCCCTGAGATGAGGGAAGGTGGGGCGGGGGAAAAACTAGATCAGAGAACCAAGGTCCCATAAACAGAGGAAACCATGGCTGAGGTCCACTCTGCCCTTCTCAGCCCCCAAACCCCCCTCAACCGCGCCTCTTCCGTTGCTTGGTTTATCTCTTCAGCCACTCCCGCCAACTTCGGTTTGGAAAGCGTGGAAAGGGATTTTCGCTCCCCTATCCTTGCCTCTGGTCAAGATCATCATCATCATCATTATCATCATCATCATCTCCTCGTCCTCCTTCCCTACAAGGAGAAAGACGGGCGGCAAGGGACAGTCTTGAGCTTGTCTTCCAGTGGTTTCCTTTTTCCCCTTCCTTCTTTTTTCCCCATTTCCTGATCCGGGCCCTGCCAAGCGCGTAGCAATTGGCCCTGCTGGTCAGGTGGTGGGGGTGGCATGGCTGAGTTTGTCCCTGTGTCCCTGATCCTGCGGTTCCAGCTTCTGGGGGGGGGGCATTAGAAGAGGGAAAGGTGGGGGGGAGTGAGGCCCAAACTTTGGCAGTAGGCGCTTGACAACAGCAAGGAGTGGGAGGGAGGGAGGGAAGGAAGGAAGGAAGGAAGGAGGGAGGGAGGGAGGGAGGGAGGGGAGGAAAGAGGAAGGGGGAGAGGAGGAGGGGAGGGGCCTCGCCGAGCCCAGAAAAACGACAACGCGAGAAAAATTAGTATTTTTGCACTTCACAAATTAATGACCATGAGTTCGTTTTTGATAAACTCCAACTACATCGAGCCCAAATTCCCTCCTTGCGAGGAATATGCGCAGCTTGGCGGCGGGAGCAACTACCACCACCACCATCACCCCCAGCACCACCATCACCCCCAGCATTCCCAGCAGCAGCAGCACCACCACCACCTGCGCCAGCAGCACCAGCCTCACCCGGGACAGCCTCTTCCCGATTACTACCAGCGGCCGAGCAGAGAGCCAGGATACCAGCCTCCTCCTCCTCCTCCTCCTCCACCTCCACCTCCTCCTCCTCCGGAGGCTCTCTACCCCGCTCAGCCATCCCACTACCCCGAATCTCCTTACAGCTACAGCGGCCTCGGTTCTACCCCGGGCCAGGAGCAGCCAGCTCCAGGAACCTCACCACCACCTCCTCCTCCTCCTCCTCTTCCTCCTCCTGCTGCTGCTCCTCCGCGGAAGGGCCACCATGCCCAAACCCAGACCTTGCTGCAAGGCCACGTCCCGCCGCCTCCTCAGCCCCATTGCGAAGCAGCCCCGGGGGCAGCGGCTGGAGGGAGCCCGGCATCATGCCCTCTCTTGGCCCCCGACAAGAGCCTGTCCGGCCCCAAAGGGAAAGAACCGGTGGTGTACCCTTGGATGAAGAAGATCCACGTGAGCACTGGTGAGTTGACCTTCTGGCAGGGGAGCCGGGATGGAGTGTGTGTGTGTGTGTGTGTGTGTGTTGAGGTGGAGGAGGCTGGGCCACTCTGGACTCCCCAGTGCACACGTGTGTGTGTGTGTGTGTGTGTGTGACAGAGATTGAGACTGAGAGGTAGCGCGTATTTCTTAATTTAAAGGAAGACGTGGGAAACCTTTTGTGTACAGGGGTCCCTTTATCCAGAGATTTACGAGACTCCAAACTGTTAGGGCAGTCATTATAGCCCCCATAAATTTAATAGCCCTGGCAGTGGCTCTGGGCCAGGAGTCTTTGAAGCTTTTCTTCATTCCCAAATGCCCATCACCATTTTTTATGGCACCCCTTTCCCTCAATTGTCTCCTATTGTCCAAAGCCTGTGAAGCCAGCCCTCTCTTATCTTGTCCCTCTCCCCCTGAAACTCAGTATGAAGTTCTTATATCGTAATGATAACTCTCCATTGCCTTCTTCTTCTTCTCCTTC
Source organism: Phrynosoma blainvillii (assembly GCA_026167975.1). Lineage (NCBI taxonomy): Eukaryota > Metazoa > Chordata > Lepidosauria > Squamata > Phrynosomatidae > Phrynosoma > Phrynosoma blainvillii. Next base: position 48,707,411 of record JANUYF010000005.1, on the reverse strand, counting down.
TCCTTTTCTTCCTCCTCCTCCTCTTCCTCCTCCTTCATCTTCTCCTTTTGTGGCGCGCGCGTCCGGCCTCAGTCAGCCCCAGTTACAATGGAGGGGAGCCCAAAAGGTCTCGGACTGCCTACACCAGACAGCAGGTCCTGGAGCTGGAGAAGGAGTTCCACTTCAACCGCTACCTGACCCGGAGGCGTCGCATCGAGATCGCGCACACCCTCTGCCTCTCCGAGCGCCAGGTGAAGATCTGGTTCCAGAACCGGAGGATGAAGTGGAAGAAAGACCACAAACTGCCCAACACCAAGATGCGCTCCTCCAACCCTTCCAGTCTCAGCCAGCCAGCCAAAGCACAGCCTCACCCACCACCACCACCGCCGCCAAGGGGGAGAGCCACCCCAAACTCAGTAGCACTATGATGGTGGCCCCGACAGACTCAGGGACACCTCCATCCTCGCCTGTTTCGCATTTGTCCTGCGGACCAAGTCAAACTATATTAAGGGGGGATTAAAACCACAACAAGAATAAATGCCCAGCCTAGGGCCTGTGTATTAAAACCAAACCAAACCAAAACTGGATCGAGTGTTTTTTCCCTTCTGTAAATGTGTCTCCATTCCCATCGTTTGTAATTATAATAATTATTTATGGAAAGACCGTCTACCTGCTGCGTTAAGGAGTTGTGGATGGATCCTATGCCTAAGGAGGACCCTTTGTATATATGTTTTAAGGCGTCAAAAGTGTTTCCGAGTGACTTTGTGAAGCGTGTGTAAAAAGCATATAGGCTTGTGCTGTTTAGTGGTATGTTGGTGGACTCTCCGTTGCAGAGACCCAACAGTAAACTCATTTTCTTTCATTTGAGGTCTTGTGGGAATTAGGAAAAAAGGGAGCCCAAAGATCCCTTACTGACTAAGAAAGGATGTTTTCTGTATACCAAGAATAATGCAGCTTTTTAAAAGTATAGTCCTTGTTTTAGTTGTGATATGTTAATCTCCCCAATGTTGGGTAGTTTTTAAAAACCTTTTTTATTTAAAGGAAGTACACCAATACTGCTATAAAAGCTGTTTCTGTCTTCATGTCATGCCACAGTCAAAGTCCATGTACAATGTGTGATTTATGTGTATACAGTAAATTTGTGAACATGTGATGTATATACACATATATAATGTCCAGTGCTGTTAATAAAAAATACCCTGTACCCCCCAAAAATCATCAGATTAAAAAGCACTAGACACACCATAAGAAGCCTGCATTTGCCTAGACCTCCTTGGCTTCGTTAGTGCCAGGCTGCTGTGTAAAAATATATTTACTGGAATGTGATGTACATCCAAGCAGGTACCCATTTCTCAATAAAGGTCGAGCACCAGATCAGAGGCCAGTGGTCTCACCAGAGATTACCATCCCAATACTAACCACATTCGGACTTTGGAAGGAAGTCATAATAAATTCCACAGCACTGGTTTACAAGTAGGGCTGTGGATTAATGCCCCCCACCAACAAAACCAGAAAATAAGAATGAGTCCCACTGAAATAAATTAGATGGGAGATGAGCTGAGTAGGGTATCAACCAAGTAACTTCATTGGAATGGCTTAAGGACGGCCTATCTGGCCTGTTCCTATTTCTTACACAGACAATCAGATTTATCTGGTGCTTTTGTCCACTGGTTACAGCCTGTGGTGCATAAAGGCAGAAAGGTGTATGTTTTTGAATTCACATGTATGCATTTTACCCTCTGTCAACACCTCTCCCAGTATATAATTTAATATAATATATAATATATAATATATAATATATAATATATAATATATAATTTCTTTGTCTAGTGGGAACAGGAATAGATCTTTTCCAATGAATTCAATGCACTTAAATTAATAATAACTGAACAGGTTATTACCGCTATGATTGTTGTTATTATTGCTACTACCACCACCACTAACTACTATGTCATCAAATACTATTACAAGAACCATGTTTTTGTAGGTATCTCTTCCTTTACTGATTATGATTTGGAATGGTATACCATCTTTGGGATGGGACAGAACCAGAGGCCTTGAAGCAAAACAAGCAAACAGAAAATTATGTAGAAATTTAGACATGTGGTTTCACTTGCTGTCTTCTAAATAATTTAACTAGCCCCTGAAATGAACGCGGGGTAAAATCCCCTTAGAAGACAATGCAGTCCTACCTATGTATTGGTTTGGGACTTAACTTCCATGTAAAAGTGTATGAGCTTGCAATTTGTCATTGTTGTGTGCCTTCAAGTCCTTTCCAGTTTGTGGCGACCCTAAGGCGAACCCATCATGGGGTAATTATAATGATTATCATACTTATTATGGAATACAACCTGAACCTTATTAGGTACCTAGAGCAGTAGTCTGATCTCCACTTGTCCTAGAGACTTTAATCAGCTTAATTCAACAGCTGTTAGAACTTATAAGCAAGTCAAAAGCCATTAGGGGATGACCATGGAACCACAGACAGATCCTTCTGATATCTCATGGTAGGTACTTTGGGCCAGCCTAACATTAGAAAACTGAAAGGTATCAGCGAAGGTCCAAAGAAAAGCAAAATATTGCTATGAATCATCTGAAAGAGTGTACCTAAGCAAATGGCCAGAAAGAGTCTTAATTCACTATTTATTTACTAAGTCCTTGAAATGCCCATTCTTTTAAAAAGAAACATTTATTTATTTAGGAGAGGAAAAGGTTATTAATAAATTTATTTATTTATATAGAAGAGAAAAGGTTGGAAAGCTCAGTGGCTGCTTCTCCTCCTCTTCCTCCCCCTCCCTGCTAAAGCAGATCTCTTTGTCTGAAAGCCTTTGTTTAGTTTGGCATGGAGAATGTTTCTCTGTTCATTTGCTGAAACTCTAAAATTAAGAGGAATGCTCAAGATGTTTAATCAGCTATTCAGCAGAAGATTGTGAATCTGGTCTAACTTCCGTAGTTTTAGCCTTGAAACTCTCAGTTCCCTCCCCCCTTCTTTTCCCATTGTGTTTTTTTTTTTAAAAAAAACCCTCGAAATGAAATCAGGCTGAAAATAGCAATTTTACTGGGAATCATTAATCACCTCCTACAATAAATACTTCTTTGTAATTCAACAGCAGTTGTGAAAGGCATTCTCTTGGAAAAGGTCTGAGAAGACACGAAGGATTTTCCTGAGGAAAATGTGTTCTTGTATAAAGACACAGTCGCTTGGCTGTGCCATGATGAAAATGTATACTTTCTGGGTGGAGGATCCAACACGAATGGAAAAAATACATATGGCAGACTGTCATCATCCAAGGTAATGCTTTTATTTGATTATGATTCCCTACCCCCCTTCCACCCCTTCCCTCCTTCAAATGCAGCATGGTTTGCTTTGATGTGCTGGCTAGTGTCTAACTTGGTTGACATAATCAATGTTACAGCAAGCCCGAAAACTAGAGTGGAGCTCAAACCCCACCATTGTCCTGCCTGCGCTTGGGCAATGGGGAGAGTTCATCGAAAGGCCAAATTTTCTATCCCATTACTTGTTTTTTTAAGAGGGGCAGACTGACCTATCAAACCCTTGACCTTTAAAGACAGTATTCTTTCTAATCTGCCTCTTGGACCTAAATATGTCCCCATCTCTCTGACATACATCATCCCCACATCCCCCCACCCCACCCCATTTTTCCACTTACACTCTCTCTCTCTCTCTCTCTCTCTCACACACAGAGTCTGTCCCTTCTCCCCTTCTCTCCCTCCCTCCCCCCCCTCTCTCTGCCCCCTCTCTCTCACACAGTCACTTCTTTTCCTCCCTCCCTCTCTCCCTCTCTCTCAGCCCCCTCTCACCCAGACATGCACACACACACACACCTTTGACTCTCTCACACACAACCCCTCTCTCCCTCTTCCTTCCTTCCCTCCCTCCCTATCTCTCTCTCACACACAACTCCTCTTCCCCCTCTCTCTCACACACCTCTCTCTTATGTCCCCCTTCTCTCTGCCCCCCAGATTTCTGTCTCTGACACATATAAAATCTGTAGTTCACACACCCCATACCTCCCTCTCTCTTCTCTCTCTCTCTCTCTCTTTCACAGACACATACATAAACAAACTTCTCTCTCTTTGCCTCCTCTCCTAAACACTGCTCTACCTCCACAGTTGCAAAGGAGGATTTTGCAGAGATTAAAGATGAAGCTGCCATCAGGTACAAGCAAGTGCGGGAACGAGATAGATTTTCCCCCTCCTTTCCACTCCCATCTGGGATGCACAAGCCTAGCATCCAGACAAAATGCAGAATTGCTGTCCTTGAATTTTTGAACAGTGGACTTGGCCCTTTTGTCTCCAGCATCAAGAAAAAAAGGGGGTGGGGGCGGCAAGGATAAGAATGGGAGGGAGGCTGAAAATCTTCCTTGATTGGTTTCCCCACTATTTCATGCTGTGTGTATTTGGCCTACCAGGCCTACCTTTTCCCCGTGTTTTCAACAGAAAGAGTGTAGGTGTAGACTGAAAGTATGGAACTTTTGCATCCAAGTTCTTCCTCCTTTCTGCTTTTTCCAAACATGTGCACCGTGGATCCGACCTCCTCCACAGACTGATCCCTGGCCCACATTTCCATTCCAGTCCACCATCTCGCATTGCCTCCTTTTTCTGTGCCCAATAGAGACTACAGAAGTGGCTCCAGCCCATGCTCTGACCTCCCACTCCGTCTTTTAAAGCAGACCCCCGCTCCTTTGCTTAGGTTGTTCACGGCAGAAATATACAAAAGAGATCGATATCTCGCTGACACCATTCCACTGGGCAACCTTAGCGTGAACCGACTTGAAGACCAATAAACAAGAATCGTGAGGTTTCCCTTGTGATTTATGGCCTGCAGAGTATATATATATATATATATATACACACACACACACATATATATATATATATATATATATATATATATATATACGTTTTAGGATTGTCAGAAAGAGTATTCAGAATCTCCTTTTCCCCACATTTCCCTTACAAGAGAGGAGGGGGTGCTTGATATGGGAAATTGAAGCCCTTTGACCTAGAAAGTTCCTGAAGGGAAGATTTAGTGTCTTAACACTACACTCATTGTCCAGATTTAGAGCACATTGTTCACTTTTGCAGGTTTACCGTACCCACCATGCTTAACTTGGTTGCTTCTATAAGCCATGCTCGGAAAAGTTACTTTGGGGAACAACAGCTCCCAGAATCCCCCAGTCAGTAGACCATGGCTGGCTGGTGTTTTCTAGGAGCTGTAGCCCCACAAAATAATTTATCCAAACTCTGCAATCAATAGAAAATGAAACTTCTAAGACTCCCTTTTAAAGAAAACAGCTTCCGGGCTTCATTTATCTGTAACTTAAGAACTACAAATGTAGGGGGGTTGCAGACTGCCAGAAATAGTGCAAATTGAGTCCACTTTTAGGGTTAGGGTTAGTACTAGGGAATCATGGGAATTGTTTTTGTTCTGAGACATTGAGCCTTCTTTGTCAGAGAGCTCTGGTGCCACAATAAAATACAGTTCCCATGATTCCCTAACCCTAACCCTAAAAGTGGACTCAATTTGCATTATTTCTGGCAGTCTGCAACCCCCCCCCCCTAGTGAAGAGCGGTGAGATCCAGTTGGATACAGTGGATTAGATCTAAATTGAACCCTTTGTTGGTAAGGTCCCACTGAGATCAATGGGACCAGTTAGGGCTATCCTGTCTAAATTTCATTGGTTTCCAGGAGAGCCACAGTGCAACTAAGATTACAAACATTACACATCTGGGAGGATGAGTCCTATTCAACTCAATGAGACTTCTTTCAGAAACGATGTAGATAGATGCTGTGTGGCTTTAGTCCTTGATATACAGGTTTCATTGAATGCAATGGGATGTAGAAATAGGAGTATGCCATTAAGTGACCTCTAGAGGCAAAATCTGTTAGTCCCAGGTGGTCAGACCAGGTGAATCAATGAGAACTTTATTAAGTCAACACTTAGGTAAGGTCCATTAATCCAATGCGTCTACTTTAGCTGGGAACTCGCAGTTGAATCTGGACCCTTTAGGTGTTATACTCAGTGGAGCTTCCTTGTATCGTGCTTTCAGTCCTGCTACCTCTCCCCAGATTGAGTTATCACGTTTCCATTGACCACAGAACCCACAGACCACCCTGAAGACACCAGATCTCATCTAATTTCTGAAGTTAAACAGGGTAAGGACAGGATACTACTTGGATGGGAGACCACCAAGAGACCTCCATGTAGCATAAGAAAAGAATCCAGTCTGGAGAGATTTCTGCCAATCAGAGTTGACAGCACTGGACTAGATTGACCAATGGCCTGATTCAATATAAGGCAGCTTTCTATGTTCTAAACAGCATAGGAGAATCTGTATTTCACCACCTCCTGACCAAATCAAAGGCAAAGTGATACAGAGGGATTAGGCAACATTCTGTGGCTCTTGTTTAAGAGCACCCCTATCTGATATTCTTATCACCAGGTGCTGGGTATCTCATTTGTGATAAAAGGCAGGGACTTCTGTTCTTGCAGGCAGGCATCCTACCTACTGCCACTTGACAATAAAAATTCGAATTCAAATGACTGATTTGGAGAGCGGACTCTTTCATTCTATGAAGACCTGACAGGACCGCCTTATTAATGCCCCAATGATCTCTCCAGAAACTGAAAAGCTGTCAAAACCCAGAGAGGTTATGAGGCCTAAAGAAGCCATAGAGAAGAGCTGCTGGGGAGATAAAGGTGTTGACATCTGTTCTGGGGTACTCAAATTTTAATCGGTGTGTGTGTGTGTGTGTGTGTGTGTGTGTGTTGGGTGGGTGGGTGGGTGAGAGGATATGTGTCACGTGGCTCATTAACTAATTAATGCAGATCGCCAGGAATGGATCTCCAGCTGTCACTTCTCACTAGTAGGAGTGATTCTTTCCGAAGTGAAAGGGAACTTCCTCTTTTTTATTTCCAAAAAAAATTTCCTTTCCTCTCCCTTCTTCCTAACCCATCTCTCTCCCCCCCCCCCCATTCTCAATCCATCCTACTTGATTTATCTTTGCAAGGGTCCTTAACTATCTAAAAGCAAGAAATAGGGGAATGAGGTCGGTAAGTATGCACAGTCCAGTCGTGTGCCTTGATTGCCTTTCATTGTTTGCACTTGCTTTATGGGGGAAAGGGATTGACTTAGTGGAGCTGAAGATTTAAGGAAGGTTCCTGCTTTGTTGCAAGGCTGTCTGGTGGTCTCAGGATGCCTTTTTGGGGATGAAGCCTAAAGCGAGGAAAGGCTCTTTGCAAAGGTTGCCTACCACAGTGAAGGAGGGCTGCCTTGGTTGTTTTGATTGTTTTCTCCCTTCCAGTATGCCAGGCGTTCATAAATCACCGGCTTCCAGAACAAGGGCCAGAACGAGAAAGAAAACTGAGAGGCAGCATTGTGGGAAAGGGAAGGATGGAGGAGCAAAAAAGACAAAAGTGTAATGGACAGTTTTCTCTATAAGTCATCATCAGGCTGAGCGATTTCATATCATGTTAAAGCACTGCAATTAATAGTGGAGGTATTCCCCCCCCCCAAAAAAAATTAAATAACGTTTTAAAGGGGGCATGACATTTTGTTAATCATTCCAAGGCTGTTTAGGAGCTTTGAAGATAGAGAGACATCTTTCCCTTATCCTCCCCCCCCCCCACTTTCCGGTCATTTCTGGCAGTATAAAATATCATGGTGTGTATTTTAAATGCTCCCAAACACAAGGGCAAAAGTTATTGATGTGGCTTTAATAGTATATAAATAGTGGGGTGACGGTTGCAACCTAATCAAGACGTTTGCGATCGATTTTGTTACAGTTTGCAACAGGGCTGGCTGTTTGTGGAAGAATTTTCAGCTTTTAACAGCAAATTTAGAATTTTTAAAAGTGGCAGAAATATTAAAAATATAAGATATTATTTATAACCTGAAGTGGCTCTTACTGAATCCAGGGGCAGGTCCAGAAGTTAAAGCCTTTGATAATTTGAGAAAACACTTAAACACCCCTATAAATTCTTATGATATATATATATATATATATATATATATGTGTGTGTGTGTGTGTGTGTGTATATATATATATATATATATATATTATATACTGTTTAACATTACATTTGAAATTATGATAATAATTTCCAAATGGTCCAATTACCAAATCCTATCAGGCCAAGTTTTCCCAGGATGGAATTTAGAATCCACACCCCAAGACTTTGACATTAGTATTATCGTTTAGCCATTATTAGCTGACACTTTTATAAGCCCTTAAGGACAATCTGGTAAGACTTCAAAATAAAATGTAAAAATAAAACATAAAACGTCTGGAGATAATCCATAGGGTGGGGAGGAAAAACGGGGAGGGCAAAATAGATCTTTGTTATAATAAATTATAAATATGCTTTAAAAAATTATTGCCTTATGAAGGTCACTAACTCTGACTCCCCTTTCACTAAGGAACAAACACAAAACAGTTATAAACCTAGTTTCTCCTCTTCCCCCCCCCCCCTTCATTTTGTACAAAATTGTTTTTTTCTCTGGTTCTTTTTTCATTTGCATACAATATTATACAATCCAGCTGTGGTAGATCAGGCCAAATTTTCACGCCTGTGGCTCTGTGTCCTGTATTTCAAATAACCAAGATGCATTCATTCTTATATTCTTAAAGAGAAAGGAACATGGCGAGTTAGTTCTGCTTCTCTTCTTTACTTGATTCAAGGATACTAAACAAAGGTTTGCTGGTGAGATACCAAGCCAACATTTCATGTAAGAAGAATTTCCATGACTAGGAGGAAGTATAAGTAGAACTGTTTGCCTAATAGGGATAGTGATCATTCAGCTACCCCCAGGATTGAAAAAGGCATGTATTATTATTATTATTATTATTATTATTATTATTAAGTGAATCAGCAGTTTCTTTCTGATGATTATATTCCGACATAGGTTCTGTTAAATTAAGTCAACAGCTGACCCTGGTCTTGACTCAAAATGAATACTTCTTTGCCCTATCCTCTTCTTATTTAATCATTGCCTGCTCTTTGTTTACAGCACTCCGGTGCACCGGAAAATACGGTTTAAAGGACCGCTCAGTCTGGAAGTAATTCTGCCCGGTGGCTGGAAACGCGAGGAGGTAAGAGTCCTGGTGGGGTGGCATGGTAGGTGAAACGAAATCTGTTGCCCAGTAGTTCCAAATAGTTTCATGTTCCAAGATTACCAGGAGTCCGTTTGCTGGTGGATGTTATAGAGGTTATTCAGAGGTTTCGGTCTGGTAAACAGTTAAATCGGCTGGAATTTTCTGCCTTGCGTCGATTCATCTTTCTTGGGTCTGTGAATGCACGTCTTGTTAGACAAAGAAATGAACAGAGTTCGCACAAGAGTCGGTCTTTGAGAGCCATTCCTAACGGGCAAGATTGCACACGGAGTGGAAATTGCTGGAGCAGCAAGGAAATGAACGAAAAGGCAGATTTCCCCTGTAAAATCCAGGCACCAGGTTAGGTTCGTGATTTAAAAAAGGCTTTTTGGGTCAGGGAGCGTTCACTACTCTGGATGGTATGTTTTCTTCGGCAGCTTTCCAAAGTCCTTCCTAAGGTTTTGCATGTTTTCCTTCTGGGGAGGACAAAAGGCACCTTTAGTATTCAGAATATTTGAGTGTTAGCAGTGGCTTTTGGAAATCTGGACTATCCTAGCTGCATGTCTCCATCACTTTATTGTGCCTTTAGGAGGCTTCTAAGCCCCGACTGATAGCCATAGAAATCTACTCACTGAAATCTATTCATTAAAATCTGCCCAGAGACCTTCTTCTCTCCCTTCCCCCCCCCCCCATTGCAGTCTTTAGAATCAATGAAAAGCTTTTTTATTCTACCGCATGGAGACTTTTATTTTATTTTAAGCAGGGTTACAAGAGATAGGAGGAAGGGTTATTTGCATTTCCTACTAGAATTACCTGCTTTTATGGGGCCGGAATACAATTAGTTTAGTTTACTACCTTTTAAAAGCCAGGCATAAATTACAAGGGTACAAGGACTGGTGGTGTTGATTTAGTAGCTTGCTGAAATTCTCCGGGTTAAAAGACGCCTCAAAAGCCCTTCCTTCACCATTTCAGGAGGGAGAGTGGAGAGGGTTGATTTAAATCTACAAGCATGGTAGGGAGCAGAGAACAGAATTTATATTCCCCCAGTGTCTGAACTTTGACCACACAATACCATCCCAGAAATAGTTTAGTTTTTCTAACTTAACATTTAAGAATCATATTGAAAGTTTAAGTGCTATTTTGTACGGAATGTAGCTCCCTTCCTCATTCGTCTAGTAGGAATGTATCCCAATTTGATCCAAATTAATAACTGGTGTTAAGATAACCCCCTTGTGTTGTTCTGTAATGCAGTTTAGAAGGTCTTAAAAGGAGAAGGATCAACTTCTCTCAGGGAAGAGAAATACCAGTCCTTAACATATATGTTACGCTATATTTTATTTGCACAGGCACACAACACATGCACTGCCAAACCCTAATATAACACTTAAAATGTTTATAGCATGACATTTCCTATTCCTGATCACCTTTGTCTTGCCTTTCAGACATACATAATGTAAAAGTTAAGGTGTCCGGAGAGAGAGGACAGCTTGATTTCAGATCTGTCCCAATAGGGCGGTTATATGTTAAACTTACTGTAAAGGACTGGCATTCATTTTATATAGGCCTCTGGTAGAAACCAAAGTTTTTATTTCGAAATTATACTAGCTTAAGGCCAAAACATGAATGTTTTTATTTCAGTACTACTTGCATTCTAGTGTTGGCAAGTGTGGACTTATTTCTGTCTTGCCTTCAGTTTTATTTACTTGGCAGAAAGTCCCAGTGAAAGCAATAGGACTTACCTGTAGATAAATATGATTAAGATGAGACTTCAAGGTTGGTAATTGTAATTCACATACTAGTTACAACGTAGTTACATCTGGAAGGTAAAACCCACCAGGCCCAAAGATTTGATTTCATTATCCCCTTCTTTCAGGAGTGAAGTGTGCCTTAGCTTCAGAGTTTCCTTGTTAGTTTCCTTGCACAAAGAGATGGAGCAGCCTGGTCTTAATCTTAAAATGAAACCTTAAGATTTTTATTTCTCTGTAAGCATTCAGATCTCCCGGTCCTGGAGATTAACAGAGGAAGTAATGGTGAATCTCAATGAGCGAGGCAGAATGCATTGGGACAAATCAAAGGGCTGATCCTTTCATGTCCGTTCATTTGGTTGCCAAAATCCAGAAACTTTGAAGTTCGACAACAGCAAAATGAATTCCAGAACTTTTTTTAATTTGAAAAAAAAATATAGTCTAGGACTTCCAGCGAATCAAGGTGGACTTTCCTTGGTCTTCTAAAGCACAGCCTGGGAAAAGTACCTCACCGCTGATGACCAAAAAGTTATTTTTCTTAAAAAACAAAAAGCCCACAGAGATTCATTCCACCACCACCCCCTACACATCCGGAGTTAATAGTTCAACGCCAGTTTTCACATTAACCTACGAGTAATAAAGATCTTCACAGAAAGGGAAGCTTTCCTTAAAAATAAACCCCAACAACCCTACAGTCACAGATAACGTCAAGGCCTGTCAATTGAAGCTCCAACCCAGAGTTATGATTATGATGTATTGCTTTTGTAGTTTCTGTTTGCTAGAGCCATCTTTCTGCTTTTGACTCAAAGCAGTCAAAAGTGTTTTCCTACAGACCAGGAAGATTGGCCCTGCCTTTCCCCTGTGTCTGTTCCATTATCCATTAATATCAGCTGCATTGTTGTTGCAGAAACTTCGGAGAGCCTCTTTTGACTGCTCTGAAGATGCTTTAGTTTAAATACCCATGGATCTACCCCTTGTTTAAAGATGCTGCCCGCTAAAGTTTAGCATTTGTCAATGGAACTGCTCTGGGACAATAAGGATAGGCCTAATTATGATTATTATACTAGTTTGTAAGGAAATCTCTTTTCTTTTAGGTATTCTGCTTAGGTTGATTGTAAATGAAAATCTGAGCCTTCTGTTTCTACTGAGAGGGAGAGTTAATATGCAGTCTTTTTGGGGAGGAAGCCTGATGCAAGTAACTTCCAATGTCCTTTGGGTGTTTATTGGGTTTGGAACTACAGCCTCCTCCAGGAAAATCCTAGGCCTGCTTTGTTCCCTGATGTGATCCACTTTGCTCTCAACCCCCAGTTTAGTGTGTGCAGGGCTGCAACCTTATTTGAAATGGAGAGGAGTAGTTGTTCTCTTAAGGAAGGCATCAGAGTGTATTACAGTACTTACTGTTGCCCTTTTAAAAAAGTATGCTCCTGACCTGCATTTCAGAGAAGGCAAAGTTCTCTAGGATTAGGTTAGGAAGTCCCACTAAAGGCTGGATCAAGTTTTACTTCCATTCATGCACTTTCACTTAACAAGTTGGGGAACAGGAGTGATTGTTAGGAGTGTAGCTAAAACCCAGCAGCCTTTTTATGTTCAAGTCAAAGGGGCAGGTTGGTGAAAGATGCATTTCATATCTTCTCAGAGATTATAAGTGGGTGTATGGAAAGTGATGAAAGAAGCAGAATGGCAGAGTGAGGTAAGGATGGGAATACAGTCAAGGTGCAAAGAAACAAAAAAATTGGGACCAAGGTGGGCCTACATTCCAGGAGTGAAAGTCTTTCAGCTTTTTTTGAGGCAGGAGGTCCCCTCTCTTTAGGGAACATAATGCAAGCCTAACTTCAGAGAAACTTTATTTAAATTATTATTTTATGGTCTACCTATAGACGACAGATCTTATTTTTTTACATTTACTTGGAGGATCTGCATGAAGCTCTTGGCTTTTTTTAAAAAAATCCTCCCACTCTGACCAGTTAGATCATCATTCCCCCCCTCCTAAGTACTTCATTTGAGAACCCTATAATTTTGTACATCACTCAAGACCTTGCATAGGAACCACGTAAGGGCAGGTTGAATAAGAAAGACCCAAAAGAGTTAGCAAAATCCAGATCCTGCAGAGTGTAGGCAGGCGCCTTCCTCCTCCTCGGAAGTTAAGAAGGATGGAAGCCCCTGACCCTCTCTACTAGAGGATCTTTTTTGGCCTTTGTCAGGTAATTACAGATCCTTGGGGGTTCCTACAAGGGTTTTAGTGTACCGTGTGGGTGTTTAGCAAAGCCCCATTCAAAAGTGGAGTCTGTGGGATGGCGGATGGTCCTCCTGATTTGGAAAGGGGCTTCCCTAAGAAGGAAATGGTGGGCAGAAGTTCATCCGGATTGCGGCTGTGTGCCCTTCCCCCCTCCAAGGGTCACTGGACACATTTCCCCCACCCCAATTTCCCCAAAAAGTCTGCTAAAAAAAAAAAAGTTCTGGATAATGACATCATAGGCAAACAAGGCTGCTTCCTATCTGTCTGGAGATTGTATGCAGAAATATTAATGTGAGAGGTGGGAGGCAAAAAGAAACAAAAAAAACCAACCCAACCACACACACACACACACACTCCCACACCCCCAAAACAAACGCACACCATCTTCTTCTGGTTCCCCTCCCCTCCCCTCCTTTCTCTCTCTCTCTCTCTCTCTCTCTTGTTTAATGGACTTAAAGCTTAAGGGTAAAGGGACTCTCTCTCTCTCTCTCTCTCTCTCTCTCTCTCACACACACACACAGAGAGAGAGAGAGAGACACGAGGCTGGCGCTTCCAACCCTTGTTCCTTCAGCGATTCCCTATTTCAAATAAAAGGATTTAAGTTGACGTATGACCACGTGAGCACATAATACAGCGCATTATTGTGGCATTTGGAATGGAGACCCGGAGTGGCTTCGCCTGTGATTCCGCTTTCCCCGTTTCTCTTCAGAGCTAGGAACTGCTTCCTATTCTCCGCCAGCGCCCCCCATCCCACCCCCACCAGCCCCCCAGCGCCTCTTTTCCCTCCGACCCTCGGGAAGAGCTCAGAGGACCCTCGGATCCTGATGGAAAGGTTGTTATTGCCCAGCTCTTAGGACGGAATGCTGCGTTAAAAATAAAACATTAAAAAAAAGAGAGAGAGGAAAACAAGACAGCAAGAAAAAAGGATGGATTTTATTTTAAGGTATTTCCGTTGATTGTGCGATTGAACCGGTGTGACTTAATGCATGTACGGCTGGGCGAGGCAAAGGTCAGGAGAAAAAGGCTTCAGGGTGTAGATGGACACCGGTCAAGCCTGGTTTCCCCCTTTGTTTCCCCGGGTTTGAGGCGGGGGAGGGAGGAGGGAAGAAGGGAAACCTGGCCACAAACCGATCCGAGAATTTCTCTTTCTTCCCCCCACCCCCACCCCTACCCCCAGCCCCACAACTCTTGATCTGGATTTCTGGTTATTCTTCTTATTTATGCCTGGACCATGATGATGATGATTTATGTCGATGCTGCGTGACTGCTGTTCTTTATCAAGCTAAAGAGAAAAAGAAAAAAAAGGAGCGGCGGGTGTGTGTGTGTGTGTGTCTTGTTGCTTTTATATATTGCTAAAGATGCTGGTGCAAAGGGTGTTTTGAGAAACTTCGGGGGGGGAGCAGGATCTTGGACTCGGGTTTGTTGTGTCTTTCTGACCCTATACCCCTCGGAGTGGCTTTTCAAATGCCTTTTTATTGGTGATGCTGAGAGGCATTTGCGTTGGCTGGTGGGCCGGTTCCGAGAGCCCGAGAAACCTTGGCAAGGAACCAAGCGGTCTCTCTTCTTCCTCCTCCTCCTCCTCCCCATCTTCCACCTTCCATCTGAGAATTTAATAAATCTTCCCTCCATGCCCCATAATACTGAGATTCTTCAGTATTGGTTTGCCTAAAGAGAGATCGGGAAAGGAAAAGAGGGGTACACTCCCTCCCTCTTTCTTCCCCCCCCCCCCCCCCAGGTTTATATTCTCTAGTTTTCCTAGACTTCTCACCAAGTCTTAAACAGCTATTCATTCCGTTTTATGGAAGGGAAATGCCCCCTAAATAAGGGCGGGAAATGAAAGCACTCCTTGTGTTATACAAGGGGACAAATGTTATATAAAATTACATCCACCACTGAGTCCCAGCATTGCTAAAGGTCAGAGTGCTGACTTTTGATTTATGTTGCCAGTGAGCTGGGGGCAATGCGCTCGCCTACACTGCTGTGCCTTCCCCCCCCCCCCCCCGCACTTTCTATACTGGCCAGTTGCAATTATTCAATTGAGGGTCAGAGACTTTAGGGAGAGGAAACAAAGATTGGAAGGATTAAGCATCCAATTCTCCTTCCTGCAAATATTATGGCATCTATTGCATCCCAGAAATACATGCAAAACAAACCATCACAGGCACGCACACATATAATTTACCGATCTGTGCCATTAAATCAGCTGTTGTGTTCTTTCTGGTATGTAAGGGCAGCTTTTGTTTTGCAAAGGCGGGAGATGAGGAAGACTTTGGCTTAAAATAGGCCACCAACACCAACCCGGAGAAGGAGAAAATAATAATAATAATAATAATAATAGAGTAAGGCTTAATTGCGGCTCCGTTCCTTTGGCACTGTCTTATGTGATTTATGATCTTGTTCTGGTGCTTTTTCTGACCCAGTTAAAGCAGCCATAAATAACAGAGCCCCGATCTCGAGAGTGAAAAAAGGCTTTTGTGTGGGTCGGAGCTGGCAAAGGTGTGCGCCTGTGTTTGTATGCGGTGTGTGTGTGGAGAGATTAGGGTAAACCCGCACAAAATGCTGAGTAAATACAAAAGGAAATGTCAATAGTAGTTATGTGGGGGTTGGTGGTGGAGAAAATAAACAGTGATAAGGGAGCTGTATCTTAAATCTGGAGATAGTCCAGTTTTGGAACTGTGTGTCTTAAGGACTCTCACCGGGAAGCAATTGCCACAGGATTCCGTGGCACTTCCTTCCACTAACCAAATTGGGGCTCGAATTATGAGGCGTCTTGAAATTGGATTTTTATCAAGGGTCTTTACCAACCACCGCCATTCTTCCTGTAATGAATTCAGAGGGAACGTCTGTCTATCCGCTGCTTTCTTGTCTTTTGTCCCACAGTTACTCTGAATAATTTTCTCATATATATACAGAGCCAGCGAGCGAGAAAATGAGGATAGATATCTACACCTATTTATCACAATGCATCCTGAAGTCCTTTTACTGTCTGCCAACATTATTGGGAAAACTGTTGAAGGTTTTCTGCCCAGAGGAGAAAACCATAGCTTGTAAACTTCAGTTTCTCGCTCAAAATACACCTTAATGTTGCCTTGTTTGTTTGCTTTCCGCCAGCAGCTTCCTCTCCTGTCTGTTGTACTTTTTCTTTTCCCTGAAAGAAAGGATTCTTAAATAGGTATGTCATGCTCGGTAAAACCTAGTTAACTGGAAACACTTGAATTTATGCCGTTTTAGTCCCAATAGGTGTAAATCCAAACCCAGCGACTTCTTAGACGGGTGAAGAAGACAAACGCACTTAGGTATGGGTGTCGTCAAATAAAATCCATAAATTATTATATATTTAAAAAAACACAGTACAGTCAGGGAAAGAGAAAAGCCAGGGGTGTGGTGGAAACTAGCTAGAAAGTATACATTGGGACAGGAGGAGAGACGAGTGTGAGAGAATCTCATCTGTTAAATCAGTTTAATTTTAATATTTAGGCCTTGAAATACCCTTTCTTGAAAAGCAGAAATCCTGTAGTCGCGTTTCATTCAAGGGGGGGGGGGAATAAAGCAGGCTTTCAGAGCAAATGCATCAGAACATTAGGTAGAGTTATAAGAAAATACATTAAAGTCCTTTGTAACCTTAACAGGCCACTGAAGATAGCTGTCTTGGGTGGATGTGGGTGAGCTCCTTCCGTGGATCGGACACTTCATCTTCTTCCCAAATTTGCTCTCAAAATAAAGTTCCTTAGTCTTTCCTTCCCCGCAAGAGCAGACGGTTCGGAGCCGGCCCTTTTTGTGTTTTGTTTTGTTTTCCCCCAGTCGGTGGCCAAAAGGGAGAAAGTCAGATCAGCAGTTTTTCCGAAGAAAGTGTGGGGTTGATCATTGACCAAAGCGGAGGCATCTCCCCCTGGCTTCCAGCACAACTTTCTAGGGGTCGTTTGGTGGCAGAAATGCCTACCGGTTGCATTTTTGGGGAGCCTCCCCTGTTCCCTGCCCTCCTACGCCAATGCAGCTTGTCCTTTCATGTTGAGCCACTTCAAGATGCGACGCGGAGCAAGTGTTTTCTGCTGGGGAGCTCTGTTTACAGCTTGGGCGCATGAAGCCATAAATCTTGCCTAGCCATAAATGACAAAAACCATTGGTATGCGTTAGAGGGCCACCCTGGCCTGGGAGTACTGGTGTGTTCAATCCCCCCTTTTGTTTTGTTTTGGCTCTAAGGCGACATTGCGGGTTTTAAAAGGGCTCTCCGTATTTTTCACACCTTCTATAGCGCCGGCCTGTCAAATTCGCACCTAGGCATTATAGGAAGGTCCCTTTGAATGTCTGACGCGCCCAGCGGCTTCTTTGTGTTACTTTCAAGCCTAACCCTCCCTGCCCAGTTCATCTCTCTCTGTTTCCAATCCCCCCCATTAGCCATCTTTCTCTCCCCCCCCCCCACCTCCTATGAAACGCAAAAACATTGGCCAGGCTGGTGTTAGGGTGGTTGGAGAATGGAGGGGAAGAGCAAGAAAGGAGATGGAGAAATGGGGGGGGGGGAGAGAGAAGAACAAAAAAAGGAGGGGAGAAAGAAAGAAAGAAGAAAGAGAGAGAGAGAGAGAAAGAAAGAAAGAAAGAAAGCGAAAAGGAGACGTTCAAAGAAGGCATAATACCCGAGCCCAATCCACATTTATGCAAAGTAGTGCTAATACCTCCGTGAGTATTTTGAACAGTGTATATTGAAGTATATCTATCTATGGGATACTGGACTTTCTATGAATGTATTTATAGGTTTCTGACACCCCCTCCCAACTCAGGTACACTTCAGAAAATAGTCTCAGCATACTTCAGAATTACTGAGAAGTTGAGTCGTGTTTATTTTACTTGGCCCTGTTTTGGATGGTATAGTGTGTGTGTGTGTGTGTGTGTGTGTGTGTGTTTAGCCTCTTCCTTTCATCCCCATCATGTTTACTCACAAGCAAATCCCGTAGATTTCAGTCGGATTTCCTAACAGCTAAATGAAGATTATGGCTGCTCACTTATCTCCCATTGACTTAAACAAAGACAAAAGGCAAGCAATTTGGTCTAAACTGGGTTTGGAACCAGGATAATTTTTCTAGGAATGGCATTCAATTTCCATCTAACTTTCTTGATCCTAAACATGTAGAAGTCAAGGGGTGTGTGTGCCTTGGAGGAAGAACATGCGTGTAGACACATCCTTACATGATCACCCAGCGGTGGTTGTCTATATGGAGTGGGCACGCTGCCCGTTCATCATTGTGAAATGTCATTGTTTTCATCCTCCTTTCGAAAGCTCTGTCTAGGTTGGCCTGGATCGCAGATGGATCACAGGATTTCTTATCATTTATTATACTAGGGAATACCCGAGTCTTGAGAGCCAGTGTGACGTAGTGATTTGAGCGTTGGACTAAAACTTTGGAGTCCAGGGTTCAAATCCCCGCTTAGCCCTGGAAACCCACTGGGTGACCTTGGGCTAGTCACACTCTCTCAGCCTCCGAGGAAGGCAAAGGCAACCCTCCTCTGAACAAACCTTGCCAAGAAATCCTCATGATAGGGATAGGTTCGCCTCAGGGTTGCCACGAGTCGGAAATCACTTGAAGGCACATAACCACCACCCAGTCTTGCATAACTTCTAGATTTCAACCCCTTCCCAAAGAATGCTATATATTCAGCAAACCACAATCGTACACATCTCTTTGTGCGTGCGTGTGTTTAGAATCTATGTTTAGATAGATGAGTACACATGATTATGGTTGTGCATTGCCTATACGTGTGCATACAAGTATCTCTATCTGTACCTATAGATGGGTAGATAGAGGATGGTCTGGGGGCGAGTGACCCCTTTTGTGAGCATCTTTTGTCTTCATTAGCATAATTTTCCTGGCCTTTAGTGCCGCCCCGGCGCTCCACTCTTTCACTCCACTCTTTCTTCTCACTCCCTCCATTCCCTCGCCCCCATCCCCATCCCCACACCCACCATCCCCCCACCCAGCCTGCCTGTTCTCCTCTCGGCCCGCTTGCCCCGGACTTCCCGAGGCAGCTGCCTCTTCCCCAACGAACGCCCCTTCGGGTGGAAAAAATCTGTGTGAGTTTGTGCGCGCGTGGAAATCCCAGCTCTTTCTTTTCAATCGTCGCTGGTGAGGTGGGGGGGGGGGAAGAAAGGAGAGAAGGGAAGCTTGTTCCTTAAGCCGTGGAGAAGGGGGGGGGGAGAAGGTCGAAGCAAGGCCGTGGAGGAGATCGCCCTGTGCTCAGCCCTCCTAAGAGGTGGGGAGGTGGAGGTAGGGGCCTGAGCGAGGTAAGGGCAAGGGGTAGAGAGGGAGGGGGCGTCGGAGACGAGCTGGAGCAAGATCCCCCCCTCGCCTGTCCTCCTCTCGTCCTCGTCGAGGCAGGGCTCCTCCTGTCCCGGATGGTGGGCTCGGTGGAGATGAGTTAGGGTGCCCCCCACCCCTATCCCGAAGGAGTTTGCGGGACTTGGTTGCTGAGGCGGAAGGGGGGGAGTGGAGAAGTAGAATTGGGGTGGATTTTTTTTTGGGGGGGGGGAGGGGGTCAGTATTTGGCTCCTGGGGCTGGAGGAGAGCGACTGTCGCCGAGCCTCGAACCAGGATCGCTACTGGCTTCCGCCAGAGTCGTCAGAAGTTAAGGTAAGCAGGCCAGAAATCCGCTGCTATCAGTGGTGAATGGCGGAGTTTCTGTCCTGGTGATTTATGGCCAGCGACTTCGCTCTCGGTTCAAGAAGAGTTCACAAGGCTTGGAGCTTCCTTCCATTCCAGGCAGAGACGGATAGAGAGAGAGAGCCTGGCGCACTTTGGAGATCGGGGCCGCTTGCCCTTCGCTCCCTCCTCAAGTTTCTGGGAAGTGGCAGGAGGGATTTTGGGGCACAACACTGGGGAGGGGGAACCCCCCCCGAGTGTGGGGATAGATCAAGGGAAGGGTGAGGTGGGGTTACCCCAAAATCCAAGCAAGAAAGAAACAAGCCGAATGGGATTGCCTGGCCCACCTAAACTAATGCTCAGCTTTGGGGTCGTTTTAGGCCCATTTCTGGTCCCCCTGTTTGCCACGGGGGTTAAATCGGTTCTCCTCCAAGCTTGTTGCCTTTGGAGGCTGATGGGTCGGCCAGTGGAAGGGAGGGAGGATTTTTTGTTTATTTTGTGGTGACAGAAAACATGGGAGCCTTAGGTGGCCAAGGCAAACTTCCCACGGAAGCTTTTCCTGACTTCTCAGGACTTAGGAAAGTTCTACAGGAAGGAAAGAACTCAGTTACTTGAAGCCCGAACATTTGCCTTTCCAAAGGCCGGTCTAGTGTTCTTAGCAGAGACATCCTGAACTCAGGTTAAAGTGTGTTTCCCCCCCCCCCCCCGCGCCTGTTTCCCTCCAAGTAAGTCCCACCCCAAGTAATATGGCTTATTTCCCAATCCAGTAGGTATAGGATTGTGCTGGGAGGGTGCAGTCTTTGTATCCCCTTCCTAAAGAGTAAATTGCATTGCACTCAGTGGGGACTGATTTAGGCATTCACAGGGGCTGAAGTCGGAGGGTTACAAAACAGACACCCACCCGTCCCATGATAAACAAGAAAGGTCACTCTTATCGAGGGAATGGGCTTGCTGGAGCTGTTTTTAAAGGGATGGACCTATTAGCCAGTTTCAGTTTAAAAGGGAAAGAAAGGAAGAGGAGGGGAAAGAAGAATCTTGTGAAAGCTTTCAAACGAGTAGATTTATTGTAGGTCGAACTTTTGTGGATTGCAACCTGATCCCTGAGAAGCTTGATGAAATGCAACATTCAGGCCTCAGGTATATAAGCACAACTGTGTGCTGAGGCCTAATTTTGCGTTCCCATAGCACTTCCTTTTTTCTTCTTGTTTATCAGTCGCCCTGTCTCGAATAGGCGAGTTGTTCTTCGCAGGGAACATTTTAACCTTTGGTTTTGTAATTCCGTAAAAAAAGCCTCTTTCAGTACCATCAGAGTTTTGCCATTGATTTCCACAGGAACTGTTCTGCATACTTAAATTTATTGTTGCTAAATGGATTTACCCTTGCAGGGGTTCGGCGGAAATTGTGTTATCTAACACTCGTTGTTATTCTTCTCCCACTCCATTTAGTTCACCTTTCTCTAGCCTAAGTATATATTTTTTTTCTACAATAACAGGGAGTTTATATGTGTGTTTGTGTGTGAAAGTGTGTGACCCAAAAGAAACTGTTGATTGTTGTGGTTGCTGATTTCTACTTCCTAGTTTTCAGAGGGATAGCTGTTTCGTCACAAAAATGAAGAAAACAGAGGAAAAGGTGATGGTGCAGAATAAAGCAGGACCCTTGAAAATAATTAATTTATTGTGGCCTGCTAAAATGCTCAGTGCTAATTTTAGCATACTATTTTAGACTCGCAGGTGTTATTAGATTCTTTCCAAACTTCTCTTATAAAACTTCCTCCCTTCCTATTTATATGTCCTACTTTGTTCTTCAGAAATCTTAACAATCCCGTACCTTTCCTCCTCCAAGAAGTCAGGAATATAGATAGATTGCCTAGGAAGCAGATTACAACAGCAAAGGACACAATCCAGTGAAAAGTGAAGCATTTGTGTTTAAACTGATGTAAGGTTTCCATCTAGACGCCTTCCGCTTAGCCAGACTGAGACTAGGCTTGGTGAACTGCAGCCGAAGAAGTTAAGTCGCCTTTCTTTTCCAATCCAGACTCCACTATTGTCATAATAACTACCAAAGACTTGATTACTGTAAAAACATTTTAAAAAAAAATCAAAAGGCAGCTGCCATCTGTAAGCAGGTTATTAAATTAATGTGTCTCTATAACGTGCGCCTTGTTTTCCAAGAAACTGATGTGAATTGAAATGCAAACACATGCAATTAATTTGAGAGTGCCTATGATACTGTGTAATGTTTCTTTCCCTCAAGCAATAAACACTGACAGAGAACTGTTTTGGCCCTGAAGAGTGAGAGGAGGATGCTGGTTAAGAAAGATAGGGCTATGGAAGTGAAGGTGTGGAGAGATGGGTTTTAATTTGGGGCGGATCTGCCGGCCTGTAAAAAAGTTCTTAGATTGCAGATAAGATTGCTGTGAATGGAAGCCTCATCTCTAGCTGGTTATGATCAGACAGGTAAACACTGTCGAGTGAGCAGGAAAAGATTCGCCTGGGTTGCAGGAGCATTCTGTGGTTTTGTGTGTCCATTCCCTTCTCTGCAGCCAAATGACCCCCATACATCAAATTACATAGCAGTTTCAAAGACAGAACCTATTATCCTTAAGTTGGTAGGAAAGTTCAAGCCGTGGTCATGGAGATGAACGCTGATTTTTTTTTCCTTGAGGTTCCTGGTGTGTGTATCTTTCCCCCAATCCATCATGTTTGAACAGGTAGAATTTGGGTATATTACATGAAGCAGGAGGCAGAGCGGGGGAGGGGTGGGGAGAGGAGATCTTGGAAAAGTAGTCTCTTAAAGACCCATCCACGTTTGATACACTACGGATTAGTTATTAAGATTTCCCACAGATGACAGTCAGGGATCCGTCTGAAGGTGGAAAAGAAACTTTCCTCAAAGAAGGATTAGTTGGCAGATCACTTCAGACTGTTATGTTTGGCTACATGGTGATGTTGCTTGAACCTAGAGACCAGGATTTGTGTCTTGGTGTAATGTCACAGCAGTTAAAGCTAATTTATGCACAGGAACTTGGCAGGCTATAAAACAGCAAAAGATAAGGCTTTCCCCAGTCATTGCCCCGTTTCATCATAGGAGGGCCATTCCCTGCTACATTTCGCAAACTTTTCCTGAGTTCAGATCCCTTGCATTGTAAAGAAAGGTTGAGTAGCCCTTCTTTGTAAATATCATAGAGGTATTTGTATTTATAGAATGTCTTGAAAAGCGGAAGTATTCAACATTTGAAATTTAAGCTTTGGTAAAATGGCTTTATTTATTTTATTTTTTTAAAAAAAAAATTAAAGGAATAAAAATGATTATTCTAAAGTGCAAGAGGAAATGTCAGCTACTTCCTTCCAGACTTGGGGGGCTGGGTAGAAAATAATCCTGGCAGATATACGAGTTTTGCTTGGCTGCTCTTATCTCCAGGCCCTCCAGTAAGTATCCTACAGAGGTCTCTTTTGTGAGAAACTGTGAAATAGTCCCCCCTCTCCCCGCAATTTCTGCTAAATCCTAGAAACCCACATTCTCCTGGAGCAGAAATCTACACGGTTCTGGCTGCCAGTAAGTCCCTCCAGATTCCCTCCTTTCTCCCCAATCGAAATTCTCTTCGCCTCCAGGCCAAGTCATGCTGCTAAATATTGCTGACCACTTTTTCTGTTATGGCTTTCATGTCACTTAGCTATTGAAAGTAAGATGGATTTGTACTATTTCTTCCCTCTCCCGTGCTTTCCCTACACCATAGGTCTACCAGGAGGGGCCATTGGAGGAGGAACGTCACGTGACAGAGGGGTGCCAATGTTATTCTTTAAGGGTGTCAAGACCCTGTCAGTTTGTGAAATAAATATTGGGAAACAACAGAAATGCAAAAAGCGACCTATTACGACAGTTCTGCGATCTATGGCGGCTATCCCTACCAAGGAACAAATGGATTCGCTTACAATGCTAGTCAGCAGCAATATCCTCCCCTGCCTCCTTCTTCCTCGCTGGTGGAAACGGAGTACCATCGACCGGCCTGCTCTTTACAGTCCCCCGGCAGTGGTGGAGGAACTGGCGGAGCTGGAGCAGGCTCTCTGCCCCACCACAAAGCCAGTGACATCAACGAGAGTTGCATGAGGACCCTCACCAGCCAAAACCTACAGGCCCCAGTCCTTCCAGAGCAACCCCAGCAGCTCCCTCCTCCAAGCCAACAGGTCCCCCAGCAGCATCAGCCGCCCCCTCCGCCCCCCTCGGTTTCACCACCTCCTCCGAATGCCACCACCACCACCACCACTTCTGCCCCAGCCAACGCCACCAAGAGCTCCATCTTGAACTCTCCCACCATGTCCAAACAGATATTCCCCTGGATGAAGGAGTCTCGGCAAAACACCAAGCAGAAAAACAGCGGGTCCAGTTCAGGTATGGTCATTCAGGTCAATGATGAGTTTTTATGAGGCAGACTTAGGTGGACAGCACAGTCCAAACCACCTGGGTCAGTGGGAAGGTCTTGGCATCCTTGGCTCCTAGGTTACCTTGAGCTGTGGTCAGGAGAAAGAGGGGGGGGGGGACCTTTCTCCCATCTTTTTCACTTCAAAATTGAATTCAAGACACCATCTCTTGAGATCCCTGGCTTATGGTATTCCCTCCCTCTCCTTCTCCATCTCTCTCTCTCTCACACACCCCTTCTCCATGGAGTGCAGTGATGAGAGAAATCCCTGTTTATTTTATGTGACCCCTGTTAAGCTCCTATAAAAGAATGTGAAGTTGCTCAGCTTCCAAACTCTTCCTTTGCAGACTCAGAGATGCCTGCTCCAGTCATATTGGACATACCATAGACAATCCATACCCTCCCCCACTCCTTCCCACTGCTGTTCAACCAGGTCCAGATACAGTACAAAGGTCTCCAGGCCTTGGCTTCAACCTGTGGCCACACTTGTGCTCGGTTCCCTCCACACACTCTCCCCGCCACACCACTTTTGGCATGGTGCTATTCCCGTCATAAGACAGTGACCTATTCCTGCCCAAAGAGTAATGAGAATAAAATAGCTCATCATTACCTGCAGTCAGGATCAATGCTTTGTTTGATATTCATAACCTCTTTTGATTTTAGTGCACAGGACTGGCAGCCTTACAAGAGTGGTATGGTAAACAAAGCTTAGGTTTCTTTTAGCACTGTGCAGGCAGGCCTATAAATACATTATGGGTGGATTATAGTGTTTATCAACAGTGCTATTACATAAGTAAATCCAAATCGATGAGAAAAGTATTAGCTTCAGTCTCCCCAGGCATTTGGCGTTTTATGTACCACTTGCTTCTTCAATTTATCTTGTGCTGAAAAAATGGATTCTAAAATTTTGCAAATGTTTTCTTCAATGCATTTTGTAATACTGTTGCAGTGGGAAACCAACACTGACAAGTTTTATTACACACAGAGACACAGACACCTAAAACTGTGGCCTACATCCAATTGTTATTGCCAGCTAGAGTAGACCCACTGAATCAATGAGAACTTGGCAAGTCGACATTTACATAAGTTCCTATTGGGGCTTTCAATGGATCCATTCCAGTTGGAACTAATGACTTCAGCCTGCATGTTTATTTATGTGTATATTATATAAGTTAGAAAACTGACTCTGATCCATAAATTTGTTCAAAGTAATAAGGTTGCAACCTAATCAGAAAAATGTCTACTTGTAAGGAAATCCTTCTTTGTGTAACAGGACTTAGCATACTAGTAAATATGCTTAGTATGTAAGTCCTGGTTGGAAGCTAAGCCCCATAGAACTAAACAAAACTTGAGTGCATAGCTTGAGAAACCTGGAAGCAAATTCATAGATCTCAAAAGAATTTACAAATAACATTAGGGTCTTTGACTTTGGTGTGCCTAATGCGATGTCTAAAGCCTATGGACTGTACCAAAAGGCCCAAGTAATATTTGGTAATTATCCGAGCCCACATGGTGGTGGAAGATTATAATAAATGGAATAACTGACCATTTGTACCCTAAAACACCACCTGAGACAGGTAACTTTGTCTTATGCAAGAAGAGAGTTGGCCCTGTGTCCCTGTTGTATTTCCATTGTCCATGCTCTCAGATTGGCTTTAAGCCAAAAAATTATTCCCCAGTTTGAAGAGTTGGCAACCAAGATGGTATCTATTTGGGGAAGGAAGTGGAGGAAGAGTGTATGATGTTGGTTGTTGTGTTCTGATTTTTATTGTATTGACATGCATACCTATATAATTGTACTGAATGAAAGATATATTTTGAAGTCCTTGGGGCTACTTTGAATGTCAGTCCCGTTATCCTGCTACCCCCTTCAAAGATAATGAGACTTCTGCAGTTTGTTCTAAAAGAATAAAGTTTTCTTTACCCTTAAGATTCACATGAAGCAGCATTGAGCCCACAGCTTTGATTGGATTTTCTTTCCATTACTTGGTAATAATCCAATTCAACTAACAAGCAACTTTGAGTTGGTAGTTTGGGGGCTGACAATGTGCAACTTCCATTCACTTCTGTACCTCTGCCTTCATCTACCATGATATTTATCTTCCTTGTCTTAAGTGGCTTTTTTTTTTTTTTGTCAGCTGCATTTCAAGTGATTTTCAAATATTGCACTTCTGGTCCTACAGAGATAACTTCAATTTACATGTATTTGTTGAATGAATTGCAATCACTTGAGTGAACTATGATCACAGTAGACAACATGATGCTTAGAGGAGCCAATTCAGTCATGGAGACTTACTGTATAATTGTGGATCCCCTCCCAATCTGGGAATGAAACTTCCATTATCCTTGACCACTTCTCATAATGGCTGGGGTTGATGGAAGCTGGAGTCCAAAATGTTTGGGGATCACTAGCTTGGAGAAGACAATCTTTGAACAGTGTTTACCTATTTGTCTGTTTCTGGTAACTGTGCATTCAGAAGGTGTCATGTTCACTGGTGTTTTGTATTTTTTTTGTATGCTTTGCCTAGGTGAGAGTTGTGCTGGTGATAAAAGCCCCCCTGGGCAGACTTCCTCTAAAAGAGCCCGCACAGCTTACACAAGTGCCCAGCTGGTAGAACTGGAAAAGGAGTTTCACTTCAATAGATACCTTTGCAGGCCAAGAAGGGTAGAGATGGCTAACTTGCTCAATCTCACAGAAAGACAGATCAAAATATGGTTTCAAAACCGGAGGATGAAATACAAAAAGGATCAGAAGGGGAAAGGCATGATGACCTCTTCAGGGGGACAGTCCCCCAGCAGAAGTCCTGTGGCCCCAGCTCCTGGAGGCTACCTGAACTCTATGCACTCCCTAGTCAACAGTGTTCCCTACGAGCCCCAGTCACCTCCATCCTTCAGCAAGCCTCATCAGAATGCCTATGGCATCCCCACGTCATATCCGGCTCCTCTCAATAACTGCCCACCTCCTCAAAAGAGATACACCGGAACTGCAGCAGTGACTCCAGAATATGACCCTCATTCTCTTCAAGGCAATGGTTATGGCAATCCACATATACAGGGAAGTCCCGTCTACGTTGGGGGCAATTATGTGGATACCATGGCAAATTCTGGCCCCTCCATCTTTGGTCTGACTCACCTCCCTCACCCTTCCTCGGCCAACATGGACTACAGTGGGCCAATGGGCAACAATCACCACCATGGACCTTGTGATCCGCACCCAACCTACACAGACCTTACTTCTCACCATACTTCTCAGGGAAGAATTCAGGAAGCCCCCAAATTGACCCATCTGTAATTATATCATCAGTTGCTTAGTGAATCGTAAAAAAAAATCCCTTAATTTTTTTTTAAGAAAAGAAAAGGAAGAAAAAGGAATTTTTTTAAAAAAATACTCCTTTTAAGTCCCATCTCCCTGCCCTCCTGTTCTACTTTTGTTTTGTTTTCTTTTGGTTTTAAAAAAGAGCATTTTCTAGTTTATGTGACCGTAGCAATATTTGTTGCTTGAATTGCCCTCTAGTTTCCATAGTGGATATTTATCTTCTGGAACTCTTGCCTTGTGTTCTCGCTTTGAGAGTAATGCAGAGGCTTTCTATACTCTTTAACTTCGACTCTTTTATCAAAACAGGGTATTATGAACAAATTTTCTATACAGGCAATTCTTAAATGTGAATTTGTTCGTACAGAATTGATCCCAACCGGGGAATAATTTTTTTTTAAATTTTAATTGCACTTCTTTTAAATAGCGAGAAAGAAATCAAAAAGGCGCTTGCCCAGGGCTTTCCTGAGCAAAATTATGAATATGTGTACGTCTCTCAATGTGTGTATGCTGGTGACCTTTCAGATTTATTTATATTTTTTGCAAACTTTGAATAATCTAAGTGTTTAATTTTTTTATTTATCCCCATCTGTTCATATTTATATATATATATATATATAAAGATATTAAAAAAATATTCTGTACCCTGAAAATTCAGGAGATATTTGCCTGGCTGTATGTTAAATGGCATACGAAGGGAATATCCTTTGAAAAGGGAGCTAGAACTCTTTTATTTAAAAAAGAAAAAAATGCAATAAAATCTGGAAAGCAAACAAATAGGCCGGTCTAGAAATTGATGTCTTGTAACATCTAACTAAAGGGGAGGGGTGGTGGTTGTAAACCTTCATAAGAACAAGACAAAGAGACTAGACATGTTTTGGAAGTTATACATTCCTTGCTGCTCACATTCTGGAAAAAAATTACAAATAAAGTTTTTATTCTGAATAATAGAGACTTAAGACATAGTCATTTTGGGGGGAGGGGGAAGAAGGGAGGAGAAAGAGAACCGCGCCTGACCATCATGACCCTTGAGGTTTATAAATGCAATAAATCCCCAGTATCCAACCTTTTAGGTTCTTTCTCTTCCTCTCTATTGGAATCTCATAGACGATAAGGCTTAAGCAGCCTCAATCCCAAATAATAGGAGGCTGGGAAATATATCCACGCTGCAAAAGATCCTCTTTTTAGAATCGTAGCTGAGGAGTCCAGATCTGCAAAGGTTTTTGTCTCCATTGGAGCTGCCTTTCTTCTTCTCTGTAGCATTGGTGAGGCTGGAAGCAGGGCAGGGATGAAATGGTGTTTTCTAAAGGCTGAAGCTCCATTCTGTCCCGAAGCTCAGGTGCTGTCGTTGCTTTCCTCCGGAGGCCTCCAGCTTAGCCGGGGTCTCGTTTGCAGGCTGTTCTCTCCCCCCTTTTTTTCGCCATGTTGGCTTCTTTCTCCCCCCTGGAAGAGGCCAGCCGTTCCTATGGCGAAGGCTCTGCTGCTGTGGGGGGAACCTTTGAAAAGACCGGGGGCTGCTTGACTCCCACACTTTTCCTCCCGGGAACAAAATGGACAATTCAGTCCCTGTTTCTGCTGATTGATGGGAAAGGATTGAAGCAGGGCGAAGAAAAAGGGAAAGAAAAAGAATTAAAAAAGAGAGAGAGAGAGAGAGAGAGAAGAGGAGGAGGAGGAGGAAGAAGAAGAACCCACGAGGCAAATGGCAATAAAAGCCAACAGAAGTAGAGCAAAAATGAGGAGGAGCGCTTGTGGATTCCTTATTTGATATGGCACGAATTCAAAACACATTTGTTTACAGGCAAAATACAGTTCATCATCCCAATAATGAAAGAACCAGACGCAGCAATAATAAATCAGGCCCCTTTGCCAAACGATGGAGGAGCTGAAAGAAAGAGAGAGAGAGAGAGAGAGAGAGAGAGAGAGTCAGTGTGTTTGCTGCTACTGGTTCTTCTCCACCAAGTGAGGTTCCTTCTTCTTCTTCTATCTCCCATCCCCAGCTTCAAAAACTGAGATGCCTTTGATTATTATGATTTTTGCCTGCCTTTGTTAAGCTAACTTCCTTTCCCATCTCATTCCCTTCTTTCTAGAGGTTGGTGGGGGAGGGAAGAAAAGAGGACGTTTCGGCTCTAGAGAGATTTCTTTTTAGAAACAAAATAGCTTATTTCCAATTAGCTTCTGCTCTATCCCTAGGGTGAATATATATATATATATATATATATATATATATATATATATATATTCTCACATTCCATCCCAAGTATGGATCTGAGAGTAACCACACAAACAGAATTCTTCTATCTGGATTTTTTTTAAGGAGGGAAAAAAGAGACTTCATCTTCAAAGAAATCGCTTATAATTTAAATAGGAACCCTGTAGAGTTTCTCTTTATTGGTTTTGGAATTCTAAGCCTTATGATTGTACACAATTCTGTCTTGATATGTCCAAGAAGCAGACTATTTGACATTATTTTAGTGCATGAGATTTTTTTTTTTTTTTTGGCCGTATTGGTTTCTCTATTAGAAATATTATCACTCTTTGCACCCCCCTTCTAAGAATCTTTCCGATTTTATAGCCCAATAATCCTTCTTGGCTCCCTCCCCCAGAGAGTTTGACCAGCTTCCTGTAGCCAATGACTGAGTAAATATACATTATTTCGCATTATAATTTTTTCATTCTATACATACCTTATTACAGCTTAGCTTTAAGCAGTTGCATTTATACTTACAGCTGCGGGCTCCAGCTTGAAGATGAACTGACCAGAGCTTTTGGAAACTTCACCATATTGAAAAAGACGCTTCTGGTGTGAGGATTATTATTTTTTTTAAAAACTACATTACAGTCTGGAGCTCCGAAGGTAGCATTTGGGGTAAAGATGAAGCAAGAATTGAAAATGACGACATTTTCCAATGGAAAATTAATTTAAAGAAGGATGCCTCAAACCAGTCTGTGGCATACATGACGGATAACAGTCTGGTTTGGGTATAAATAGCAGACCTTAATTCTCAAGGAAAAGAAAGTGGCGTTCCCATTTTCATTTGATTTCAAGGGCGTCCATTTATTTATTTCCTCCATATGCCCGATATATGCATCCGTGTGTATTTATTTATTTTTCCCTAGGAGAAGGGTCATCTAAACCTCTGCACCCAGTGGTATCATGGTGTTTAGATCTTATTTAGAGAAGGGCAGAAGTGGGGTGAGTGGGTAGGTGGAAAGACATGCATTTTTCTCCAGCAGCCCAAGGGTGGTAGTGGGGAGGCCTTCTTTGTTCCAGGTGGGTTTTCCATTAGCCTGTCTACCAAAAAAAAGGGTTCTCAATAACCCTCCCACACCGATTTGACTCACAAAGCCTCCCTCAAGCCAACGCCTCTGCCTCCACCTTCGCTGCCCCTTCTTCCTCCTGGGTTCCCCTCCCCACATGCCTTTTACTCTTATCACCCCCAATATTTTAGAGAAAAACGGGCATGGGGAGGAACTCCAGGAGCTTCAACCTCAGGATCCCCCAAAATGCCCACTGTGAGTGAATTTTAAAATAAAATAAAAATATTTTAAAAAGAAAAAGAAATCAAATCCATTTGGGAAAAGAAATGGCATTCCCATCCTCTTTCCTTGTTTACTTGCATTTCTTGCTCTCTCTTTTTCTTTCTTAGCCCCCCCTTCTTTTCTCCGCCACATTTGATACTGGGAAGAGGAAGAAGCTTTAAATGTGTTCTTAAGGGCCAGAAGCTGTCAAAGCGTTTGGCTGGGAAGATTGATCGCGCGCAGGCTGCGGCCGAGCTTTGTTTGAAGTAAAAGCAAGAAAATTAAAACGGGGGAAAAAAAAACCCTCCATCTCCAACAGCATGTATATTTGTAAAGCATCCTTTCCCTTCGTCTTCTCCCCCCCCCCTTACTCTATTCCTTTCCTCTCAGAGTTGCATTAAATAACCATCCCCGATCCGCATTTTTATCTTACTTCGCCACCACCCTCCTCTAGTTCTTAATTCGTATTGTGGAGGATCCGTGTACTTCAGATTTCTTAAAAGGGGAGTGGGGTTTGCTTTTTTTGTGTGTGGTCAGATGCGCTCGATCTGAAGATGTAATGGCCAGTTTATTATTGTAACTAACCAGCCTTTCTCATGACTCAGCCTCTGAGATCTTTCAAAGGCTGAAGGTAGCGGATGCACACACTGGGAAATCACTAGAATAGATAAATATAAAAATAGAGCCGAACCATTCCCCCCTTCTTCTGCTCCTCCCCTGGTCCTTTTGGAAAGAGTAGCTCTTCTGTCCTGTCCTTTGGAGGAAAAAAAATATCTTTGTCTTGTTTCACTAAAGCCTTCATTTCTCCTCCTCCTCTATCCCCCCCCCCCATTTTACCTTTATATTTGAGACAGCTGAAGACCTGGTTGGCCCAAAACCACGGGCATTGTTGAACTGGGAAAGGGATGGGTATTAATGTTGTAATATAATAAAATCCACTGGGTGACCTTGGGCAAGTCACACTCTCTCAGCGTCAGAGGAAGGCAATGGCAAACCTCCATTTGAACTAATCCTGCCAAGAAAACCCTGCGATAGGTTTGCCTTAGGGTCGCCATAAATCAAAAATGACTTGAAGGCACAACAACAACAAAGAGAAAATGATATACTTCAAACAGTACCGCTGGTGGCTTTTTGCTTACATTGATGTGTGTTGTTCAGGTGAACACTGAAAGGGATTTTGACATATTTTACTGGGATGGAGGGAGGAGGGGGGAAACCTCTTTTTTGCTTTAAACGAGGGGATGGAGTCAGGAAACCAAATATGTCAGCAGATTCCAGGGTCGTTGTTATGTGAATGCTCTGAATTTTGCTTTGTGATTCTCCCCTCTTCTTCCCTCCCTCTTTTTAACGAGCCTATGTTTAGATTCCCAGCGTCTAAGGGGGAATATATATATATATATGTGTGTGTGTGTGTGTGTGTGTGTGTGTGTGTATTCCTGTTTGGAGGGTCCACTTCTGTCCAGGCAACCGGAGGGCGAAGAAATCCTCCCGCCGGCTCTTCCTCTTCGCCTTGGAGCGAAGCGGCTGGAGGAATTCCTTCGACACAATGGCCGGACTCCAGGGCCGAGGAGGGCCAATTGTTCGGCCCTACTGTACCCTCCACCGCAAGACGGGGATCGGAAGGAAGGAAGGAAGGAAGGAAGGAAGGAGGGGGCCCTCTTGGAAAGAGATGCGGGAGGGCGCCAAGGGAAGTGGGAAAGGGCGCCCTACTGTGCCGGGATGGTTTTCATTTTTGTAGATTTTTTTTTAATAAAAAAAATATCCCTTCACAGGATGGGAATTGGGAAGTGGGGTGGGGAAAGAAACATTTTTAATTTTTTAAAAATTAAATTATTATTATTATTATTATTATTATTATTATTTTTAATACAATCGCATGATTTTAAGTAACGGAGTGGGGCATCTCTCTCTGTCTCTCAGTCTCTCTCTGTTGGGCATCTATTTCCCAGCCAGGGGGAAAAAAAACTTCTCGAGGTGGGTGAGACTTGCAGTGTCAAAACTTTTTGCGGAGCGGAATGGATGACTTTTGTGAAGGACTCCTGGCGTCGTCGGCTCGGAGGTGCTGCCCTGATTTGTGAAGTGCGGAGGGCCGGCTCCTGACACTCCCAAACCAGGAGAGAGAAATGGCTCCAAGAGGGGAGGGGGAAGCCAGAAGGAAGCCCCCAGGACCAGGCAGGCGGAGGAACCGAGCCAACGCCGGCAGCAAGAGAAGCCCCTGCCTCCGCCGCCAGAAGCAGGCAGGCACAAAAACACTACACACACACACACACACACACACAAACACACACACAGCCCTCAGTATCAGTAGAGATTAGGAGGCAAAAGGGGAGAGAGCCAGGGCGGGCGGGCAGAGATAGCCATCCCCCCCTTTTTTTTTTAGAAAAAAAAAAGTGTAAATAATGCCTTTCTGGCCCCCAATGAGGCGTTCCTTCCCGACTTTTTTGGATCAATCAAACAGACAGTGGCTTCTTTTGATTAAAGCCCAAATTGTCATTGGGCAGAGGCAATCATGTGACAGCCAATTCGGTCCAATTTCAACCTTGTCTCCATGAATTCAATAGTTTAATAGTAGCACGGTCCCCATACGGCTGTAATCAGTGAATTAGAAAAAAAACACCCCACCAGCGATCTTCTATGATATTTTTTCCCCTTCCTTTTCTCCCTCTCTCTCTCTCTTTTCTCTCTCTCTCTCTCTCCCTCTCTCTCTTTTCACCCCCCCTCTTTTTTTTCCTCCCTGGGCCTTGCTCCCCCCTCCCCCTCCCAGAAGCGCTAAATAAGAGGGAACTTTTTCTCCAAGGGGGCTGCGAGTTGAAGGCCATGAATTTCGAATTTGAGCGAGAGATTGGTTTTATCAATAGTCAGCCATCGCTCGCTGAGTGCCTGACATCTTTTCCCCCTGTCGGTGATACATTTCAAAGTTCATCAATCAAGAACTCGACGCTTTCACACTCGACACTGATTCCTCCTCCTTTTGAGCAGACCATCCCCAGCCTCAACCCAGGCAGCCACCCTCGCCACCAACACCACCAACACCAACACCACCAACACAGCAACAGCAACAGCAGCCGCCCCAAGCACAGCCCCAATGGCAGCGGCGGGAGCCCTCTGCCAGCCGGCGTCCTCCAGCCTCCGGAGTACCCCTGGATGAAGGAGAAAAAAGCCTCCAAGAAAACCTCCTTGCCGCCGGCTTCGGCCTCCGCCCCGGGACCAGCTTGCCTGAGCCACAAAGGTCAGTTGAAAGACTTTGCTGCACCCTTCATTCAGCCTTTGGGGAGTGGGTCAGCCATAGATAGATTAGATGAATAGGATTAGATTAGATCAGATCAGATAGATAGATAAATAGATAGATAGATAAATCCCTCCTTCTCCACCACCACCACCACCACACTTGGATCCTTGCCTCCCTGACTTCAGGCAACCGGGATATTTGTTGAAGGAACCCAAGTGAGGGAAAGCTGCTGAGATCCACAGGCGGATTCTTCAGACACCAATACCTCCCCCCCCCCATTCTTGCCCCACAGACCCCCTCCTGGCTCCCATCCCCAAGCAAAGTTTCCTTCTCTCTATTTTTCTCCTCACTCACTCACTCTCTTTTTTAAAAATCCCCCCCCTCCACCCCCGTTTTCCTAACTTGTTTAGCGTGGGATGATTTATTTGAGTTGGAGGTGACCTCCTCTTGTTTCTCTGTCCTAGAGTTGGGGGCTCTTTGACAGTAATGAAGAGTGATAGATTGCTTTTGCTCAGCTAAGCAGCTGATGCATTAATTATAAATTGTGGTATGGCTAATATCAAAGTTTTGCTCCGGGTATGGGCAGAGTTTTGGGGGGGAGATGGAAGCGAATCAGTGCCTGGAGCTCACAGGGGAGAGAGGGGGAAAAAACCAACAACAAGAGGTGGGGGTGATCGAAGAGGAAGGACGACCAGGAGTGTGCAACACAATGGATTTGCTGCATTCAAGAGGCGGCCATTTTGTTGCGGTTGTGAGGTGCATTTTTTTAATTTTTTTTTTTAAACAGAGAAGGAAGGAGAGAGATTTTCCACCATGAAGCCACTGTTTTCTCACCCAGGCTTGTCTGTTCAAAATCTCAGGCTTTAGAAGCATTCTGTCCTCTCTTTTCCTTTTCCTTTTCCTCTTCCTCCCCTTCTTTCTCTGGTGACCTCTATTATTATACCCTTCTTCTCTCCTGGTTTCTCTTCCCACAGAATCTCTGGAGATCTCAGAAAACGGGAACGGGGGCTCGAGGCGGTTGAGGACGGCTTATACCAACACGCAGCTTTTGGAGCTGGAGAAGGAATTCCACTTCAACAAGTACCTCTGCAGACCCAGGAGGGTGGAGATCGCCGCTCTCTTGGACCTGACGGAGAGGCAAGTCAAAGTCTGGTTTCAGAACCGACGGATGAAGCACAAGAGGCAGACCCAGTGCAAGGAGAACCAGAACAGCGAAGGGAAATTCAAAGGCTTAGAGGACCCGGAGAAAGCCGAGGAGGACGAGGAGGAGGAGGAGGAGGAAGAGGAGGAGGAGGAGGAGGAGAAATCCCTCTTCGAGCGAGCCCTCAACAATGTCTCGGGCGCCCTTGCAGAGAGGGAAAGCTACCCTTTCCAGCAGAATGCACTAACGCAACCGCAGGTCCACAATGGAGAGTCCCCCACGTTCCCACTTTCCCCTTTAGCCAGCAATGAGAAAAATCTGAAACATTTCCAGCATCAGTCACCCACTGTTCCCAACTGCTTGTCAACAATGGCCCAGAACTGTGCAGCTGGCCTCAACAATGACAGTCCGGAGGCCCTGGAGGTCCCTTCTTTGCAGGACTTCAGCGTCTTCTCCGCAGATTCCTGCCTACAGCTCTCCGATGCCGTCTCCCCCAGTTTGCCAGGCTCCCTCGACAGCCCTGTAGATATTTCGGCTGACAGCTTTGACTTTTTTACAGATACACTCACCACAATTGACTTGCAGCATCTGAATTACTGAAAAAACAACAGACCTTCATTCGCCAGGGGTTATGCTTTCTGATCTTTTTTTCACACACACACACACACACCCTCCTTTCTCCCACACTTTTAGTCTCTCTGGACAACCCCTTTCCAATACACAAACACCCATACACAGAGAGGTCTTGCTTTTGAGCTCTTTCCTTTCCTGGTCGGTATTTTCGTGTTTATTCTTCCTATCCTGGTGTGTTGGAGATCCATTTTGCCGTTTTCCTTCCCTTTATGCCATCTTTAGTTGTGTTCGGTTTAACCTAGCCACATTCTAGGTCCTTCTACGAAAGCAATATATAAGGCCTGTGAGAAAGTGATCATATCGAATTGTATCTTCACTTTCTTTTTATTTTTGTATTACATTAGGATGCGTTGTCATAAGTATTTTTGGTAGAATAAATTCTTGTTTGCTACAAGCACCTTTCTTATCTCTTTCTCTTTCTCTCTCCCCCCCTCCCCAATGCATAAACCACAAGGAGGAATTTAGCCCTCCCTTCCCCTTAGTCTGAAATAAAACCAAACCATTTGGTTGCAGTCCTCTGTCCTTTTTTGTTAGAAATATATTTATTGGAGGGAAATCATCTTTAAATAATTTATTTCTAAAGTTTTCCAAGAAAAAAAAGAAGGAGAGAGGATTACAGTGCTTTAGAATAAATATATAAAAAATGTTTGCCCATTTAATTCATCTAACACATAAGAATCCAAAAGGTGGAAGCAGATTGAGACATTTCTGTGGGGTGGTGGTGGTGCGCATATATATATATATATATATATATATATATATATATATATATAAAATTGAATTTTTATACAGTTTGTCTAATATTTCATTAGAGGCAGAATATACCACAGTCCAAGAAGAAACGGGGCTATTTTTTCAGTTATTGAAAGCGTTTAGCTGTTCCTTTCCCGAACCGTCGCTTTGCGGGGAACCAGACCTTGAGTGCCAGTAAAGGTTTTCTTTTGATGGATTTCCCAGGGGTCCAAAGATCCCAAGAAAAGAAACCTAAAAAAGAAAGAGGAAATTAGACAAGCTTTCTTTAAAAAACAAACAAAACCAAATCCCCCACAAAGGCCAAGCTTTTTATTTGTGCAATTTATGTGAAACATAGGTTTAAATTCTGACTTGTCCGTGGGGTTTAGCGAACAAAAGCCACTGAAGGTGGTGGTTGAGGCAAAGGCCAGCAATGAAAACTAAAGGGGGTTGCAGACTGCCAGAAATAGTGCAAATTGAGTCCACTTTAAGGGTTAGGGTTAAGGTTAGGGAATCATGGGAACTGTATTTTATTGTGGCACCAGAGCTCTCTGACAGAGAAGGCTCAATGTCTCAGGAAAAACAACAACAACAATTCCCACGATTCCCTAGCACTAACCCTAACCCTTAAAGTGGCCTCAATTTGCACTATTTCTGGCAGTCTGCAACCCCCCTAAGTGGAGATCGTGTTAAGTGTATGCTTCAAAAATCACTACTAAATCCACAGTCGAAAGGCCCTCACCTGGAAGGGCTGCTAACCGGTGGTGTGTGTGTATGTGTGTGTGTTCTCTAATCCGATTTAAATCCAGATTCTTAGCCCAGTCCAAGGTGTGCTTTGTTTGAATGTCCTGCAGTCTCTCAGGAGATGATAGCAGAAACCTGTGTGTAGGGTCTGTTTTTGTGTGAATCCTTTCTGCCTGGGTGTATGTGCCTAGAATTGCGCCCACAGAGATAATCTCAGAACGGCGCCTGGGTTCTTCCCACGATCTTTTCAGGCACACGATTTCTCATGCATGCAAGCCGAGGATGTTTATTTCGGTGGTAAGTTGGCTTCCCCCTTTGGCAACTCGTAGAAAGAAAGCAGGGCGGTGCAGAGCTGTGCGTGGGTAATATATTGCTGGAAGGACTGGATGCAATTCTTCCTAAACTCATAAATCAAGCGCTTTCTGTGAATGAGAATGTCATCAAAGAGATCAATTGCAGGAACACATGCACAAATAAAAATCTCCTTACGTATTTGCTCGGCCTGGGGATCCCCGTCTAAAACCATTAAGCGAGGAGGCGGTTAGTCATAATTCATTTTTATTGCGCTGTTACAACAACAGCTTGGCTAGGCTTCAGGTGCGGCAGGGAATCCCTCGGTTTGGTCCCCCCCCTCCCTCCCCGTTTTGCTTTCGTTTTTTCGAGATCGAAGCCCACTTTTCCTTGCTTTTCGAATCATAGATGGGGAGGGGGACGTTTCACATGATAATAGATAAGGCAACATTTCTGTTCTTGGTTGGGGGGGGACACAATGGATTCCAATTGAAAGAACAAAAGGATTTTACCATACAGGACCCACGCCTGAAATAGATTTCCCCTCCTTTATTCCTATTATCTCAAGAGATATTGATTCCCTATTCTTCTTCCCCCCCCCCATTTAAAAAAAATATAAACCCAACACTCTAACCCCCCCTCCTATTGAGAGATCTGAGGAAGTAGAGGAGGAGGCAAAGTCCATCCAATAGCTTGGCCACGTTTAGAACAAGATGAGCCGATGCAACAAAGGCGGGGGGGGGGGGAATCTCGAGACACAGGCCTCTGGAGCTTCTCTGGGTCTGGCTGGCCGAGTTTGGAGGAAAACTTTGCTTGCTCCGCCATGTCTCCTCCATTCTCCCCCCCTCCCTCTCTTCCTCTTCTTTCTCCCCCCTCCCTCTCTTCCTCTTCTTTCTCCCCCCCCCCCCGCCTCCACATCTCGATTTGCCTCCTTTTACATTGTGAGGAGAGAAGGGGGATTGTGTTGGCCTCGGAATGCAAAGCGCTGGGCCGCAGACAGTCGAACAAAAGGGAAAGATTTCTTCGGAACAATGGCGGAGGAATGGGGGGGAAAGTGTTGGAGAGGACTGCCGGCCGCAGGCCTAGCGGGAGAGAGAAGGTTTTGCAGGAACAGATAGATAAAGAAAGAAATCCACCGAGAGAGAAAGGCTAGGAAGATGGAGGGAGGCTGGCATCCTTTTGGTTTGCTCCAGCCAGAGTTGTTATTGTTGTTGTGGTGGTGGTGGTGGTGTGCCTTCCAGTCGTTCCTGACTTATGGCGACCCTAAGGTGGTGACCCTATGGTGGAGTTTTCTTGACAAATTTCTTCGGGGGGGGGGGTTGCCATTGCCCTCCTCTGAGGCTGAGATAGTGTGGCTTGACCAAGGTCAACCAATGGTTTCCATGGCCTAGCCAGGTTTTGAACCCTGGTCTCCAGAATTCTAGTTCTATGCTCAAACCACTAGGCCACACTGGCTCTCCCCAGCCAGAGTAGACCCATTAAATCAATTGTTGAAGGGTTAGTAAACTCCATTGAATCAATGAGTTTACTTTAGTCAAGACTAACAGCGGTCTTTAGGCCACAGAGTGTTAAGGATGCAGACCAGATGAAATGGGTCCCATTTATGGCTTCCATAAGCAACTAGGCCCACTTTGAGGTAGACTTTGTAGAATTATTTTCAAGCAAAATCCAACCATCCATTTTTATATCAAAGGCAGCTAGATTACGCCCATGTGATTATTTTCTCTCCTTGCCTCTGCACTAAATAATTTTGTTGTGTGCTTTCAAGTCGTTTCAGACTTATGGAGACCCTATCATGGGGATTTCTTGGCAAGATTTCTTCAGAGAAGGTTGCAGGAAATAATTCCTCACCCTAAATCCAGGGAGCTGGTTATGAGCTCCATGAAGACCAGTGTAATTCATTTCCATGTACTCTTGCATAGCAGGTGGGGTGGGGGTGGGGAGGAGGTAGGGACCATGAGAACCAAGGAGGCTATTGGGAAATGGTACACTTTATATGCCCCCTCCCTCAGTAAGTTCTTTCTATCCCCCCCCCCCGCCTCCATTTCTTCTTCTGAAAGCAAAATCTGAGGGCCCATGCAGGGATTTTCAACTATGCAGGGACCTTCAGAAAAAGTGATTTAAAAAAAAAAGTCCCCAGAGGCTATAAACTGGAACTTAGCTCTATCAAATAAATGTTATTTTCCAGTAAAGGATGATATCTCCCAGTCAGATCCAATATATTTTCCCCCTTTGTCATCAACGTTGGCTAGGCCTTGGATTATTTGACGTCCATATAGGAATCCAAACACCGAACCAATTCAGTAAACAGCCTGATCTGTATAGGTAGCCTGGAGAACAAGGAGGTCATATGCGCAGGCGCGGGTGTTTTGCATGCATAAAAGCAAGCACGCAGGCGCATGCCCCAGCTGACATCCAAACAACAAACCATTGAACAACAACATTAACTTGCTATTTGGATGAATTTCAACTTTGTCCCAAAAAAGCTTTGCTAGATTTTATTGTTAGGGGTCTTCAAATAATTTCTGACTTATGGGAACCCTAATACCTTAAATCAATGTTTTATTTTGGCAGTATTTGTTCAGAGACGAGTTGCCCTTACCTTCCTCTGAGACTGAGAGAGTGTGATTTGCCCAAGATCACCCAGTGGGTTTCCATGGCAGAGCAGGGCTCCGAACTCTGGTCTCCAAAGTCAAACCACTACACCACACTGTCTCTAAGTGTTGCTATCTCCGGCTTTCTCCAGGCAAAGTTCATCTCCTTTCTTGGTATCCTTTCTGTGTTCTGCCTTATCCTTTTGACTTTTCTGAGCAGATTTAACCCACGAGGGATTAATGTCAAGCTCTTTCCTCCCACAAAATGCCTCAGTATGCCATCTCCCCCCCCCCCCAATTGTGTAAACAGTAGGCCCATGAATTCCCTTGGAGCCCTTTGGTAATCCATAGAAAGTCCTGGGCCTCTAGCCTACCCTGTTTTCAATGAGCGAAATGGAAATGGAAGATTTTTACATTCCGAGAAGCTAGACTTCGGAATTAATTCCCAAGTGAGCAGATGAGGCCGCTTCCAAGCCATTTGCTTTCTGGGCTTTCTTCCCTCCATATTTTCCCAAGGAAGGAAAACAGCAGCCAAGTGACCAAAGGAAGGGACGCCCCCCCCCCCCAACTGCACCCCTCTGGGTTTGTCATGCAATATTGGTATTTTCACTGAGAACACCCCCGCTAGCTTTCAAACAGTGTGTGTGTGTGTGTGTTTGTATATATATATATATATATATGGGTGATGAGGCCGTAGAAGTAGGTAAAGGTTAGGGGGACAAGAAAGGCAGGAGGGAGAGAGAAGAAAGGAGGGGGAAGGAAAGAAGGAGAGAAAACCAGGGAGGAGGAGAGAAAGGGAGAGTTTGCACAGGCGCACTGAGGACTCTGCAAACGGTGAGGGGGGGTAGGTGGGTGGGGGGCTGGAGGCGAGAGCCTGAGCTGCCTTGGCAACCTTTGTAGGCGCTTGCTCCAGGAGCCTTGGGACCCAGCGCCAACGGAGAGGTCCGGAAGCCTAGGACCCAATGCCCAGGGGCCTCCCTTGGCTTCAGACTCTGCACCTCCACCCCAATCCCATTCTCTCCCAGAGCACTGGGAGGACTGGATGCAATTCTTCCTAAACTCATAAATCAAGCCCCGCATTCAGCAATAAATCAAGACAACCCCCCCCCGCCCCGCAGCATCAGCAGCACCGCTACAACAATGGCGTTGCTTGGCCGAGCGCTTCATTCCCATGCAAATCATCCCCATTGCGAGGAGGAGGAGGAGGAGGAGGAGGAAGAGGAGGAGGAGGAGGAGGAGGAGGAGGCCGGACGAAGCCCCTTTTAACTCTTGCAGGCTCGCCCCCTTCAACCACCGGCCTCTTCTTCTTCGGAGGAGGGGCCCTGGAGCTTGGTAGCCACCGCAGCCGGCGCCCCCGTTCTCCTGCTCTCTACAAGCACCACACCTCTGCCCCCCAATCTCTCCTGCTTTCTTCTCTCTCCCCCCCATCATACTCCCCATGCACCCCTCCATCACCCCCACCCACCCCGCTCTCATCGGGATCTCAAGTAGGTTTAGGCAGCTGAAGGAGAAGCCCAAAGCAGCGCCTTAGGCTTAGGACCAGCAGGAGTCCCAGGGCTTTGGAGGACAGAGGAAGGAGGGGGCAGTCTTCCCGGAGCCCTGATGGAGGAGGGATCCCGTGGCTTACCTGCCCGACTCGGGTCTCTTCTTCTTCCATCTGTCCTTCCTTCCTTCCTTCCATCCATGCAGGCAGGAGGAGCCCTCTCCGGCGTCCGCCTGTGCCTGCCTCCTCCTGCGGCGCTGGGCGCACACTGCCTGCCTGGCCGGGCTCTCCAGCCTCCCCAGTGCCTGGACTGGGGATGGGCGGGGGAGAGGGAGGGAGGGAAGGAGGGAGGTGTTGGTGTTGGTGTTGGGGGTGTCTGCGCGTCACCTTGATGGAGGAGCGCTCGGCATTTAAATGCCACCGCCCGGGTGATCCATCCATCCATCCATCCATCCATCACCAGGAAGGACCCGGGCAACGCTGGCAGGAGGAGCTGCCCATTGGCTGCCCGCCCTCACGTGGCCTCCGCCTGACTGTACATTCATATCATTTTTCCTCTGGGCCCCCATGGAGGAAGTGGGAAAGTTGGCACGGTCACCCAGGACTCGGAAGAGCCGGTCGGTCAACCGGTGATAGATGGACACGGCGAGGATGAGTTCCTTCCTCGATTACGGCGAGTCCGCCACTTGCTCCTCCCGTGCCTACCAGCCCCACCACCCCCACCATCACCCCCATCACCCCCATCACCACCACCACCACCACCCTGAGCATGGGATTACGGCGAGCACCAGCTTCCAATCCTGCGCGGTCAGGGCCAGCAACTGCAACGGGGACGAGCGCTTCCTGGTGGGTCGGGGGGTCCCGATAAGCCCCCATCATCCTCACCACCAGACTGGGGCCACCTACCAGCCTCACCCCACTCTGGGGATGTCCTACTCGCACCCCAGCTGTGGGCCAGGCTATGGGGCGCAGAACTTCAGCGCCGGGGGCTACGGGCATCACTACCCGCTCAGCCAAGAGGCAGAGATGAATGGGGGCTACCCCCAATGCGCACCCGCCCTCTACTCGGGAAACCTCTCGTCCTCCATCGTTCAGCACCCGCAGGGTTTCGCTGGGGCCACGGTGAGCTCGGCCCCCTACGTCCACCCTCCTTACGGGGAAGACCAGCAGAGCTTGCCCCTCACCACTTACAGCCACCCCTTGTCTCCTCTCCACTCCAACCACCAGGAATCCTGTGGCTCGCCCTCGTCGGAGACCTCTCCTCCAGCCCAGACTTTCGACTGGATGAAAGTGAAGAGGAACCCTCCCAAAACAGGTGAGTCACCTGCCCCGATCTGCCACTTTCCTTCTTCTCATTCTCTGAAGTAGACCTCCATCCAGCTCAACTTGGTTGACCCAGGTGGAGGGAGAGGTAGGGCTGATGTCCTGAAGCTGGCTTTAAAGAAAGGGTCTGTCGGGAGGGGGACATGTTCTGATTTGGGGATCTAACTGAGATACTCAACTCTGGGGTGTGTGCTTGTCTCCTTGGGTCCATGACATCAACTAGTCCCCAGATCTTCTCTCCTCTGAAGAAGTTTTCTCTTGGCAGGACAGGTTCTCAGGCTAGGAAGTGAGTCTTCAGGCATTCAGAAAGGTCCTCCTTGGGAACAAACAGGTTCAAAATTGGCCCAGAAGGTTCCTTTCAGGCCTCCTTTGCTCTACCTGAGCGAGTCTCTCTATTAATAATACCTGTTACCTATATATATACCTCGTGGCTTCCACCTTTTCTGCTTGTGTTTTCCACCCTCCCTCTGTTGTTGTGCTCTTCTTCTTGTTGTTGTTGTTCTTTCTCCAGGGAAAGCAGGCGAGTACGGTTACGTAGGCCAGCCCAACACGGTCCGGACCAACTTCACCACCAAGCAGTTGACAGAACTGGAGAAAGAGTTCCACTTCAACAAATACTTAACCCGGGCCCGGCGGGTGGAGATCGCGGCCTCCTTGCAACTGAATGAGACCCAGGTCAAGATCTGGTTCCAGAACCGGAGAATGAAGCAGAAGAAGAGAGAGAAAGAGGGCTTGCTG
Source organism: Phrynosoma blainvillii (assembly GCA_026167975.1). Taxonomy (NCBI): domain Eukaryota; kingdom Metazoa; phylum Chordata; class Lepidosauria; order Squamata; family Phrynosomatidae; genus Phrynosoma; species Phrynosoma blainvillii. The sequence continues at coordinate 48,663,547 of JANUYF010000005.1, read as the reverse complement.
CCTATTTCGCCTGCCACCCCGACTGGAAGTGAGGAAAAAACCGAGGAGTCCTCGGAAAAATCCAGCCCATCCCCTTGTACCCCTTCCCCAGCCTCCTCTACCTCAGACACTCTGACTACCTCCAATTGAACTAAGCGCCCTCCACTCCCCGACCCCCTAAGGCACAATCGAAGCGTCATTTTTATATTGTGTTTGAACTGTTGTTATATATATATATATATATATATATATATATATATATATCCACCTAGTATTTCCCCACCATCTCACCCCAAGTTTGGTTCCAGGTAGTTTCTGGCACTAAGTTGGTAGAGGGGAGAACCAAACCCACGTGAGGTCCTGAACTTCTTCAATCTGGAAGCAGGTCTCCTTACTTTTTAATGGACCTGCCTTCCAAATTCCTGCAAAATTCAGTCTCTTCTAAAAGCCAAGGAAAGCGATGGGGTGGGGTTTAGGCGGGGCTAACTTAAGCCCTATTGAGTTCAGTTGGATTTAGTTATGGTTGGTTTGTAAACCAAGAGTTTAGGATTGCAGCTTTAATAGGTTCCATGGTGGTACCCACAACCCCCCCCCTTACTCAACACAACTCTTCCTCCTTCACTTCTAAAGGAGAGATTTTGTTTATCCGTTTTCATCTCTTGACCATGTGTGGGAACAATCATAAGAATTTACTAGACTAGAACGAAGTTGCCAAAGGCAGCCGTTAGCAAAGATCCAGAAGACACCTAAATTTCCCCCGAAAGAGATAGATGCACTATTGGAAAGCGTTTACAAGTTCTAAGACTTTCCTCCTTTTAATTTAAATGTCTCCGTTTTTTTTGTGTGTGCGTATGCGTTTGTGGGTTGTAAATATTTTGTCCAAGAGATTTATCTTTTTATGGATTTTCTAGAGATGTTTAGATAATGAGCTTAAACAGGGTGGTTACATTCTCAGAACTTGCTTCGGCTTTTATAACGAAAAGTGAGGATGTCGCGAATGCACAACGTGTTCAACTCAATCAGATACCTCAAAAATCACGGACTGGTGGCTTTTCTTTAAGCGAGTTAGAAAAGGACGTTGAAATTGCACTAGGTTTTGTTTGATAAATCAACTTGGCTTATGAGCATCTGTCTTCCCCTCTTAACCCTTCCTTTCCCGAAATCTTGTGTTGGATTATTCCCAACCTAATATTATCACCAAGAGGTGGGTTTTTTTTGGGGGGGGGGGGAAAGAGAAGACAAAACAGCCCCCTCCCTTTCTCCTCCCTGTACCCGGCCTTAGACTTGAAGTCTTTTTAGCCAAATTCCGGAATACGATGAATGGCCAAATGAATGTATATTTTATGTGATTCGTGTCTGGAACTTTGCATGATGCACAGAGCTTCGATGTACTACTAAGTTAACTTAACACTGAGTTCTATCAGTTGTCATTTGTGATCGAGTACTTTCTGGTTTTTTCTGTACAATCATTGGAGGTTCTGAGATTCCGTGGGGTGAGGGGTGGGAGAGGATGGAATCCAGAGCAGAATTTTACGGGTCTTACAAATCTCTGAAATAAATAATACTCATATCTCAGGTGCTTCTTGGAGTGGAATCTATTTTGGAAAGGAGACGTCTGCGCTGGAGGTCACCTCCTCCAAGTGGTTTCATTTTGCTCCTGGAGTTTCCCAGTGACTCACTCCCAAAAGAGTTCTCTCCCCAGATAGATTTCTGTGTATCTTCTGATGCCCCACAAAGACCTCACAAAGCAAGATGAGTACATGCCAGAGAGATGCTGGTGTTTATCTTTCGAGGTTAGAGAAAGAGGGCGAAAGAACCAGAGCTATTTTTGAAGCCATCTTTGCGGGAACTTCCTGGGTCAAGTGCTAACCTTTTCACCCTGTCCTGAATATTGACCTACGTGTAAACAGAAGCCTCTTCAAAAGCAAAGCGGTGCTCGGTCGCTTTTTCCTCACATTACCAGCCACTAGTTAAGAGAGTCACATTTCATTATTCCTAGGGATAAAGCTGTCCAAGAAACCCAGCTTCATTCCCTCTCTTCTAAATCGCCAGTGACATTTTCAAGGTACAGAGTACCATAAAAGTTGAGAGGCAGAGAGAAGAGGGGGAAGCCAGGGAGGGAAAGGAAGGGATCGAATCTGAAGAAGAGTTCCTAGTCCAGGTGTGCAAGCAGACGTGTTCCTGCAACCCGCAACACATTTCCCCACACTTTGGAGAGAAAAAACACACAACACAAAACATGTTCAAGCAGGCAGATGTTTGTTTGGGACTTCTTGCCAAGGAAGTCTTGCATACCAGGTAACAGTGAGAAAGGAAAGGAGAAATCTGGCTGAATCAAGTCAACTTCCCTTCATTCCCCCCCCCCCATTTTTTTTTTAAAAACCGCACCTTGGCTTTCATTTGAAGTGGTAAGTCTGTGGATAGTGTCTTCATACAATATATATGCTCTTGGCGGCTTGAGCTGCAATCCAAACACTGAAGGTGATTCTCTACATTTCAGCTTCCCCATTTACCTGTAAATAGGTAGGTAGGTAGATAGATAGATAGATAGATAGTTGTTGTTGAGTGCCTTCAAGTCGTTTCCGACTCATGGCGACTCTAAGGCGACCCTACCATGGGGTTTTGTTGACAAGATTTCTTCCGAGGAGGTTTGCCATTGCCTTCCCCTGAGGCTGAGAGAGCGTGACTTGCCCAAGGTCACCCAGTGGGTTTCCACGGCCGAGTGGGGATTCCAACTCTGGGCTCCAGAGTAGTACTCCAACACTCAATCCACTCTTCCACGCTGGCTCTTAAGTAGATAGATAAAGATGTGTGTGTGTGTGTGTGTGTGTGTGTATGTGTTTTTCCCCTGGAACATCTGCAATCGACTTTTTACAACCTCTGCCTGGGCCGTAAAAGACTGCCAGCTGCCAAGAAGCTCGGCGGAGAGAGAGATGGGGGGAGGAAAAGAGTCAGAGAGGGAGGAGGGCTGGGTTTTCTCTGCAAAGTGTCAAAGCAAAGCGGCTTTGATTTGCAGGCGCATCGGGCATATCAAGGCCCCGGGAGCTGCGCACCAGGATGATGCCAAAGAGGGCTCCCCCGACGGCTTTCCTCACCACTTCAAAGCAGGAGACCCAGCTCTCCTTTCACCCTCGGCTCCCCACTGCCCTCCCTCTCCACCCGACTTATACTTTTTAAAGAAAACCTTTTGTTGCTCCGGATAAGGCCGCAAAGCCAAACAGATGGCCCTCGGCCAGGGAGAGACTTTTCGTGGGAAACCCAGTGGGCATCTGCATGCCAATGGGGTTAAAGGCTCGGAGGACTTAGGCTGGGCAAACACGCAGACACACACATATGCGCGCAAACACTGGCACCGTTTGACCACTCTTTCATGGAGGCACAGGAAAAACATAGAAAACAGGATATATATATATATATATATATAGAGAGAGAGAGAGAGAGAGAGAGACTGAGAGAGAGACTGAGAGACTGAGGGGGAGTTGGCTAAATTCCGGTGTCCGGGAAGATACTGTCCCAATCTGATCCTTTTTACATTCCAGAAAAATGACATTTGGGCACCTAATTCCAGAACACCAACAGCGGGGCAAATTCCAAGTGGCATCCTTGTGGTTGTTTCTCGACAGTAAATACCTCGCTCCAGACCACATCTTTCTGAAGGAGTCATTGAGGAAGAAATAATTGGCTTTCCTGAACTCTTGAGGGCACCTAGCATGCCCCCAAACCCTTCCACCAGATATTATCTTTACTCTGAAACATTTCCCACTGGCTTCAGTGGGCTTCCTAGTATGCCTATAGAAACACAACCTATTCTGTACTCACTTACTTCTGAGTAGGCAGGCATGGGATTCCCGTGGAGGTCTCTTTTATGGAGAAATAAAAGCAGAACTAATGAAAACTCTGAAGTCAGACTTGGGACAGACATGAAACCAATTAATGCTTGGAGAAAAAAACTACCCTCACAAGGAGATTAGATTGGTTTCCTTCGTTGGTTTTTTTGAAGGTGGGGTGGGGGAATAGGGGACAGACTAATAGGCTCCTCAAATGATTAAGATGGTTAAAATATTGGTCCTAAATAAATAAATTAATAGGATCTGCTTTTCTGGAAATCAGTAATACCATTTCTTAATCTTCATTGAATTCAGCAGATGAATTTTAAGAGTGTATAGGATTGCATCCTTAAAAGTCGGATTTTAGTCGGTGACTTTGTATGGTTTTGAGGATACCTAAAGAGTCTGGAAGTTCCTTTGGGTCAATGACAAAACATTATTTGCAGCAATTGCTCCTCTCTGCCTATCCTCCCTTTCAAAAATCTACACCACTGAATTTCCAATAAATTAATCGATTAATCACAACCATGAATTGACTAACCACAGCCATAAATCAATTAATGCCTTAGAGTCCTGTCCTCTAAGACAAGGGAATTTGTGATACATCTCTCGTTCTTCTTCCCAAAGTATGTTAAGGGATGGGGAAGATATATTGGGTACTTGAAATAACAACACTTAAAAATAAAAAATAAAAAATCAGATCTAGCCAAACCAAAAAGATTGGCATCCGATTGGGTAGCTCATCTGATTTTTATTCTGTTCCTTACCACTATGCATTTTATCCCTCTCCAGATGGCATACTAAGTTTACTGTCTTCTTTCAAATCCGTTTTTTTTTTTAAAGTTCACCTTTTTAAAGTTTACTTTTAGAGGCTACATGGAGATGCTGGGTGTTTTCCTCTGGGGCAATCAGATTGAAAGCGATCAATATTTACTCAGTCTGAAAAGGGTTGTTGAAAAGGCAGCTAACAACAAACTGCTTAGCTGCTCACCCCTGTTTAATCTCAGGTTCACCGAAAGTTCACGCAGAAATGAATTCAGTGATGGGTCACTTTAGAATGAGTCCCAGTGGTTTATCTCGGCTCTCCGCTAAAGGCAACAATTATTTACACACTCACACAGCACACACACTTCTCCCAGTGAAGCCTTTAGCCTACTATTCTAATGCTAAATGTGGTCCCTTCGTTTAAAGCTAAAAACAATGATCTGAAGCGGTTAGTCCTTTCCTTTTTATTCTCTTAGGTCTTTCTCCTATCTCTAAGGTATCTTGGCTATCTTTCAAGTTAGTTAAAATCGTTATGCGCTTTGCAAAATAAATAAATAAAACAATTTAAAAAGAAAGAAAGAGAAAAAGAAAAAGAGGTAGAGAATGATACACAGATTTATTTATTTATTTTTGCAACAAAGCCTTCTTCATGTAAATAGAGCAAAGCGGAGAAGGAAGTGCTGTCGACCTCAGAAGAACATTATTCCAAGGAGTAGAATTAAAAAATACAACCGTGTTAGTCGGTAGAAAAGCATGCAGAGAGATCTTGTAGCAACGAAAGGAAGAAGTTGGCAGCATGAGCTTTCCTAGACGAAAATCTATACATGCTGGCAACTTCTTTCTTTCGTTTGTCTCAAAGGTGCTACAACAAGATCTCTCTACATATTATTCCAAGGAGATATTTGTTTTTGGATCAAACTTTTTTTCAGCCGAATCAATAAATTTGGGAGAGCGAGGGTTGTCACCCCCACATCTCGACCTCTTAGAACCGGTTGCGCCGCTTTAATTGGATTAAGAACTGCTTGTTCGCGTGGCTAAAAGGAAGTTGCGGTCCTTCTCCAGATTTTCCTTAAACTCAGGCCCATAGAAGTGAAGGGACCTTAACTTCCAAGTCAGACCGCTTTGAACAATTTTCAGCAATGCCGTCAGTGGTTGAATCCTGTTGGCTAGTCCCAGCTTTTGTTGTTGTTGTTGTTGTTGTTGTTATTGTGTGCTTTCCAATTATTTCCCACTAATCCCAAGTAGACCCATTGAATTAATTGTCCAACGGTGAGCCGACGTGTAAGTCAATCCGGTTAATTCAATGGGTCTCCTCTGGTTGAGAATAAGGAAGCTTATGCTCCGTGTTTTATTATTTCTCCCTTGATGCTTCAGCAGAAGGCTATAATTCAGTGAAAGCAGTGTGGGTGCTTGAGTACCGATGCGGGCTTCTCCGTTCCCACGACCAAACACGGGTCTTTCAACGTGCCTTTGCACGCCTTGGCTTGGATTTTTCTTTTTTCTAGGTATGTGGAAAGGGACCGCGGGGCTTCCGAAAAACCGAACATTGGAAGGTGCTGCACGTTGTGCCTAATTGCCCCAAGTCTCCCGAGGTCAAAGTTCCCTTAATCACCGCATAAATGCATTCTTAATCGGAATTTATTAGCTTTTTTCTCGCCGCCGATCACGTTTGAGAGAGAATCTCATTTTCATTACCGTGCTGGACTGGTCACCCCTCGATGCGTCTGGGCTGCATTTCCTTCTGAGTGTCTTTCCTGGGTTTGTTGGGTTCTGGCGGAGATCTAGGACGGAAGGGGTCCAGGGAATTTACCCTGTTGATAGCATTTATTTATTTATGGGATTTATATCTCGGATTTCTCCCGAAATGGGTTTCAAGGCGGCTAGAAAGATGGGGAGAGGGTGCAAGAAGATAGGCTTCAGTGTTGCGCTGAGGATTCTTAGAAAGAAATTGTAGGACAATTAAAACTAAGGGCCTAAGCAGACTGCCAGAAATAGTGCACATTAAATTGAGGCACTGCCCTGGCTCAGTGCTAGGGAATCATGGGAACTGTAATTTATTGTGGCACCAGAGCTCTCTGACAGAGAAGGCTCAATGTCCCAGAAAAAAATACAATTCCCATGATTCCCTAGCAGTGCCTCAATTTAATGTGTACTATTTCTGGCAGTCTGCTTAGGCCTTAAGTACCGATATCCCAGGACTTGAGGCAGAATTTCTTCTAGGGATGACATGTTATTTTAGGTGTGTGTCTGTGTTTCTGCATTTATACCACGGTCACCTATAAAATAGGTTAATTAAGAAAACGGATTTAAAAAAATTAATTCATTCCAGATGCGGTGCTGGAGAAGAGGGCTGAGTGAGGATACCGTGGATAGCCAAAAACCCACATAAATGGGTCCTAGAACAGATCAGGCCTGAGAGCTCCCTGGAAGCCAAGATGATTAAAATGAGGCTGCCATACTTTGGACACTTCATAAGAAGACACGACTCATTAGAAAAGACAACAATGCTAGCAAAGTGGAGGGAAGGAGAAAGTGAGGAAGGGGGGTTGCAGACTGCCAGAAATAGTGCAAATTGAGTCCACTTTAAAGGTTAAGGTTAGGGTTAGGGAATCATGGGAACTGTATTTTATTGTGGCACCAGAGCTCTCTGACAGAAAAGGCTCAATGTCTCAGGAAAACAACAACAATTCCCATGATTCCCTAGCACTAACCCTAACCCTTAAAGTGGACTCAATTTGCACTATTTCTGGCAGTCTGCAACACCCCCCCCAAGACTACAAACTAGATGGATGGAATCTGCAAGAACTAAGGAAAGTAATAAAAGATAAGGGAGTCTTGGAGATGTCTCATCCACAGAGCAGCCATGAGTTGAGATCGGCTCGAAGGTGGTTAACACCACTACCTATAAAATCATGAACGCGTATTAAAAGCAGGAGGGAGATATGACGATGCATAAGATATATACATAGCACACGTGGCAGAGGAAAGTGCTCTTCTTTGACTTATGGTCCTATTAAACCAAGGCTTGCTCTTCACAACCTTCTTCTCTTTCTGCCCTGCACTCATTCCCGGCATTCCTGTGGTCTCTTCCCTCGTCTGTCTTTCACCTTTGAAGTTTCTCTCCCCCCCCCATCCCCCCCCTCTTTTTAACAGGCTTGTGTATCATAAACTTTCCCAAGTCCTCTTTCTCCTTGTTACCAGCTCAGGAATCCCGTGCTCCATATTTTAGACCGAAGGGAGGGAGCAAGGATGTCTGTCAATTGGGGGGAAAACACATTTCCGTTAAAGACTGATGGTCAGCTCCGTTGGATTTGCCCAGTTTACCTTTGCGATTGAGAAGAAGGGTTGGGGGATGCAAGGCAAACTGGGCTCTCTAATAGGGTCTCTGCTCTTATCCTGATGCTTAGGGAAGGCTGGGGTGTTTTTAGAGGAGGAAAGGTGTCCTATAAATGTAATAAATGTTACCAGTCTCTTTCACCTTCGATGGTCTCCTGGAGCAAGGCCTAACAAATGCCTGGATGCCACTATTTCGGGTGGTCTCCAGCGCTTTGAATCCAAGGCAACTTGCTCCCAAGGAGATCTGGGTGCAACTGCATCTGAGGAAATGCTGCCAACTTCTTTCTTTCAGTTAGCCTCAAAAGTGCTACAAGATCTCTCTACATACTGATTCTACAGACCAACACGGCTATATGTTTGAATTACTCCCAAGGAGCGAGTGAATGAGAACTTGGAATCAATTTGGGAATCCTTAGGGGGCGCTTAGAAAGCTCTTAAAGGCAGGGGCAACGCAGCTGAAACAGATCCCATCATGAATCCAGGTCTGGAGAACATCTGGAACAAGAGAGGAAATCGACAGAATGACAACCCAAAGAGAGAGAGAGAGAGAATGTGAGCAATTCTTGCCTGTTGGAAAATTAAACAGGGAGGAGGAGGACCGATATCCCTTGGGATGTTTTGCTTGTGGGACTTTCGGTAGAGGTACAATCCGACCCACAACGTACAGACACCCCCTCCCCCGACTTCGCTGCCCTGAACGGAACAGAACGAAATCCTTCGAAATGGCCCAGTAGTGGCCTGTCCTTGGGATTCAGTCCACCCCACTAGACACGGAAGGGCATTGGAAGGACACAGAAGAGTCAAAGCAGGCAGATCTAGGATCTGTCAGAAAGTGGACTCCAAAACACTCCGAGGGTTGAGAGGCTTCTGCTAAGTTTCTGCTCCATTCCTTCAGCCTGGACGTTTGGTTGAGCAGTTTTCTAGAGCCCTCCAGCTGGAAGGGTTTTTGAAAGAGACAGGTAGAGTTTCTTCAGAAGGCTCCTTTAAGAGAAAAGATGAAACACACAGCAGTGCAGGAATATGGGGACCTTCTTTCAGGAGTCTTGTAACCTCCCCTTCACCTAAATGATTCCAATGGCAGACATGATTTACATAGGACTTACTTCAGTATGAATCCTGCAAGGCATAGAAATATTTCAATCTTCTCCTTCAGCCCACCCCCACCCCCCCAACATACAACTAGCTTATTATAGGGTGGTGCAAAATTTACAAAGAGGTTGTTAGGCAGTGGTGGATTTAATGTAGGGACCTAGGGAATACAGATATGGAAAAACATAAATTAGATATTGCAGACTGCCAGAAATAGTGCAAATTGAGTCCACTTTAACTGCCCTGACTCACTGTTAGGGAATCATGGGAACTGTAGTTTATTGTGGCACCAGAGCTCTCTGACAGAGAAGGCTCAATGTCTCAGAAAAAATACAATTCCCATGATTCCCTAGCACTGAGCCAGGGCAGTTAAAGTGGACTCAATTTGCACTATTTCTAGCAGTCTGCAAAGGCCCACAGCTATGTGTGTATGTCTGCCTTCAAGTCACCTGTGTACTTATGGCTATCCCATGAATGTTTTCTAGGGTTTTCTTAGGCAAGGATTACTCAGAGGTAGTTTTCCCCCCAGTTCCTTTCTCTGAAATATTCCTCTGAAATATAGCCTACAGCACCTGGCATTTGTTAAAGGTTTCCCATCCAAGTACTAACCAAGGTTGACCCTGCTTAGCTTCCAAGATCAGGCAGTATCTGGTATCTCTGGGAATAATAATATCTATAGGTACCCTACCACTCTGGATACCAGAATTCTAATCTCAGTGAGTCATGGAAACCCACTGGGTGACCTTGGGAAAGTCACACTCTCTCAGTCTCAGAGGAAGACAAAGGCAAATCCCCTCTGAACAAATCTTGTCAAGAAAGCCTTTTAATAGGTTCACCTAAGGTTGCTGCAAGACAGAAACAATTTGAAGGCACCCAGCTACAAATAGGTACCCTCTTATACACCAATAAGGATTTCAAACAGGGCATTTATTTGCGTTTAGCTCTGGGAAGGACATAAGGAAATACATTAAGATGTTTGTGGTTTGGTCAGGATAGACATTTTTAAAAAGCCAGCTCAACTATAATCCAATATTAGGAGAAGTCGAAAAGACAATTCATGGACCCAAATATTAGTGTACTTTTTTCTAAGTTACTTTCTTGGCTTTTTATTTAAAAAGGAAAGCAGAGGGCTAATAAAATAATCCCAAAAATAGCACATCACATGGCTTCTACCTCCTCAAATGGCCAATTGCTCCATAACACAGGAATTGCTTATTTGAACTATGTACTCCAGTAATAGGGTTGCTGTTGTTTAACATAAACCATTCCTACTACAAAAAACAAAGGATTCCCAAGAGGTATGCGATGCTGCACAGTCCCCTGGAATTCAGAGAGAATTGGTTGTCAATCGCACCTTTTACCTTTACCCTCATCTTCACAGGTTGCACCAGTGCATATCCCCCACCCTCCAGATAACATGTCATGAGTGGAATAAGGTGGCTTTCAGTGGGGTTAACAATGCAATCCACATCCCACTGAAGTGAAAAGGCAAGTTTCTTGCGCTTATGTGAACAGAGCAGCTCTTGAGATAATGATTCCAACCAGGGTCTCTCTCTCTCTCTCTCTGTGAGGTCTCTTCCTAATTAATAAGGAAAGGAAGGAGCTCACTGATGAAGCACAGGAGACCTTATTTGCAGCAGGGATCCTTTTTTATTGAAGGCAGGCTGTAGGGCCATTGACTGACTGCTGAGGAAGGGGCTTCTATGGGGTGAGAGAGAGCTGCAGATTTTTCCTTCCCCACTCCCATTTTTAAAAAATGGTTTACAAATAGATCTAACTCTCTGGTTGTTTTATTGTGCAATGTGTTTTTTCGTCATAATTTAGGAATTGCATCTCTCTCTCCCCCCCCCCCCCCCAAACATGTTGAGTTCTAATATGGGCAGAAATGTGGATTACCCAATAAAACAAAACAAAACAGTTGCCTTGATTTATGAGATTTTAAAAACACAAGAAGGCCCTCTAATGCAAGTTCCAGAAAAATATACCAGACTAATCAATTTTAGGCTCCTCACATCAAAAGGACTCTTGTTTTATTTTGCATCTGTGCTTCAGTTTTGACAGTTGATAACTGATCAAAGTCCAAGGCAGAACTCCCTTAGATTTCAAAAGCGGTTACTCCACTACTGCATTTCTTTAAGTGTTATATTTAGCTGTTTCTTTATCATTTTCTCTGGCAGAAGATAAAGGTTTTTTTGAGGGGGGGTTACTCCAGTAATACAAACAGTTGGAAGAGTTCTAGTGTCAGCCTTCAGAACAGCCTTGCGAATTCCATTTTACAGGTGCGGAACTGAGAGGTCTGTTTTGCTAAAGACCACAGAATGAGTTCACCCAAATCTCCATACCTATCACAGAGTTACATATACCAGTTGTCACTGTTTCTGCATATGGTGGGGAACAAAGAAAGGTAGATAGCAGCAGGGATACACTCTGTTTCTCCTGTTTCAGTAGTGAGCAAACCATTTGCAACGAAATTACACTGGTTTAAAATGTCATTTCATCTGGAATAGAAAGAAGAGATGTAGAAACATCATCTTACTCTTACAGTACTAAAATGTGTTGACATGACAGGGTATGGAATCTAAATACCTGAGCTAAAATATTTGCAGGCCAAATGAAAATATAGTAGCAGTAGGAGTGGAGAACTTTTGACACACCAAATACAACTGGACCATAGCTTACATCTTCACAGATCACTGCCCATACCAGCTGGAAGTGATAGGAACTCGAGTCCACCAACAAACCTCTGGAGGGCCATAGTTTCACCACTTTGATTTAAAAGGAAAATATATATTACATGTTGAGCTAAGGGGGATGGATGGGCGGGTGGGTGGGTGGGTAGGTAGGTAGATGCAACATGGGGCTGATGGACAAATAGAGAGGGAAAGGCAAGGAAACTTGAAAGATTTATGTGTGTTATGTAAGCCAGCATGGTGTAGTGGTTTGAACGTTGGACTATGATTTTGTGGAGCAGAGTTGGAATCCTGGCTTGGCTGTTAAAACCCATTGGGTGACCTTGGGTGACCTGAGAACACATGCTCTCAGGCAATGGCAACCCCCCTCTGAACAAATCTTGCCAAGGAAGCCCCATGATAGGTTTGCATTAGCGTTGCCATAATTTGGAAACAACTTGAAGGCACACAATAAACAAAACAAACAAATGTGTGTATATGCTGTGTTATATGCATATGTGTGTTATATGCATATGTTATATGCTGGGCCTTTAGCTGGATGCTGCTGGACCTATAGTTGGATTTACATTTGTATAGTTTGCACCCAGTATCTTGTTTCAAATTATTACTGCTTGTGTAGGGTTGCTTTAGAACTACATGAACAGTTCAGTGTACATTACAACTTCAACCCTCCTTAGCAAAAATTGTTTGCAGATCTTCCTTTCTAGAATGTTCTCCCTTAGTCCACACAAGAGAATCATGGAGGATCATCACATTTTTTCTCAAGCTAGGAAATAAGAGTTTACCCTGCACTGAAGATTCAGTAAACAACTGAAGTAAGGCACTAGTGCTGACATTACTAGTCAGTAACCCACCCCACCCCCAGATTTTTGGTTTCTTCAGTCTCCTCACACATTAATAAAGTAAGACCACTCATGATCTCTTTTCTTTATTCTGTTAATAAACTCATGACTAAACTGGATAAGCTAGCTTTTGTCTCTTTCACCACTGCTTCAGCCAACAATACACCCTAGGGAAATGGCATTGGATGCGCCATCAGAATCTTCTGATGAACTCACCCTTTCTGGGGTCCATTGGTGACAGATGTAGGAATTTGTGGAGACTTCAGTAAACAGAGACTTAGACTGGACATTTTCATAGCCCCAGATGTTTTTCATCATTTCCCATCAAGCTAAGACCAGAGGAAGGTGTATCTTTCTTCACTCAGCCTGTTCATCTTCCCTCATCTTCAGCTGTCTTCTAGCTCTGGTGGTGACACAAATTTAAGAGCAAAGAAAACACAGAAGGCCAGTTTCTTCTTCAGCTAGTTGCCAGCCAGGTGGAAACATGCAGCTAGTTCATTTATAAATATTTCTGGGGTGGTGGGGTGGGGGAGGTCAAATCTATAAAATAAAACAGGGGATAAGTTAAACCATTGTTTGACACTGTCATTGCCTTCTGCTTCAGGTTGTGGGTTCAGGAAGAGGACACTATATTTGAACAGCAGAGACATTGGCAACTGGTTTTCATGCTTTGATGATGGATCAAACAAGATTTCAATCTTGTTAAGATTCCAAGTTCTTAACCTTTTTTGTTGAGGGCAAGAGCAAAAGTCATGAGGAGGTAATGAATTTCTGGCCAGTGCACACACTTCAATGCATAAAGCATTAATAGAATCTTTGGCTTTGAACAATATTCCTAAATATGGAAAACAGAAATCAGAAAACCCACCTGACTAAGAATAAGATGAACATTAAGGGCATGTCCACATGGATCAAATGAATTGTCCCCATCTAAGGCACCTCCTTTAATCCACTTTTTAAAAACTCAATATTTGCTCCGGATCTTCCAGATCTTCTGGCTGTTTACAGTATGTTCCACTGTGCCACCCACTGTCCCTAGCATGTATCACTCCCTCTGAGGTCACAATGAGGTACTTAGTCATGTGATCAATGCTGGATGTCTTATTTTTGACCTCAGGGAACAACTCACATCAGTGGCACAGTAGGTGGTGGGTGGCAGAGCAGGATGCATCTGTGATCAACTGCCCAGAATCACTTTGTAGTACCCAGATAATGGGGGAAATTCGGGGCTGCTTTGGAGCCAGAATACTCTGGGCTACTTCCAGAGTATTCTGGCCTGAGTAGACCCGCCCTAAACCATTAAAAACAGGCATTGTCTGGAATTGTTGGCAGCTCCATTGTATTTATAGAAGGTTGCATGCATGCTTAATATGGACCAGTCCAAGACATTCTGCCTCCTGAGGGAGAGCACCAAATAGTGTTCTCATCAGTGAAGACCATAGTAACTAAGGCCCAACATGTTATTCTGGCATTTCAGACTGAAATTCTTGTGTGCTTTTTTTTCCTTTTTTTTTTTTTTTGGTACTACCTGGGAAGTACAATATTAATATTTTTAAAAACACCAAGAACTTGCTCTTTCAAATCAACTGTCTCATTTTGCTTAATAGCAAGGGTTGATCTGCCACCAAGGGAGCCCATTGGATCCCAAGACAAATGCTTAAGGAGAGATCTGTAGAGGTAGGAATAGGACAGAGACTACAGTGGTAGTTGTTGGTTATAAGCTATTGGTATAGTGTAAAGACATACAACTGAGCATTAAAGTTAGAATTGTCCATTCCAATTGTATTCTCCATCACCATGTACAGATGCAAGAGCTGGACAGTGAAGAAAGTGGATGGTAAGATAACAAACTCATTTGAGATGCAGTGCTGGAGAAGAGTGTTGAGGATACCATGGCTGGCCAAAAAGACAAACAAATTGATAAAACAAATCAGCTCAAACTTGAACTCTCCTTGAAAGCCAAGATGACAAAACTGAGGCTGTTGTACTTTGGCAACATCATGAGAAGGCACCACCAGGAAAGGTAGAGGGAAGTAGGAGAGGACAACATGCCAGATGATTAGACTCAGAAAGACCATGAGCCTGAGCCTGCAAGACCTAAGTAGAGAAGTTGAGGACAGAGTGCCTTGGAGATGTCTCATCCACAAGGTAACCATGAGTCAGGGTCAACTCTAGGGCAATTAACAACAACAAAAGAACAAAATGGAACATAATACCATGCAGGTAAGCATGGAGAGTAATTCAGCTAGAATACCAAAACATTCAAAGCTGGGCCTGGTATGACTATTGTGTTACACAGCTTTTATACACAAGCATACAGTTCTTTTACAAGATTTTGAAATACAAGCATGGAGAAAGTGAATTGAAATGTGTGTATGGATTTTCTTCCCATGCACCTTTGGTGGATTACACCATTAATTTTTGGACAAAAATCCCAAGTGACATCTGATTTCAACTTCTTGATTTTTTTTTAGTGAGTTTTAATTGGTTTTGTGTGTATGTGGTTGGAGAAGGCCGAAATAGGAATAGCAGTTGACTGCTGGCATCCACCATGATTCTGTTACATTATATAACTTTACATAACCTAGCTAAATAGCAGAGGCATTAAGAAATCCCATTATTGAATTGCAAACATGTGTAATGGAACACTAGCAAGAGCGCCCAGTGTGCATAGGTGCTTGATGACACTGATGGACACTGTGCAACGATGTACATTGGTTACTGATGTATATCAGGCACTTTGCCTGTTCTGTTATGTAATAACATGACAGCAGCCCTCTGCTAAATACTGATGTTATGCAACTTTGTTGTTAACTGACCTTGAGTCAATCTAGACTCATGGTGACCCTATGGATGAGACATCTCTAAGACCCTCTGTCCTCCACTGATCTGCTTAATTCCTGCAAACCCATACCCATGACCTCCTTAATACAGTCCATCCATTTGGCATGTGTCCTCCCTCTCTTTGTGCTTCCCTCCACCTTTTCCAGCATTATTGCTTTTTCCAAAGAGTCCTCCCTTCTCATGATGTGTCCAATGTACGACAGCCTCAGTTTGGTCATCTTGGCTTCCAGGGAGGTTTCTGGCTTGATCTGCTCTAGAACCCATTTGTTTGTCCTTTTGGCTGTCCATGGGAGACACAGCACTCTTCTCCAGCAACACATCTCAAATGAATTGATTTTCTTCCTATTATCTTTCTCAACTGTCCAGCTCTCACATCCGTACATAGTAATAGGGAATACGATGGCTTGTATGATTCTAACCTTTGTGCTGAGTTGTATATCTTTGCATTTTAGAATCTTTTCTAGTTCTTTCATAGCCACCCTTCCCATTCTTAGTCTTCTTCTGATTTCCTGACTGCAGTCCCCATTTCTATCTATGTTTGACCCCAGGTATGGGAATTCTTTTACTATTTCTATTCCTTCATTGTCTAGGTTAAACTTGTGAAGGTCCTCAATGGTCATTATTTTTGTCTTCTTTATGTCCAACATTAAGACTGCCTTAGCACTTTCTTCTTTGATCTTCCTTAGTAGGTGTTCTAGGTCTGTGAGGTTTTCTGCTAGTACTATCGTGTCATCTGCATATATTAGATTGTTGATATTCCTTCCTCCTATTTTCACTCCTCCTTCTTCTGTGTCCAAGCCTGCTTTTCTTATAATATGTTCTGCATACAAGTTGAACAGATAGGGTAAAAGGATACAGCCTTGTCTGACCCCTTTGCCAATTGGGAACCATTCTGTTTCTCTATGTTCTGTTCAGACAGTAGCCTCTTGTCTTGAGTACAGATTCCTCATCAGGACTATCAGATGTGTTGGCACTCCCATGTGCTTAAAGGCATTCCATAGTTTTTCATAGTCTATGCAGTCAAAGGCTTTGCTATAGTCTATAAAGCATATGCTGATTTTCTTTTGGAATTCCTTGGTGTGCTTCATTAGCCATTACAAGTTTGCAATGTGATCCCTAGTGCCTCTTCCTTTTCTGAACCCTGCTTGGACCTCTGGGATTTCTTTTTCCACGTATGGTTGGAGTCTATGTTGCAGAATTTTGAGCATAATTGTGCTTGCATGGTAGATTAGTGCTATGGTTCTATAGTTGCTGCAGTCTCTTGTGTCTCCCTTTTTGTGGATGGGGATGCATATTGATAGCTTCCAATCTGTTGGCCATCATTTTGTTTTCCATATCTGTTGAGATATGTTAGTTAGCACTAGAGTTGACTCTGTCAATGTGGATTGCAGCAGTTCAATTGGAATATCATCTGTTCCTGGTGATTTGTTTTTCGCTATTTCTCTTATTGCAGTTTACACCTCACTTTTAGAATTTGGGGTTCATCTTCATATGGCTCTTCATTCCATGTATTCTTCATTTTATCATCTCTTTTGTATAATTCTTTGGTGTATTGCATCAATTCTTTTTATTCCTTCTTGGTCTTGAATTGTGTTATTTTTATTGTCATAGAGCATCCCAGTCCTTGGTTTGAATTTTCCTTTAATTTCCCAGATCTTGTGAAATAGATCTCTTGTTCTTCCCTTTTTGTTGTTGTCTTCTATTTCTCTACATTGGTCATTGTAGTAATTTTCTTTATCTTTCCACACAAGCCATGCAACTATCCAGTTCTAATTCCTGGTGACATAAGTCTTCTCATAAAGAGGTAAGATCCCAACAGGATTCCAACCAGCAATTTTCAGGCATTTATTATGCATGTTTTTTGTTTTTTTTTAATGTGAGAGGGTTGCAAGGACATTTGGGATATGAGTGTCAACAACTTAGGTGCCACAAGGGGATAAGGCAACATATGGCCCATGGGTCACGTTTCCTCATTTCTGTACTTGTGGAGCTCATTTTATATAACTGACAAGATCCCCTGCCTCCAAATACAGATTTTGAATGTATGCATGAAAAAATAAATTTTTTTCCTCCTGCCTAAGAAAAGCCTGTGAAATTCATAGGGCCACCATCAATGGTATCCTCATACTTACTGTCACCTGGTGCAGGGGAGGGGTTGCTGGGGGTGTGTCAGTGGTTGCCAAAAGGTTGCACTTGCTATTCTCCTTTGACATGGCAGCAGCTTTCTCCTGCAGAGGGAGCCACTGCCGTGGCAAAGCCAAAAGTGGTACAGTCAGCTCTTCTCACCCTGCAGTGGGAGGAGGGTCCGACTGGGTGTCACCCCTCTTCTGAGGTGTCATGCAGTACAGCCACCCCAGTGATGCCACTGGTCACTATAAGTTAACAGGTGACTTGAATGCACGCACGCACGCATGCACAGACACAGACACAGACACACACACACACACACACACAATTTATATGTGCATAGCAAACCCTTCAGTCCTAAGTATGTTTCTTCAATGTCAGTAGGACTTGCTTTAAACTGGAAGTATCTTCAGTATCATGAGTGGCAAAACGGTAATTCAATGTTTCATCTCTTTCAGCAATGCAAAGAGCCATCACAGATTACCAAAACACTAAAAACAAAAAACAAAACAAAAACCCAAACAAATTATGGAGCAGTTCATAGCCCAATGTAGTGGAAAAGCTTTGAATCATACCCAGTGATATCATAGCCTTTTACCTCATCTGAGGAGGAATTAGATGTTGTCTTGGGAAATCTCAATATAGCATCCTCAGTATGTATCTAGCTGTAACCAGCTGTGACTAGGAAGTCTCTTTGTGTAAATGTATGTGTACCTCAGGGAAGGCCAGCTAATAAGCAATTAATAGACCTGGACATGGATCTACTGTTCTTCGCCACATCACCCCCACTCCAGGGCATGTCACCTTGATTTGTCTCCAAGGAGACTCCATGTGCAGCATCTGTTGGGATTTCAGTATAAAAAAGAAACACTTCCTGGGCATGTTAACAGATTACAGGGCTTGATTTCTGTTTGGGGATCAAACCCTAGAGACACACTTGTGTTGGATGAGGTCAAGACACAGACATACAGAGCCTGATGCTGGAATGAAAGCTGACAGGCTTGTACAAAGGGATCAGAAGGATGGACTCCAAAGCCAGTGGAGAAAAACTAAAGGAGCTCTTTCCATTTTATTCCTTAGATTTCTTGATGCATTAACAAAAGCAAAATTATGTCTAGCCTTCAATAATACTAATTCTATAGCATTTCTCAGGTGTGCTTCTGAATATTTCATTTTCCTTCCTAAATACCTCCTGTGCTTGTGATCTTGATTTCATGTTTCTGCAAGGGCTAGCTACTTGGCCAACATGTAACTGTTCTTGTAGTGTCAATATAGTAGGAAAAGCTCTCCGAAGACAATTCACACAGCTCTGTGTGACTCTTATTTGTTCAGATTCCTTGATTATGTGACTATAAAGAATGATGGGAAAAGGGCATTCAGCAAAAATTCTACTGTGAATTCTAAGCTGAAAACTTGTCAAGTCTTAACATGCATGCTAGGACCCACCATGCATGTTATATTCTTGTAAAACTGATTCTAATCACTCATGAGGAATGTCAGAAAGGGGAGGGAGAGTACTCTATAGATCTTGACATCACTCTCTGTATTTTGAAATGGTTTCCAGCCCAAAGTCATACAATGCAATACAGGTGGTTATGTCATTTTCCCTTGACAGTGTTTGGGTGATAAAAAATAATGAAAGGTAAATGTAGACTTGACAGTCAGCATAATGTCATAGTATAAGTGTTAGACTAGGACTTTGGGAAACCAGGGTTTGAATTCCTACTCAGCCACAGAACTTCATTGGGTGACACTGTCTTATACTAAGAAGAAAACAACCTCCTCTGAGTAAATCTTACCAGGACCTCAAAACGTCCTCAAAAGCTGAAGTTGGCTTGAGGTTATATAAAACAATAAACAAATATAAACTTTAGACACAAGGAATATAACTTGTTAGTTTAGACATTATTGCATATTTATGTGATTTACTTTATCAGATAGTTCAGACACTATTGATAGTTTAGGATATGTACAAAAAAGGAGTCAGTTATATAATAATAATGCTTGTTGTATGTAAGTTATGTTTAGTGTTCAGTGTTTCTCCAAAAATAACATTCTTCCAATAATGTAAGCTATGCTTTTGATTTGCCTAGAATGTGTATTTTGTAATTGAACTTGAGAGGCATTTCGTGTCAATAGAAAAGAAAAAAAAACTTCATTTAAAAAGGGTATAGACACATATGGATGTATAAGAAGGGTAGGCAAAGAACAGCCCCAGGTTACCAGGCAGCTTCGAAAGTTGTTTTGGTGCCCACAGATCCCGTTTTTTCTCAGACAGCACTTTTTCTTTTTCTTTTTTTACAAAAAGGGATGAGCTGGCTCTCTTGGAAAGAGAGATAATTTACTTTTTAAATACATCACAGGGGTCCTCTACACTGTTTAACATTTAAAAAAAAAACCCAACAACCCTATTTTTCAAAACCCAGAAGTGGACCTCTGAGTTCTTCCATTTTTCTTTTTTGCTTGTTTTGGTAATCCATGCAGTCCTCAAAGGATTTTGTGGAAGAAAACTGGCTATTGTGCCTGCCAAAACTGCTCATCCCAACTTTAGGACATATGTGGAGCTGTTCCTTGTACATCTTCAACTGCATCTATTCTTTCTCTTGTCCCTGTCCCATCTGAGTTTTAAGAATATAGTGGTAGCATATAATATAATAAATAAAAAGATGATGGATGCAATACACAGAAGAGTTATATAAAAGAAATGAAAAAATGAATGACACATGTAATGAAGAACCATATGAGTATGAACTCCAAACTCTAGAAAGTGAGATATAAGCTGGAATAAGAGAAATTGGGAAGGACAAAACACCAGAGACAGATGATATTCCAACTGAATTGCTACAACCCACACAAACAGAATCAACTCTAGTGTTAACTAAAATATGCCAACAAATATGGAAAACAAAACGGTGGCCAACAGACTGGAAACAATCAATATACATCATCATCCACAAAAAAGAGACACAAAAGACTGCAGCAATTATAGAACCAAAGCACTAATTTCCTATGCAAGCAAAATCATGCTCAAAATTCTGCAGCATAGACTTTAATCATACATGGAGAGAGAAATTCCAGAGGTACAAGGAGGGTCCAGAAAAGGAAGGGGCACTAGGGACCACATGCAAATATACAATGATTAACGGAGCACATCAAGAAAGTCTAGAGGAAAATCAGCATGTGTTTTATATTATGAAGTATAGCCAAAAGACTATCAGAGTGGCTTACACTGTTAATTAGACATTTCCCTGCCCTCAGGCTCACAATCTAAAAAGACAAGACACAAAAGGAGAAGGGAATGGTGGTGAGGAAGGGGAATAAGTCCAGCAGATCTTCTTTCCCTCTAAAGCCTGGACCAAGGCAGATGGACTGGAGGGAGGGCTCTCTTTCTTAATCTAGGCTAGGCCCGATGGATCTGGCCTGCCTTTTTTTCTTTATAACTATAGCAAAACCTTTGACTGCATAGATCATGAAAAGCTATGAAACACTCTTAAAGACAGGATTGCCAACACATCTGATAGTCCTGATGAGAAATCTGTAGTTAGGAGAAGAGGCAATTGTTAGAATAGAATATGGAGAAACAGACTGGTTCCCGATTTGGAAAGGGGTCAGGAAGGCTGCATTTTATCACCCTACCTGTTCAACTTGTTGGCAGAAAATATCACATGCAGAGCAGGTTTACACTCAGAAGAAGAAGGAGTGAAGACAGGAAGAAGGAACATCAATAATCTAAGATATGTGGATTGCACCATGCTATTAACAAAAAACATAATAGATTTGGAACAATTACTAAGAAAGGTCAAAGAAGAAAGTGCAAGGCAGGTTTAATGCTGAACATAAAGAAAATAAAAAATAATGACCATGGGGGATATATTCAAATTCAACCTAGATAATGATGAAATTAAAACCATCAAAGAGGTCTTGTACTTTGGATCAAACATTGATCAGGACGGAGACTGCAGTCAAGAAATAAGAAGAAGACTAGGAATGGGAAAGGCAGCCATGAAAGAACTTGACAAAATTCTAAAGTGCAAAGATAAACAACTGAGCACCAAAGTTAGAATCATCCAAGTCATTATATTCCCCATCACCATGTATGGATGAAAGTTGGACAGTGACGAAGTGGATAAAAAGAACATTAATTCATTTGAGATGTGGTGCTGGAGAAGAATGTTGACAATACCACAGGCAGCCAAAAAGACAAATAAATGGATTCTTATATAGATCAGGCCTGCATTCTCCCTGGAAGCCAAGACAATGAAACTGAGGCTGTCATATTTTGGAGATATCATGAGAAAGCATGACTAATTAGAAAATACAATAATGCTAGGGAAGGTAGAAGGTAGTAGAAAAAGAGGAAGACTGTATGCCAGATGGCTAGATTCAATCAGGGAGGTCACAGGCCTGGATTTACAGGACCTAAGCAGAGCAGTGGAGCATTGGGGGAATTGGAGATGTTTCATCCACTGACATACTTTGGCCATATCATGAAAAGACATGGCCTACTAGAAAAGATAATAATGCTCAGTAAGGTAGAAGGCAGTAAGAAAAGAGAAAGACCACATTATAGATGGATAGACTCAATCAATGAAGCAACAGCCCTGAAATTATTTATGCTTTTAATCTGGAAATATTGGCTGATGTAATGTAGTGGAATGGTATACCCAGTTTTTGAGAGAAAATCTACACATTTAGACAGACCAACTGTTATTAAGGAAGGAATGCCTCACATAAGCACAGCTTGACATCTGGGAAGAGTTCCCAGGAGAAAGAGACTGGAAGGAGGGAAATGGTTGCAGGAAGTAAGATGTTGAAGAAATATGATGCTCGATGTCCATCTTCTCTAACCACTACTGCACAAAGTTGAAAAAGGGCAAACACTAGCTTCATGAGCCAATAGGGTTCTGGCCAGTGAAGCCAAAGGACAGGATGTTCAGATATAAAATGCTCCAGAAGAAGCAAAGGATTAGGAAGAAGATCCTAAAGGAAGGGAAGATGGAGAATGAAGTTTGGGGAAAGAAGCAGTGGAGAAATGGAAGAGGTTATCAGTAAGGAGCATGTATGCACTGTAGTGATGAAAGACAGAGTGCAGAAAAGTTGTCGTAGGGCCTTTACAGACTGCAGAAATAGTGCAGCTTGAGGCCTCTTTAACTGTCCTGGCTCAGTGCCAGGGAATCATGGGAATTGTATTTTTTTTTCTGGGACATTGAGCCTTCTCTGCCAGAGAGCTCTGGTGCCACAATAAACTACAGTTCCCATGATTCCTTAGCCCTGAGCCAGGACAGTTAAAATGGCTTCAAGTTGCACTATTTCTGGCAATTTGTAAAGGCCCACAGATTACTCCAAGAATACCTCATGGCATGGTCCCCAGAATTCTTGTTCTAGGAATTATAGCCTTAAAAGGTAATAGTTTAAAGCACAGTTTAAAATCTGGGAGCATTCCATATTGAGGTATGGGAGAAAGAGGAACATTGCTGGAGATAGACCAAAGGAAGTGGAATAAATCTAGTTCTCCTGCTGCAGTTTGAAAGTGGGTCAACCAGTTCAGAAATTACTGAGTCATTTAAGATTCTAATCCTTTTCCAAAGTTCAGAATCAGCTCACAGTAGCATTATAGCATCAACATTTTCCATTCCATTCCCAGATATCACTTTCTGAAAATATGTGCTACTTATGTGGAGATGCTACTGCCACCATAAAATGTTAGAAATGGACATCTAAGTTCCTATAGTTTTAATAGACTGTGTCAGCTGCCGTTGGAGCACAATTTCCTTCTGTCTTGTAGCAAGGAAATGTCTGGATAAGTATATAGGGCCTAAGCTTCAAGACTCTCTGCTGCAAGTCCTCTACTCCAGATCTCCCAGCTTGCTGGCCACCATCCCTTCCAAAAAGCAGTTGTGAAGGCAGATAACAACAACAACAACAAAAAGTGGGAAGAAAAGAATTGTTTTGTGTGCCCAAACACAATGTGTTCTCAAAAGTGTTTTAGGGGAAACTGGGAAGAATAAAATGGTTTTGAAGACAGAAAGGAGAAGAAGCCTGTTAGCTGGGCAAAGCTAAATGCTAAGGGCTGGCCAAGGCCACTCATGGCTAAGTAAGGATGTGATTCTAGGTCTCCTTGGTCTGAGACTGAGATTCTAACCACTACATCAACTGCTTCTGGAGGAAAAAAACAAAAAAAGACCAGCATTGTATACATGGATGAGCAGGAAGTGGGTAGATGAATAGTTCATAGTTCATCTAGTTTATTTCTGATTGTATATTCAGCATATAAATAGAGTCATTTACCTGTGTTGGGTTGTATCATATTCTAGCCACTACATCAACTGCCTCTGGGGAAAAAAAGAAAAAAAGACTAGCTTTGTATAGCATGGATGAGCAGGAATTGGGCAGATAAAGAAGACTAGAAAAGCTATATGTCAGTGAGCAGAGGAGAAATTGGGTTATTGTGTCTCCAGTGTGGATTAGGGGTGAACAACATGGAGCCACAGAGCCACTGCAACCTTCTAAGGCTGTTTTTGCAAGCCTTGGCCCCTCCAGACTTCCCAAATTGTTTTTTTTGCCTTCCTTCTCCATGGATGAACTGCCTCAACTGGACCGGCAATTCATGTTTAAAATGCAGCTTGCCCTACATTGTTTAAATAATAATAATAATAATAATAATGTTTTTTTATTTTTTAAAAAGGGTTTTGAGGGGATTTTTGACCATCTGTGGGTCCCTGGAGAGTTTCAAGTGCAGGAAATTGGCTCCTGGATTGCCACAGCTGCCCTCCCTCCCAAGTCTAGACTCTGCAAAATAATTCTTTCATGTGACGGATGCTTCTATCATCATGAGAACTCTGTGAGCCAGAAACCCCAACTGGTATGGAGAACAAGAACTGCATTTCATGTACTGATTTGGAATTTGGCAGTCAGTTCTTTGGATTTAAGTTTCTGGTATATTTGTAAAGGAAGTTACAACCACACTCCATCAGCATCAATCACTTCACAAATAAATGTTGTTCTTGTTGTTGTGGTTGTGTGCCTCCAAGTCCTTTCCAACTTATGGCAACCCTAAGGTGAACCTATCTCAGGGTTTTCTTGGCACGTTTCTTCAGAGGGGATTTGCCATTGCCATACTGAGGCTGAAACAGTATGACTTGCCTAAGGTCACTCTGTGGGTTTATAAGGCTGAGCCAGGATTCACATTCTGGACTGCAGAATCATAGTCCAATATTCAAACTACTACATCACACTGGCTTCTACAAATAATCTAGAAACCTAGAATCAAAGAACTGGGTGGGCAGTTCATATACAATCAAATAATTAGCTAGTTATTGGATATTTGTATACTATACCCATGTACAATCACACAACACACCCACACACCAATATGATAGGAATCTGTCAAAATAAACATTGTTAGGAAGAATAACAGACCAGAGAAAAATTTTCTCACCAATAAAGCATGTACGAATGTCTGCTTAAGGTCTAGTATACCATTGAGACTTCTGTAAAATGTGGAGAAGCTGGGAGAGGCGCAGGGATCTAAAAAGTATTTATCACAATAAAAACACCAGGTGACACACTTCCATAATTATAATGTTTTTTGCAGCAATTGCTCTTTCCCCTGTAAACATCTGTCTGAATAATAATTAGCTTTCCACTTTAAGAAGATGGATTCCACTCACTGTTTGCTCTTAAAATAATTTTTACCATTTGTAATGTAGCTAGGAGCCATAATGGATTGTCGGTGGTGTCCTGAAAATGCTGTAGCTGTTTTGTTAGCGATATAGGAGCTTATATTACCCTAACATTACCTACATTGGACATTGCATAAACATACACGAGGATAGGTTTTCAGTAGTTCTGCAAAAGAACGGCTCCCCTAAATTGTGCATCGATGTTATGGTTATGGCTACAGTCATCACTGGAAAACATCAATGTTTTAAGTGACATAAAGGTGATTTAAAGTGCATTGTGACTCTGGCAACGAGTTGACAGCCATCTTTAACCAGCCTGACCTGGGAATGACCCTGAGCTCAGCTGGTTGTGAGATAGTTTGGTCTATTATGGGACAAAGTATCATATGTCTGACAGGAGGCAGAGAACACATTATGGGATCACAGCTTAGTAACACCAAGAGACAGACCCTTCTCTTATTTGTCAAGCAAACTGTTCACAAATTTTAGAACATTTTTTTAAAGAAAGGGAGGATTCTCTGTCCTCAATGTAAAGAAATCCACATTTGTTACATTCTCATCTTTCTCCTTCAGCGATAACAAATGGTCTTGGTCCCAGATTATACATAAGTGAGTTAATGCAAAATGATAAATTAAAATGGACATCCATCTTTCTCTCTTCCCATGTGGCTTTGGCTAGTTATCTGTGTCTAATAAAGGTGACACTCTTTGCCAATTTGTCCAAAATGGCATATGTAATTCTTGTCATACGCAATGACTTTGGAGTTAGTGCAAAGGTGATATACCTTGAAAGCAATAATGTTAGCAAAAACTGGACTGATCTTAGGTATGTAAATGACCTGGAAAAGCAATGTCCAAAATGTTTTTTAAAGAAATGAAATGATTTTTATTATTATAACATTGTCCTGTAGATCTGTTTGTACATGTTGACTGGGAATAAGGTTTACCAAATTACTTCATTGTGCATTATTTTGCAACTATATAGCTGATCTGATGCATATTTATTCCGATGTTAATATTTATTCAGCTCTCCTCAGGAAACATCAGTCCCAATAAGTATCCAATGGTTGTAGTCTGCCTTCCAAAAATGAACAAATAAATAGCTTTTAAAAAATCCTATGAGTTAATGAATGAAAACATTGAACAAGCAAACTGGCATGAAGTGGAAATTTAACACTGATTATCTTTTATCAAGTAATATTTTTCTTGGTATTTCCACCCACCCATCCATTCATGTTCATAAGCATGCCTCTGAATTGTGGCTTCATGTCTAGAATGTACAAGACCACGCTACAGAAATAACAAACACCAGAACCTGGAGAATTTACAGGTCCAAGAATGGTCCTGGCTTAGGGATTTTGGAAGCCCCACCAAGTTTTTTTTTAACCCCCCCCCCAAGCTTTCCCAATTACCAGAACTGGCTGTGGGTCTTCTTGTTTCTAATGATTTGCAAAGAATGGAGACTTCTTGTTTGTGCCTTCATATGCAAGTGATTGTTTCCTTCACTGAGATCACTGGCTCATGAATCAGGAGATGTATATGAGTGGTATCATCATTGCAAAGTCATGCAAGCCACATGATAGATGCTTTAAGAAGCAGTATTGTTGCTACAGGTAGTGCATGATTCCTCTATATCAGCAGCAGTGTAAGACATTTGACAAAATGGAGCCCATCTTCCACATACAGACACAAACTGGACGTAGCTGAACTTCAAGCCTGGCAATGGGACATTGTCTTCCATCATTTCTGAAACTAGTGAAGTGAAGAACATACTGTGTGATACACAGCTGTTGCCACACAACAGAAGAGAATAGCTGGGGAAGAAAGGAGAAATGGTTGTGGGGCTGCCATTGGTCTTTCTCTGAATCTCCTGCTTGAGGCAGTTGCCTCGCTCCGCTTAACAATAGCATGCCCATGCTCTATATCTCTCACATTCTGTATTTTAACACATAGTTGACTATCATATAATTTAATAATGGTGTTATAAATGTATTTGTTGTTGTTGTGTGCCTTCAAGTCATTTCTGACTTATGAGGACCCTAAGGCAAATCTATCATGGCAGAATTCATTCAGAGGGGATTTTCCTTTGCCGCCTTCTTAGGCTGAGAGTGTGTGACTTGCCCAAAGTCATCCAGTGGCTGAGTGGGAATTCAAACCCTGATCTTCCAGTGTCTTAGGATGTTATCACACGGGGAGTCGTGGGGAGAAAGTGGAAATAAATGGGCACGAGCGGAAGTCTTTAATTTACGGGATTTGTCCCGTTCCGCCTCGTCTGATAACTAAATTCAAATTTAAAAGGGGGTTAATTCGAACAAAAACCTGATCTTTTCATTTTTGGGATTTTTGAGGATTTGAAAAGATCAGGTTTTTGTTCGAATTAACCACCTTTTAAATTCGAATTTAGTTATCAGATGAGGCGGAACAGGACAAATCCCGTAAATTAAAGTCTTCCTCTCGTCCCGTTTATTTCCACTTTCTCCCCGCAACTCCCCGTGTGATAACGTCCTTAGTCCTACACTCAAGCCACTACACCATGCTGGCTCTCTATGAATGTATACACATTTCAATATCATAACCCCCTCTGTGATCATCATGTCTATAGATTAATTCAAGCTAAAATCCATTTTTGAACAACACTGCCTCTGTTGTGTGTTGATATATCTTTTTATAAATCACCATTTTCAGCTTGGTTGGAATGCCACAAGAGCGGAAATGCCAAGATGTAAATCAGTGTGACCTTATTAACTGAGCTCACACTGTTAAATGAAAGTAAGGAATTAGAACAGTCCAGCAGAGGCATGATTTTTATTTTGTTATCTGTAGGTAGTTCCATAATCCTGCCATAGCCTGCTGCAAAGATTTATCCACTCTCCTTATAGCAACTGCTTTCTGTTTCTCTTATAAATATTGACTTATCTGCTGGAAAAACAACATTTCCTAGTGTTTCCTTCTGCTTGGCCAATATATCATTTTTTGTTGCTTTTATGTATAAATTGACTTAAATGTACGACAACCTTATCATAGTTTTTTCTGTCAGTTTTTTTCCAGGGAAGATTTGCCATTGCTCCTCTCTGAGGATGAGAGAATGTGACTTTTCCAATGTCATGGGGGGGTGTGTTCCAGGGATTTGAACCCTGATTTCCTAGAGTTCTAGTCCAGCTTGCAAACTATTACACTATGGTGACACTTTCTTTACCAGACTGGTTTGGAAAAACAAATAAGGGGGAAAATATAAGAAAAAGAGATTAATAGCATTTTATTATTTAGGGAGAAAATGACCTTACATATACCTGACAGTAGTGGTGGAATATTAGTGGTTACTGTATACAATTTTAAATAAATTATTCAATAGTGTGGCTTGAATTTCAAGGGCTTCATTTGGTACCTGGTGTGTTAAGTAACCATTCAGAATGAATCTACAATTTTATTAAATTTAATTTCTTTAATTTTTTAATTAGAAACATATTCTGCATTGCATTATACTTTCTCAGAATTTCATGATACTTAGAATTATTTCACTGATATTCTTACTTTTTCCTCTCTTTTCTTCCTCCTCTTTTCTCCACTTTCACTCTCCTTCTATATTAGGGTTGGGTAAAGTAAATCCATGGGCCACATATAATTCCTAGCACCCTTTTTGTGGTCCCCAGGACCCACAGTACCTCTAGAAGCTGTTGTTGTAGTTGTTGTTGTTCTCGTTATGTGCCTTCAAGGCATTTCTGACTTAAAGCAATCCTAAGGCCTAAGATCAATATATATCCCCATCCTCAAAAAAAGGAGACACAAAAGACTGCCACAACTATAAGAGCATGCAAGCAAAATTATGCTCAAAACTGCAATATAGACTCCTACCTATGATCATTACCAAATGTGCTTGTTTTGTTTTTATTTTTTTGGCAATCCACAGTTCTGGTTCATTTGTTTTTTGCAAAACACAGTTTCCTATTTTATGGCATGTAAGAAGCTTTCCAAATAGAGAGATTTGAAACAGTTCCAAATGGGAAATTAGCTGTTGTGCACTTTGAGCTGGATATGCTATGTGCTCCAATTAAAGATGAAATGTGTGGGGGAGACAAGAAAAAGGAGGTACTGGGAAGTAGTGCATGTGTTTTGAGTTTTATGTGGGTATCTTCAAATCCAGGAAACATATTTAGGGATAGCCATGTTGGCTGTGCAGCAAAATATAACAAAATCCAAAATCCACAAAAGAGCAATACTTTTATTAGCCAACCATCCAATGCAGGGAGCAGCCACTCCCTTTCTTGGCCAAGTGGAGACCAGGGACAAAGGGCAATAAAAAACAGGTAACAACATTTCAATTCCATTAGGAACAGAAAAGTAACTTCCCTTGAGATCCAAGCTGTCCCTGTTCTGTTCTTTATATGGGTTCTGTGTCACTGAGATATTTGTCAGTCAGTGCATAACTATACAAGGTCTATTTTTACATTAATGCTTCCCTGTGACATCTAATCCACATAAGGACCATAATGCATAAGAGCTATTTATCACATAACTGCTTACATTACATGAAGCACAGCAGTGTGTGCCATCCACATGGTCAACAGCTTTCATCAAGATATTCATGTCAAGCAATGAGCTATTGTGGGCCTGTAAATGGAACATCCCGTTCTTTAGCATTTCCCTTTTATTTTATTGTGGTCTCACAGATTGCCAAGAAGCACATTCATACCCCTAATAAACCACCACAGACAGTCACATCATGCCATGTTGTTTCAATACCAAAACAGAGGTTAAAGAGAGTGGCTGGAGAATATCTGTTTCTCCAGATGTTGTTGGACTTCAGTGCCATCAGATCCAGGAAGCCTAGTCAAAGGTGAGAGGGAGCATGAGATTAATAATCTACAAACTCTGAAAGACCAAAGGTTCCCCACTCCTGACCTAATATTAATGTTGCATTCAACACTCTACCAATTTTCTTCTGATAGTGGAACAGAGAGGATATAACTGAGACATGAACAAGAGTATGAAAAAGTTACTTCTTTGCAGTGGCATCCCTAGGGTTGGTGTCACTCATGGTGTCACCCTCTCCTCCATTTACTTCCTCCCATTTCATGTAATTCATAAATCATAATTCCCATATACCACTGAATGTAATGGATGGCAATAATTGTGATATAAACAAACAGCAATATTAAAATTATACCTTGAAATTAAAATATCATATGCACAACTTAAATATATTTACATATGCATAGTGAAGATTGGTTAAAATGTGATGTTCTTAAAGAGAATTTTAAAAGAATAGTTTGTTTCCAAAAAAATTTGAAATTTGAAATTTTAATTTTAAAAAATTCTGGGGGCCCTCCTTTCTCATCCCACCAAGCTTCACCCCACTAGCACCATCTCTTAAAGCATTTTAAAGGGAAGCAGATGAATGCCACAGCTCATTTTTGCTAAAAGATAGGTGGCGTGTTGGCTGTGGAGAAGTGGTGTCACCCCCTTTTAAGGGTGTCAGCTGGTGTGGTTTGAAAACCCCACACCCCCTAGTAACATCACTGCTTCTTTGGACTACAACTCCTAGAATTTACAAGCCAGCATGCCAGTGGCTGGTAATGTTTCCAAGTTTGAGAGGAATTTTTGCAAGATGTTGGGAAATATCTCAAAACAGCAGCCCCCTTTCCAGTCTACTCGGTTTCTCAACTCTTCTCCCAGTACAGTTTTAACTCATTAACCAATATAATTTGCCTGACTTCTGGGGCAGCCCTACCATTAAGCAAGGTGAGGTGGCTTGGGAGATAACTAGGGTGTCATGAAAAGGCAGCAAATTTATTTCTATTGAATGTATTATTGTATTATATTTATTATTGCCAGGAGAATAGACAAACAAACAAACCTTATTTTTATACCCTGCCTTTTGCCTGAAGGCAATCAAGGTGGCTCACAACAATTGCATGTATAAAACACCCCACAACAAACAACAGTAACATAAAAACAAGTTACCCCTCCTTAAAATTACATGATACTAAAAAATTTAAAATAGCTGGTGTACTCACACCACTGATTATAAAATATGACAAAGCTAAACATAAAAATCTAGACATAGAAACATAAAAACATAAGAGAGGGAGAGAGACATACATTAGATATGGTCTGATTTTATTCAGGGAAGGCCTGCCAGAAGAGATCCGTTTTGATGGCTTTTTTGAAATTCTCCAAGATAGTTGCTTGACAGATCTCCTCCGGCAGGGCATTCCATAGTCTGGGCGCAGGAACGGAAAAAGACCTCTGGGAGGTTGCTATTAATCTAGTTGTCCTTTGTTGGAGTAAATTCCTCCCAGAGAACCTGAGGGTGTGGGGCCAATTATGTGGAAGGAGGCGATCCTTTATATAGGTTGGACCTAGGCCATGTAGGGCTTTAAAGGTCATCACCAGCACCTTATACTGTGCTCGGAAACCAATAGGCAGCCAGTGAAGGGATTTCAAAATTGGTGTAATGTGATCCCTTCTGGATTTCCCAGTGACTAACCTGGCCGCCATATTTTGTACCAATTGTAGTTTCTGAGCTAGATATAAGGGTAGCCCCATGTAGAGTGCGTTACAGAAGTTGAGTCGTGAGGTTACCAGTGCATGTACTACAGTTTCTAGGTCCTTTATCTCTGGGTAAGGGCGCAGTTGGCGTATCTGCTGAAGCTGATAACAGGCGCTCCTGACTGTTGCATTCACCTGATTGTTCATGTGAAGCGATGGGTCTAGGAGCACCCCCAAGCTGTGAACACAGTCCTTCAAGGAGAGCGTGACCCCTTCTAGGACTGAAGATTGTATCCCAATACCTGGTTTAGGGGCCTCTACTGTAAGCACCTCCATTTTCTCTGGATTCAGTTTGAGTCAGTTTTTCCTCATCCAGTCCATTACTGCTTCAATACATTGATTGAGGGGACAAATACCATCTGTCGTCATGGCTGATGACTGAGACATGGAGAAATATATTTGGTTGTCATCAGCATACTGATAACACGGATGATTTCCCCCAGTGGCTTCATATAGACATTGAAGAGCATCTGGGACAGGGTGGCGCCCTGAGGAATGCTACAATTAAGCTCTATTAATTGTGGATTAATTGTGGAAGCTTTACAGATCTGCTTTCCTCCCTCTTTTCAAAAAAACCTTCCTACACTGTATCTATGGTTGAGCTGTTGCCAGCATTCTGCAAAGGCATGGCCTTTGGGGGGTTGCAGACTGCCAGAAATAGTGCAAATTGAGTCCACTTTTAGGGTTAGGGTTAGGGTTAGGGAATCATGGGAACTGTAGTTTATTGTGGCACCAGAGCTCTCTGACAGAGAAGGCTCAATGTCTCAGAAAAAAAACACAATTCCCATGATTCCCTAGCACTAACCCTAACCCTAAAAGTGGACTCAATTTGCACTATTTCTGGCAGTCTGCAACCCCCCTTTGTTACCATTTAAAAATATCTAGCTAACTAGCTGGTATAATTCAACATATTAGTCAGGAAAATTAGGATGCAGAGGGATCTTACAGCACCTTTGAGATTAACTGAAAGAAAGAACTGGTAGCATGAGCTTTTGCAGACTGGCGCCTACTTCCTCAGTCTACGAAAGCTCATGCTACCAGCTTCTTTCTTTCATTTAGGGCCTCTACAGACAGCACTTTGCACCATCATGGAGGCAGGGAGGGAGAGGGGCAGCAACATGCCAGCACCCCAACCCCACGCCAAAGACGTCATCATGGTGCATGGTGTTACGCACGGTGTGCCCCATCAGGATGTCATCATGGTGCAGCGTCTTAACGCACTGCACCGGAAGAGACGCAAAAGAGCTGCACGGCGGCTCTAGATGCGTCCCTTCTGCTGGCTCCAAAAGGACCAACATTTTTGCACTCCTTTCAGGGCTGGCAGAAGGGAGGATTGGGGCTGAGGCATGGGGCAGTCTCGGCTCCAATCCTCCACTTCCCAGGGCGGCCCATGGCCGCCAGTCTGCATCCCTCCTTAGTCTCAAAGGTGCTACAAGATCCCTTTGCATACTAGCTAACTAGTCAGCTATCTTTTCTCTCTCTTCCTGTCTGACTATATGTACACTTATGATTTTGAGTACATTGAGAATTTCCTGAATATACAGAAAACACATATTTGGGTCATTCTGTTTTCCTTCCAAATTACTAGACACTTGGCTGTTTGAGTTTACCATCTGATGGAATGATAATTACCTATGAGTGGTTCTAAAGAAGTTATATGAGGCTTCATTTTGGTCTATAGGCCTATCCATAGTACTGACCAAATTGCATGACCAAGCTGGTATGCTGAAAAGTTTCAACACAAGTTCACTACAGGGGAAACTAGTTATGTAATTTCTCACCAGGAGCCCTGATGGTGCAGTGGTTAAATGTCAGTACTGCAGCCACAACGTTTTGAGTTCAATCCTGAAGGGCTCCAAGGTCGACTCAGCCTTCCATCCTTTTGGAGGTCAGTAAAATGAGTACCCAGCTTATTGGGGGCAATTGGCTTACACGTTGTAAACTGCTTAGAGCAGGGGTAGGCAACCTTTCCCCTTTAAGGGCCGAGGGACTTCAGCTCCCAGAAGCCTCAGCCATGTTGGCCAATAATCCCATGTTGGCCAATAGCTCCTGGGATTCTGGGAGCTGAAGTCCCTCAGCTCTTAAATGGGAAAGGTTGCCTACCCCTGGCTTAGAGACTGCTTAGTTCAGTATGAAGTGGTATAGAAATGTAAATGTTATTGCTATTTCTCTACCACAGTTTGCCCAGCCTGCACTGAAATCCTCAGGAAGTGTCCCTTGTGCATTCCATTTTGAACACTTGCACTATGATGTTGTGAACACAGCTTGATTCTTGATCCTTTCATGTGCCTGAATAATCCGATTTTCACTTTACTACTGTTTGAATGAGTTCTGAATCCAAACAACTGTAACATGCCCATTTGATCTGGCAAAGCTAACCTAAATAAATAATAAGATACCAAATGAGACGTAACTAGATCAATTTACAGTGGAAGCATCTTATGGCTAAACCCAAGCTTATGAGTGTAAGTGCCTTTGAGTCATCTGTCAAGTCAACCCCATGAATTTCATAGGTTTTCTTAGGCAAGAAATAATCACAGGTGGTTTTGCCAGTTCTTTCTTCTGAAATATAGCCTACAGCACCTAGTATTCATTGGCAATTTTCCATCCAAGTACTAAGCAGGGTTGACCCTACTTAGCTTCCAAAATTAAAGGGAATCCGGTGCCATTAGAATATTTAGGCCCTAAATCCAGGGTTAGTCCTACTTAATATTAAACCCACTTAAATGAATGGAACTATTTCAGAGGTTCTGCTCCAGCAAGGACTGCCTGAAACTTGTACTCTTATACCCACTGACCTGGGAATAAGGGCCTTTACAGACTACCAGAAATAATGCAGCGTGAGACCACTTTAACTGTCTTGGTTCAATGCTAAGGAATCATGGGAACTGTAGTTTATTGTGGCACCAGAGTTCTCTGACAGTGAAGACTCAATGTCCCAGAAAAAAATACAATTCCCATGAATCCCTAGCACTGAGCCAGGACAGTTAAATTGGCCTCAAGCTGCATTATTTCTGGCAGTCTGTAAAGGCCCATAATCCCAGCTAAGTCAATGGGTAAAAAGGTTCCCTCTTGAACAAGATTGTCTAGTGATGTCTGACTGTAGGGGGTGGTGCTTTTAGTTACTAAGCTGAAGAGCCAAAGTCATCAAAGATGACTCCATGGTCATATGACCAGCATGACTGCATGGAACACTATTATCTTCCTGTGGAGAGCAGGCAGAATTATGCCAAGCTAGCAACAGCCAATCAGGAGTGAGCTGACGACAGCCAATAGAATTGCCAATTGGACTGGGTCTGGTTGTGTAACAGTCCAGGAGTGAGGGACTGTGAAGGAAAAGTCCAGGAGTGAGGGACTTAGGGGCTGAACAGACGGGCCCCTAAGGGGCAGCGTCCCACCACCCCTTTCTTTGCTGGATCGGGGCCACAGCAACCGCACACTGCAGCCCCAATCTGGTGCTTTGCTGGTCTAAAAAGAGCTGGTAAATGCTGCTCCTTTTTAGAGTGGTAAAAAGCCACTCTTGCCACCGTGATGGCAGCTTTTTGGCGCTCCTTTGGCAGAGAGCACCCTGACACCACACCCCCACTCCACCACAGCCCTGCCCTATTGGCTGGTCTGTACAGCCCCTTAGTTGAATATAGCACTCCAAGTGAGGGAGGTGCTGATATTTGATATCCTGCAGGATATAGGGCCTTTACAGACCTGCATAAAGGGCGGCACAGAGCCGCCTCTGGGAGCGGCAGATCGGGGCTGTGGCAACCACACACCATGGCCCCGATCCTCCCTTTTGCTGCCCCCCCCCAAAGAGCAGCAAAATGCTGCTCCTTTTAGGGGTGGCAAAAGGCCGCCCTAAGAGCTGACACTGCACCTCTTTTGTACCCTTTTGGCACAGTATGTGTACATGGTGCACCAGGAGGGCGTCCTGATGCCACGCACTGTGCGGATGGGCTCATGGTGTCAGGACAGCATTGGGGTGGAGTTGAGGTGGCCAGTGTGCAGCTGTTCTGCCCCAACTTCACCCCCAGGCCGGCCCTTTAGGCCAGTCTGCATAGCTCCATAATTAGCCTGAGGGCTAGTATAGAAATCGGTCAGAAGGATAACAGTAAATAAGGACTGCATGAGAGTCCTAAATGAGAGTATCTGGTGTTCTCTAGATAAAGATTGTGTAACAAAGTATAACAAAAACAAGTAAATGCAACATCGTAACAAATTAAACATTGTTAACCATCATTCAAATAAAGTTTTATTGCTATTTAATTACAAGTTTGACTTATCCTGGGTGGAATTTCCATGCTAGTAAAACCCATAGGGCTGCCATCTGAGGGAAAAAGTTGGGTGAAAGAGTGGCTCTTCACAAAAATTTGTGGCAGTGGTGAGATATCAAAACCCATGGGGCTGCCAGAATAGGAAAATAGTTGGGTGAGTGGGAGTCACCGTGACACTTCCCATCAAAGCGGTACCTATTTATCTAATTGCACTTTTACATGCTTTCAGACTGCTAAATTGGCAGAAGCTGGGACTAGTGACAGGAGCTCACTCTATAACATGGCACTTGAGTGTCGAACTGCCGATCTGCCGACCTTGCAATTGTCAAAGTCAGTGTCGTAACAGCTAAGCCACCGTGTCCCCCTAAAGGAAGTCAATGGGACCTACTTCCTAATATACATATATGGGATTGTACTGTAAATCATATAATGAGGATTTTATATTCCATATATATGTCCCAGACAAGTTAGATAATATGTACCATGCCCAAAACAGCACTCAGCAGTTGAAACTAATTGCCATTTGGTTATAAATCTGAAGGAAATAGTTCATTACATCTAAACTGGATCATCTTTTTTTTTTTTTTTTAAAAAAGGGAGTTTGTTAATTTATGTGTTTATTTTTTATTGCACCTTAAATATAAATGATTGGGTTTAGAAGTCACATCATTCAGAGATCGTTCTGCTTTATGGTTTCCATATATCACTTTAGTGTTTCCAGAGGTAAACTACACAAATGAAACTGCTGTTGGCATTATTCCATTAACCTAAAAACTCAGATAAGATATGTACCTTGATAAAATATGACAAAGATTCTGTAATAAAGCCCTACAAATTTGGTTTTGTAACATGAAGGCACAGAATGCCTTTTTAAAGCAAGGATTTCATTTCAGTGAATGCTTAAAATGGATTTTCTTTTAGTGCCTTTATCGTAATACATTTCTAACTGGCAAATAAAGATAAACCCCTATTGAGAGTAATATGCTCATTGTTGTCATAATAGATCTCCATTCACACATTTAACAGCTTGAAGGTACACATTTTAGGCACCATAACTTACTGTAATTAATCTTTATTATGCCATTACTGCCATGTACTCATAAAACACAGAACCCATGTAGGAATTTATCACTTATATTAATGAACATGCCAGAGCCCTGCTAAAATTGCAGTTGAACTTGTTTTTAGAGACACCATACACAAACAATGAGCCAAGAAAGTCAGTAACATGAAGTGTCTCCTGCTTTGTTATAGTAATATGTATCTATGTAATAAGCCTACATGAAAAGCTGTTGCCTTTTGCTTTAAAATTAATTAGCTTCCTAATAAGACAATATTAGATCTGTCAATCACACTGGGATCTTGCAAACTCAGAATTTCATTATACTCTTCAGTCAAGTATCTTTTTACTAACAACCAGCACATTTGTTAGGTTGACCAACTTCTTAATTATGTCTCAGGGACAATAAATCTTTCCCCTGTTGTAAGAAAAGTCATAAAAAGATTTCTGGGTGCAATGAAGAGACTATATACCACAGATTTTAACTGGAAATGATATGTGACTGTATTTGTAAGTATATCAGGCATACAGAAATGAAAAGGTAAGTATGAAAATGAAAATACACACAAGAAGGTGATAGAAAAGTTAATATTAACTATTTTCAAGGTTTTCGCGAGCACACGTGCACATAACTGGGTTTTGGCCATAAACAGCAGGTAGTAAGATCCAGATCAGAATAGTCTATCAGCACAGAGTCCTGTGTAGGTCACCAAACATCTGGCAGATTTCTGGTAATGTGACTTTTCTCATAAATCTGTTTGCCCAAACAATCTTTTGGTTTATGTGTATTTATGAGAACACCTGGATTGAAAGCAATCTATCCCAAACCAGAACTGCTGATCCAGGTTAGGGACTAGGACACAAACCAGTGGATTCAAATGGCAAGAAAACAGATTCCCCCACAATAATTAGAAATAACATTTTGATGATAAGATCTGTTCAGTAGTGAAATGACTGCCTTGGATAAAGATGGACTCTCCTTTATTGGAGGTCTTTAAGCAGAAGGTGAATGGCCATCTCTCAGGAGTGCTTTAGCTGTGCATTCCAACATGGCAGAGGAATGGTCTAGATCAGGCCTGCACAACACATGGCCTGGGGGCCACATGCTGCCCACCAAGGATTTTGGGTGGCCCACAAAGATGTGGAACAACTTCAAAGCTCTTCTACTGGATAGCCTTCTCCTGAGGAGAGAGCAATGTAAGAAGGAGGAAGAACAGTGAATGCTCTCCCTACAAAGCTGCTCTGTTGCTCGGTTTTCTCCTGAGGAGAAGGCCAGGTGGTGGTGGTGGAGGAAGAGGAGAAGCAAACACTCACCCCTCAAGGCTCCTCCACTGTCCAGCTTTCTTCCAAGGAGAAGGCCAGGTGGAGGAGGAGGAGGACGAGCAAACGCTTGCCCTGCCAGCCTTCTCTGCCATCTGGCTTTCTCCTGAGGAAAAGGCCTGGTGGCGGCAGTGGAGGAAGACGGGCAAACATTCACCCTGCAAGCCTCCTCCTCCACCTGACATTCTCCTGAGGGCAGTGGAGGAGGAAGAGGGGCCAACGCTCACCCCACATGGCTCCTCTGTTGCTCGGCCTTCTCCTGAGGAGAAGTCTGGATGGAGGAAGAGAAGGACAGGCAAAGCTCCTAAATTGCTCAGCTTTCTCCTGAGGAGAGGGCCAGTCAAAGGAGGATGAGAATGGAATTAATATTAAAAATATTAAAAATTAATAATAATTATTAATATTTAATTAATAACCTATCTGTGGCCCGAAGAAGTTTAGTCTATTGAATTTTGGCCCCTTCCTGCTGCCATGTTGTGCAGATCTGACCTAGAGATTCCTAGAGAGGTGTTCTCTCAGGTAAAAACATAGTGTTTTTGTTATTTACATTTTTTCCACATTCACACGGGTCCTGTGCCCCCAACCCCAGAGAATGTGAGTGTACATGGCCCAAGAAACAAAAGTGAAATAACTGAATCTACCGTACACACTCGACTATAAGTCATGAAATTTATGCCCCAAATTTGACCCTAAAATTCTGGGTTGACTTATATACGGATCAGTACACTAGTACTGTTTAGAAAATCCAAAAACAAGCAAGCCTGATGCTCCGCTCTCCATCTGTCACCAGTTCCTTCCCTCCCCAGTCTGTTTTGCAAGCCTCCTTTTCCCATGGAAAAAACTCCCCTTTTAAAACCACTTCTGTCTCTTCCCTGTCCATTTTGCAAGTCTTCTTTTCCCATTGAAAAAACCTCTCCATTTAAAACCACTTGCTTCCCTTCACAACCTGATGTTAAAACCTCTCTTCCAGCACTTGGGAATCCGTCGGAAAAGGTTCAGAGAAGGAGAAGGAAGGACGGATATGGTATTTCCCCCTTTCCACCCTTCATTATAGCCCCCTAAGTTTTACCCTCAACGTATCCACAGGTCATATCAAAATCCAGGATTTTGACCCTGAAACCTTCCCTGGACGTAGACATGAGGTCAACTTGTACATGAGTATATAGGGTAGGTTGCAATCATTGTCAGAAGAAAAGTCCACCCTTAATATCTATCTTTTGCTTTCTCTTGGAATAGCAGGCAGCTGATTTAAGTTTGCCCTTGCCAATTACAACAGATCCCAACCAATTAATCAACTAAAGCTTTGTTGATTTATATACCAATTAACCCAACCAAAGAGTGCAGTCCCAGTTATTGCCATATATCAAGAAGATACTCAATCTTTTTGCTTGTGCTGTAAAAAGGAATTATTTAACTTAAAAATGGGGAGGGGTAGGGAGATATAATAAAATCAAATAAAATTTATTTTGGTCCAGATGATTGCTTATCCATTTCACTCCCAATATAAGGTCTGGTGTTAGATTGAAAGAAGATATTTTCCAAATACATTTTGCTGATATATACTCCAAACGAGGTCCCACTAAGTTCAATAGAGCTTACTCCTAAGATCTGAGCCTAAGCATGTTTACTTGAAAGTTCTGCTGAAAGCCACTGTAAATCAGGGAAATATCAAAACTTCATCATATTATGGGTTAAATTTGTAAATCATTTTCAAAATCTGAATAGATCCAGTCTATAGCTCATCAAATTCCTCAGTAGGTGTATAGTTAGAACTTTATTATGACTACGGAATCAATATATTTGCAAAGCTTTATTTTTTCCCATTAGTACAACAGGAAATTATATAAAAGTAACAGTATATCAGTTTTAAAATCCCTTCCTCCTTCTATTTCATTTTCATACCAGAACTGCATGAGCAAAGAAGCCTCTGTTCTCATCAGTGGTCTTTTTATTTGAAAGCCCAATACACTTTTGTTTTATTTTTGGCTGTTACAGAAAGTCTTGTCTTGCAGCTTGTTTGTAAATGTTCATTTATGCCTTCACAGGCTCCTAATATATTTAAAAATCAGGAATGGAATCCCATTGTATGTTTGTTCTGGGTAAGATTGCATCAAATTATTGGGAAATGATCTGGTACACTTTTTATAGTGAAATGATACACACATCACGACAACTCTGGCTCAGTGAGACCACTATGCCTTTTAAAAAATAAAACGGTGTAAATTGGCAATTTACCAGCATGCAGCAAGGAAAATTTCAGCTTCCCCTGCTGCATATCAAACCTACAGCTCCACATCTTAATCAGGTTTTTATTTAAATAGTTTTCACCATAGTATAATAGACAAAATAGACAAGCTGTTCCTCAGTAATGAGCCACATTGTCATCATGTCATAATTTCTCAAAATGATGAACCATAATATGAACACAGAACACATGTTGTGAAAGCAAGGCGTATGCTGAGAGAGAATGCAAACCGTCCTTCTGCACGTCTCTTTTCTGTTGCCTCCTGAGGCTATGAGACTATAAAGCTGAATGATCTTTTTGACCAAAAAAATGCAGTCATGCAACCTTTAAAAAAATATCATCTGCAATCACAACACCTCTGAATCAGTTAGGTGCTACCTCTAGAAAGAGTGCCACATGCTCTGCTTGACTCTGCTTTAAGATAAAGGAGTATTTCTATGGACATGCAGAGGTACACAGTGGGGTAGTGGTATATTATGAAGTAGGGGTGCTCATCATGAGAGTTCCTATAGCCATGCCCTTGATGAGAAAAGCTGTGTCAATCCATATTGACAAAATACAGTTTTGGCAGTTCATAGTCTGAACCCTATTGATTAGGCCCAGCTCGAAAAGATTCAATGAATCAACTACTGAATAAATAGCGAACACATAAGTAAACTCAGTTGATTCAGTTTGTTCCAGTTGGGACTAATAACAGGATTTAGATTTTCCTCTAGATCAAGAGCAGAACTTTTGTGAAGTTATTGGGTCTTAGATGGCCATTTCCTGCTACCTCAGAAAGCTTGCCATTACAACTGGGATAGCTCACAACGGTAAAATTCATTTCCACTCCAACTAATGTGAGGTTTGCAGTAAGCTCACAGGAAGCCTAACAGGGGTAAAAGACTATTTAATTGTCCATGATAATAAAAGCTACTAGTGCTCTCATGGTGGTGCAGCTGTGTAATTTTAAATATAGGACTTAATGATCTTAACTGGGACCCCATTAATAGGGCTTGAAATATTTTCAAGTAAAGAGTAGTGGAACAATCTGTCACATGGAAGCCATGTTTTGCAAAAACAAAACATGAGAAGATAGTTTGCACCCTCTCCTTTGAATCTGCAGGACCAATCTTGCCTTTATACAGAGTGAGGCTATCATCTTAGGCATAAAATATTGGACAGGAGCAGCCCCTTGAGTGGCATTTCCCTTGAATTCTTGTTTGAATCCTTTGCCATTCCCTTGTCTTGGAGGTCAGATCTATGTTTGCCAACTGTCTCATCCTGCATGCTGTAAAACAGTTTGCTGGCCACAATTGGGGGTGTTTTCTAGTTGCCAGTACTGAAGTAAGATCAGGCTGCCAACAGTGGTGTACCTAGTTTATTTGACTTCTGGTATGGATCATTTT
Organism: Phrynosoma blainvillii; assembly: GCA_026167975.1. Classification (NCBI taxonomy): domain Eukaryota; kingdom Metazoa; phylum Chordata; class Lepidosauria; order Squamata; family Phrynosomatidae; genus Phrynosoma; species Phrynosoma blainvillii. Next base: position 48,621,539 of record JANUYF010000005.1, on the reverse strand, counting down.
TTAATAACTTCCTCCTCTCTTCACACCTCTTTTCTGGGTCTGGCAAAGATGGCTAGGTGGGAAAGGGAAGCAACTTGTTTTCCCACCCGGCCAGCAGAGCCACTAAACCCAAAAGACAGCCCTTCCCACCAGTGGCTGCTGGCGGGAGTGGGCTGCAGCAATTGTCCTGCAGCCTTTCCATGTCTGATGGAGCTGCTGGCCAACAGAGCCACCATACTTAGAGGTTAGCCCCTTCCCACCAGCACACTGGGTGACACCCCCCTCTGAGGTGTCACCCAGTGTGGTCTACCTCTCCATAGTGACACCTCTGGTTGCCAGCATGATTGGAAAGCAAGCATGGTGTAATGGTTTGAGCATTGTACTATGACTCTGGAGATCAGGGTTGCCAAGAAAATGCCATAATAGGATCACCATAATTTGGAAATTACTTGAAAGCATGCAACAGCAGCAACAAGTTAGCATGATTGGCTTCTGTTCCTGGATGGAAGAGAACATAATTTTGTCCTTTGTCTCAGGCAGCAAGACATTTTGAGTTAGTACTGTGCATCTGGCATAGTCCAAGGAGAGCATCACTTCTTAGATAGTGGGGCTCTTTCTTAATGTTTTGTTTTTCTGAATGTTCACAAAACCCAGGATTCCATAGCATGGAAACATGGCAGTTAAACTGGATTCATAGCACTATAACAGAATAGTGTGAAAGGAACCCTGATACATGTTTTTACTTTTAAGATAAGCAGAAAATAAGCATACCTATTGGCTGAGAAAATAAATGTACCTGAGTACAGCAGTTGATGACAGGGTTGTCAGAGTTCTCTCATTTATAGGGCTGCCATAAGTTAAAGACAATGTGACCACAAACAAGAACAGGCTGAATGTCTCCTCTCAGGCCTCCAGCCTTTTCATTCATTCTTTCACAAGGAGTTTCTACAGGTTTTAGCAGTAAGAGAAGCATTACTCAACTAAAGCTAAGAAGGTCACTCTTACTGTGGGGTGACAATCAGTAGGGGGAGTGAAATCAGCTTTGAGTTTTAAAGAAACTATCCAAGGTATTGAACTTATATTAAGGATAGGTTCAGCATAAAGAAACATAGTTCTTTTAAATTTCAGAGTAAAAGAGCAGATTTATTGCCCTCACAGGCATGGAAACCAGCAGTTGCCATTGCTATGGCACAGTGGTGTTACTAGGGGGTGCAGACCACACTGGGTGACCCTGCAGAATAAGGGTGACACCCTGCTGAGCGCCTCTCACCTCCCTGCCACACACTGGGAGAAGCCCAGGGAACCCCTTTCTCCCTGCCTGGTGTGGCTTTCCTCACATGTAAAACCTTGCTGGGCAGGGAAAGAGAGGCCCAGGTCACCCCTTCATTCCTGCCTGGCATGGCTTTACTCATGTGTAAAGCCATGCTAGGCAGGGAGGTGAGGGTGTGCCCTTTTGGCCCTGCCCCCTGAAGCCCCACCCCTCAAAGCCCCACCCTCACACCAGGTGTGGGACACCACAACTATGGGCTGCTCAAGGTCAAGACATTTTTCTGTCTAAGGCAGGGGTAGGCAACCTTTCCCCTTTAAGGGCCGAGGGACTTCAGCTCCCAGAAGCCTCAGTCATGTTGGCCAATAGTTCCATGTTGGCCAATAGCTCCTGGGATTCTGGGAGCTGAAGTCCCTCGGCCCTTAAAGGGGAAAGGTTGCCTACCCCTGGTCTAAGGTAAAGAACAAAATGTCATTTCCTCACTTGGTCACATTCGGTTGCTGATTAGATTGATACTTGAATACTGGCAATGGAACAACATCCAGAACCGCACCTGAGGACAGAAGACCAATTTAGATGAATAGGTCAGAGCACGGGGCACACATATATATGTCTTTTACCAAAGAGGAATGACTGGAGATGAGTGGGGTGAGAAGGAATAGCTAGGGCAATCTGCTTGAGATTGTTGCCTCAACTTGCCTAATGTTATGTCTAGCCCTGTCATTTGGGCAGGCCCTTGATCAGTTGGGGTCTGCTCAGTATCCAAATTAGCTTCTCATGTGTTCATGCTACTATTATCTTTTGAGTGTTTCTAGCTCTTGCTGAGAGGCTGTGTCTTCTTTGTGCTTGCTAGCAAGATGCAGGATGAAGCTGCTATCTCTCCTACAAATAGCAAACATGTCTCAAGCCACAAGTATGGTTTATCTCTCATGCATATCACAAGGACGCTGAGTATGTTTAGCCTGGAGAAGAGAAGACTGAGAGGTGACATGATCGTTATCATTCAATATTTGAAGAGATGTCAGATAGAAGATGGAGCAAGCCCAAATTTTCTGCTCCTCCAGAGACTAGAACACAAAGTAATGGATTCAAATTATAAGAAAAGAGATTAACATTGTGATTAACATTGTGATGAGAGATTAACACCTAAACATTGTGTGTACATGCGTGTGTGTGTGAGCCTTTCAGTTGTCTTGTAATTTACTGCAAATCCATCAATTTCATAGCATTTTTCTTAGGCAAGGAAGACTCCTAGGTGGTTTTGTTAGTCTCTGCATCTGGAATATAGCCTGAAGCATTTGCAGTCTCTCATCCAAGTACTAACCAGGCTGACCCTGCTTAGCTTCCAAGATCAGATGGGATCTGATGTCTTTAGGGTATTAATCCTGCTACATAAACCAGATAGACTACATAATTGGAAGTAGAAGATGGAGAAACTCTATCCTTGTGGCCTAAACCAGACCAGGAGCTGATTGTGGCACAGACCATGAACTGCTCATTAAAAAATATCAGAGTTAAGCTGAAGAAGAAAGCAAAAACCATCATTATATCAAAATATGACCTGAATAACATTTCAGATGAAATCAAGGACAATGTAAGAAACAGATTTGAACTATTGAGTATAATCAACCAGGAACCTGAAGAACTGTGGACAGAAGTCAAAGACATAATTAAGGATAAATGCAAGAAAACACTAACAGTGGCCAAAAAGAAAGATAAGAAACAATGGATGACAGATAAAACACTTCATGCAATAAAAGAAAGAAGAAAAGCAAAAACAAAGGGAAATAGGAACAAAGCCAGAAGTATGAATACAACTGTCCAACATCTGACACGCAGGGATAAGGGGAAATACTACAATTACCAATGCAGAGAAATAGAAGACAACAACAATAAAGGAAGAACGAGAGACCTCTATAAAAAAATCCAGGAAATTAAAGCCAAGTTCATACCGAGGGCAGAGATGCTCTATGGAGAAATAAAGTAGTAGTAGTAGTAGTAGTAGTAGTTTTATTTTTAGCCCGCCCCTCTGCTCAGCAACTGGAACATAATACAGAAACAAGAAGAAATAAAAATATGCTGGAGGCAATACACAGAAGAGTTATACAAAAGAGATGAAGGAATGAATGATATTTGGAATGAGGAGCCATATGAAGAGGAACCCCAAATTCTAAGAAGTGAAGTGTAATCTGCAATAAAGAAAATGGGGAAAAAATAAAGCACCAGGAACAGATGATATCCCATTTGAACTGCTAGAATGCCTACAAACGGATGCAACTTCAGTGCTAACTGAAATATGCCAACAAATATGGAAAACAAAGTGGTGACCAACAGATTGGAAACACTCGATATACATACCAATTAATAAGAAAGGAGATACAAAAGATTGCAGCAACTATAGGACAATAGCACTAATCTCACATGCAAGCAAAATCATGCTCAAAATTCTGCAGCATAGACTCCAACCATACATGGAGAGAGAAATTCCAGAGGTGCAAGCAAAATTCAGAAAAGGAATGGGCACTAGGTGTACCACATTGCAAACATACGATGGCTAATGGAGTGCACCAAAGAATCAAAAAAATAATTAGTGTGTATTTCATAGACTACAGCAAAGCATTTGATTGTACAGATCACGAAAAGGTATGGAATGCACTCAAAGACATAGAGGTGCCACTAAATCTGATAGTCCAATGAGGAATCTGTACCAAGGACAAGAGGCCACCGTCAGAACAGAATTCGGAGAAACAGTAATTCCCAAAAGGCAAAGGGGTCAGGCAAGGCTGCATCCTATCATCCTACTTGTTTTATATGCTGAAAACATTATTAAAAAAGCAGAATTAGAATCAGAAAAAGGAGGAGTTAAGATAGGAAGAAACAACATTAAAAACCTAAGATATGCGGACGACACCATATTATTAGCAGAAGTCATTCAGGAATTGGAACAGTTAATGAGGAAGGTTAAAGATGAAAGTGCAGAGGCAGGTCTGATGCTGAACATAAAGAAAACAAAAATAATGACCACAGAAGAAATACACAAATTCAATCTAGACAACAAGGAAATTGAAATAGTTAAAGAATTCCCATATTAGGATCAAACATTGACCAGAATGGAGGCTGCAGTCAAGAAATAACAAGAAGACTAGGAATGGGAAGGGCAACTATGAAGATTATCTCATTAGGATATAAAGTGTCGTACTTGAGCCGGCTTAAAATTAGAAGCGGGCGGAATCCTAATATTATCAGATGCATTTAACCACTGAAATCACTGCCCAGGTGTAGCCCGGCTCCATTGCCACTCAGAGGGGCACTCTGGCGAGCATTTTTTTCAAGCTGGAAAACTCTTGGCTTCGAAAAGAGATGCAAGGAGCACCTCTTCGAGTGGTAATGGAGCCGGGCTGCACCCGGGTGGCGATTTTGGCAGCTAAATGCATGTGATAATATCAGGATGCTGCCCGCTTCTAATTTTAAGCCAGCTCAGGTAAGACGCTTTATATCCTAATGTGAGAATCCCCTATGAAAGAACTGGAAAAGATACTGAAGAGCAAAGACATACAATTGAGCACTAAAGTCAGAATCGTCCAGGCCATTGTACTCCCAATTATTGTGTATGGATGTGTTACCCAAAAGTGCCCTTAATTTCCAGAAATAAATCTCATATGCTACCCACAGTTCCTCTGATATCAAAACCGAGGAATTCCCTGATGACCTCCAGATGAACTCTGGCAGGGAAATTGGAGGCAAAAGTCCTTGGCGCCCAAGATCTGGGCAGACCCCTCTTATGCATATTCCCCAGATGGTCTAGGAGAGTTGCGGAAGGGATTCTCCCCGGTAAGCCATTGATATATGCTTTGTGTCACACAGGCACAAACATCCTCGGACATCAAAGGTGTAGGGCCCCCAGCTTCACACCCCCTCCTATGGAAAAGTGCATTTTGACACCTTGCCCAGGAAATGGGCTCCTCGGATGAAGACCGCCAACTACAAAGGATACCGGGCACCATCGCCACCATTATTGCCTTTTGCCCCAGGGCCCATTTGGCTCTATATAAGCCCCAGATTTTGGCCAGTCAGTGTGCTGCCTTCTTGGTCTAAATGACTCCACGTCACTCTGACCTTTGAAGCTAGTTACCGGCAAGTCAGCTCAAACTCAGGCTGCAGAGTGAGACTTGTCTCCCATCATCCCGCATCCCATTCGCTTCCTGGAGGAAGACTACATCATGGTAAGCATCACCCTTAGTAACGCCTGAATTCTGTTCCAATCTCCAACCCTCATTTTCCTGAGCCTTGAATGAGTGTGTGAGTGTATGCGCAGCGAATGTGTCTCCCCTATTTCAATAAACTAGACAATTAGTTGGTAACATCAGTCTCAGCTTCATTTCTTGGAACCCCCTGGTCTTTTGGTATAAACATTGGGAGGGCGATCTCTTGGGCTCTTGTAGCTGGCCCCCTCTTGCAATATTTGAGCTAATAATAATAAAATTCCCCTAAAGGGTTTGGTGCTACAGATGCGAGAGCTAGACAGTGAAAAAACAGACAGAAAGAAAATCAACTCATTTGAAATGTGGTGCTGGAGAAGAGTACTTAGGATACCATGGACAGCCAAGAAGACAAATGGGTTCTTGAACAGATCAGACCAGGGCTCTCCTTGGAAGCAAAGTTGATAAAGTTGAGACTATCGTACTTTGGCCACATAATGAGAATGCACGGATCACTAGAAAAAACAATAATGCTAGGAAAGGTAGAGGGTAGAAGAAAAAGAGGAAGAGCACAAACCAGATGGATAGACTCAATCAGGGGGGTTATGGGGAAAGGCTTGCAGGATCTAGGCAAGGCAGTGGAAGACAGGGATTCTGGGAGATGTCTCATCCACAGGGTTGCCATGAGTCAGAACTGACATAAGGGCAGCTAACAACAACAACAACATAAACATTAGGAAGAAATTTTTTATTCTAAGAGCTCTGACAGTGGAATAGATTGCCTAGGAGGATGGTGGACTCTCCATCTTTGGAGATCTTCAAACAGAGGTTGGATGAGCATCTTTCAGGAGTGCTTTAGTTGGGTATTCCTGCATGACAGGGGAATGGATTGGACTAGATTTCCCTTGTGATCCCTTCCAATTCTAAGATTCTATGATTTTATGTCTCTTCTTTCAGTTCTGGCTATATTCATCAATAGCATAGGGGACAGATGATGGAAAGAAAGAAAGAAAGAAAGAAAGAGTCTGTAATATTGTATGTGATAGATCACTGAATGGTGTAATAAGCACATTTTTGGTATTGGGGTGGCACCAGATGGTTATTAGCCAATAGCATGTCTTGTCATGTCTCATTGTTTTTGTGACATGTTGAAGCTTCTGGAGATAGGTGAATGGCAGGCACTATCTGCTATCGTGTGTGTGTGTGTGTGTGTGTGTGTGTTTCCAGGAGTAAATAACCTTACAGACACACTCAGGTATCCTATGTTTCAGCTGTTTATTTTGCTGAAGGCATATAATTTATGATATCCTCTGTGGTCAGCTCCCTCAAGACCAAGTAAACACAAAAGGCCTGGAATGTTAATGGAACCTTTTGTAATGTCTTAAAGAGACCCTTCCAGAAAGGGAAGGACAGGGTAGCAAGTCCTGTCAGTGTAATTCATACCCGTCCCCAACAATTTTACAGATAGGGCCACATGAATTTTTCTCAGAATCAAAAACATTTAGTTTTCTCTCCCCCCGTGCTACCTCTTGATGTGCAATGATGACACTAAACATATTAAAAGTTGTGAAACAAATTCATAAATAAATTCAGTCTGTGTTTATTCAGGATCCCAAGGAGATACAACGGCCTTTCAACTGCAGTAAGAGTATATAGGATCAGGTCTTATAGTGACAATCCCATTTAATTTACTCAGAATTAGGTCTAATTTATTTCAGTAGACCTTTTATCAGTGCCTTAATGCATAGTTAACACAAAATCATACAACAGTATAGTGGTGACTGGTGCCAATGGGGCAGTGAATCCACTTTGACTTTTCGTATGAAATTTTATTCATACCACGAGACCCAGCATGGTGTAGTGGTTTGAGTGTTGGACTAAGACTCTGGAGGCCAGGGTTTGAATCCTGGCTTGGCTACAGAAACCCACTGGGTGACCTTGGGCAAGTCACACATTTTAAGCTTCAGAACATGGCAATGGCATCCCCCCCAAGAAACTTGCCAAGAAAACCCCATGATAAGGTCACCTTAGGATCATCATAAGTCGGAAACAACTTGAAGGCACACAACAACAAAAACAAAAACAAACTTTAAAAGAACTACCTAGGATCCTGACGCTATTTGTGGATAGAATTCAGCTCCCTACTGTTCTAAATTTCAGACTAAACCCCAATGTGGATTCACCATTCTGCTAACATAGAAGCCATCAACTACTTCTGTTATAGGGTAGGTATCCATTGCTGCCCACTTTTTGTAGGAGAATTGTAGCACTTTATCCATTGTTAACTAAAAACACAGGCAAAACTATGTATGTCTACTGAGAAATGCATCCTAGTGTGTCCAATGGGGCTTACACCCTTGTGTTTCCATTGTATTTTAATGACTATAGCAATGATGATTCACATTAATAGTCCATACTCAATGCTACATAATATTGCCATTGAATAAATTAAGAAGTCTATGTATTGAATTTCCCTCCCCCCCCAAAAAAAAACAGTAATGTTCATATAGCTACAAAACTGGTTATATTTAATAAGAAAAAGCCCCATTGAGACACAATGGAACTTATTAATGAGCAAACACATAGGTAGGATCATAATGTTTGAATGAATATGTAACTGTCATATAAACACTGTTTTTCTATTGAATGAATATGTTTTCTTCCAGCCCCCAAAATAAGGATCAGTTGTAGTATCAAATGTAGTATATGTTAACCTGCAAATGAAGCATTAGACTAAATTATTATTCAGTTAAGATGGGTGACTGAAATCTTTCTTATTCCCACATGATTCAAATTGCTGTACTAGGTAAGGTCCTATTTTGTCCATATTTTTTGATGCATGAAGTGTATGTTTGTTAAAGATTGAGGGTATGGGTGATAGTGTATTTAGGACTCTCTCTCCCTTCTCTGTTCCCTCTGTTCTTTTTCTGTGTTTTGTTCTTTTGCTTTTTAAAAAGCAAATCTAACCCCCTCTAGCTATTTGCTTCCATTTTCTGCTCTCTCACCTTTTCTCACACTCTTGCTCACCTTGCTACTGCTTTGTGTTCAAGCCTGCCTTTTATTATTAGCATCTGTCAATTCAAGAACAAACAGACTGCATACGGTGAAATTCTCCAAGGGTTTGCCCTGCATGCTCATTGCAATAGATATAATATGAGGGCCTGAGAAATAGAACAGAGTGTCTGAGAGAGTCTTTCAATAGCCTGAGCATGAGTGAGCAAACCCCCAAAGAAAGTTAGACAGTGGACTTCAGCAGGGGTGAGAAGCATGCAGCCCTCCAGATGTTGTTAAAGTGTAAGTCCCAGCAGCCATAGCAAGCATAGCCAGTCATGAGGAATGCTGGGGCCTGAAGTCCAACAGCATCTGGAGGGCCTCATGTTTCCCACCCAAGGTAGAGAGGAAAGACTGTCTGTTCCAAAAGGCAAAGTGAGGCAGCCACTGCAGGAGCAAGTCACACTCTCTCAGCCTCAGAGGAAGGTGAAGGCAACCCCCCTCTGAACAAATCTTGGCAAGAAAATCCTGTGATCTGTTTGCCTTAGGATTGACATAAGGTGGAAACAACTTGAAGGCACACAACAACAAAATGTACCCTATCACCTATATACCTTGAGAGTAGCAGATCCTGTCTTATAAGCTAAGCATGGTTGGGCCTAGTTAGTACTTGCATTAGGCTTGGATAGTATTTGCATCAGAGGACTGTCATGGAATACAAGGTCCTGTAGGCTATATTAAAGAAGGAAGCAATGGCAAATCACCTCTGAGTATTTCTTGCCTAAGAAAACCCTAGGAAATTCATGGGGTCACTATAAGTTGACAGGCGACTTAAAGACATACATACACACACACCACAGTCTATGTTTATTGACATCTGGAATGCTGGAGGATCACTCTTTGCACTACTCTGTCCTGATCAAGCTGGAAAGAGAAAGCAAATGGCTAGGTCTCCCCCCCCCCCCCCCCGCTACACTAATAACATTCCTCAGTTTGGTTTACAGTAAATACTCAAGAGTGAGGACAGATTGACAGTTACCGTACTGTATGAGCTGCCCAAAGGTAGACTCTGTTAGTACAGAAGTTAGACAGTATGACAGATAGATGTGAGATAAGCAGAAGGGTATTATCCCAAGGTAAAGATATTTCAACATGCTGCGGTTCCCTCCCATATGTTTTTCTGAAGCAAGGGGGGAAAAGGTTCAGCTGAGATGTTTTGCTTTCTAAACCTTTTATCAAAAGGGGGAAAAGAAGAAGAAAAGACCAATCTTTGTAATGTCAAATCAGAAACTTGAATGAAAGATTAGAGCTTCAGGGGGGAAAATGGCATAAGTTTGGTAATATGTAGCTTCCCTCCTTTCATTTTTAAACGAAGAAGCTCATTATGAGCAAACTCCACAAAAGATCAGGCTGATTGCTGAAGAATATGATGAAGAATGAGGTTTGGAATTTTGCATGATGTAAAAATGTCTCACATCTGTCTTGACCTACTGTGAACACCTGGAAAAAAGTTTTTTTGAAAAAATACATTCATTCACATAGTGAACTCACAAGACAGCTGGGACACTTTCCTCTCAATGTCTGGCGGGGCAATAGTTTGTAAATAGATTCGTTATGGCTGTTTTTATTGTGATTTTAAACATTCAGTTTGACCATATTGCATCTAGTCTATTGTGATTTAAAAAACAAACAAACAAAAAAACCCAATATTGATATCCATCTCATTAGATGCACGTGGATAGAATACAGGATTCATTTTTTTAAACAATCATAAATATTTGAAATGTACACAAATGTAATTTAAAAATATAGACTGAAGGATAAATCTGATCTACCAGAATGTTTAATTTTTGTTTAAAGAATTTTTAGCCTGTATTTTACTAAATCCATCTTTTTCAACGTGGCTTACAATAAAGTTGGAATAATAAAATATCATGATTAAAATAAAGTCTTACCTATATAGTTGACCCTCCACCTTTATGTACTTGATTTTTGTGGATTTGATCATTGCAGATTGTATTAATATGTTTTCTGTAGGAATCTCTAGATCCTTCAGCAAGTACTGTGATCGGCTTCACCTGAGGTTGTGCTGGAGATTCCTAGAGAAAAATGTCTCTAGGCATTTGGGGCTCCTCCAGCACAATTCTGGCAACTTCTGGTGGATGCTGACCATAGAGTTGTGCTGGAAGATCTAGAGATTCCTAGAGAGGTGTTTTCTCCAGTTGCAAAAATTGTGTTTTTTATTACTTGCATTTTTTTCACTTCCACAGAGGCCCTGTGTCTCTAACCTCAGTGAATGTGGAGGACTCACTGTATATAGAATAATCTTATCCATATGAAACCCACTGGCTGACTATGGGCAAATCACATTCTCTTAGCTTCAGAGGAAGGCACTGGCAAACCCCCTATGAACAAATTTTGCTAAGAAAACTCTGATAGGGTCACCATAAGTTGGAATCAACTTGGAGGCACACAACAAGAAAATGATCAGGAATATGAACCCTTGCTGCTGTAAATAACCATGGGCCCTTTCACACTACACATATATAGAACTATGGGGCTGTACACATAAAGAGCCAGCCTGGGAGCAGAGTGGGGGTGTGGCAACCAGACGCCGGTCACCTCGACTCTGCCCCCAGACTGGCATCACAGCACCCAAGCAACCACACGGCACGTGGCAGAAGGCCATGTCTTTGGCACAGAGTTCAGACGCACTGTGTGGAAGAACTACTGAAGAGCCATGGAGGCAGCAGCTAGGGTGCCATTTCTGTGGTGCAAAAAGAAGCTGCTTTTTGCAGCTTTTTTGCACCACAGAAAGGCCATATCGGGGCCATGGTGCACAGTTGCTTTGCTCCCAATCTGGCAAGGAAAGGGGAAGCTTACCACTGCCCCTCTGCACAGCCTCTATGATTCCACTTTATCTACCATGATTCCGTGCTATCGGGTCCTAGGATTTGCATTGTCTGTTGTTGAAATCCATTTTTTATGTATGGATGTAAAAGCTGGACAGTGAAGAAAGCTGATAAGAAGAAAATCAACTCATTTGAAGTATGGTACTGGAGAAGAGTTCAACAGAAACTGTAGACTGCTAAAAGTACAAATAAATGGCTTCTAGAGCAAATCAAGTTTGAATTCCCCCTGGAAGCCAAGATGAGTAAATTGAAACTGTCAAAATTTAGCCATATCATGAAAAGATGTGACTCACTAGAAAAGACAATAATGTTCTGTAAGATAGAAAGCAGTAGGAAAAGAGGAAGACCATATTCCAGATAGATAGACTCAATCAAGGAAACCATGGCCCTGAATATGCAAAACCTGAGCAGAGCTATTGATGATAGGTTGACTTGGAGGTCTCTCATTCAAGGGGCCACCAGAAACTGAAATAAATTTGATGGCAGTTAACAACAACAAATAGAACAATGGTCTGATGTGACACAGGCAGACAGTTTCCTATATATCATGCGTAAATCAAGCTCATATCAGATGTTGCTCATAATCTTCCTTTGCTCTCTGTCTCAGCTGGTGAGACTAAGGGCCTCAGCAGACGGAGGCCCCCGAGACGCCGCGGGTCGGAGCGCCGCCGGAGTTCAGCCTCCGGACCGCGGCGCTCCTGCGGCGCATCTAAAAGGAGCACCAAATTGGCGCTCCTTTTAGATGTAAGGGAAAGTGCGCCCTAAAAGCGGCGGGCACACTTTCCCTGGCTCAAACGGCGCAGCGCATGTGGACGCTGCGCCGTGAGGTCATCCCCGGTGTGCCGGCCGTGCGGACGGCCGGCGCTTCTGGGGGCGACCTCGGGGAGAGGAAGGGGCGCCGCTTGTGCGGCTGCCCCTCCTCTTCCCTGCCCGGAAGACGACTCTTTTAGTCGTCTGCCGAGGCCCTAATATAGGAAGAAAGTGCAGGGAGAAGGAGGAAGAGGAGACCTCTGGGAACTATAGGCCTAAGCAGACTGCCAGAAATAGTGAACATTAAATTGAGGCACTGCCCTGGTTCAGTGCTAGGGAATCATGGGAACTGTATTTTTTTCTGAGACATTGAGCCTTCTCTGTCAGAGATCTCTGGTGCCACAATAAATTACAGTTCCCATGATTCCCTAGCATTGAGCCAGGGCAGTGCCTCAATTTAATGTGCACTATTTCTGGCAGTCTGCTTAGGCCCTATAGTTCCATTGTCCATCAGCCGCGCTTCCTCCAAGGAGCACCTGGCAAGAACAGCATCAAGCATGGGCCGTGGAGAACACTGGGAATTGAGGTTTTGATTGTTTTGACTGTTGAGGCATAATTTTGCTTTGTGCAAACAATAGGAGGAGCAGAAGAAACTAGAAGAGAAGAACAGCATAAAAAGTGTATATAAAGTGACCATAATAATATATACACTTAAGAGGTGAGGGAAGGCAAGTCAAATTAACAGCAGTTGATTTTACTAGACTTTTCCAAAAAATATAAACAATATTAAAGGGATAGACTGGAAGCGATATTTCTGGGACTCTGTGGCAAGTTTCCTAGAAAACAAATTTAACCAGCTTGGAACTTAATGAGAACTTGATACTATATATCCTTTATTTTGGGCCAAATCATTGATTTATAGAATCTTCTCTGATCTAATTTATATATATGTATATATGCATTGGGAGGGTTAGTATAGAGTATATAGAAATTATATAAGTATATATTAGATGGATTGATGAATTTGTATGTTCGGTAATATGAGCTATTATGTTGGTAGATTATGTTGTTTTTTAATATATTAATAAAGAAACTATAAAAAAATAGTCTTCATTTGCTCTCTGTCTCAGCTGGTGAGACTAATATAAGGACTAAGGACAATGCCCTCAGAAGTTTACAGAACATATTTGAAAGTGGCATGACTAAAGGAATATTCAACAACAAAAATGCCACATATGAAAGGAAGAGAGCACAGTGTCAAAGGAAGCCACTTAATTTGCTGTGCCATTGCTTGGAAAAGAATTCAACATCTGGTGCAAGTAACATTACTGAAAGCTAGCTACAAGGATGGACCTTGGGTGTGCTACATATAAGATGTCAAAGAAAAGCTGATTAATTCTGATCTTATCTTCAACTGCATCTCATTCACTTCTTAGCCTTGGCTTAGAAGCACCTTATCATATCGTACTTGTCAGTAATGCATGCCGTAGCAAGGCTCCCTGTCAAAAAATAGCCACAGGTCTTATTTTCCCCCAAAACAAGGCCCTTTACATCATACAGGTTTAGAAAGACTTACTCTTGTACTTTCTGTGTCATGTCTTGTTTAAACTGTTTGGATGTCACTGAAACCCCTTATTAAAACAATCTCAGCAACCACAACCATTTAGGTTGCAGTAGTATGCTCAGAAAACTAGTGATTGTGCTACCGAATGAGCTTCAATGTGCACAAGGATCTCTTGCCCACAAAATCCTTTCCATTAGTATCAGTGGAGGAGGAAATCTGAATTTGCATCAAAATTGTGTTTATCAATGTATTCCCACCTTGGATACTGGACTAGGTCTCCAGGAGACCAGTGTTCAGATCTCTGCTCAGTCATGGAAACCTACTGGGTGATCTTGGGCAAGTCACACTCTCTTACCCTCAAAGGAAGATAATGGCAAACCCTTTCTGAATTTTTTTTTTGCCAAGAAAACCTTATAATAGCCTACAGAGTGGCATAGTGGTTTCACAATTGGACTACAACTCTGGAAACCAGGGTTCAAATCCCTGCTTAGTCATGGAAACCTACTGAATGATTGTGGACAAGTCACATTCTCTCACCCTCAGAAAAAAGGCAAAGGCAATCCCCTTCTGAACAAATGTTGCCAAGAAAACCCCATGATAGGCTCATCTTAGAGTTGCCATAAATTGGAAACAACTTTAAGGTACACAACAACAACATAGGATTGTTATAAGTGGGAAATGAGTTGGAAGAAGACAACAACATATCAAAATACCATGTCACTGAGGTAGTGAATCCTCTCTGGTGTTTAATCTAAATTTTAAAGGGCCTGGTCAAGTTGCTAAACCCTATCTGGGAAACAGGTTTATCACCTTGGATATTTCTTTTAAAGTTTGTATGAAAACTTCCGGTGGGCATGGAAGGCGAAAGCAGCATTTTGAAGGAGCTCCAGAGAAACACGGCTCTGTGTTGTAATATTTTTACAACAAATTACATTCTATAAAATCACGAGTGTCTTAAAACTCTCTTGGCATAGAGAGTGCAGAGGATCCCCACAGAAGATTTTGTGCTTGGAGTGACACTCAGTGAAAGCCAAGAAGTCTACAAGGGGAAAATCCCAACAGCACAGAAGCAGCTGTAGTGGCTTGCTGCCTAACACCAAATGCCCTTTTTTCAATGAGAGAAGCGGCAGAATAATGAAAGATTAAAGGCCACCAAAATTGGAGACTGAGGCCCTTTGCAGACTGCCAGAAATAGTGCACATTAAATTGAGGCACTGCCCTGGCTCAGTGCTAGGGAATCATGGGAACTGTAATTTATTGTGGCACTAGAGCTCTCTGACAGAAAAGGCTCAATGTCCCAGAAAAAAATACAATTCCCATGACTCCCTAGCACTGAGCCAGGGCAGTGCCTCAATTTAATGTGCACTATTTCTGGCAGTCTGCAAAGGCCCATAATTTACCAGCAAAAGAAGATCCATCAAACAGTAATAACAAGAAGACCATAAGAATAATTTAAACTTAAGAAAGAAAAAAAAGAATTGGAATTAATTTAAACCAACAAAAATTAATAGAAAGGATTGGGAAAAAATTGGTGTTATTGAGAAATTCAAAAGATCGATACTGAAAACTCTCAAGGAAATGGAAAGGAATTGGATTAAAGTCAAATTAAGGGGAGAAAAAAAGTGAAAGAAACTTAAAAGAGTAAAACTTTTCCTTCCTTTCCTTTCCTTAAATAAACAAATAGAAGGTGGTAAGAAAAGCAAATATGTCGATTACAAGAATAATTACTGGGATTACTCAGATGCAAACAAAGAAACAAACTCAGAGGAGACAATTAACTGAACAGATATTCATTTTAGAAGAAATTTAAAAAATGCAAATTCAAATTCAAATGGAAATAGAAAAGAATATGAGAAAGGAAAGCCAATCATTATGAACAGATATAAAACAAGATTTGAGAGGTGAATTTATGGATATGAAAAAATAATTAGAAGAAGTAACAAAAGAAATGAATGATGTCAAAAGGAGATTGGATAAAGTAGAAGAGAAAACAGAAAGCATAGAAGAAGAGATAACAAAAACAAAAAACAGAGAAAAACAAGAACTGGAGAAAAGATTAGATGAAAAAGTGTTAGAAGAGTATAAACAAAGAGAAAATTGTTTGAAAAACAGAGGATTAAAAGAAATGAAAGGAGAAAACTTGTATAACTACTTTTTACCAATGTTATCAGACTATCCAGAAATACCAAACCAGGAGCTATTTTGGGAAATTAACAAGATGTTTAGATTAAACTCCCAAGTAGCAAAAGATAAAGGATCGCCCCGTGACATAGTGATCTACTTTGTAAGGAAAAGAATGAGAGATCAAATACTTGAAATAAGCTGTAAGAAAACCTTTGTAGTGGACAATGAGGAGATAAAGATTTTCAAAGATATTCCTAAAAGAATACTGAGGAAAAGGGAGGACTATAAATTCCTAACTTCTTTATTGAACAAAAATGGTATTAATTATAAATGGGAAAAGCTAGAAGGGGTTTCAGTGTTCTTTAAACAAAGATGGTACAAACTGAACTTTATTCAAAAAGTGAAGGACTTTTGGAAAAGATGCAATAGAGAATTAAAAAAGAACTCAGAAAAACAAGAATCCCAAATGTATAGAGGAAAATTGAGATCAGCAAATAAAAATAGGGAAGAAAGTGAAAATGAAGAAACACCCTTATGTACTGAAGAAGGGGGAGAAGAAGAAGGAGGAGAAGAAGAAAATGGAGAAGGAGAAATCTTAGAAGAGGACATAGATATGGAAAAAGGAAATTAAGGATAAAGACAAATGTCTGAACTAAAAGACATAACTTTATTATTCTGGAATGTAAAAGGTTTGAATAACCAAAAAAAAAAAAAAAAAAGGAAGGAAGGAAATTTTTCATAAAATATCCCAATTGAAGTATGATATAGTTACCTTACAGGAAACACATATTCAAAATAAAGATAGAAGAATGTTAAAGAATTTAAAAATTGGAATGGAGTATGTCTCATCCTTTAAACAAAAAAAGAGAGGAGTTGTCATTTATGTTACTAAAAAGTTCAATGATACAAATGGGTTCTGCATAGGGATAGAAATAAAAGTACAAGGGAGGGAAATAATAATAGTGACAATATATGCCCCATAAGAGAAAAAAGCAAAATTTTACAAAAAAATTAACGGAAAATTACAGGAATATATTGGGAAAGAAATAATTATATGCGGAGACTATAATGCTGTAATAGATCCACAATTGGATAGATTATCGAGTAAGAAAATAAAAGAAAAACAAGGGAGATTACCAAAAACTTTTTTCGTGTTAATGGATTCTTTCAATTTGATAGACATATGGAGACAGGGGAAAAAAAGGAATATAAGAGAATTCACTTTTTTTTCAGAGAGACATAGATCCTTTGCTAGGTTTTTCATACCAGTTTAATCCACCATTCCTATATATTCCAGAAAAACTGGTGTCATTTACCCAGGGCAATCTCATTATGCAAAGGGATCTTGTAGCATCTTTGAGACAAAGAGGTTGTAGCATAAGCTTTCCTAGAGCTTATGCTACAACATCTTTCACACAGTCTCAAATGTGCTACAAGATCCCTTTGCATACTGATACTCCAGAGTAACATGGCTATGTTTCTGAATTCTACACCCAAAGCAATTTCATGATACATAAAAGACAAAGTAGCTGTGTGATCCATAGGGAGAAAAATCTTATTCAGACAACGTCTGTGAGAACCATTCAAAGGTCACAGAATAGCATGCAAGGTTTCAGGAGTACCAGATCTCTTCATCAGACACGATGTAACAAAATAGAAGTAGGGTAGAGAGAAAAAAAGTTGGGCTGATGTTGCTGATGTTTTCAACATCATGTTAGTTTCCCCCTCCTTATTCCTGATCCTGACCTGGCCTCTTTCTTGTAGTATACTTCCTAACAAATAGACCTGGAGATCTTGAAAGATAGAGCATGATCTTATGATTTTTTAATTGTCCTCATAAATACACTGCTCCAATGTGACCTTTGAGATACTGATAACATATTAGATATCTGAAAGACCTTTTCCTCAAGAAATTGACTAAAAATTGCAACAGTTGTATTGCTTGTATCTTCTATAATTTATGACACAAAGTACAGGACCTTCTCAGTGTCAATCCTTTCCTGCTGGAATGTTTTTGAACCCATGTCTGTCAGGTCCCATCATTATAAGCAATCAAAATGGCCCTAAAGACATGACTTTTCACTGTGACCTAAGACTGAACTAGTGTATTAGATGCTTATTAGATGGTACTTTCAGGTTTTCTTAACTTTTGTGGGTTTGTAATCCTGTTATTGACTTACATATGTCTAGGGCATTTTTTGCACAGCTAAAAATCCCAGCTTACCTTTCCTGGTTTGAATCCTCCTCCAGGATGCAGCCAGCTATTATCACACCAAAGTCGCTGTCAATTCCACCTGCTGAGTACACCCCAGCTACATCCCAGGTCCCAGGTGCGCTTCAGCAGCCATTTTTCTAAGTCAGGAGCTTTCCAACTGTGAAAAGAGGTGCCTGGGACCTGGGGTGCAGCCAGGCTGCACTCGGCTGGCAGAATTGGTGGTGACTTAGCTGTGATAATACCCGGCTACATCCCAGAAGAGGACTCAAACTGGGAAAGGTAAGTCAGGTTTGGTTTTTTTTAGCTGTATGAAAAACTAAAACTCATTAGTTCCCTTATGAAAGCAGCTGGACATTTTCATCTGATGAGCAATTTCCACCTTCAGTTTGAGGTCACAGAAGTAGAGCTGAGCATGAAATGCAATGTGAATGTGCATTTGGTTGTGAATTCAGAAGTATGTTCCATTGCACATTCTGTTGCACAGTTATTTTGGCACCTCAGTGGACAATGTTGTCAGTCAATCTAAGTGTTACATAGTACAACCAGTGCATGGCTATGCATGTAGAGATTTCCACTTTACATCCCTAATATAGGCTGTGAGGTGATAGTTTCTTCTGGTTATTGTCTTATGTGTTCCATGGTTTTAATTTTTGTCTGATGCTTTAGGAGTGCATCCCCCCCCCCCGCCAAGTTCTATAAAATGTAAGCATGCATGTATGCATGCATGCAAAGATAGCACACATTCTGGAGTTACACATACATGTCCTTGTGAGTCAGAGTGGATAATTACCTAATTTTCAGCCATCAGACAATAAGTTAAAAACTGACACAACTATTTTATGTAACCTGGACATTTATATCTAACTTGTATGCTGATATTCTCATCAATCACCAGAAGCTGTTCCAATAATCAGTTTACTCAGCTCTTATTTTCTAGGATCAAATCAACAGTGATTATTTCCCAAATTATTTTTAAGATATATGCAGTCACTCATATTTACAACTAAGGCTTCCAAATCTTGTTTTCCCTGCAAGACAAAAATAGGCACACAAGTGCTGAGAGGTTCTTTCTGAGGCTGTGGAAGCCTCAGCAAGGAATAAGCTGCAAATCCCATCAGTGTGTCAGGGGCTGAGTTATTGATGCCAATGGTGGAGACTTGTAATCCTAACCCCTGCTGCTCCTTTAGAAACCCAGTGGATTGTTAACACGGTTTGGAAGAGTTCGTGAACTCTTCTCTGTAGGAATGCAAAGTATCTGGAACATTGATATGGAAGTGGGGTCTCTTGATGCTTTTGTTCCTATTCATGTTCAGTCAAATAATATTTTAATGATTAAAGGACACATTGTTTCCAATTATACCATTTGACTTGCTTAAAAATAACCAAAGAGTAGCTGCAGCTGACAATTTTGTACCTTTAAAAAAGGCTATTTCTCCATATCACTTTTTGTCCTACATTATAATAGCAAATCAACCAGTACAGAAGAGGAGGAGTGTCAGAGGGACAGCAGGCACCCACATTTACTCTCCCAGCATTTAGTCACAGTATATTCATATTTAACATACAGAGCGAGATCCTTTCACCTAAGAAGACTTTTTGACACTCTGCGCTTACTCATTCAGTTAACTTATATCCCACCTTTCTTCCGAGGAACTTGGCAAACATGGTTTCCCTCTTTTTTACTTTATCCTTAACCCTGAAAAATAGCTTAGGCTGAGAGAGAGAAAGAAAGAGAGAGACTGGCCCACAGAGACATACTGAATGTCATTGCTCAGTAGAGACTGGAACCTGGCTCTCCTAGCCTGACATTGTAAGGTAGGTCTTCCTCAAAGTAGCTCTCTCTCCAGGAAAACTACAAAATGCCTTCTTGCACCTTAAAACTACATAACATTTATTGTGGCATAAGATTTTGTAGAGTAAGGTCCATTTGCTCAGACGCATGGAAGGTTATCTTTGGGCTATCTGCTGCTGGCTTGATGATTTGGGGAAATTAGAGCCTTTTAAAAAAAAAAAAATCCTTCCAGGATGTAGCAACTTGTAACTAACAGCCCAGAAGGGGAAATTTCACTGGGGTTTGCATCTTTTTAATGGAGAAAACACACTTCTGGAAGCTAGTGATATTGGGCAACTCTTAACAATGCAAGAGCCCTCCCAAACCTGGACTATGCTCCTAACAATAAAATCAGCATTTTGGGAGATCTACAAAGAAGCAAAAACTATAGTGAGGACACTTTTTGTATTTGAATCAATAAACACTTTGTACAACAGCGGGGTATAAATACTTCATAATAATAATAATAATAATAATAATAATAATAATATGCAGAACATCTGGTCTTGGAGCTGGATGAAATCCACAATGACTCTCTATCCACACTACAAGCTTCTTCAGTTGTGATTGTTGATCAGTGATTAGAGATACAATCCTAGGAAGCGCTGATGTGGAACTGAACTGTACTTTGCAGTCTTGTAAATGGTTGTGTTGCAGACTGCCCGTAAATAAGCACACATGGAAGTGCGCTGTGCTTTTTATGCTTGGTAGGGAAATGCCTCAGTGGGTAAAAATCACATCTGACACAAGGACTTCATTTTGTTTCTGCTTCATTCATTTAGTCCTGTCTTGCTCTGCCCAGCCACTGTTGCAAGGCAGCCTCCACAAAACTGGAATTCAGCCCTAGGACAGAAATATTGACCATCCTATTAGCAGACTGCAAACCTTTAGGAATATGGTAAACAAGGTATGGTTGATAAAATCTGATAAAGGTATGGTTGATAAAATAAAATTCATTTATATTTGCAGAAAATATTAAAAGGAAACAAGAGACGAATTTGGGCATTTCCAGTTGCCTAACAGACATTTACATATTATCTTTACAAGTTATATAATTTTGCTGTAAAGTTTTAGTTGCAAGAATCTATATCTAACAGTTGCTTTAATCACATTTCTTTTCTTTCTTTTTTGTTCTGCTTGTTGTGAGATTTTATTATTACTCAATAGCCTTTTAAAAAGAAAACATGTTTTTTGGTTGCTAAGTTTTGACCAAGACAGCCAATGTGGTGTAGTAGTCTGAGTGCTAACAATGACTCAGGAGATCAGTGTTTGAATCTCCACTTGGTTATGGAAACCCACTAGGTGACCTTGGGCAAGTCACACTTTCTCGACCTCAGAGAACAGCAAAGGACCCCGCCCCCGAATAAATCTTGCCAAGAAAACACCATGATAGGTTGCCTTAGAGTCACCATTAGTTGGAAACAACTTGAAGGCACACAAGAACAAGGTTTGACCACAGATAGGAAAAAGATATGTAGTGTTTTTGTCATTACAAGATATTTTCTGTGCTTTAAAAGAATTTTAAAACCTCCAAACCCATCTACAATTAGGAATTGTATTGATACAAAACATTAAAGGTTGTGGATTATCAAACATTAGATTGTGCTCCCCAAAACAGTGCTGAATTTGAAGAAGAAAACTGGTTAAGCCACCAAATATTGGCTCACCATGCACTGAAGTGTTCCAGTAAAATTACAGAGAATGCTATGGCATCTTGATAATTAACTAGTTTAATAGAGAATGAATCTGTGCAAATAAGAGTCTCCTTCATCAAATGTAAAAAGTGAATATGGTGATGATGGACAGGTAAATATCCCTAGAAAGCAACAAATCAGGGTTCCATATTGTGATCTACATGGTCATAACATGTTGGGTGAAGGCTGTCCTAAAGGAATCAAGGGAACCAAGCACAGTAGTGATTGATGGACTCTAAGGGCACTCTAACAGTACCCCAGAAAAATTAACCAGTGGGACTTACAGTTGGAACTATTATCAAGTCTCATTGATTTCAATGTTGATCTAAGCAACTCAAGAACATCTAATCATTTTGCCAGATGCAAACGGGAGGATACTCCAAGTTTCTCATTGGAATTTGTTTCCATTTTAATTCCATTTTTTCAGAACGTTTGTGACAAATTTGTTGTTCTTTTGTGTCTTCAAGTCATTTCCAAATTATGGAGACCCCAGAAAATCTGTTTACTTATGCCAAAACAGCTCACATTAGAGCTGCCAAATAGTCCAGCTCACATTAGAATCAAATATGATTCCACATTATTTCTTTTTCTACCCATATGTAAAAGGATTTGAGCAGATGGATGCCTTTTGTGTTTCGATCTATGCGAACTGATATATCTGACAGGTTTTGCCCTTATGTCTTGGCTTTACTAAGCCTTCACCTTTTCAACAAAGCTTGTTCTGCCAATGTAAACATCATTGCAACGAGTAGAGAACAGTTTTTACAGAGCAATCTTATCCATGCTGACTCAGGCATAAACTCTAGTTGGACTTATTTGCAGGTAAGTGTGCATCAAACTGTAGCCTTAAACATGTTTTTCAAACACATGCAAATAAAACCATGTCTGATTACACACTATGACTCCACTTCTGGTATTAATGATGCTGATGTAAAAGAGAGAAAGATTGGGAGGAAGAGATAGTTTAATGGCATGGTTCTTCTGAGTCCAGGTTGAACAAAATGACCTAAGAATGACCTGTGTGAACAGAGAGCCTGTGTCACTGATGGTCATATTGATCTGGAGATGATGGCTGAGGGCAATGTGTGCTGATGACATGACAGGCTGCTGAGGTGATGATAACCATCCCTGATACCTTTGTAGTGCTCTTGATGTTTCATTGTCATTTCTGCAACACAACCC
Source organism: Phrynosoma blainvillii (assembly GCA_026167975.1). Taxonomy (NCBI): domain Eukaryota; kingdom Metazoa; phylum Chordata; class Lepidosauria; order Squamata; family Phrynosomatidae; genus Phrynosoma; species Phrynosoma blainvillii. The sequence goes on along the minus strand of JANUYF010000005.1, from coordinate 48,598,831 downwards.
TTGGGCAGGAGGTAATATAAGCTGGAAAAAGTTCAGTCCTGGGTCAAAAAAGAAGCTTTTTCAGTTTTTCAGTAATCTTTTCTAAATGTTCATTTTAAAAAATTGAACTTTAATGCATAAAAAGTAGTTAAAGTCCTTAATTTGTTACATAATCATAATAAATAGATTCTTCACTTATCTGATCAGTTTTACTGCACTCACAATATCAAATTCTATAACATATAATGAAATGCTGACCTTTACTTTATCTGACCTGTGTGGCAACTACTTTTCTATAGAACAAACATGTGCCACTCCTTCTCCTCATGTTTAGTGTCCAGGGTCAGTGCAAGATATTTTGCTACCTGAAACAGAGTAGGAAATGGTGCACATACCCCTCACCCAGGTCAAGGTGTGTAGTCCTCCAGACTGGCACATCTTTCATATACTTTGACACATATGGGAGAGAGATCTCCAGCAATTTCAAGCTTTTTCATGATGTTCACAATTTGCTACCTAACTCACTCTGCCAAAAGGGAGGACCATCTCTGTTAATCCTATTTCTCATGTGAAAATAAGATGTAGGAACTGTACTAGTGGTAGATGACAGTCCCTTTGACCATTATGAGGTTCCCCACATTGTTGTTTCTGTGTGAGAAGCAGTGCTACACATGGCACTAGGGAACCAAAAAATCTCTACAAAGAATTGACAACTATGTAGATTACTTAACTTGTAAGGACTGGAAAACTAAGAGCAGTAGCATCACTAGGGGGGTGCAGGGGGTGCAGACCTCACTGGATGACACAACTGTTCCTCACACATCTGTTTCCATTTAAAATGTGTAAGAGGTGAGGTGAGTGGGGTGAAGTTCAGTGAGAGAAGAAAGGAGAGCTTCAGAATTTAAAAAATAAATTAAATTTCAAAATTTCAAAATTTTCAATTAAAAAATGTTATTCTTTTAAAAATTTCTTTAAAAACACATTTTACCAAATTGTCACTTTAACCACATGCATATGTAAATACATTTAGGCTGTGTGTATGATATTGTAATGTAAAGGCATAATTTTAATTTTGCTAGTTGTTTATGCCACAACTATTACAATTAGATTCCATGATATATGAACATTATAATTTATGAGTAACATTAGTACAAAAACATTCTAAGGATTCTGTATCATGTGGTAATGGCAGGAGGTCAATCGGAGGAGATACCATGAGTTACTGCACCAGGTGACACCAACTCTAGTGACGCCACTTAGAGCACTTTCACAGGACACAAAATTCTGTATTCCATTTTGAGCATGAACTGAATATCTTGAATAAACAATGAGGCTGATAAGGAGTGTTTCATCATGAGCTACAGTAGTTTTCCACGCCTTTCATTAAATGGAAATTCTGCCATCCTTTCCTTATTTTATTCATAGAAACATTAATTGAACTCATAATGAAAAGGTGAGAAAGCTGGATGTTTTTGGAATACAGTGCCCATCAGCATCAGCCACAAGGCTATTGTGAGGGATAATTGAAACTTTAATGCAATAAGTTCCAGCTGGACATAGGCTCCCCAATTCAAAAAACCATAATAGTTTTTTTAAAAAAAACATAGCTAAAAGTAACATTTGTGCGGTGATAGCGTTTGCTGTTTGTGCCTTCAAGTCACATCTGACTTATGGTGACCTTAAGATGAACCTATCATATAGTTTTCCTGGCTAGAGTGTTTCAGAGGAGGTTTGCCATTGCCTTCTCCTGAGGCTGAGAGAGCATGTGACTTGCCCAAGGTCACCCAATGGGTTTCATGGCCAAGCTGGGAATCGAACCCTGGTCTCCAGAGCTATAGTCCAACACTCAAACCACTATGCCACACCATGTAAAAGGCAGTGCCTCAAATCACAACAGATATGAGAAGATTGAAACTTCTATGTTTTTCACTATGTGTTGAATGGAAGACATGTCCTTTGTTATGTTCAAAACACCTGTCACTCATGCTTCAGTCTAGTGGAATTATTGGTGAAACTATGACTAAAAAAATTGGTTGTGAACCAAAATTCAATAGTCACAAAGTTAATTACAGTTTTGCAAGAGTATAAACTTACACTCTGATCAATATGTAAATTCTGACCTTCAATGTTTTTTTCAGTTTCCTTTTAAGCTTTTAGTCTTGCAAAGATGAACTGCCTGCATGCTCCTTTTGTGAAGAAGTTACTGATCTGATACACCTGTCTTTCTTATGAAGCAATTTGTAAATATATTATATATTCCTAATGGCCCAGACACATTTCTAGATATCTGTCAGTAATTGTTTTAAAGGCTAAATCTGTTTTTTTTAATAGTTGAATGCAACAGAATTGGAGCTATGTCTTGTTACTCATATACAAACAAGATGCTAATAATATTCAGTTTCCCATTATTCAGTTACCAGTCTGTGAGATTCAGTTACCAGTCTGCCCCGGCACACGAGGCAACGGCGGTAGCACTTGGAGGCCTTCTCCAGCCTTCAAGAAACCAACAAAAGTCCCCAAGGCAAAAAACCAAGATGTGTACCAAAAAACCCAAAGGAGGGGTTATGCCAAAGGAGTATAAACAACAATGCCCCACCCAACTTCAAAAACAATAATGTAAGAAATAACCAAAACCCTGGAGCAGAAAAACCTCTATAATTACTAAAAGGGTAAAATTACCCCACTAAATCACGTGCCAATAATGAAAATAAAATAAAAGGCATAAAAGATCAAGGGCTAAATTTGTAAAAAGATAACAATGCCCTTAAAAAACACTTATGGTTCAAAACCAGGCCAAATTACTAAAAGGGTAACATTTACCCCACTAAAAAGTCTGCAAATGCAGAAAAAGTTTAAATAAAAATTCATAAACCAAGGTTAGACGCGTTTCGACTACTGTCTTCCTCAGTGGCCTATGAATATTTAATTTATATAAGTATTTATTTCACAGCTCACACAATGTGACTCTGCACTATTCCAAAGTAATAATGCCTTCTTGCACCTTAAGTAATTATTACTTTGGAATAGTGCAGAGTCACATTGTGTCTGGCCTTGGTTTATGAATTTTTATTTAACCTTTTTCTGCATTTGCAGACTTTTTAGTGGGGTAAATGTTACCCTTTTAGTAATTTGGCCTGGTTTTGAACCATAAGTGTTTTTTAAGGGCATTGTTATCTTTTTACAAATTTAGCCCTTGATCTTTTATGCCTTTTATTTTATTTTCATTATTGGCACGTGATTTAGTGGGGTAATTTTACCCTTTTAGTAATTATAGAGGTTTTTCTGCTCCAGGGTTTTGGTTATTTCTTACATTATTGTTTTTGAAGTTGGGTGGGGCATTGTTGTTTATACTCCTTTGGCATAACCCCTCCTTTGGGTTTTTTGGTACACATCTTCTCCAGCCTTCTCCAGCCCCTCCAGCCCTGAGGAGAAACACCTGAGGGACGCAGCTGACTGAGAGCCGGGAGGAGCTTCGGAGGGGGGATAAAAGCCCCTGCCTGGGACCATCTCTCCCCTGGAATACGAGGCAGCGGTGGCAGTGCTTGGAGGCCTTCTCCAGCCCCTCCAGCCCTGAGGAGAAACACCTGAGGGTCGCAGCTGACTGAGAGCCGGGAGGAGCTTCGGCGGGGGGATAAAAGCCCCCATCTGGGACCATCTCTCCCCCCGGTACACGAGGCAGCGGCGGCAGCGCTTGGAGGCTGTGAGGGATAACTGGGCAGGTCTAGTATCACCAACATTACAGCTGCAATTTGATCTTTATTAGAATGCTGGAGGGGAGAAAAGTGCTGGGACTGGTAGAAGCCATAGTCTGGAGGACCCTCCCAGCCCCCCTCCTTTTTTTTCACCATCTTTTAGATACTGCCTATTTACCAAGGGTCAGGAGCTATCTGGATCAGCTCCCTCTGCCATCACATAATGGAGCTGGGGATAGCCTGGGAGTGGGTATTGAGGTTGTGTGGGCGCAGGGAAGGTATGGCGGTAGCAGGGTGAAGAAATGTTATAAAAGAAGAAGGGATCAATGCTTAATATCTATCCCTTCTTGAGTTCACTCTGCTGCCCAGGATAACTTAGAGAGTGCACCAGCCATTCCACAGACCCTTACTCTGCTCCTCTGCAATGCCAGGTCGGTCAGAAACAAGACCCATATCATCCACGATCTTATTGTGGATGAAGCGGCCGACCTGGCATGCTTTACTGAGACCTGGCTGGGGGATGCCAGAGCTGCAACATGGGTGCAGGCTCTCCCAGCCGGGTATATGGTTAGTGAGCAGAAAAGGGAAAGTGGGCGAGGGGGTGGCGTGGCTTTGGTTCATAGAAACAACCTGACCTTGACCAGTAAGCCTATCTGGAAAACAACCTACATCGAGTGTATGTACCTTAGCCTGAAAACCAGGGATAGTTTGGGGATTATGTTGGTATACCGGCCACCCCGTTGCTTAACAGACTCCCTAACCGAGCTCACCACCCTTGTTTCTGAGTTGCTGTTGGAATTGCCCAGACTTTTAGTCTTGGGCGATTTCAACATCCCACTCAAGACCAGTTTGCAAGATCTATCTGGTGCAGCTTGGGAGTTCATGGATACTATGACAAACATGGGCCTATCCCAATTGGTTGACGGGCCCACACATTGTGCGGGTCATACCCTTGATGCAGTTTTAGTACGGAACAGGAACATCCATGGGCAGAGATTACAAAAACCTCTGCATTGTCATGGATGGATCATTTCCTGGTCAAGGTCGAGCTGAAAGCCACTGCCTACCCCCCCGGGGGTGGCAGACCCATTAGAATGGTCTCCCCTCGAAGGCTAATGGAACCAATTGGGTTCCAGAAAGCCTTAGAGGGTTTAATGGTTGGTAACGCCGGTGATTCTGTCGAAGCCTTGGTGGACATTTGGAATATTGATCTCACCAAGGCTATCGACACAATCGCTCCCAAGTGTCCTTTCCAGCCCGCTTCTAACTGCAAGCCCTGGTATACACAGGAGCTTAGGAAGATGAAGCGAGCTGGACAATGACTAGAGTGCGAATGGCAAAGGACTTGTCTCTCATCCGACAGAACTCGCCTTAGGAAACATCTTGATTCCTATAGGCAGGCTTTACAGGCAGCGCATAAATCTTTCTGTTCTCCTTGTATTGCATCTGCAGAGTCCCGCCCAGAAGAGCTGTTTAAGGTGGTAGGGGAGCTGACGAAGGTCCCACCTCCACCAAATCCCCTACTTAACCCTACGACAGCCTGCTGTGATACATTTAACATCTACTTTGCAGATAAGAGCCAATTTGGACGCCAGTGTTCAGGCAGAATCTGTAGATGAGGCCTCCAGCAACTCCGTTGATGGCAATTTACTGGATCAATTTCAATCTGTGAGTACCGATGACATGGACAAGCTCCTTGGAAAGGTGAGGAAGACAAATTGCCCTCTCGATCCGTGTCCATCTTGGCTGGTTGTCCGGGTGGGGGGGACGCATTGAGAGTATTCCTTCAGGATACAATCAATGCGTCCTTCAGGGAAGATATTGTACCATCTAGTTTAAAGGAGGCGGCGGTTAGGCCACTCCTGAAAAAACCTTCCCTCGACCCCCGGATAGAAACAACTATAGACCAGTATCCTTGCTCCCTTTTTTGAGCAAGGTGATCGAGAGGGCAGTCGCTTCCCAACTCCTAGCAGTCTTGGATGAAACTGATTATCTTGATCCATTTCAAACCGGCTTCAGGGCAAGATATGGAATGGAGACTGCCATGGTTGCTCTGACCGATGACCTCCGCCTGGGCATCGACAGGGGTAGTGTGACCCTGTTAGTGCTCTTGGATCTCTCAGCGGCCTTCGACACCATAGATCATGCCATCCTCTTGGATCGCTTGGGAGAGTTAGGAATCGGAGGCACTGCTTTGCAGTGGTTCCATTCCTTCCTCTCGGGCAGATCCCAGAGGGTGAGGCTCAGAGACAGTTGCTCATCTAAAATCGAGCTTAATTGTGGCATCCCTCAGGGCACCATCCTGTCCCTGATGTTATTTAATATTTACATGAAGCTGCTGGGTGAGATCATTCGGAGGCATGGAGTGCGGTGGCATCAGTACGCTGATGACACCCAGATACACTTCTCCATGACGAGATCATTGGCTCAGACTTCAGATGGCATCTCTCCTCTTAATGACTGTCTCAGAACTGTAATGGATTGGATGAGGAAAAACAGATCGAAGTTAAATCCAGACAAAACGGAGGTACTGACAGTTACAGGCCCGAAACCAGATCTGGGAATACAGTCTCCAGTCCTGGATGGAGTCACACTCTCCTCTAAGGACTGTGTTCACAGCTTGGGGGTACTCTTAGACCCATCGCTTCACATGACTAGTCAGGTGAGTGCAGTGGTCAGGAGTGCCTGTTATCAGCTTCAGCTGATATGCCAACTGCGCCCTTATCTGGACATGAGGGATCTGGAAACTGTGGTACATGCTTTGGTAACCTCACGTCTGGATTACTGCAATGCACTCTACATGGGGCTACCCTTGTGCTCACCCAGAAACTGCAATTAGTTCAAAATATGGCAGCCAGGTTAATTACCGGAACATCCAGGAGGGAGCACATAACAGCCAGGTTAATTACCGGAACATCCAGGAGGGAGTGCTTAAATCCCTCCACTGGCTGCCAATTAGTTTCCGGGCACAGTACAAGGTGTTGGTTTTAACCTTAAAACCCCTATATGGCTTGGGTCCATCTTATCTCATTGACCGCCTCTCCCCGTATGAACCCCCCCGCACCCTTCGGTCCTCAGGAAGGAACCTACTTCAACCCATGAAGACTAGGTTGGCGCAGACCTCTCAGAGGGCTATGGAATGGCCTGCCAGACGAGATCCGTCATATCTCCACTCTTGCTGCCTTTAAAAAGGCAGTAAAGACGGTTCTCTTCCAGCAGGCCTTCCCGGAATAACTTCCCTGGCAATGGCGGAGTTTTACTGTGCACCTCCCACCCTGTCCTACTATATACAGATCTGCCAAGAGGCTGTATTGTATTGTGTTTCAATGTATGGTTTTAATTTCTTCTTAATTTAATTATTTTTTAAGGGGTGGGAGGGTTAGGGCATGGGATTTAGGTATATTTTAACTGTTCCTTGTTTTAATATGTTGTTCGCCGCTCTGGTTGCCAAGCAGAAGGGCGGCTTATAAATAAAAAATTATTATTATTATTATGAGATTAAGGTCTGGAGAAACTGTAATATATTCCTAGTCATTTTTAGCTGAGAACTGCTGATATTCTAATCTGATTGTTTGAGAAGTATCTGTGGAAGAAAAATGATAACTGGGTATTTGTTTAAACAAGATTTTCTTTTTTTCTGGTGAAAACACTGATTTTTAATATTTGGGTAGGGAGATTATTAAATGGGAGTTTATACAATTTTATTTAATCCATGGAACAAAATCGTTGACATTCCACATGCCTGGTTAAAGATGGCCAAGACAACTTCAAATGAAATAGAATCTTTGAATTAATTATTATTAGTGATTATCTATGTCCTCTCCAGTTCACATTAAGAATTCACCTTGAAACATGAAACATCTGCATTTGTGTTAGTAATGGGAAGTCGTATACATACTGTGAAGTCGTAGGCTTTCATGGCCGGCATCCATAGTTTTTGTGGGTTTTTCGGGCTGTGTGTCCATGTTCTAGAAGAGTTTCTTTCTGACGTTTCGCCAGCATCTGTGGCTGGCATCTTCAGAGAAAAATAAATCTTTTTTCTCTGAAGATGCCAGCCACAGATGCTGGCGAAACATCAGAAAGAAACTCTTCTAGAACATGGACACACAGCCCGAAAAACCCATAAAAAACTATGTATACATACTGGTTTGTCCTTAACTTTAGCAGAATATTCAAGGAAGCACTCACCGGAAACATAGCCATCTGATGTACTGCAATTCACAAGAAAGGAAGGCATATTTTCTCCTTGGCATTTATCTTCTTAACAGAATCAGTGTGTTTGCTTGGGTGGTTTTGTGTGTTGTGTTAATAGCTGTAGCTTCAGCGGGGAATTGTCAATAGCTCAAAAGGGAAGTACAGAAGTATCATATATCTGGAATAAAGTACACCCCAAAGTACACTTCAAGGTTGTATTTTTCTTTAACAGTCTTGGTGATGTTGTAAACCACAGGAGTGAAGCAAATGAGCTATCAGAAGGTTGTTTATATTGAATGCCTTGTAGAAGGTGACATGTGGATTCTTGTTCATGTTTCAGATACTCAAATGCTTAACTGGTGAGGACAGGGAGAAAGAAAGTGACAGAAAAAGAGCCAATTAAAAAAAAATATCCCTAAGACTTTGCCTCAAGGGTAAAAATTTCCTTATGGTTCCCTAGTAGCTCTTTATGTTCTCAGGCTGGAGGCAATGAACAGAATTATAAAAACAAATGGGAAATTTCTATTTCCATCAGACTGGTTTCCAAAGCAGCAGTATATCACAATAGTATTTGATTTTTAAAAAGTTAAGCATAGGCCTTTAAGAGTCTCAGTTTCTTGAAGACAGAATAGAATAGTCTCTGCTATTAGGCATAATGTGGTAGATCCCTCAGGCACCTGATATTTTATGTCCTTAAAGGATTACAAATTGCTACTAGTTTATTATTATGGTATTTTAATCATGAGGGACAGAAGAGGTGCTTGTGGTGTTTTCTATCTCAAGAGCAAAAAGAAGCTATATGACCTTGTGTGGAGTTGATCTACTTGTTATTCCAGCTCAAACATCAAAATGTCCTGAACTTTTTTAATGTCTAGAAACAGTTCATATAGTACTTCTGACATAGGATAAAGGAAATAAAGATAGCTATTTTCTAGATGACAACTTAACCATGGTGATATGCAGCAATTTAAGGAGATAGTCATGTGTATCATCTTCCTCAGTTCTAAGAATTTTACATTGCTGCTTCCCCAAACATCTGAGCAGATCCCAAAATATAATTCTTCAAATCACATGACACTGCCATTGACGAAATCTAATATGATCTTACGCTCTTGGTTGTAATGTTGCTATTTGCTGATAGTCCATATTCCACTACAGTAAGGTCATGATGATATTACTTTACTTGGCCTATTTTACATGGTAAATATTTCTTATGAATATATCAGTGTGCTGACAGCTGGTATTCATCACTTCAGAAGGAAAGCTTGGGTACTACCATGCACCCTGTTGTGGAAAAAACTAGTTGTCACCACATGGGGTGGTTTCATAAGGAATATGCATCACCTGATTAGGTAACAAAAACCAGTGTTGACTTATGTATATGTTTATATAGTGATACTGTAAACCTGAAGAATTTTACATTGGAGCTTCAGAAGGGAGACAGCTGTCTCTCCCAACTTGAGTGTTAACCAGTCCTATCACTTGTGCCTGTGGATGTGGATTCCTTCTGTTTCCATTGCTCCTTAAATTGCAAAGCTAACTCCCCTTAAGCATGCATAAATTGTCACTATGTGGCTTAGAATGCATGGGACCAGCTTCAGCTCACCCACAGTCTATGATCTTTCCTGGACAGAGATAACATGGTCACAGGAGTTCCTGAACTGGTAGCCTCCTGATTAGACTACTGTAATGTGCTCTATGTCAACCTGCCCTTGACTCATAAGCTTCATTAACCAGAATACTGACCAAAGTACCCTACAGTAACATGTAACACTGATCGTAAAGGAAATGCACTGGCTGTCAATACACGTCTGGTCTGAGTTTAAGGTGCTGGCAACAACAGTAATAGTCCTAAATGCCTTGCAACTTTGATACCTGAAGGAACACTATCCCCTAATACACCTGTCCAATGAATGAGGTCTATTGGACAGACTCACCTTTGTGTCCTACCAGTGAGAGCAATATATTGTGGACATAGGAGAGGTCTTTATTTGCTGTGAAACTCCAATTGTGCAATGCCCTTCCCTTGAAGTCCTGATGCTGGCTTCATTCTAGTGCCAACTCAAAAGGTGAAAATTCATCTATATAGGGTTACCAGGTCAGAACTATCACAGGCTCTAAGATTTGGGGACCCAAACCTGTGATCTAGAGATGACCCCTTGTGATGTCATGGAAGGCTGGTCCCTGGCCATGTCATTAAACATGATAACCTGAGCATTAACCACAGCTGCACAGAGCATGTCATACAAATAAAACCATTGTCTAACAAATAACACAGACAGAGAAACAAAGACACACGCAATGCTCTTGTCCTGAGGTTCTTCTCCTGCCCTAAAAACTGAAGAAGAGGGCTCAGGTCCTCAGATTTAGGGCCAGGCTCTGAGGTCTGACAACTCTACATTTGTATGGTTTATAAAGGTTTTAATGTTTTTAAAAACCTTGGCATATTGTTTAATATGTTTTTGGTCTGTTTAAATGATTTTTGCCTGCCTTGGGATCCCACAAGTCTGAAATTGACCACAGGGCCTGAGTTTCCTTATTAGTGAACAAGCCTCTCTCTTGTATGAGAGCTTTCTTCTAGCCCAGGGTTCGGCAACTTATGGCCCGCGGGCCGGGGGCAGCCCGCGGAGACCTTTGGACCTGCCCGTGGCCGGTCCTGCCGCCGCTACGCGCGTGTCACTACCTCGCCGCGTGTGAGCGCGGGTGCCATTTCGGTGTCTAAAATGGCACCCACGGTTGCGCACGCATGTGCATGATGGCAGGCGCCGTTGGACCTTCCAAAATGACGCCCCCATGCGCACACGCATTTCCGATGACATTTCCCCCCCCCTCCCGGCCCCCAGCAAAAAAAAGTTGCCGACCCCTGTTCTAGCCTCTCTGGCCCAATTGACAGAATAATGTTACAAAGAAATATCCAAGGTTTGTCAATAATTTATATTTCAGGATAAATAAAATTAACAAGATGATTTTTAAAAATTACACATGCCAGCTATGGGTTCACTCTGTCAGAAAGTGGCTATGCCCAGCAGGAGGACACACATAACTCTTTTTACCTAGGATAAATAAGAATGCAAATCAAGTTATCTCTTCCATCATTCTGAGGAAGCAAAAATCACCAGGGCTTTTGACATGTCAACCTTGGAGACACATTTTGTCACATTCCTGATTATAATGCTATCCAAAGTTGATTTGGCAATGAATAATTTTGCTAATGGGTTTAAGTTCAAATGTGCCTAAAAGTCCCAAATCTTTGTGCTTGAAAATCTTCAGGTTTCAGTACCCACCCACCCACCCACCCTTACTCCTGTGCTTCAGGAGATACCATGAAAATAAATGTTTCCTATAGGAAAAACAGAGAGGTTTTATAAAATTATTTAGATATTTTCCATTTTATTTTCAAAGCTATTAATTATAATAGAAAGACGTATAGGGTGTGTCAAGTGTTGAGTGTCAGATGTGAAGAATTTATAATACTTTAGGCTTTTGGGAAGTTCAAAAGTTCACTTTTAAATTAAGATAATTTTTCTTGAGTGGGGAAAATAAAGATATAGGCTGTACCTTAATTAAATACCAGTGAATTTTCCTGCCTCCCCACTTCTGAGTCATATGTTTTATCATGTGTGACTCTCTCTCCATTTATACCTTGATTTAAAAGGATATCTGTGGATTTTAAGTTTAGTATAATAAACTAAACAAAAGAATGAATCTCTAAATCATATGGTCAATATTGAATTTTTAATCATGGGGGGGTAGTGGTTTCATGCAATAAGGTCTGTAAATTTTGAAGCATCTTATCTTAGTGTCAGGCTTATCTTTTCTGAGGTTTCTTTACCTACATGAAGAATTCATAAAAGTAAACCAAAAATGTCAGTATTCCTTAGGAGCAATCCATTCTGCTCCTATGAAAGCAAATGTCTATGTTCAGTCATTTGAACAGAGTTTCTTCTGATATCCCACTGAAAAGAACAAAATCTTGAGCTATTTTAAAACAGGCTTTAAAGTAGCATCATTTCTCATTTATCTTCTGGTTATCTTTTTAAAACTATTCTGATCCACAAATTTAGAATACCCTTGGATTGGTATTCGTGGCTTTCTCTCCATTCGCATAATAAAACCCCACTAGGAACTCAAGCAATTACTAAAGAGAAGAGCCACCATTTATTTTGTGGAACAAAATCTTGAGCTGATCCTCTCAGAAGTCTAAAATGTGTTGTACAACATCAGAATATAATACACTTTGCAGAAGGTCAATCTGTAACAGTGCTGACAGCTTGTTCCAGGGCATCAAAAGATGCTCTTTAGAAAGCAGGTGCCTGATCCAAAATGATACTGAGCATTGATTTGAGGAAGAGCTCATCCTTGTCAGAGGAGCGTGCTGCACTGCAGCATTTACTCAGTTTGTAAAATGATGAATAAAAGTAGGACCAAGTGGTGAAAGTTGTGAGAATTGCAAACATGTTTACCATTCAAACAGATGTAGGTTTTTGTTTCTGCCATATTAGGGTAACCAGGAGTTCCCAGTCAGTGGAAACCACTCTGTGTTTTATTACAAACTGTAAAGGAGCTAAACCTTATCTCCCAAATAGGCCAAACATCTTGGACAGTTCTTTACATTTTGAAATAAAATCTAGGAGCTTATCGCTTGGGGTTTTAAAGTGAATCAAACCTCCTGGGCTGCAGCCGGGAGGTGGGATGGAGGTGAGGATTATCACATGCTAAATTGTCGCTGAATCACCAGCCACCATTAGCCCAGGAATGCTGGGACTTGGCCTGATGGCAGCTGGCAATTTGGCGGCAAATTAGCATGCAATAATCCCCCTACAGTGGGTTCCCTGCATTCTGACATGGGAGGCCACCAGCCATTTATGTTGTGATTTACTGTCTTCCTGGGTGCTACTTAGACTTATGTTAAAAGGAGGAGATGCTAATGTTCTCTGAAACCAGCCTTGTGAGAATTCTATGGCCACAGAAATCTAAAAGTCAGGAAGGTTTCGATCTTTGGGCTCACCTATAATTTGTGCACCATAAATGTAGACTGAAGTCGTTAGGGACTTTGTAATGACAGTGCTGTCTATAACAGTATCATCAAACGAGACATTGGCATAAATCATTGGCACTTTGCAAAGTGTCACTTCTGTCAACATCTTCGTGATGTGATCTTTAGTCTTTCAAATCTATAGACTGGCATTTGGATCAGCTAAGTGTCCTACAACCTGTCTTGCATATTAAAGTTTCCTCCGCCAATATCTACATGCTGAAGTGGTGCCTGTTTCAAAATATTTTTAAACCATTTGCATAATATAATCCCAATACTTTCGAGCTTTTCTGTAGGGCATTACTGTACAGACTGAATCTGCAACTACCTTAATCAATAAGAAAGAAAGATTGCTATTAATTTAAGCAAGGAACATAGTGAAATGACTAAACACTTGCTAATTAAAATCAGATACAAAGCAATCACCATAAAAACACCACTTTAATGAAATTTTACATAAACTTTTGGAGAGTGTATTCTCAGTTGAGATCCTTTACAGGGAATGCCCACTATTTTATCAAGGTTGAATCTGGACTAGGTTACTTTAAAGATATTATAAAATATATTAAAAGAGGGGGACAATAAGATTGTTTATAACAGCCAAATTGCATTAAATTAAAAATATAAAAGAATCCTGTAGGACCTTTAAGACAGAAAAAAAGACATTACCAGCACAAACTTCTGTGGAATCTAGACCATGTAGAGTAAATCCATGAAAGCTTATGCTAGAAATTTATTTTTCTCAGTTAGCCTTAGAGGTGCTACAGGATTCCTTCTATCTTTTCATGGTGAAAAAGATGAACACAGCTATGTCTTTGAATAATCCTGAATTAGATTAAGGAATTTATGTGGCACTGCAATATCTCTTATAAGCCATGACAAGAGGTAGAGGTCTTTACAAAAGGATGTTACATAAATGTGAATACAAAAATCTAATTTCTTGGAATTTTAAAGCATTAATTCATACTCTGAAAACCTCCAAGTATGTTTAACTTGCTTGCATATCTGAAGCCTTTGGTGGGTCATCACCTGCAGTAGATGACAACACATATCAGACACTCCACATGACTTTAAGCAGCTGATGAAGTGGAACTGCCCAGCTATCACCTCAAGAAAGAGGGTCAGCAACAAAGAGGAAGCTATATAATAAAAATCATGCTGATAGTTAAAGTGGGGATCCTTCAGTGGGCATCAGCTCTCATTAAAGATGTCACCACTACATCTCATTGGTTTAGAATGAAAAATGAACTTGTTCATCTTCAGGGGATATGCTATAAAACACTGAAGTTGTAGGAAAGAGTTGAATTTGACATTGAAATATTTAACAGGTGGTTTAATGCAGATTTCTGCTTTGTTACAAAAACTGCAGACCAAAAGCAAAAAAACCCAACATGCTCAGCTATGTTCCAAAATCCCATTGAACCCAACAGAATGAGAGAATACATATCTTTTCTGGGGTGGTGGGTGGTGGTGGTGCCATTATACACACACACACACACACACACACACACACATATATATTTAAATAGCACTTACTTCTATCTCCCTGAGTCTGGAATGTTTTAAAAGGAAATGGTTATGACATATTACTCTAATCACCCAATGGGTCATCAATTATTACTGTAACTGCAGTCCAGAAGGTAACTCAGTGGATTACCTGTTAGTAATAGGTCTTATTACCCTTACTATTGTGCCAATGAAAATACAGGAAATGCCCATATCTGATCACCAAAATTCTGAATGAATTACCCTCCCTGGATTCTCCCTCTATCCCCAGACACAACATAACAGACCATGCGGCTGCCAAATGAACTACATACAGATGATTTTAGAAGGAATGTACACAGAAACAATTCAGATGCTCTCCCTTCCCCAATTCCTTCTTCCCCAAACAATTGTTCTAAATTCATGTCTGAGCTAGCCTTAGGCATGCAGAGGAACACTCTTTTCTTCTAAATGCTCTTGTACAACACAACTCACACTGAACTAATCACTCCAAGTGTGCACCTGCACCATTGTTTGGAGCAGCCATCACAGTATGGCAGCCCTCCTCCCATATAGTTAGACTCTCCCTCTTTCTTGTTCCAACAGCGGTCCCTTGACTCACTTAAATGGAGTCTCAAGTGCATATTTTGAATGTCCCCCCCTCTCAATCTGGTTCATTCTCCCTCCCTCCCTCCCCCCCCCCCGCATGGCGAGGAACCAAGATCTTTATAGACCAGGGGTAGGCAACCTAAGGCCTGGGGGCGGATGTGCCCCCCTGAGGCCTTTGGGCTGGCCCCAGGCTGGTCCTGCTGCTGCCGCCGTCCCCCCCCCGGCTGCCACCACCGCCCTGTCATGATGATATTATTGTTGTTATTACTTGTTCTTGGGGTTTTCTTGGCAAAATCTCCACAGGGGTTTTGCCATGACTTTTCTGAGAGATTGTGCATGCATATTTTTAAAAATTTTTAAAACATTTTTTTTAAGTTTTTTTATTTTTATTTATTTATTTATTTGTTTGTTTGTTTTTGGTGCTTCGGCCCCCCCAATTGTCTGAGGGACAGCAACCCGGCCCCGGCTCAAAAAGGTTGCATACCCCTGTTATAGACGTTTGGGTCAAGTTTTTGAAACAATTTCCCCTCAGCAGAACTGGCCCAAGTCCCTAAAGTAAAGAACAAAATGACCCCCTTCCCATTGCAGAGAAAGAAACCAAATGGACTGGCAGCTGAATCACACATCAGTGTTGGCAGTGGTATAGTGTCCTACAGCACAGCTGAGGGCAGCAGGCTCTCTTAGAAGATGCAGGACAAACCACGTGACTGAGAATGGCAATGGTAGCTGCTTTCCCCAAGTACATGTTGCCTGAGGTGGCACTCCGTTGTTTTGCAGCAACACAGTGATTCCCCTGTACTTCCATAATATTGTGTTAGAAATTTGAACAGGGAACTGGGAGACTGAAGTTCAAGTCTCCGCTGAGTTCTGAAATTAAGTGGATGACTTTGAGCTAGTCTCTCTCTCTCTCTCTCTCTCTCTCTCTCTCTCTCTCTTTCTCTCTCTCTCTCACACACACACACACACACACCTCTCTATCAAACATAGGGTTGTTGTGAAGAGAAAGTGGGGAAGAGGAGAGTCAAGTTCATTGGAGGAAAGATGGGGTATAAATGTAACAAATAAAAATACAAAATAGGAAACAAAGCCAGTAAGACCTCAAGGTTTTTTTTGCACATGATATCATTGAGCATGAATCATCTGGAAGGAAAGAGAGCTGTATGGTTATTTGTGAAAAATCACAGAATTAAGATGTACTCTCTTGAGCAGTATTTTTAGGGCTGTTCATTTGTGTAAATGCCCATGCATTCTAAGTTCACTTTGCATGATATTTGTACCTGCAGGGATCATCTGTATTTAGGAAACAAGCCAACAAACATGTACCCTGTCATGTGCAAAGTCAGTGTGTTTTGTTGTTGTTGTTAACTGTTATCAAGTTGACTTCAACTTATGGAGCCGCCATAAATGAGAGACCTCCAAATTACCCTATTATCAGTAGCCCTGCTCAGATCATGCAGATTCAGGGATACAGTTTCCCTGATTGAGTCTATCCACCTGGAATGTGATTTTCCTCTTTTCCTATTGCCTTCTACCTTACCAAGCATTATTTTCTTTTCTAGTGAGTCATGTTTTCTCATGATATGGCCAAAGTACAACAGTCTTGGTTTCTTTAGCCATCCATGGTATGCACAGAACTCCTCTCCAGTACTACATTTCAAATGGGTTGATTTTCTTCCTATCAGCTTTCTTCACTGTGCAACTTTCACAGGCATACATAGAAACTGGAAATGCAATGGCATGGGCAATCCTAACTTAAGTATTCTGAAACATACACTTTAGGATCTTTTCTAATTCCTTCATAGCTGACTTTCCAAGTCTTGCTGTTTTTCTGACTTCTTGACTGCACTCCTCATTCTGATTAATGACTGAGCCAAAGTTTAGGGTAAAGATAAAGGTATTCCCAATTGACAAGGTTGTCAAGTCGTGTCTGAATGTAGGGGGTAGTGCTCATCTCCGTTACTAAGTCGAAGAGCCAGCATTCTCAGACTACCCTGTGATCATGTGGCCAGCATAATTGCACAGAACACTGTTTACCTTCCCGCTTAAGTGGTACCTATTTATCTACTTGCATTTGCATGCTTTCGGGTGGCAGAAGCTGGGACTAGTGACAGGAGCTCACCTCATCATGCGGCACTCGGGCCTCGAACTGCCAACCTGTTCAATCAACAGAGTCAGCGTCTTAACCACTTGAGCAACTGCATCCCTCCTCACAAACCATACAGTTTGAAAAGTACAATCTATTCCCTGATTCATGTAGCATTCAGCAAATATAAACAACAGCTGATTGAATACATGACAAAGCATGGGTTTTAGAAAAAGATGTAGTGATGGCTGCCAACTTGGACTGTGCAGACAAATTAATGGAGAATAGATTGTCAAAAGAAAATCAGAATGTGCTTTATCAACTATAGCAAAGCCTTTGACTGCATAGATCATGAAAGGCTATGGAATGCCCTTAAAAACATGGGAGTGCCAACACATCTGATAGTCCAGATGAGGAATCTGTACTCAGGACAAGAGGCTACTGTCAAAACAGAACATGAAGAAACAGAATGGTTCCCAATTGGCAAAGGGGTCAGACAAGGCTGTATCCCTTCACCCTATTTGTTCAACTTGTATGCAGAACATATTATAAGAAAAGCAGGCTTGGACACAGAAGAAGGAGGAATGAAAATAGGAGGAAGGAATATCAACAATCTAAGATATGCAGATGACATGATAGTACTAGCAGAAAATCTTGCAGACCTGGAACACCTACTAAGGAAGAGCAAAGAAGAAAGGCTTAATGTTGAACATAAAGAAGACAAAAATGATGACCATTGAGGACCTTCACAAGTTCTACCTAGACAATGAAGATATGGAAATAGTAAAAAAATTCCCATACCTGGGATCAAACATAGATAGAAATGGGGACTGCAGTCAGGAAATCAGAAGAATGGGGAGGGTGGCTATGAAAGAACTAGAAAAGATTTTAAAATGCAAAGATATACAACTCAGCACAAAAGTTAGAATCACATAAGCCTTTGTATTCCCTATTACCATGTATAGATGTGAGAGCTGGACAGTTAAGAAAGATGATAGGAAGAAAATCAATTCATTTGAGATATGGTGCTGGAGAAGAGTGCTGAGGCTCCCATGGACAGACAAAAGGACAAAGAAATGGGTCCTAGAGCAGATCAAGCTAGAAAAATCCCTGGAAGCCAAGATGATCAAAGTGAGGCTGCCATACTTTGGACACATCATGAGAAGAGAGGACTCATTGGATAATAATAATGCTGGGAAAGGTGGAGGGAAGTAGGAAGAGAGGAAGGGCATATGCTAGATGGATGGACTCTATTAAGGAGGTCATGGGTATGGGATTGTAGGAATTAAGCAGAGCAGTGGAGGACAGAGGGTCTTGGAGATGTCTCATCCATAAGGTTGCCATGAGTCGAGATCGACTCGAGGGCAGTTAACAACAAAAGGGTGTCAATTGCTACTAATCATAGGGCTATTATCTTCAGTATCAGTGGCAGAGTACCTAATAATAATAATAATAATAATAATAATAATAATATATTTATATACCGCCCTGTGGCGAGCCAATCCGGGCGGTGTACAACAATAAAATACATACAGCTTAAAACAATATAATTCCCTCCTCCCCCCCTTAAAAAGTTATTAAATCAGCCTCAATTAAAACAATTACGATTAAAACACTAACAAATTAAGAATAAAAAATACAAACCAACAGACCCCTGCAGCTTCAAGTTCAAAAGGAGACTATGAAGCATTCCTAAAAGAGGGAGGTCCCAAGGTCCCGAAGCCGGGTATTTTAATCTGGAAAGGCCTGCCGGAAGAGATCCGTCTTGACAGCCTTTTTAAAGCTGTCCAAAGATGTTAATTGACGGATCTCATTCGGCAGGCCATTCCAGAGCCTGGGGGCGACAGCAGAAAAAGCCCTCTGGGAGGTCGCCGCAAGCCTAGATTTTTGAGGCTGCAGCAGGTTCCTCCCAGAGGACCGGAGGGCGTGGGGAGGATTGTATGGGTAGAGGCGGTCTCTGAGATAGCTTGGACCCAAGCCATTTAGGGCTTTAAAGGTGATAACCAACACCTTGTACTGGGCCCGGAAACCAATAGGCAGCCAGTGGAGGGACCTCAAAACCGGAGTGATGTGATCCCTCCTAGATGTTCCCGACAAGAGCCTGGCTGCCATATTTTGGACCAACTGTAGTTTCCGAACCAAGCACAAGGGTAGCCCCATGTAGAGCACATTACAGAAGTCTAGGCATGAGGTTACCAGCGCGTGCACAACAGTCTCGAAATCCCTTACTTCCAGAAAAGGGCGCAGCTGGCGTATCAGCCGAAGCTGATAGCAGGCACTCCTGACTGTCGCATTAACCTGATTTGTCATCAGGAGCGACGAATCAAGGAGCACCCCCAGACTGCGAACATAGTCACTGGAGGAGAGTGTGACCCCATCCAGGACTGGAGGTTGCAACCCAATTCTTGATTTCGGGGTCGCTACCGTGAGCACCTCCGTCTTGTCTGGATTCAGTTTCAATCTGTTTTTCCTCATCCAGCCCATTATCGCCTGAAGACATTCATTGAGAGAAGAGATGCCATTGGAATTTGAGGCCGACGAATGAGACATGGAGAAATAAATTTGAGTGTCATCAGCGTACTGATAACACCCAGCACCATAACTCCGTATTATCTCACCCAGCGGCTTCATATAAATGTTAAATAACGTCGGGGACAAAATAGCTCCCTGAGGGACCCCACAAGTGAGTTCCCTTTTACTGGAACTACAGTCCCCGAGCAGCACCCTCTGGGACCTACCCGAGAGGAAGGACCGGAACCACTGCAAAGCAGTGCCCCCGATACCTAACCCCCTCAGGCGATCCAAGAGGATGCCGTGATCTATTGTGTCAAAAGCCGCTGAGAGGTCTAGAAGCACCAACAGGGTCACACTACCCCTGTCAATGCTCAGACGCAGATCGTTGGTCAAGGCAACCATGGCTGTCTCAACCTCAAAGCCTGTCCTGAAGCCGGTTTGAAATGGGTCTAGATAATCGGTTTCATCCAAGACAGCTTGGAGCTGAAGAGCAACCGCCCTCTCGATCACCTTGCTCAAAAATGGCAACAAAGAAACAGTCCTGTAGTTACTCATATCTAGGGGGTTAAGGGAAGGTTTTTTTCAGAAGCGGCCTAACAGTCACTTCCTTTAAACACGATGGAACATGTCCTTCCCTGAAGGACGCATTGATGATATCCGTGAGGAATCTCAACAATGCATCCCCCCCCTGGATGGCCAGCCATGATGAGCAAGGGTCGAGAGGGCAAGTTGTCTTCCTCACCTTACCAAGCAGCTTGTCCACATCCTCGGTACTCATAGATTGGAGCTGATCCAGAATAACTTCATCAACGGTGTTGCTGGACGCCTCTCCTATAGATTCTGTTACAATAGTGGCATCTAAGTCGGTTCTTATCTGAGAGATTTTATCTGCAAAGAAGTTGTTAAATGCGTTACAGCAGGCTGTCGTTGGGTTAAGTAAGGGATTTTGCACAGGGGGCACCTGTGTCAGCTCCCTCACCACCTTAAACAGCTCTGCTGGACGAGACTCTGCAGACGCAATACGTGCAGAGGAGAAAGCTCTCTTCGCTGCACGTATTGCTTCCCGATAGGAACAAAGGAAGTTCCTATGGTGAGTTCTGTCGGATAAGAGTTGAGTCTTCTGCCACCTGCGCTCTAGTCATTGTCCAACCCGCTTCATTCTCCTAAGCTCAGGTGTAAACCATGGCCTTCGGTTCGAAGCAGGTTGGCAAGGACGCTTGGGAGCGATCATGTCGATAGCCCTGCTAAGGTCAATGTTCCAAATATTAACCAGAGCGGTGACAGGATCACCGGCATTTCCAACCAATAAACCCTCCAAGGCTTTCCGAAATCCAATAGGCTCCATTAGCCTTCGAGGGCGGACCATTCTAATAGGTCCACAACCCCCGGCAGGGCAGATATTGGCTCTCAGTTCCATCTTGACCAGGAAATAATACTAGTTGCTGAGATACATGAGTAAGCATACATTATTGTATTTGTATCCTGCAGTGGGTCTCCCATGGAGCATTTAACTGGTTGTTCAACTAGATGGAATGTTAACCAGATAGACTGTGATGCAAAACTTAATTGCAGTATTGCTAGTAAACTATAAGTGACATTGTGCCCAGCTTTAGTAATTTCCTATACTGTACTTTTGTTCTAGATCAGGGGTAGGTAACCTTTTTGAGCTGGGGGTCGGGTTGCTGTCCCTCAGACAATTGGGGGGCTGAAGCACCATAAATAAATAAATAAATAAATAAATAAATAAATAAATAAATATTTTTTAAAAATATATATGCATGCACACTCTCTCAGCCCCAGAAAAGCCATGGCAAAACCCCTGTGGAGATTTTGCCAAGAAAACCCTAAGAACAAGTAATAACAACAATAATCAATATCATCATGGCAGGCAGCAGGGGCGGGGAGAGGGCGGTGGCGGTGGCGGCGGCAGCAGGACCGGCTTGGGGCCAGTCCAAAGGCCTTGGGGGGCCGCATCCAGCCCCCAGGCCTTAGGTTGCCTACCCCTGTTCTAGATTGTTCCTTAGGCCTGTCTGCATAGGCCAGAATACTCTGGGGTCAGCCTGGACTATTCTGGCCCCAGGTCTGTGCTATGTCCCCACGCCACATTAGCTGGTATTCCTGTTGCAATGCTGGGAAGCTATTAACATATGTGTCCTACTGTGCAGCCCACAGAGGAGGCAGCTGCCACACACTGCTTCGGCTGAGGTCAGAAGTAGGCACCCAGCATCAATCTCATGACCTCAGAAAGCGAATCTCCACAGCAACAGCCAAGCTGGGCAGCACAGCTGGATGCATTGCAAATAGCTGCCCAGTAGCACAACTGAGGGCTCTGAACTTTCATATAAGGGGGGTATACCCCGGATTTGGTGCTGAAAAGGCCAAACTTAATCCAGACTGTTCACACCAGAGCTGAGGTTTGGGTTATGTGTCATTGATTCCCTGCTAAGAGGATGGAGGGAGGACAGTTTATTTAGCCCATGCCTTATACTGCATCTACACTGCAGAATTAATGCAGTGCTTTAAGTGCCATGGCGCAATGCTATGGGATTTGTAATTTTGTGACATATGTAGCCTTTCTCTGTCAGAGAGCTCTGGTGCCACAGCAAACTACAAATCTCAGGATTCCATAGGATGGAGCCATGACAGTTAAAGTGGTGTCAAATTGCATTAATTCTTCAGTCTGGCAGCAGCCTTTTCTTCAATAGAGATGACCAGTCTGTTTTCTCCCTGAAATCCTCTGAGGTGGTGTCAGAGGTTTAACCTCATACCTTCCATGAACTGCTTACTAAAGCATAATTTCAACCCCAGAAACCTTCAGCTTGAGCTGACCCATAAAATGGTCTAGCAAGAAGGAAAGATTTGCTTGTTTCCACATAACTACAAAAATCCACAAGGAGCCTATGGAAGTTCAGATTAGTTCTCTCACATACGCTATGGCAAAAGAAGCTGACCATATGTTCAAATCCTTTACTTTTACTGGGGAGAAGTATTATAATGATTATGGAAGGGTTAGATATGACTGAGAAAGAAAGATGTGATACCAAACTTAATTAGTATTCCATGGGGATTTTTTTTTTCTGAGACATTGAGCCTTCTCTGTCAGAGAGCTCTGGTGCCACAATAAAATACAGTTCCCATGATTCCCTAACCCTAACCCTAACCCTTAAAGTGGACTGAATTTGCACTACTTCTAGCAGTCTGCAAAGGTAATTAGTTTGCTTCAGGTAGTGCTACATCCAGCTTGAAGCTACACCCTTGTTCTAGGTTGTAGGTTGTTCCTCAGGACTGATGCAGACAGGCCTAAAGGGCCAGCCTGGGGGTGAAACTGGGGTGGGGCGACTGCATTTCAGCCACGCCAACTCCGCTGCCAGCCACATGCCCGGCCACATGGCATGTGGCATCAGGGGGGCCCGTTGGTGCAGTGTGCACACACGCTGTGCCAAAGGGGCGCAAATGAGCTGCAGCAGTGGCTCTAAGGGTAGCTCTTTGCCACCCCTAAACAGAGCGGCGTTTGCCAGCTCTTTTTGGAGCAGCAAAAAGAAGGATCGGAGCCACAGCTTGTGATTGTCACAGCCCCAATCTGGTGCTCCCAGGAGTGGCACAGAGGGGCCCTTAGGGGCCATCTGTATCAGCTCTCAAGTTAAATAAAGCTGTTTTTCAATAAGGAAACACTGTTCTGGCTTCTCCCTGAAATAATTTCACATGGACTTTTGGTATAATCCAATTGGGATCTTGTAACATTTGTTCATTTTTCCTAGACCCAGATCAGCACCACAAAATTGTGGGGCAGATCTTGGTTTCTTCTCATTTGTTCTTGTTCATACTCACAGCACATCTCCTAATTTGTGATGAATGTGTTCCACTAAGGGGATAATTTGTGCACATGTGCACATGCTGGCCAATCCTGTATAACCTCCTCTCACTACACTACCTCTTGTGCTACTAGTCTTAAGTCTTTTCTGGATAAGCGGACAGTAGCTTGGTGTCTTATGGAAAACATCCTTCCTAGAAAATATGTCCTAAAATTAAGAACTACTTTTAACCTAAGCAACATAAAATATACACAGCAATATCCAATTCCAAATGATGTCACTAGATTTAAATGCTACAGTGCAAATTATGAATGAAGGTATCAAGTTTATCTGCAGTGTGTTTTTTATATAATGTTGTCACTGTCCTTTACCAAAGGAAAACCCTTGAACCCAATGGGATTTTGCTGATAATGAAGAGTACATAATTTTTGAGCTAGAATCTGCAAAGTAGATCAAAGTAGAGTAACAACTGTCAGTGTATGTCTGTGTCAATGTTAAGAACAGATGGAGAATTTAACATAAAGCTCTTTCTAAAAAGCTGGGAAGAGTTTTTTCAAACAGTTCCTCCCATGTGTCCCATTGTATGTCTCACAAGAGCATTACAAATTATTAGTAAGTGTGAGAACTTAGTTTGCAATATTTCTCATTATAGGCATTATATCTCCTGTTAATTTATATACACAAGGAGACAAAAGTGAGAAGCCATGGCAAAATGTTGTATTCTGCCTCCCTGCTCCCCACTTACTTGGCTGAACAAAAGGTTGAAATGTATGTCTGTTTGATCACACCTTCCTCAAAGGGTCTCCAGGCAGGCTCTGCCAGCTGGCATTTTTACATGGCTTCAAGAATGCTCTCTAGGCCATTCTTGTGAGAGGAAGTAGGAAGCCCTACATGCAAATGCAAGCAAAACCTCTAAAGCTTTTGATCTGCTAGGACACTTGATGAAACCTCTTGTGCAAACTGAAGGATTACACACAAAGCAAAATTGCATATGCATATGACTGTTAATCAAAATTGTTTAATCAGTACTCAAACAGAGTCTTTCTGG
Organism: Phrynosoma blainvillii; assembly: GCA_026167975.1. NCBI lineage: Eukaryota > Metazoa > Chordata > Lepidosauria > Squamata > Phrynosomatidae > Phrynosoma > Phrynosoma blainvillii. The sequence continues at coordinate 48,574,380 of JANUYF010000005.1, read as the reverse complement.
TTTTAGTGCAAACTTCTTTTGCTGTGCCTAAAATTGACCCAAGGAAAAAAATGACAAATTCCAATTGATTCACATGACAAAACCCCCTCTGCTCTGTAGTTGCTTTCCCCTAATCTCTTCTATCTTGGTTAGCACATACTTCTAATTTTGATTCTTAAAAAAAAGGAAAGAAAACAGACACCCCCTCCACACAGCCTAGTGGAATTCATCTTGCTACTTCCCCAAGGATTTTCTATTCAAACAAGAAACACTAGGGAGCTAGGTTCCTAAAGATCTTTTGTTGTTGCTCATGTAAAGAGCAAAGAGGGCAGGCACTTTGTGCATAGTACATAAAAAGGTTTGAGTGAAAAGACAAAAACACCTTGAGACTGCAGGATTACCATATCTTCCATGTACTAATTGTCATTCTAAAAGGTGCCCTATGAATTTCTCTTTGCTCTAAGCAGGGGTTAGAATGATGACCTGGTCAACCTGGGTTCAAGTGTCATTGATTGGATGATGACAGACAATAGAGAGTCCTTGGAAAAACATGAAGTCTACTTGAAATTCCACTCATCAAGGCATCTTTAAGATTTATTTTCCAGTTTAGACTTTTCCTTCAGTTTAGCAACAATAGCAACACGCTCAAGCACATCTCCAGTGCATCTGGTAGCAATGCACTGGGGATAGGAAAGAACCCCAACAGCAATGTAGAATAGCTTTTGCATTCCATAACTATTAAACAACTTGGCTATGGTACTACAGGAAGGGAAACAGTGAGAAAAATGAATGTCATGGAAAGCTTCAAAACAGGTGTGTGTGTGTGTATGCGCACGCATGCGCGTGTGTGCATGTGCCTTAAGTCACCTGTCAAGTTATAGTGACCCCATGAATGACATAGGGTTTTCTTAGGCAGGGAACACTCAGAGGTGGTTGTACCAGTTCCTTCCATTGAAATATAGCTTACAGCAACTGGTATTTGGTGGCAGTCTGCATCCAAATACTAAGCAGGGTTGACCCTGCCTAGCTTCCAAGATCAGATAGGATCTGGTGCTTTTAGGGAATTTAGGCCCTAAATAAAGCAAAGATACTGAAAAGTTAAGAAATGGAGAGTGTTTCTTTTACAGTTTTACCAACTGACTAATCACTCCCTGGGGAATGGTTGTGTGTAGGAGTGTAGAGAGAAATCAACTATCATTGTAAACATTAAAAATATAAAGAAAGACAGAGAAGCAACCTTAAAATAGTCCTCCTATAGTAATACATTTAATGGAAGAAGAGGGTACTTAAATCAGGGTTGTTAGTTTAATTAAACTGCCTTGCTACATTCAAGGAACATTTCCTTTCATGAACAGTCCTGTAAAGTGCTCAGATATTGTAGTCTTGCAATTTAACACACTGAAATATTGCCTATACTTATTTGAGAGGGAGCCTTATTGGTCTCAAGGGACTTACTTCTGAGTAAATATGCACAAGATTGTTCCATGTTTTTGAAAGTCTAAGATGGTGTTTTTTTCCCCTATGAAAACTGAACCACACTTTCAAGAAGACAGATCAAGAAAAAGCTGAGATGAACCAGACTTGAAGATCAAGAAGTTCTGAAAGGGCTACATTTTCTTTATCAAATGGTGAGCTGTATCAGAGCCTCTGATGTACAAAAGTCTGTGATACTGCTTGCTGTCATGAAAGAGACAGGCTTATCAGAAGCTCTACCATCCTTCATCAGAAGCGATAGCAAAGCTCTGACAGTTTAGCCACTGTCTTCCAAAACAGAACCTGCTGCTTAGAAAGTGGACTTGTAAGCCCTATGAATTGGCCCAGTGAGTGAGGAAACCTCAGGGAAGGGGCTGTACTTATCAGTTCAGTTTGGAGAGAGAGAATTGAAGGAGAGAGTATATTTGCCAAGGATAAAGGAATTGGGCCCTTGTCACCTTGAATTGAAGCTTCATGGTTGCCTATGATAACTGCTCAACAGCAAGATTTTTTACAAGCAAGTCATGTGACGGTGCTGTTTTGAGGGGTGCATGGAACTTAGGGAGACTATGGAGATTATCTCACACACTGTATCCTGGCTTTCTCCCAACAGGATACATGCATATTTAAGTGTCAAAGATGGGTTTTACTGCATTCACCTGTGGCCATCCATCTGCAGCTCATCTGCAACCCAGGCTTATCCAGCGGCTTTTCAAAGACAGGAAAAATATGCAGTATTTAAAGAAAGAAGTCTGCATCTATACTGCAGAAGTAATGCAGTTTGACACCACTTTAACTGCCATGGCCCAGTGCTATGGAATTCTGGGTTTTGTGGGACATTTAGCTTTCTCTGTCAGATAGCTTTGGTGCTACAACAAACTACAAATCCCAGAATTCCACAGGATGGAGCCATGACAGCTAAAGTGGTGTCAAACTGCATTAATTCTCTGAGAGCAGACATTACATTTGTGTAAATCTGCAAACTGCTTAAACCTTTGTATTTGTCTTTGCAATATTCATTCATAAGTGGCCCCACAGAACTGAAGAAAGTGATACACACAGCACATCCTCTGTTCTAACTGTTAATGAGAAATGGAGGGGTTTCAATGAATTGCCACAAGTACCCATTCAATTGTAATGAGTTTTTCAGATAAAGTGGGGTGGGTTTTTTTGGTCTTTTTACAACCATTGAAAATACAATAAATAATGTAGCATGTCTAATTTCACTATCCAGGTCATTTTATAAGAAATGAGAAGAAATATCAAATTCTTCATATCTTTGAAATCCCTCTCTAGGCCAAGGATCAGAATAATGTGGCATCCAGTTGTTGCTGGACTGCAACTCCCATTAGCTCTAACCACCATAGCTAGGAATGATGGGTTAAATAGGTAGGAATAGCAGGAATGAAGAGTACTGGGAGTTTGAAATCCAGCAACCTATGGAAGGCCACAGAATTTCTAGCCCAGTAATTACACAACAACAACAACAACAACAACTGTACATGCCCTTAGCATACTACCTAGGAGCAGTCTAGGAATTCACCATTGCATAAACTACAAATCCACTCTGAATTTTACTGCTGCCCTTCTTTCTGCTGCTGAGTTATTATTTTTTTAAGAGCAGATTTAAAGCTTTTACTTGCACATAAAAACTTGGAAATAATCCAGTTGGCCATCAACCTACAATCTTCAAACACTGATAGGAAGCATTAAAACAGGACAGCATGGCTAGAAATGAAAGAAATATGTTGTTGTCATGCCTGTCATGCTGTCTTCTACCATCTGACTCATCAGCATTGAGCTTTAGGTGGTAAGCGATTGAGAAATTCTCTCTTGCCATTTATATAGCTATAATTTGATAGTGGTTCGCCTACTTTTAACCCTATCTGTACCAACCTCTGTTACCCAAGAATCAGAGCTCAGAAAAGTTATTTTTTTGGACTTCAGCTCCTAGAATTCCCTGCTCAGCATAGCCATGGTAAATCAGGTAGCCATGCTGACTAGAATGTTTCCATCAAGAATCAGGACCCAAATAATCATGAATAAACACCCATAGAAAAGATGATCCAAAGTGGAAGCTGAAATAATGACTTGTGAAGGCAGCTTTGTCACTCTTCTTTCTCCGTACCATGAAAAGCCTGCCAAGTACAATTATTTCAGACAGATATTACCATGGAAACCTAAGCACATGTATCTGCTTGCTGAGCTCCTAGTGATGTTGCTTCATCCATTGCTAAAATTACAGGAAAACAGATGGGAAATGAGTTTCCCTACTCTTCTAGAGAGCTTTTCATTTTCCCATTACTTAGGTTCTTATTCTCGAAAGACAGAGAAAGTAAAAAAGAAACAGTCATTAAAATGGCTATTTGACTCCTTGCTCGCCATTCAAACATTATCTTTCATGATTTTATAAGCTACAGGTGAAAATCATGCAGTCCTCTAGAAGTTGTTGGATTGGCAGTTCCCAGCAGCCATAGCTAGTATAGCCAATGGTGGGGAATACTGGGAGCTGGAGTTCAACAATGTTTGGAGACCCCATCCAAGGGTTTGCCCAATCCTGCTGCATGTTAAAAGAAGTAATTACTGTATCTCACCCGTCAGCACGTATCTACATCAAAAACTAGGTTTAATAATCACTTCCTTGCCCCATGGCTCCTGCTGTGAAGGGATTGTGGCATTCTCATCCATTAGAATTCTTCTAGGGAAGCCATAACAGTCAAACTGGAATAAATTCAATATAAGTTCTCAGGTTAAAATATTTGCTTGGTTTCAACTCCATCTGACACACCAGGATAAGTAGTCTTCTCTCTCAGTACTGAGAACAATTTTGTATTCATTGACTGTTGGTGGTTTGAATATGTCAGGAAACTATGTCAAAGGAAACAGGAAGAGGCTACTACGTGGGTGGGCTACACATGCGCTATAGGCCACTTGAACCTCCCAATTGTTTTTATGACCCCTTCAATCAAAAGACTGATCCCCACTCCTGTCATAAATCACTGGAAGGAAGAATTCCTTCCTTAGGGGAACCTCAGAATTCTAGTTCTGACCTTGATTATCAGAGTATTGTTGGATTTTTCAGATTATGATATCAGGAAGACCACAAGAAATGCCATGCCAGATCAAGCCAAGACCCTATCTAGTTCAGCCGTCTGTTCATACACTGACTGATCACAGTCGAATAAGTGGGACATAAGCACAGTAGCATCCTCCATCTTGCATCCCGTCTGCTATATAGAAGCAAGATGACTCTCATGGTCCCCAGGCAACAGATTTTGCATGCCATGAAAGGGCAGCAATAGTTACATACTTTGTTATTATTGTGTTTTATCCTACGAGCATGGGGTATTTTCTACAATTTCTCTCTTAGGTAGCAAGATAACTTGGCAGGCTAAATCCTATACTCCTTGACTCTGATGAGCAAGAGGCACTATTCTAATGATCTGGGCTGTTCTAGCTACTATTGACTTAGATCCCATTTCAGGAGAAAGGTCAGATAGAAATTCAATACATACATACTTACCTGGAGATGCCATTAAAACAAAAAAGGGATTTTTCTAAAAAAAAAAAAAATCTTTCCCCTTAGGTAGAATTCTGTATAGCCATGACCATCTAGAGTCTAGACCTATTGTTCTGCCCATGAAAAATAAAATGGCTTCATATTTGTAGAATCTCTGTGGCTGAATTTGGAATGCTGTGCACTTTTCTTGCCACACTTTTTTGGATATCATAAACTTGAAATATGAGACAACAGCCCTTGAGAGGGTGAAGAAAGGGCTCAACAGTATAATAAAAGGATTGCACATTTGCTATGGGACCTTGCTAAAGCATTTTTTTTTTAGTTTAGAGAGAAGACAAGTAGGATCTGCAACAAAATGTTTCTTCAAACAGAACTTCAAAAAATAAGTGTTTATGGTGATACATTTGGGGCTTTGCAGCAATTGTACTTTTTATGCTTGCACATGCCCTCTAATTCTCCCAATTTGGCAGGGAAAGTCCCAATTAATCCTCTGTGGTCTCACTTTCTCAACTTCTTTTAAAATGTGCCAGTTTCATTATCCTTCTTTCACTTTACCGCTTTGTCATTGGCTTACTTCAGTAGCTGAAACTGAATTCAAAGGGCAGATGTAGCTTGTATTCAGTTAAACTGAGCAGGAGGGAGAAGAGAAGAGCAGAGAGAAGAGACAAAGTTATGTCTTGATTGGTTTTTTGTGGGGGGGTTTGGACTATGGGGGGGGGATGTAGACGGGCGGCCGTGGGCTGCCCTGAGAAGAGGAGGATTAAGGTTGAGGCTCCCACACCTCGGCCCCAATCCACCCTTTTGGCAACTGGGAAAGGAGCACCAAAATAGTGCTCCTTTCCCAGGCAGCGAAAAGGGCACCCAAAGAGCCCCCATGCGGCTCTTTTGTGCCTCTTCCGGTGCAGCATGTCCGGATGCTGCGCCGGGAGGACGTAATCAGAGTGTTCACCGTGTGCAACGGCGTGTGCTCTGATGACGTCCTCAGGAAGGGGTTGGGGCGCCCAGCGTGTTGCTGCACCTCCCCTTTCCTGGCTCCAAGACAGCGCTTTGCGCCATCTGCAGAGCCCCTATGTGGCCATGTTCTTTATTTTTTAATAATCTTTATTCACCAGACATACTTATAAAGTAACAATAAATACATTTAGCATTACAACATAACAGATATCAAACAATACCTTGTATTTACACATAAAAATGTAATTCTTTCCTTTCTTGATAAAAAACATATAACATTGAATTCTTGACTTCCTCTCATATAAGTCTTGGTCTTCCTTACACTTTTAAGTTCATCTTAAGATGTTAAATTGTTATATAATACTATCTTAAATCAAGAAAGAAAAAGAAATTATAAAATTTCATTTCCTATCTTGTTTTACCTTCTTTTTTATTTCTTAAATTCCTTCATAACTAAAATAATTTTGTTATGTCAATCTGTTTTGTTTGTTCTTAATTCTGATTATTTGAAGATACATTGACAATCTCCCAGTGACTGCATGGCCAAAGGGGGAAGTGCCAGCTTGCAGATAGCCCTCCCTTAACATCTGAACTGAGATCAGAAACAGAAAATGCAGGCTTAAGATTAATATAATAATAATCATAATGTTAGGATATGGATGGGTTATACAGTCAAAGGTGAAATGTAAAGATGTGTGTGTGTCTGTATTTTTCCACTTGAGAACAGCTTTTGGACAAAGCACAAATAATATTTAGAGAAACAGAGTGAATCAACACCAGGTGGCTAACACAGACGTCAACATGTACTTTCCCAAAGATAGAACTCTGGACACAGACTTTATTATGAGAAAGTCTTGATAACAATTATACGTAAATAATCGTTAGGCTGGGAAAGATAGTCACGTGGTGGATAATGGACAGCAAGAGGCTGGGCTAGTAGACATCATACAGGCATTATCCAATTAACATGAGGTTAACACCTAGAAGGTGGAGTATGGGAAGGGCCTAGAAAATCCTTTGTCTAAAATTGTTTATTGTTCAAGATGTGAGCGTGTGTGGCTGGAAGCAGTGGTTTTAACTGCAACAAGTTGGATCCTAATGCTTTTGGGATTATAAAAGATGTAATCTTATATGGCTGAACTGGACAAGTTCATCACAATGGATTTTACTTAGTTATCTTATTTTTTACTTTTTATATGCATTAATAAAACTATGCTTTTGGACTTTACAATGTGTCTTCTTGACTGAGGAGGACAGGTTTCTGAAGAAGGGAAGCTGAGCCAGTTGTTGGTAAGAATTACAAAGTGGCTGTGGATCACAGCAGCCAGCTTGTCCTGCAGACTCTGCTGGGTACCAAAGGGCATCACTACAACACTCATCATCCACACACCAACACATAATACTCAAGAGTCTAGTCCTTCGTTTCCATTATTATTTAATTTTCTATTATAATCCCTTTCCAGAGTTTCTTCAGATATTCATACAACATTTTCCAATTTTTTATAGCATGTTCTTCTGTTTTATCTCTCATCCAGCTTGTCATTTTATCAATTTCTGCTGTTTCATATACTTTAACAAGCCATTGAGCTATTGTTGGAATTTCTTGTTTTTTCCAGAATTTAGCATACACTATCTTGGCACATGTTAACATAAAAATTTATTCTGCCATATTTCTTCTCACTTTCTTCATATCTTTTCTAGAAGATATGTTTCTGGAGCAAATTCTGTGTCTATTTTCAATATTTCCCTCATTGTTTTATGTATAATTGTCCAATATGATTTTGCTTTAGGGCAGGGGTAGGCAACCTTTCCCCTTTAAGGGCCGAGGGACTCCAGCTCCCAGAATCCCAGGAGCTATTGGCCAACATGGGGCTATTGGCCAACATGGCTGAGGCTTCTGGGAGCTGAAGTCCCTCGGCCCTTAAAGGGGAAAGGTTGCCTACCCCTGCTTTAGGGCATGTCCACCATAGATGGTAAAATGAGCCTACTTCTGTCCAGGAAAACCACCAAGAGGGCTGATAGCAGTGTCTTGTGTGGGTTGAAGGCAAACAAGTCTTTTGCCAGTGCAAAGCAAGAAAGCAAGGTTCGTATTGCCAATCCAAGGGTTTAGCCAGCAAATGGTCAAGCAGGCCAAAAGTCTAGGACAAGGGTAGGCAACCTTTCCCCTTTAAGGGCCGAGGGACTTCAGCTCCCAGAAGCCTCAGCCATGTTGGCCAATAGTCCCATGTTGGCTAATAGCTCCTGGGATTCTGGGAGCTGAAGTCCCCCGGCCCTTAAAGGGGAAAGGTTGCCTACCCCTGGTCTAGGATTCCAGTGAAGCAGAGTGGCTAGGCAGTCCGAAGGTCAAGGATTCCAAAAGTTCAAGATAAGTCTACAGGTTCAAGAGTTAAGGGGCCTTTGCAAACTGCCAGAAATAGTGCAAATTGAGTCCACTTTAAGGGTTAGGGTTAGTGCTAGGCAATCATAGGATTTTTTTTCTGAAACATTGAGCCTTCTCTGTCAGATAGCTCTGGTGCCACAATAAAATACAGTTCCCATGATTCCCTAACCTTAACCCTAACCCTTAAAGTGGACTCAATTTGCACTATTTCTAGCACTCTGCAAAGGCCCAAGGTTTCAGGCCAAGGAACAAGGAGAGACAGAGGCTTTCACTAGGAAGCTCAGATAATCTCTGTCACCAAGGCAGCCCTTCTGCATCTGCTTAAATTATCAAGCTGCAGGAACTCAGCTGATTACTCTAGTGTTTTTCATCAAGTCTCCTTGAACGCTGAAGGCCTGCCCTTTCTGCTCGACACTGGCTGAAGATAGGCATAGTCTCTTAATCCTCCTCCATGTCTGAAGGTTCTGCTGCCAAAGGCTTGGCTGCAGAGCCTCTTAGGAGACCACAGGCTCTGCTGGAGGCAGAGCTGGGGCTAGGCTGGGCTCCACAGCTGCAGGCTCAGGTCCCAGAGAAAGTTCTGGCTCATCCTCCGAGTCCTACTCCAGGCAGTGCATGACACCTTCCTGTGTACATTTCCAACAAGTCACCTTTGCTCCTTTGTACATTTTGGCTAATTTTTGAGGTGATAGATGCCATCTTAGATCCATTTTGTAGTTATTCGCCTTTAAATCTTGGTACACTGTATACTTCATCCTTTTTGGGGGGATGCAGATGGCGAAAAGTGCCATCTTCAATCCCAGGAAGGGGAGGGGCAGCCGGATGCTAGGCACCCCATCCCCTTCCTGAGGACATCATCGGAGCAACGGCCTGTCTACACGACGGGCGCTCCAATGACGTCCTTCCGGCTCAGCGTCTGGACACGCTGAGCTGGAAGAGACGCCGAAAAGGCGGCGAAAGGGAGGATCAGGGCCGAGGTGTCCGACAGCCTCGGCCTTGATCCTCCGCTTCCTGGGGCGGCCCAGGGCCGCCCATTTGCATTGTCTCTTTTATTAATTCATCCTCTGTATCTCAATTAATATCAATTTATAACATCTCAAAATCATTTTTGTTGCCTTATTCTGCTATTGTTTCCCAGTCTGATTTTCCAGTATAAAATCCTTTTAATTTCTTATTGACTTTATATCTTTCTTTTAATTGTTGGTATAAATACCAATTGCAATATATTCCGGATTCGTTAAGCTCTTCTTGTGATTTAATGTCTACTTCTTCTTGATTTACTTTCTGTATATCCCTGTATCTGATCCATTTCCCCCCTGAAATTCCTTCTTTATTGAAAAATTCCTCATGCGGTGAACACTATCATGGAATTTTTGTACAAAGTCGTGCTTCATATTTTTCCAAACTTTCAAAAATGCTTTTCTCACAAAGTGATTCATGCTATCTTTATTTACTCTGTCTTTCCCATATAATAGATAACCATGCCATCCATACCTAAGATCTTCTCCCTCTAAATTCAGCAATTTGCCATTATTTAATATTGTCCATTCCGTAATCCACATCAGGCAATATGCATGATAGTAAATTTTCAAATTGGGCAGTCCCAATCCTCCTCTTTCTTTATCATCCTGAAATATTTTCATCTTAGTTCTTGTTTTTCTCTCAACCCAGATAAATCTAGAGATGTCATGCTGCCATTCTATAAAAGGTTTTTCATTGTGGGTAACTGAGATTGCTTGAAAAAGAAAGAGCATCTTCGGAAGTATATTCATTTGCTCAAGTGCTATTCTTCCAAGAAATGATGTTTGTATTTTTTTCCCAGTTTTCTAAGTCTTTTTTAATTCCTTTCCATAGCTGCTTATAATTATTTTTAAAAAGATCAGAGTTTTTATTTGTGATGTTAATTCCTAAGTATTTTGCTTTATTTCCTACTTTGAATTCTGTTATGTTTTCTAATTGTTTTTCTTTTTGTTTAGATATATTATTCATAATCTTTTCTTTATTAACTTTGAATCCAGATATCTTTGCAATTCCATCTACTAAGATTACTTAAAGAATTCCAGGAAATGGGGTTCACAGATCCTTTTTGCAAGGTCTACCAGTGTTTTTTATTGTGCTTCTTTTATGTCTCGCCTTTGCTAAACTCATTATATAAATTCCATGGTTTCTCTGTTTAAAATAGTAGTTTTAGGTGTGCTTATCCATTAATAATGTTTGTACTTTTGTTTTCTGTCCCCATCCTTTTGACCACACTGATGTAGCCCAGTGCACATGTCCCACTTTTCATACGTGACCTTGCTTAAGGGGATATCCAGTTCTCCCATTTGGCTCAGTGGCTGGTCCAGCTTCATGTACTGACTTTACATTCTGCTATGGTCAAAAAAACCCCATCACCAGAATTTAATTGTATTGTGCTTTTAAACTGTAAGCCACTTTGAGCCCCAGTTTTGAGAATAAAGAGGGCTATTAAAAATAATAACAACAATTGAATGTTGCTGCTATAGGGAGGATTTTGGCTTTGGGCAGTGGCTCTTGGAGATGTCTCATCCACAGGATCACCATGAATCAAGGTAGACTCAAGGGCAATTAACAACAACAATAACATTCTGTATTCCCCAGTTAGCTGGCTGAAGAATGCTATGAGTTGTATCTTTCAAAACCATGCACTTTTACAACTGTAGCTGTATGAAGTGTTCTTGTTCACTGTTACAGTCATGGAGCAGCACTCTTCTTTAGTTCACATTGGATGCTGCTTGGAAAGATGACCATTGTTTGGACTACACCTCACAGAAACTCCAACCAGTGTAGCCATGCAAGTGCTGCACCAAAGGGAGAGTAAAAAGTAACAGCTTTTGCACTAGATCTCATGGCCACCTAAATTCATCTGCTGGAACAGGACCAGCAGACACAATCACCAATTCTGGGTGGGTTAGTTATGTTGACTTCTCCAGGGTTTATGCATGAGTAACAAGGTGCAGGACATGAGCCAATGTGTGCACAAAGACATGTTTTTACAGTAAGAATAAACTAATGACAGCTGTATCTTATGCAAGTGTTATTTACATTGTCAGGGTAATTGTCAAATATTCTTTTGGGCTTACCATATATATCAAACATCACAACTGAAAATAAACATCCATCTTTTCCTGAACAGAACTGTCAACAATCCTCACCATCTGTTGCAGTGGGATCATTTGGCCAAAGTGTTGTCGACTGGATTTTCAGAGCATGTGGCCAAATGAGCTCTCTGGTGTATGGCAGAGGTTTGAAGTGAACCTAAGAGATTTTGCAGTCTTTAGAACAGGAAATGGCACTCTGTTGCTACCACAGAGTCAAGGTGAACAATCATTAGCCTTTGGTACAGACAACATAGAGGGATAATGGAAGTTGCAGTCCACCCCTGGTCTTGGCATTCAAAAGGTTTGTATATTGCTGAATCTGCATCCTCACTAGGTTTGGTGAATGTATCTGTGCGCACAAGTGACATGCATTTTTATATAGCCAATACTGATGAGCTCTGGGGTCTAGACAGATAATGGTGGATATCATGAGGTCAGTCTAGCTTATGTATCTGCATAATCCAGGTATATGCCAGTAGCTCACTGAATACAGTGCATTTCTTCCCTTTTGTCTTCCAAACTACACATGGAGTCCTTCCCCATTCACTGTAGTGCCTTCCAGATGTATTAGTCTAACTTTCATCATCCCCAGCCAGCAGGGCCAAAGGCCATGCTAGCAAAGAGTGATAGGAGTTGTAGTCCAAGACAGCTAGATGGCAAGTACAAGTGACCTTATTAATGTTAAGGGATCAAATAAGAATAGCACATAGAAATCCCATTAATTTCCAGAAACCTCATGCATGCTTAAGAGCACAGAGCTATTATATTTGATAATATATTTTTCTAATGGTGAAAGGTCTAAGTGTCAGGATTTTAATGACAGACCATCTAAGACTATAGCCATCCTCTCCATTTGTCTGTGGTTTTAAGTTTGAGTAGGTAGAGCAGGCTGGGTGGTGGGATGGCCAGCAGACAAATAACTATGTGTTATTCATTCATTCATTCATTCATTCATTGCCCCCCCCCCATTCAACTGGTCCCTTCCATATCTATCAGATTGCAACTGCACCAACCCCAGGAGTTTTGCTGGATTGGGTTGATGGAAGCTATACCCCACCACACTTGGAGGACATCAGGCAGGGGATAGCTGACTTCAAGAAATAATAAAAAAAAAGAGACCACAAGGAGCAAAAATTAGATTTTGAAGGGGCCTACAATCACATGCCAATGTGAAACATAAGGTATTATGTACACAATATACTGTAAAGACACACATGCATACAGAATGCACATAGCACTTTAATTCATTTCAGACAGTTGTATCAATGCTTTGAATTTGCGGTTTCTAAAAATTGGTACAGTGCATTTTGAAGGTACCTTCATTTATAAATAAATTGTCCACAATAATTCTGTAGAACCTTGTTTAACAAAAGTGCAGAGGATGGATATCTAGGTGCAAAGCATTTTTTAACAGTTAAAGTAATCATTCCAGTACTGATCCATCTGTCAACAGATATCATACTTTGCTTGCTCTTGAGACTAGAAGTGGAATGAAACTAACTATTAAGATTTAGAAACAAAATGAAACAGGATTAAGCCTGATCTCTTTGAAAAAATATCATTGTTTAGTCTGCCTTTACCTTTGGCAAGTTAGCAGTGAATTTTTCTTTTTAAGCCCATAAAGAGGCAGCAAAGTGCACATACTTAATACAGTCTGAATCAAGTCATCTTGTCAGTGTTAAGCAAAAATAGCTGAATGGGGACTTCTGGAGTTTTGGCTCAAAGATGAAGTTGGTTGAAATACTATATATATTACATATTTATGTTACAGACTGTTCGCTTCTTGTTTGATCTGGCACATACTGTTCATTTGATGAACCACTTTGCATGGATGTTGATACCAGAATCAACAGTCTTATCATAACCTACACCACAGTGTAAACACCCTTCAGCTGTATCTTATCATTTAAGTAGAAATAACAATATTGTATGTGAGAGTGAAGTGTTTAGAGACAATTTCCAAGATGTGAGATACAAAGACAGAATTATCGATTTTGTTTTCTTTTTCATTATGATGTAAGGAAGCAAAGCTTGCCAGTTTTACAACATAGATATATATATATTCAACTTTAATAATTAATTTCATGTAATGCCCAAAATGCTCACTCACATAGAGACATCATGGTAGATAAGTTTGGACTATTGGGTTTATTACCTCACTTTGAGCATTGATTTATCTCACATAAGATTTTTATTGGTCTGTTCCATTCAAATAGCATTCTCTCTCTTTCTCTCCCTAAGCCAGCATGGTGTAATAGTTTGAGTGTTGGACAAGTAACCCAGGAGACCATGGTTTGAATGTCCACTCAGTCATGGAAATCCAGTGAGCGAACTTAGGCAAGTCAAATGAGTGTTTCCTCTCATTTCATATATAGGAGTTAAATGTTATTCATTCCTGGCAATGGGACAGTATCCTCTGCTTTGCGTGAAGAAATAAGCTAGCTTCAGGGATGCAGAGCAGACCATGTGACACATGGCTTTCTCTTCCAACATCTTGTTGTCATTTCCCAGCACCTGATGCCTGAGGCAATTACTTTATTACGATTAATGCCGAGGCCATTCCTGAAGCAGGCACACATGCCCTCAAGTCACTTTGGTGATGTGTAGTATATTTCTGTTTAAACTATAGTAATTATTTGTAAATGGCAAATAGTATAGATGCAAGAGATGGACAGTGAAAAAGCAGACAAAAAGAAAATCAACTCATTTGAGATGTGATGCTGGGGAAGAGAGCTGAGGATGCTGTGGACAGCCAAAAAGATAAATGGGTCCCAGAACTGATAAGACCTGAAATCTCCCTGGAAGACAAGATGATCAAATTGAGGCTGGTGTACTTTGGCCACATCATGAGAAGGCAAGACTCATTAGAAAAGGCAATAATGTAGGGAAGATGGAGGGTAGTAGAAAGACAGTAGGACCACATGCCAGATGGATAAGATTAAATCAATGAGGTCATGGGTCTGAAATTACAGAATCAAAGCAGAGCAGTAGATGACAGGGGGTCTTGGAGTCATCATGAGTCAGGGATGACCTGAGGGCAGTTAACAATAACAAAGTAAAATCATAGTAAAACCAATGGCGCTGCCTTTGTGGTAGTAAAAGTGTATGCTCCTGTGAGCCAAGAGGCTATGCTGCTGGCAACAGTGCTGCTGGTAGGGTCTCCCATGTCAGACAGGCTTTTGCTGAGGAGCTAGACTAAACATGCCAAAAAGCAAGTGACTAGCAGCAGTAGTGTGTATATGGGGGGGGGGGGGAATAACACTAGCGGATGACATCTCAAAGACATTAATAGTGGCACAATATCTAATGCTTGTTAGTACTGCACAGAAGGAGGCATGGGAAACATCATTTTGAATCTCTTTTATAATGAAAACCCTATGACAAGACAAACCAAAATGAAACAAGAGACAGAGACAGATGATGAAATTTCTCAGGTTGGATGATATTCACTACTGGGATAGAGTAGAGTAGAGAACAACTCCAAGTAGTGCTGTGGCTATTGATACAACTGGACTCAGTGCAAAAGGATGGTCAGATGCTAAAGTGCTCATAGGCAAAAGGAAATCCTGAAGCTGCACAGTACATTTTATGTAAACATGGAATGTATGAAGTATGATTCAGGGAAAGCTAGACATAGTAAAATGAAAGTTGTAATGTATAAACATTGCAATACTCATGGTGAGATTGCTAAAGTGGACAGGAATGGGACATTTTTTAGTGTCAGACAATTATCCAGTGTTTTACTCAGGAAATGAAATTCTAAGAAATGAGGTGGCATTAATAGTGAGGAGAGATATAGCAAAAGCAGTCAAAGGATATAATGAAAAGTCTGACCAAATCATATCAATAAGACTTCAGGGGAAACCCATCAATATAATCAAAATCCAAGTTTATACTCCAACTATATAGGTAGAAGATGAGGTAATTGAATGAGTCTATGCTGGAATCCAGGAGGAAATTTATCACACACCAGAACAGGGCTTCTTGTTAATAATAAACAATTGGAATGCAAAAGTAGGAAATAGAGCAGAATCCAAGATTGTAGGAAAATGTGGCCTAGGAACAAGAAATTAAGCAGGACAGGAACAAACTGAATTTTGTAAGACCAATAATTAGTTCATCGCAAGCACATTCTTGAAGCAACCAAAGATGTGACTGTATCCATGGGCATCATCTGATGGCCAGTATAGAAATCAAATAGACTACATAATTGGAAGCAGAAGATGAAGAAGCCCTATTCTCTTTGCAAAAATAAGACCAGGAGCAGATTGTGTCACAGACCCTGAACTACTAATATCGAAGATTACAGTAAAGGTAAAGAAGAACACTAAATCAACCATTCTTTAAAATACAACCTAAGAACATCCCCATAAAATTTAAAGATAGTGTAAAAGATAGATTTGTGCGATTGGGCCTAAACTGGCCAGGAGCCAGAGAAACTCTGGACTGAAGCCAGGGACATTGTCAGGTCAGAATGCAAAAAGAAACTATTTGCAGCCAAAAAGAAAGAGTAGCCTCAATGGATGACAAATGAAATTCTTCAAGTAGTTAAGGACAGATAAGTAAAAGTGAAAGGTGACAGAAATAGGGTCAGAGCCTTGAATGCTATAACAATCAGTGCAAAGAAATAGAAGAAGACAACAAAAAAGGTAGAACAAGAGACCTCTTCCATAAGATCCAAGAAATCAAAGGGAAATTTAAGCCAAGAGTGGGGATACTCTATGACCGGCAGAGAAACATATTATATGACCAAACAGATGATGAAAAGAATACATGGGGAAACTATATTAAAAAGATGAAAGAATGACATTCATTCAAGGAAGAACCATAGGAAGAGAAGCCTCCAATGTTTGAAAGTGAAGTGGAAGCTGCACTCAGAGCACTTGCAAGAAATAAATCACCAGGAACAGATGGCATAGATTTCATGCAAGAGAGATAGAATCTACTTTAGTTCTAACTAAAATCTGTCAACAAACATGAAAAACAAAGGAATGGACAGCAGCTATAAAGGAACTACATAAGATCTTAAAGTGTAAAGCTATATAACAGTAATTGTATTTCCAATTTTTATGTATGATTGTGAAAGCTGAGCAACAAAGAAAGTTGATAGGAAGAAAATTAACCCATTTCAAATGTGGAGCTGGAGAAGAGTTCTATGGATACTGTGGACTATTAAAAAGAGACATAAATGGGCCATAGACCAAATCAAACTGAGCCATCTAGAAGCCAAGATGGTTAAACTGAGACTGTTGTACTTTGAATATATCATGAGACGACATGACTCCTCTAAGATATTAAGACAATGCAAGCAGCATAGTTCCTGCTGACCTGTATGCATGGACAGGAAGAGCAGCAAGGTGTAGCAACAGGAAGGCAGCTATTGACATATTACAAAAGAAGAGGAAATGCATTGGCAAAAAAAGAGAGCAAGCTAGTACATAAATCTGTATAAAATTTACATCTCTGACTAAACATCCATCCATTTAAATGTAGAAATAACTGTTGTTGTTAACTGCCATCAAATCAACCTAGACTTATGGAAACCCCATGAATGAGAGACCTCCAAGTCACCATATCAACAGCCCTTTTCAGATCACGCAGATTCAGAGATGTAGCTTCCTTGTTTGGCTCTATCTATCTGTAATGTGGTCTTCCAGATGGAAGACAGTAATACTTGGTAAAGTAGAAGGCAGTAGGAAAAGAGGAAGTAGGTTCCCATGACTGAGCAGTGATTCGAATCCTGGTCTCCAGCATCATAGTTAATGTTCAAACCACTACACCACACTGGCTCTCAGTTCCAATTAGATTAGATACATCAAATCAAGTGTTGAATGGAAGGTCATGTAAATCCAATTCATTCAGTGGCCCTACTGTAGCTGGGACTTAGTCTTGACATTTTCCCACAATGACTTCACTGATGGTACTGAAGAAGAAGACTTTCAACTGACTAACCAAAGTATAACTTCTAACTTTATCTGAACAAAGTGGCTAAAGTTAACTTCAGTCTCAATTACTATTGCACAAGATCACTCGCTAGTTTCAGAATGGCACAGAATCCTCAGGAGAATTCAAGAAGATAAAATATGGAAAGGAGTGTCAGTTTCTTGAAACCCTGTAGAGGATGTAGATGGACAAACTCTCAAATTAAGCACAAAATATTATTCTCTAAGCATTCTTGATAATCAAAAGGCCTTGTCCAAAAATAGGAAAAAATATCATGTAAAAAGAAATAATACTTTGGGGAGTAGCATCGCCTTATCTAAGAAATATTGCTTATATGGAACTGCCAAGATAAGTAGAAACTTAGATTATTTGCCTCCAGAGAGGAACATAAAACTATAGCTGGTTAGAGACCTTTAAATCTTACACACTAGGTTTTTCCCCCCCTCAAAAAAAATGTTTAGTTTACCGCCACAGGGCTCTTTTAGCTTGACTTGTGCTCATTGCCATTTTTCTCATTCTTCATAACATCTTCATTTTGTGAATACTTTGAGCATGTGCATGCGTGTGTGTGTGTGAATTAGAGAGAGGGAGAGACAGAATGCTTGCTGGTTACATTTTTTCCCAAAGAAAGGAAAATCTTTGAGAGAATAGAGTGTATGTACAGCAAACTGTTACCTGATAGCAATGTTTGAGATCTTTTAGATTTTCTCAACATGGACAATGTATAAAAGATAAAGGGGGGGGGGGGGAAAGGACATGATGAGAATATTTGATGAATCGGATGCAATTCTAGCTGTATGCAAAGCATTACAAAAACAAGAGTTTTATTTGGCACACATAGCCTTGATGCCAAGAATGGGGAATCTTCCCTGAATATGAGGACCACGTTCCTCGTAATCTGCTGGTGGCCATATGCCAGTAGTATGTCTATTTCAAAATATCCCTTTTCTTTCTTTCTCATATATATATATATATATATATATATATATACACACACACACTGAGGATTCAGTGGACAGACAAAAAGACAAACAAATGGGTCCTAGAGCAGAGCAAGCCAGAAATCTGGAAGCAAAGATGACAAAACTGAGGCTGTCATATTTTCAACAAATCATGAGAAGGCATGACTCATTGGGAAAACAATAATGCTAGGAAAAGTGGAAGAAATAGAAAGAGAGGAAGGTTGCATGCTAGATGAATGGATTCTATTAAGGAGGTTACAGGTATGACTTTGCAGGAAGCAAGCAGAAGAGTGGAGGAAAGGGAGTCTTGGAGATGTCTCATCCACAGGGTTGCCATGGGTTGACTTGAGGGTGGTTAACAACAACAAATGAACTTATAAGTGGATGACTAACAGACACACAAATTAAGTAAACTACATCTTATGGCCTCACATTATGAGGAACTTCTAAATATATTTTTAAATATAATCTAAATATAATTTTTAGCACTTCAAAAGCATGCAAATGCAAGTAGATAAATAGGTACCACTTCAGTGGGAAGGTAAACAGCGTTTTGTGTGATCATGCTGGCCACATGATCACAAAGTAGTCTCTGACAACACTGGTAGTTTAGTAACAGAGATGAGCACCACCCCCTATGGTCAGACATGACTTGATAACCTTGTCAATGGGGAATACATTTACCTTTAAAAGGTAAAAGGTAAAGGCAGTCCCTTGACATGAATGTCTAGTCATAACTGTCTGTGGGGGGTGGGGTGCTCATCTCTGTTTTTAAGGCGAAGAGCCAGTGTTGTCCGAGGACAGCCCTGGTAGTCATGTGGCCAGCATAACTGCACCAAAAGCTGTTACCTTCTCACTTCAGTGGTACCTATTTATCTACTTGCATTTGCATGCTTTCAAACTGCTAGGTTGGCAGAAGATGGGACTAGCGTTGGGAGCTCACCCCATCATGCAGCATTTGGGTCTTGAACTGCCAACCTTCCAATCTTCCGATCAACAGAACTGTCGTCTTAACCACTAAGCCATCGCATCTACTTTTCCTTTACCTTTATGTAACTTTTAAAACTCAACAAAGCTTAGAGGCTCAAAGAAACACATACACACAAATACAAATACATTTATATATCTGTATAAATTAACAGTTGAAAAAGGCATCTAACAGCACACTTCTCAGAATGAATGTGGATCCCAGAAGGATACTATAATATCTGAAGTTGATTTAATAATGTTTAATGAAATGATTGAGAACAGGTGTTCATACAAAGTCTCAAATATTTTAACTTCCAATTGCCATCTATATCTATATAGATATACATCCCTGAACAGCAAAATATATGTTTTGAGAACTTCATAAGATGTAATACATGGTCCATTCTGGTGGAGTCCAAGTTTGTCTCAGATCAGAACTTACACTACAGATTTCTGTATCTGTGAACTTGGTCTCTATGGTTACTGAAAGGAAATTTGATTAGGAAAGGACAGAAAGAAGGGGGAAGTGAACTCTTCATTTAGGATTAGCAAAGTATATTATAGCATATATAAAGACTAGCTCTTCTGTTAGGCAGAGTGAAGTAATAGAATCAAGAGGTAGATGTTGCAGGGCAGAGAATGTAGCTTCCTGCCAATTTTCTTTCTTGTAGGACAGAACTGTATTCCTTATAGCTTTGTCCTCAAACCTCTAATTATACATAGGATTGTCAGGGCAGAAGCATCCCAGTACCAAAATGTGAGACCAGGGACACTTCCTGTTGATGTCACAGGGGCTCAAGTGACATAATTAAGCATCAACCACACTTACTCTCAGCATGCCATTCAAAATAACAAACACTAAGGACCTTATCACATGGTGGAAATCCCATGCAGAAACGGGATTTAAAAGGTGGGGAAAACCCTCAAAAGCAGGTTGATTTTCACACACATCACTGTTAAAGTGTGGTTAACCCAAACAGAAAGTAGTCAAAAGCTGCTCCTTTTTACTTTTGGGATTTTCCAAAAGTAAAAAGAAGTGGCTTTTGACTACTTTCCGTTCAGGTTAACCACACTTTAACAGTGACATCGTCTAAAAATCTACCCACTTTTGTGGGGTTTTTTTCTATTTAAAACCCTGTTTATGCACAGGATTTCCCCTGTGTGATGTAGTCTTAAGTCTAATAAAAGAGTACATATTTCTCAGGTTGAAAATTATGTTTTCCAAACTCTGCATTAAAAATGTAATCCCAGCTCTGTTTTGCAGACCTTTGCAAGCACTGCTTTTAAGAACACATGGGATATCCAGCCAAAGAATACATTCAACTAAAGAAAGTTTTCCAAGCTCTGCTTTGAGCAGAAAGCAGTCGACAATGGTTGTTTCAAATCAGACTGCAGCCAGAGGAAACCTGTAACAGTATCCATCTATATGTGTTATGAGAGCTAGCTAGAGATAGATAGGTAATTTTTAAGATCATGCTCTCACATTGAGATTTCTCCCCTTTGCCTCAAGAATCAGAGAACACAGGCTCTGAGACCTGGGAACCCTAGTCCAGGCAGCAACTATATGCATGTGGAAGGTAGGTGAGATGGAGGCAGTGGTTACCATCTTGTTCTTCACCTCAGATAGCACAATGCCCTAATGTAAGCTGGAAGTCCTGGATCCAGAACTGCATAGTTCTATCAGGTGTGCCAAGTTTTAAATATAAATTTAATAAATTCTTGTCCACAATGAATCCTGCTCAAAACTCAGAGTTTTAACATTTCTCACAGGATTCTTTTAAGGATCAGTGAGAAGGCATGTGGAACAATTAAATTACCGTATTTTTCGCCCTATAACACGCACTTTTTCTTCCCCAAAACGTGGGTGGGGAAGTTGGTGCGCCTTATAAGGCGAAGGGCCGAGGTCGCAGGGAGAAGGAGGGCTCCTTCCCCCCGCGACCTCAGTCTTTGAATGGGCTGGTGCTGGGATCGAAGCGATCCTAGCACCAGCCCATTGAACTGAGGTCGAGGGGAGAAGGAGGGCTCCTTCCCCCCGCGACCTCAGTTATTGAATGGGCTGGTGCTGGGATCGAAGCGATCCTAGCACCAGCCCATTGAACTGAGGTCGCGGGGAGAAGGAGGGCTCCTTCCCCCCGTGACCTCAGTCTTTGAATCGGCTGGTGCTGGGATCGAAGCGGTCCTAGCACCAGCCCATTGAACTGAGGTCGCGGGGAGAAGGAGGGCTCCTTCCCCCCGCGACCTCAGTCTTTGAATGGGCTGGTGCTGGGATCGAAGCGATCCTAGCACCAGCCCATTGAACTGAGGACGAGGGGAGAAGGAGGGCTCCTTCCCCCCGCGACCTCAGTCTTTTGAATCGATCCTCAGTTCAATGGGCTGGTGCTAGGATTGCTTCGATCCCAGCACCACCCCATTCAAAAACTTGAGGTCGCGGGGGAAGGAGCCCTCCTTCCCCCCGCGACCTCAGTTCAATGGGCTGGTGCTAGGATCACTTTGATCCCAGCACCAGCCGATTCAACAACTGAAGTCGCGGGGGGAAGGAGCCCTCCTTCCCCCCACAGCTTCAGTTCAATGGGCTGGTGCTGGGATCGCTTTGATCCCAGCACCAGCCCATTCAAAGACTGAGGTCGCGGGGGGAAGGAGCCCTCCTTCCCCCCGCGACCTCAGTTCAATGGGCTGGTGCTGGGATCGGAGAAGTTCTCCGATCCCAGCACCAGCCCATTGAACAACCGGCCGCGGCTAAAGGGAGGAATCCTTTTTTCCTGGATTTTCTTCCTTTAAAATTGGGTGCGTCTTATATGCCGGAGCGCCTTATATGGCGAAAAATACGGTAAATATAGGTATTGTTGTTTATATCTTCTTTAATTACAGGTGTGTGACATGAAGTATTGTCTTCCATCAAAATATGGAACAATGCAAAAACCCATGTGCTGAAGCTGTACCATTCTAATTGACAAACACATTGTTTCTAAATGGCATTTAATTGTGCAGGTGCATTTTAAAATTATTTATGCTTATGGAGATTACCGCACGTGAAATCCAGGTTAGATGCGAGTTGTAACTATCAGTGACAGATCTTATCACATTGCTCCATGCCCAGGCAGTAGGCAGCCCGTATCTAACCCGGGCTTCTGCAACACCTTTTCAAGAATGGGATTTTTTGGATTTATATGTGTGTGTGTGTGTGTGTGTGTGTGTGTATAAATTTAGCCAGAACAGGGGAATACTAAACAAGAGGGAGCCAAAGGACAGGGGCTTAAACTTTCCAACAAAGGTAAAAGTCTTTCATTTGAACTACACTGGGCAAGTTTTAACTATACAGCACCTAAGCGTTTTTCCAGATGTAGCAGTACAGAGGTTTTTTGAGAAATTCAATGTTCTCTGCCTAAGAAAGGGATCAGCAGCCTTCACAGGACAGGGACAGCATGGATATTAAGGAAAGTCAATTTTCTGTTGCAAATAGAGTTCAAATTTTATTACCTATCTTTTATTGCTCTTTGTCCTTAGTCCTCACATGGCCAAGAAAGGGAAGTGGCTTCTGCCTGCATTGATATACCTCTCTAGACCATCTTAAATGACAACAGAAGTAACATTTGATGCAAAATGTAGGCCTCTGATGCTACCACTGTCATTTTTATATCTTCAGTATGATTTTTAACACCTTTGTCTGATGAAGAAGCCAGAGGAGCTTCAAAAGCTTGCATGATGTATTTTATGTTTTTTTTTAGTTGGCCCAATAAAAGTATTGCTGCTTTGTGGATTTGGGATTTTATGATTATTGTTATTTTTTATAGCAGAAGATTTGATCTGATGACATCCAATGAGCCACTTTAAATCAAAAACATGTTCTATATAATGACATGTCCAGAAACAAGGGTCCAATAATCAGTCTCCTATCCGCAAGGTCACCTGGGGGGGTTGTGATTACAGAAGCAGGTTTCGGGCTTGTTATTGTCCTATGTCTGTGGCAGGTCAATGGGGGGAAAAGTGCTTTAAACACCAGACCATCTGATTGTGCAATTCCTAAATCAGTGTCATTGATTATTCACACTGCTAGACGCTCAAAGCTGGGGAAGTAATTAGGGCTTTTTGTGTGGATTATCCACTGAGAAAAGGTCAAATAACTACAAACGGTGCCAGAAAACTGGAGTCACCAAGGACCTCGGGCTCCGTGATCGGTTAAGAGATGCTCAAGCAGGGGTTTGATAATGATGTGCTTATGCCAGGTTCTGCAGAATTTGATCATCCTGTCATAGAAATCCAATGAAGCATGAGTGATGGTTACTCCCCCACCCCAGCCCTGGAAGCTTCCTTCAGGTCCCTGATGCCTATCAAACAAGTTTGTCACACCAACTTGACTGAGAAGAATTTAAAAGGCAGTTTTTGTTCCAAAGGGAAATGGGAATATATATCCACGTGTGTACATTCTAAGTCATTCATTGTCAAGCCATGTTAATTTCTAATTCAGAGAGAGAGATTCATTTTTTTTCGTCAGTATGCAGACTGACTTAGCCATTTCCATAGCCGCCTTCCTGCTTCTTTTTTAGACAATTCTTCAGCCTTCCCCCCACCCAGTTTGTCCACCTTTCACTCTAGATCACAAGCTGCTTTAATCCAAATATCTGTTTCAAAATGGCCATCTGGAAAAAGGATCAGCATTTGCCAAAGATATTTCCCTCTCCTCCTCCGCATGGTGAAATGTAATCCAAACAACTCTGGGTGTGTAACAGAATCTCTTTCACACTTTCCCCCAACCTGGTACCCTTTGTATGGGTTAGTCTAAAACTCCTAATGTGCCAGGCAGCATGCCTGAGAATGATGGTAGTTGGAGTCCAACACATCTGGACGGCACTAGGTTGAGAAGGAGGGCTCTAGCATTACTCAACATTTATGAGACTCCATTAATGTTTAACTGGGAATTCTTTCTCTCTATTTCTATCTCTCTCTCAAACACACACAAACAGAGAGACATTTGGGATTCATAAATGCTGAATAGCTACATTTTACATAGAGATCCTTCTGCCCTTCTGCTTAAAGAAGGATCTTATAAATATCACAAACAGGCTTAATAAATGCCCCCCCTTTCTCTTCACACTAATAAACTAAATAAGAAATTGCCCTGTTTTTGTTTCTTTTTACTTTTACTAATGGATTATACCTCTTAAACAGGATAGAAAACAGGAAATCATATTGATCTTTCCTTTATAGAAACAGAAATGATCAAACCATAGAACTGTATAACTGGACTGGAGCTCATGGAGTCTCTAGTCCAGCTCCATGTCACTGCTGGGAGTATAAAGCAAAGTACCCCAAACTCTATTTAAAAGCCTCAGTTGATGAAGAGCCTAGCACCCTCCAAAGCAGTCTGTTCTACTGTTGAGCAGTTCTTACTGTCATGACATTTTTCTCAATATTTAGTCAAAATGTCTTTCCTTGTAATTTGAATCTGTTGGTTCAGGTCCTATCCCTTGGAACAGCAGAAAACAAGAATGAATACTCAGAAATGTCTCACCACCATTCTTGGTTCTTTTGAAAATAATCAACATTGCCATAATTTGCTGACAATTAAAGCAGTAGAATTCAACCACTATATTGGCCACAGAATGGTGTGAGCTGGAAAAGGTTACACCAACTGGTCAAATTCAAATGGAACAAAAAGCTAATGAAACAACATTGCACAAGTCTGACCCACATTAAAAATACTGTGGTGTTTAAAAAACCTTACAGTGGGCCCTTGGTATCTGCTGGGATTTGGTTCCAGGACCTCCCGTGGATGCCAAAATCTGTGAATGCTCAAGTCCTATTATATACAATGGCATAGTAAAATGGTGTCTCATATATAAAATGGCAAAATCAAGGTTTGCTTATTGAAATTAATATATTTTAAAAAATATTTTCAAGCCATGAATGCTTGAATTCATGGATAAAAAAAAATCTGCGGATATGGAAGGTCAACTGTATTTGGAAACAGTTCCAATGATTCTAGCAGGATAATTATGGTATAACTCAGTTTGAGACCTGACAATATCAGCATATTCTCCAACATTTCACATCTGAAACCTGGGAAACCTGGGACCATGTGAAATCAGAGCTCAGTCAAGATGGCAAAAGTTATCGATGAGGAAGGACAGATGAACTAGGAGAGGTTGCAGCAGTTTGCTTTTGCCTGAATCTACTGGGAAGGACAAGATTCTGCACCCTCTCCTTTCCACCCTACTGAATTAATTGACTGCAGAGTACTTCTGCACTTTGAACTCAAGTTGCAGCAATTGAAGTAATCTCAAGAGAAATTGGAAGAGAGAAACCAGAGTATACTGGCCCCGCAGCTGCCCCATCCTGCCTCCTTTACCTGGCCCTCCATTCCTGACTGTGGCAGCTATCTGCATGGATATCCCACTGACCTACCAGTGTATCTGTAGCCATGGGTAATTTGCTTTTGAGATCAGAAGGAGGTGCCCAGCCTCGATCACATGGTTGGGCCCCTCATTCTGATCTCAGAGCGAGTGACCTGTGGCAGTGGTGAATGGACACAGCAGGACATTCTTTGGATTCCTTGCGCCAGAGCTGGTGGTTGGGATGTGTTTCATCCAAACAGGACAATGTCAGAAAGTGTGTGTGGGGGGACGGACGGACGGACCCAAACTGAGACAGTTGGAGGGTATGCATCAAAAAGGTTGCAATTTTCTTTTCAAATTCTTTTTCAAAGTTTGTATTTGAATCATATGATAGTTATAAGGTCCCAATAAGTCATTAATTAACAATTTTAGGGGCAAAGCAGATGGGTGGGAAGGAGCAGCCAGAAGACGCTCCCAGCTAGATCGCCCCAGGGCTGTGGTGAACACATGCCACTACCCCAAGAGTGCCTCCTACCATGGTCCCAAATGGACAGTGGCAAGGAACAGAAAAGAACTGTTCATTTTGGGGGCAGTTTTGGAGTGCCTTAGGTGGCCCCGGGGCAGACCTGGGGTGGCTTTCGGGTGCTCTGGGGACATGCATTGTCTAAAAGCCATGTCCCCAGAGCGGTTGGAAGCTGCTCCTGTCTGTCTGTCTGTCTGTTTCGGGCCTTAGTTGCAACACTAGATCCAATGTTTTCTCCTAGCTAGAGCAAACTAATTGAAATACATAGGATTTATTTGTCAAGATTGATGTAAGTTCCTGTGCTACTTTTAGCTATCATTTTTAGAACATTTGAATGCTATAAGCTGCTGGTGTGTGGTACAAAACACATTCTCTTTCTGTCTACCCTGTGACTGCTTCATAGGCCAAACTGAGTAGTAGCACAACTTATAATACAAGCTAGCACTTGAACCATGTGTTAATCTTCTTCCTACCATTTAGTGAGGTCATGCCTCAGTAACTATAAAAATAATTGAAGTTTATGATTGCATCAGATAATACTACCTTATTAAGTCACCATCATGATATAATGTAGTTATGCTAACTATATTATTGTTGTTGTTGTTTTATACTGTCTTTCTCTCAATAGTGAGACTCAAGGCAGCTAATAGCACATTTAAAAACAGTACAGTTTAAAACAATACAAAAGCTTCAGTAAAACTATACATATAAAAATGTAAAAACCAATTAAACATTTGATAAAGTTAAAAATGTTAAACATCAAATATTAAAAACATCAAAATTCATTTAAAAACAACATACAAACCTTGAAAACAGAACTACACAACATTTCTAAACCCACCCTAGTCAGTATGCAAAAGCCTGATGGCATAAAATGTCTTAACTTGCTGATGGAAGGAGAGCAATATAGGGGGCATTCTGGTCTCCTTAGGGAGGAAATTCCAAAGTCCAGTAAACTTCAATGTACGTCATGTCTGAGCCATCTTGGTGTAGTGGTTTGAATGTTGAATCCTGGGAAACCAGGGTTCAAATCCCCCTCAGCCATCGAAACCATACCTTGGAGAAGTCATACTATCTCAGCCTCAGAGGAAGGCAATGACAACCCCCTCTGAACAAAACTGGCCTAAAAACCCTGTGATAGGGTTAGCATAAATTGAAAAGGACTTGAAGGCATAAAAACCAAATAACAATACTAGTTGCAATATAATATAGCCATAGGTCAATGGAGCTGATTAGCAGCAGCTAATTATTTTTGAGCTCTGAGTTAGAATCATAGAACCATAGAGCTGGAAGAGACCACAAGGGACATCCAGTCCAACCTCCTGCCATCCAGGAATTCACAATCAAAGCACTCTTGACAGATGGCCATCCAGCCTCTGTTGAAAAATCTCCAAAGAAAGAGACTCCACCACACTCCAAGGGAGCATATTCCACTGTTGAACAGCTCTTACCAGACGTGACAATGGTTAGGAGATACGACAATGGCACACTTGTTCTCAAATCGGCCTATTTAAGGGATTGAATATTCCTGGCTCCCCTGGTTCATTAAATATTCCTGGCTCCTCTCCTGCCTTTGTTGCTCCTGTGATCTCAGTGTACTCCAAGTACTGGAAGCCAGTTGAAAGATAAAGAAGAACAGGTGTGGGCAACTTTGTCCCACCCCAGATATTTCTGTACTGCAATGTTTATCATCCCTAGCCAACATGGACAGAAATAAGGAGTTGGGGGAGTTGCAGTCCAAAAACATCTGGAGAGCTACAGGGCTCTATCGCACTACATTTTTATTGTGCTATATTCCACTTTAACAACATTTTGTGGAACTCTGGTGTAGTATGATGAGGCCCAAGAGCTCTCTGGCTGAGAATCCTAAATGCCCCTCTCTAAATTGGAAATCCCAGGATTCCATGTGATGTTGCTATGGCATGTAAAGTGGAATATAGTACTGTAGCAGTGTAACATGATAGAGTCCACAGTTGCCCACTTCTGAGTCAGAATTGGGTCACAGTGATGTAAGCCACAAAAAAGAAAAAAGAAAAGCGGGAGGGGGGGGGAATGAAATTTCTGTAGCCTAATACTAGGTTGCCCTATTCTGAATTTACTTGTGATGGGGCAGACTTAGGCAGCATCTGCACTGCAGGAATAATGCAGTTTGACAACACTTTAACGACAATGGCTCAATGCTATGGAATTCTGAGATTTGTAGTTTTGTGAGACATTTAAGGGGGTTGCAGACTACCAGAAATAGTGCAAATTGAGTCCACTTTTAGGGTTAGGGTTAGAGTTAGGGAATCATGGGAACTGTAGTTTATTGTGGCACCAGAGCTCTCTGACAGAGAAGGCTCAATGTCTCAGAAAAAACAACAACAACAATTCCCATGATTCCCTAGCACTAACTCTAACCCTTAAAGTGGACTCAATTTGCACTATTTCTGGCAGTCTGCAACCCCTATTAGCCTCTGTCAGGGAGCTCTGGTGCCACAATAAATTACAAATCCAGGATTCCATAGTACTGAGCCATGGCAGTTAAAGCAGTGTCAAGCTGTATAATTTCTGCAGTGCAGATGCAGCCTTAAACAGACGGGTCTAATATCACATTGCCTAGTTTGGATATTTGATTCCATTCCTTTGCATGCCTCACCAGGAATATTATTTTAACATAAAGTTCTTCTGTTTCTGCAGATTAATACTGTGTTATGATTTATGTATTAACATACTGCTTCTATTACATACTTCTTAGCACCCATAATTTTCCTATCAAAAATCTACTAAACTTTCTTTCTGAAGCCTGGAGATGTGTAAATACATCAATGCACCCTTTTAAAAACACAAAGAAATGATGTATTCAATTAGGTTGGAAATAAAACCTCTAGGCTTCCTTACCATAAATCTTTTAGTAACCCATCTATATCACATGTACATTGAGGAAATAATACATGTCATTCAGACCAAGAGGTTATTGCAGATTGCTGAGGGAAACATGAAATTCTGGAGGTTTCAGCAGTCCTGTGAAATCTTGCAACAGAATAAGTGTACAAACTAGAAAAGGATGTAATATGTGACTAATGATACCTCCTGGGATACCTTTGCAGCTTATATTTACTATTATGATCATGAGACCCATTTAAACTGGAGGAGCTGAAAAGGAAGGCCCAAGTAAAATGAAAGCACCTCTTGGTTCATTAGATGTGGCTGTAATTTACGCTCAGAAGGCATTTTCTTTTCTTTTCTGTATCATTCCTCATGTTTCTGGAATTCTGGTGCTTAAGTGTCCAATAAAAATGGCATACATCACAAGAACATAATCTACAGTCCCTGTAAAACACATTTACACCTCACCATCTGTAGCAGTGCCACAGCCTGACTAGCTGCCTAATTCACCCCAGATGGCATCCCCCGCAGCCTTGCAGACCAGCTACTGTTTAAATTTTGTGAAAGTGGCTCCCACCATACATCTGCAAACTACTGGTGAGTGATAAGCCTCAGAAAAACACACAGACATCTTGATAATTATTATTAAATTGCATTAATGTCAGTGGAGCCTAAATTAGGGTGGCTAACTCCTATACTGTAGTTTTCACTTGGACTTTAATCTTTTGATTAATTTTTCCTGGACCATGGATGGACTATTTCAGCTGAATTGGGCTAAAGCTACAATCCTGTATACAAAGGATAGGTAACTTGCAGTGCTGTGACCCCCATGTGGTCCTTAATTTCAATGGGGGGGGGGGGGAGAGAAAATGGCAGCTCTGGATCCATCTCCTACTAGATTCATCCTGGCTTACCATTGGCATGTGGCCTCCAACTGATTACCCAAAAGAGAATGAGGCTCACAATGGAAGGAAGATAATCCATTTCTGCCCTTACCTTGACCTCAGTGGCACTTACTTCAAAATTAAAATGCATAGGATGGTATTGCATGATAACTGGGCTGAGAATCTATTGCAGGGGTAGGCAACCTTTCCCCTTTAAGGGCTGAGGGACATCAGCTGCCAGAATCCCAGGAGCTATTGGCCAACATAGGACTATTGGTCAACATGGCTGAGGCTTCTGGGAGCTGAAGTCCCTCGGCCCTTAAAGGGGAAAGGTTGCCTACCCCTGATCTATTGCATTAGACCCTAATTTAGACACATTTACAGTAAGTCCAACAAGAGGATTCTATATCAGTCATGATGAACTTAGATCCCATTAATTCCCATGGAGGAGGAACAGAATAACTGCCCCATTTAAAATGGAGCCACCAATCACCACTGTCTCTTGGGATAACTGTTGTTGAGGGAGGATGATATATTTGTGATGAACATGGTAGGGAGCATAAACTTTCTCCCCAGTGTTACAATCCATTCTGAGCCCAAAGTAGCAAAATAAATTTTGACCCTGAGGGGAGAAAAATTGTAAGTCCAAAACACCACTACTAGCATTAAGATACCACAGCAAAGGTATCCGAGATCCTCATTTTAGCATTCAGCAACCTGGAAGAGGGACCACTCAAGCTGTGCCAGCCACACATAGCCCTACCACAAGAATGATTTCTGATAAGTTCTATGGCAGTTCACTCATACTGAGTCTTATTTGAAAGGTGGATCCTGTGTCTCCTTTGTTAGGGATTCTCTCCTGGAGCTCACTTTTATGGATCTATCTGGAGGGAATAGAGTCTCATAAAAATAAGATTGGTATGTGTGTGCTGTCTCATTCCAGTCTTTTATAGATTAGCAATGTTGTCTGCCTATGCAGTTTTGGGAGACACAGAGGTCAGCAATGGTTGCTCTGCAGCAGAGAAAACCAGTGTGTAAATGCGCTGGGCTGTGATCTTGGGTGAACAGATAACCAACTTACCACATTTGTCCACATCTCAGACTTTCTCTATTTTGGAGTTTAAACTCTTGATGGAGATGATGCAGTCAATGAAACAACTCTCCTTTCTCTGTGATAGGGAGCTCCATTATTATTATTTTAGGGAGATTTCCCCCCCCCCCCCCCCCCCGTTTCATAAACTTGATCTCTGACTCAGCCAGGCACAAAAGGATATCAGTATTTCAGCAGTGGTGGCAATAAGTGATACATGGGCTAGAGGAAAAGTCTGTGGATACCATGGACTGTCAAAAAGACAAATAAATGGGTCAGAAAGCAACTCAAACCTAAACTCTCCCTAGAAGTCAAAATGACTAAACTGAGGCTATAATACTTTGGGCACATTATGAAACAACAGGAGTCATTAGAACCCCCCCCGCCCCCCAATAATAATTGGTTGAAAGCAATTGGTTGACGTTTAAGGCAGTAGGAAAAGAGGCAGACCAAAAACATTCACTCCAATTGTCCTTGTTGATGATGCAAACATCAGTCCTTTGTAGATAAGACAGCAAATAACAGATTGCTTCTGTATCTGAAGCACCCCTGGAATCAACAGCTATTGATACAGGCAAGACAACTTTAAATGAAAAGGCTTTTTCCACTGGTAACCCACACAGGAGCAATGGTGGCCGATGGCTGTAATGTCAGTAGGGCAGTCAATCTGGTTCAAGGGCTACCCCCAATATTAAAGGAGCTATCCAAGGTGCTGAACTGTGTGGGTTTAGCATATTGGATAGCTCCTTTAAAATTCACACTAAAACATGGAATGGATTCCCCACTCCACTGATACTGAAGATTCCAGATGCCACCTTGCATGGAACTGCAGCTTTTTAAAAAAGCTCAGTGTATGTTTACCTGTAGTTGAAGCAACACTGTTTGAGTCTGCTGATATGACTGTTTAGAATGAATGTCATAAAGAGCTGTTTACGGTGTTACCTCATCAGAACCTGACCCTGCTTTATTTTTACTCTGCATAATTAATATCTGGACCATATCTTGTTTGGTGGTGGTGTTGCCTCTGGGGTCCTTTCACAGTTATAGCACTATGATTCTATTTTAACTACCATGGCTGCATTAAGTGGGATCATGGTGCTTGTACTCTGATGAAGCTCAAGAGCTCTATGGCTGGGAATTCTAAATACTCCTCCATAAACTGAAAATTCAAGAATTCCATAGGTCAGAACCATGGAAGTTAAGAGGAATCATAGTGCTTTAATTGTGTAGTGTGAAAAGATTCCTCGTGTGGAAGTTGTCTGCTTGGATTCAGTATCAAAGACCATCTTAAATGAAGACAAAGTATTTATTAAGGAAAGTGCATGTTTAATAGCTAGAGAAAGTTGGTCCTACTGGCTATAACAGGGGTAGGCAACCTTTCCCCTTTAAGGGCTGAGGGATTTCAGCTCCCATGTTGGCCAATAGCTCCTGAGATTCTGGGAGCTGAAGTCCCGCGGCCCTTAAAGGGGAAAGGTTGCCTACCCCTGGGCTATAACCTCCATGACTGAGAGCCTTATCACACGAGAAAATAAGCCAAAATGGAGCCAGGATGTAGCAGCTTTCTTTGTGCCTTACTGCATGGTGTGCTTAAGTTCTCTTCCCACAGGATACAGTCATCAAAGCAAGACTTTTGGTGAATGGATTTCTCCAGCTAGAAAAAAAAGCTCACTTTGAGTACTATCTCCTGCATGAAGAGCAGCATTATTATGTCATGCTGTAATGTAAGGCATGAAAAAAGTTGCTACTCTCTGGCTCCATTTTGGCTTTGTGTTCTCGTGTGATAAGGCTCTGAGATAAAGATGAAAACTGAGGTGGAAGGGAAAGCAGACCTCACACCAAGGAAGCAACAGATCAGAAGACAAAGAGTACCCTACCTAGCTTTGTATCTCTGTTGCCCCCTCTAGACACCTAGTTACCTGTGAAAGCATACTTCCACTATTGTACAATTCAATAGTTGCTGCACTTGGCCTTGCCTCTTTGTCCTGGGTAGAATGAAAACTTATGCTACAAAGACACACTGAGGCCACTGCCTGTAAGAGTAAACAAAGCATTTCAGATAACAAAATTTAAATGAAATGAAACCAAAGTTAAAAACACATGCACAGAGAGACTAGTACAATATGAACCTATTGTTGGGTGCCTACAAAATATATCCTCCCCACCATATACCATCTTAACTAAAGACTGAAACAACATTGTTTTTCTCCTGTTTAGTTTGTAACATCTTGCCTGATGAAGAAGCCCATGGAGCTATGAAAGCTTGCAACAAATATATTGTGCTTTTTGATTGGCCAATAAAGGTATCACTGGTGGATTTTTGTTTGAGTTTGCTAAAAGTCCACTAAATTTTGTTGTAGTTTTGAAGTTTATTTATACTGTGTGTCCTTAGTTGTGATTTGATCAACAATGTGTGAAACTCATTTAGCAACCCAAGGAGAAATAGTTTTGTAAAATCTCCTCCTCTCAACATGCTTTAATCCTTTGGGTCCACATTAGAATAAAACATCTTCAGTGATTTTGGAAGACATTTTTATTTTTTAAGAAAGAAAAGGAAAAACAGGATGAGAAGAACATCCTGAAGAAGAAAATGAAAAAAAGACCTTTGTAGTTCAGGTTTATTAAGGACTGTATGGAATGGTATGCTATAACTATATGTTTAAGAAGCTTGCTTCAGTCATGGCCGAGTCTTAGGAGAGATAGTTAATGATGCACCTCTCAAATGAAATGAGCTGCTGGAGGAATGCCTTGTTGTTGTTGTTGTTGGGTGCCTTCAAGTCATTTCTGACCTATAAAGATCCTAATTCAACCTTATCACAGGGTTTTCCTGGCAAGATTTGTTCAGAGCAAGATCTGTCTCTGTCATCCTTTGAGACTGAGAGATGAACCTTGTTCTCCAAAGTCATAGTCCAGTGCTCAAACCACTACACCACACTGACTTCTCGCTCAGAATGCCTTCCCCACTCTGAAAACCCATCTTTTTAAATGCTCTACACTGAAGCTGGTGAGTGACAAAGGAAAGAAGCCACGGGGAAAGGGGAAATACACTTCCAAGTGCTCAGCAGATGGGTGTTTTTATTTCAGAAAAATTCCAATGTGTTTCAGTCAAAATAAAAACAGCTTTCCCTTTCCCCTTGTGGATTCTATTGAGGATTCTCCAATTTTTATCCTTTCTATTTCTTTTTGTAAAGGAAGGAAACAACCATGTTGAATTTCTAAAATTTCCAAAGTACCTCAGAATAGTAGTTTCTGGGGGAAATGAAACATCAGCTTCCCAGAATGTGCAGCTAGTTGTGCAACAGCAGTTCTTACATTAGCATAGAGCCCAGCTGGATAGTTTACAGATTTCCTATTTATTTTACCCCATCTAGCCTCTTCCTGCATTACTCTGATCTGCACTCATTTTCATTCTCTGCCTCTTTCTTCTATTAGGCTATGAACAAGTATTGTGCTTAAAGCTAGTTTATATGTTTAACAACAACAACAACAACAACAACAACAACAACAACAGACTAAGCTTGATCCTTTTCTCTGCTAGATCCTGTAGGTTTGTGGGTGGGCATGGGACTGGTTGTTGTTCAGCTTCTGCTTTGCCAATTTCATTACTTTTCTTGTGAGATTAAGTGCTATTGCCCACATTTCCCAGTCCCAGACATTATATTCAGTGGGACTTCTATTAAATTATAAGACTGCAATATTGGCCTTTATTTCAGTGCAGAATTACACCAGTGTTAAGAAGTGGTGGGCTGTGAGAAGGGGTAGATAAAGAAAGATGTAG
The DNA here is from genome assembly GCA_026167975.1 of Phrynosoma blainvillii. Lineage (NCBI taxonomy): Eukaryota > Metazoa > Chordata > Lepidosauria > Squamata > Phrynosomatidae > Phrynosoma > Phrynosoma blainvillii. Next base: position 48,539,612 of record JANUYF010000005.1, on the reverse strand, counting down.
CAGACTAAATTTATAGCCATTAGAATAAAGCATGCTTAATAGAAATGAACGAAACCAAATCAATTGAAAGAAGGACAAAGAAAACATACACTCAGATAGATAATGATTCCTACATGTGGTGGAAACAGCTGTATGCTTTCTCGTAAAATAACAGCTTGGTCATTGCATTTTCTAGTAGAACACTGTGTTTTCATGCTGAGGATTTGATGGCCTAGCCTACAACCAGTGGAGAGATGGCTGAGATGCAAAAAGAGAATGTGCTGGTAGATGGGGCTGATGGAGCAGTTTCTCCCCATGACTATCATGTGTATTCATAAATATTTTACAAGTGCAGCTTTCAGACTACTAAATTTTACTGCCACATTAATATGACTTGCAAATTTACAACATGGGCATTTGTGACTTGTGAATGTTGAATATATGGGAATGATGTCAGTAAAAATTTTATGTTTTGAAGTGGTATACCTTGTACTGTAAGGTTGATATTTATATATATACTGAGAGAGAGAAAGGGAGAGGGAGAGAGAGAGAAAGAGAGATGTTACAGCTGTGTTTCTAATGCTGTACTACAATTCATCAGGTCCTAATTCTACTGAAGAGAATCATAAATCTCTCCTGCACAACACACTCCATACTGCTAGACAGCATTTTTACACTTGACAATCACAAGAAAGTATTATGTAAGATTTGCATGGAAAGCAATGTACTTTTTTTTGAACCCTGCAGTGTTTTGTTGCCAGTAGTACTGGCATGATAGCCATATAAGTTGATGGATGTGGCACCATACTTCAAAATGGAAAATTACTGCCAGCAAAAGATGTGTTTTCAGTTTATGCTCTGTGGTGTTGATGCAAATACATATCGGGAGAGGCAGGACTGGAGGAAATGAAGCATCATAATCCCTGTGCCAAGCACACTGACTCATGAGAAAGTGCAATTATATCAATTGATGTGGGGCCTTAATGGCTATGGCTGATGGCATCCAACAACTAATAAAGCACAAAATGCAAGGTTCGCAATAAGATGCATAGGTGACTTTGTTCCAAATGATAATCATAATACAAAAAAGGAAGTTGATGTAAATGAAATGAGGGAGTGAGAGAGGGAGGGAGGGTGAGGTAGCTGTGGATACATAAGTAATACTTTCTTCAGTCAGTCTTACAAAATGAGGGAGGAGGAATCTACAGGCATTTTATTTAAATTTTAGCAGGCAATGTGATGGAATTATCTCAAGGATGGCTGGTAACAAAAAAGAACAAAACAATGGGTGGTTCTCTCTTTTTGAAAATGCAAAACCCAAAACTGTTTCCATCCTGAGCAAAATGAATAGATTTCTTGACATGCAGGAAAAGAAACAGGGAGAACCTAGGCAGTCTTTATATTAAAAATGCAGAGATTGTGTTAGATTCTATAGTAAGGTTTTGTTTTTTGTTTATTACGTTTACTTACGGGTTTGCTTGGGCGACAAACCTGCCGGCCAGACATGAGCCTCTCTGCTTCGTCTTTCTAAATATATCTGTCTTTTACTAGAGATATTGGGCCGTGGTTGATGTGGGGTTTGTGAAGAAACACAATTGGGGCCAAAACACACGGCCAAAGCAATGATGAAATGGGGAAAAGGAAGTGACGAAAACAACATCCGCCAGCCGTGGCGAAGGCTTTTCTCAGTTGTGTGTGAACGTTAAATGCGCTTACTGTAATTTCGCATTTAAGGTAATTACGTGTGAAAGCCATTTGCGGAACCAAGGTTTATTTTCGGTTTATTTTCAGGATTTCTCATTTCCACTTTATTATCGCTTTGTGGCCCACATGTGATAACGTCCATAGAAACTCTGACATGACATCCAGCAGATTGCACAGCCACACACACACACACCCTGTATCTGCTGCCACCACCACATTCCCTCTGTTCCAAAAACTTTGTGGGTGTGGTGATGAGGCTACAAGTTCAGTTTTAACTGTGGTCTTTGGGGGACAAAGAAATCCTGGCATACCACACACATATTATAATGCCAGCTGATCCCCCCAACCCCATGGGGGCTCTCTTGACCAGTTCATCACATCTTCTTTTTGGTTCCCACACTACATCCCAATACTCATTCATATGGTTATCTATTCACTTTGGCTTCAGGCAACATACTTCCTCCTGCTTTGTCCCCCAATGGCCATCATTAAAACTGAACCTGTCACCTTAGCTCCACACCCACAAAGTTTTGTATTCTGTGAACATTCTCATACACAGGCTGCTTATATACATCTGTGCCTGGACTTTCCACTCTACCCCATGCATCTGAGGAAGTAGACTCAAGTCTGCAAAAACTCATACTATCAACTTCTCTCTTTCAGTTAGTCTCAAAGGTGCTACAATACCCCTTTTCATACTAATGTTCCAGATGAACACGACTATGTCTTTAATAATAATAATAAACATAATAAAATTTATTTATACCCCGCCCAATGGTACACCAATCCGGGCAGCTTACAAGTTTAAAAATACAGTCCAATAAAAAATATAATACAAAGAACCCCCCACCCCCCCTTAAAACAGTATTAAATCAAATCACTTAAAACATCACACATGAATTAAAACCGAATAACAAGATTAACTAAAAGCCTGACTCAATGTTCCTTCCATCAATGATGGGGCCACGTGAGGAGCATCAGAGTGCAGGAATAGTTATCCGAGGGGGAATGGCTCGTCTAAAGAAGATAACTAGTCCGGAAAGGCCTGCCGGAAGAGATCCGTCTTGACAGCCTTTTTAAAGCTGTTTAAAGATGTTAATAGACGGATCTCGTCCGGCAGGCCATTCCGGAGCCTAGGGGCGATGACTGAGAAAGCCCTCCGGGAGGTAGCCACGAGCCTCGATTTCTGAGGCTGCAGCAAGTTCCTCCCGGAGGACCGAAGTGCGCGGGGGGGATTGTACGGGAGAAGGCGGTCCCTGATATAGTTTGGACCCAAGCCATTTAGGGCTTTAAAGGTGATAACCAACACCTTGTACTGGGTCTGGAAACTCATAGGCAGCCAGTGGAGGGACCTCAGAACCGGAGTAATGTGGTCCCTCCGAGATGTCCCCGATACAAGCCTGGCCGCCATATTCTGTACTAATTGAAGTTTCCGAACCAGGCACAAGGGTAGCCCCATGTAGAGTGCATTGCAGAAGTCGAGGCGGGAGGTTACCAACGCGTGTACCACAGTCTCGAGATCTCTTACTTCCAGAAAAGGGCGCAGCTGGCGTATCAGCCGAAGCTGATAGCAAGCGCTCCTGACCGTCGCATTCACCTGATTAGTCATCAGGAGCGACGAGTCAAGGAGCACCCCCAGACTGCGAACACAGTCACTGGAGGAGAGTGTGACTCCATCCAGGACTGGAGGTTGCAACCCAATTCTTGGTTTCGGGGCCGCTACCGTGAGCACCTCCGTCTTGTCTGGATTCAATTTCAATCTGTTTTTCCTCATCCAGCCCATTACCGCCCCAAGACATTCATTGAGAGAAGAGATGCCATTGGAATTCGAGGCCGATGAACGAGACACGGAGAAATAGATTTGGGTGTCATCAGCGTACTGATAACACCCAGCACCATAACTCCGTATTATCTCACCCAGCGGCTTCATGTAGATGTTAAATAATATCGGGGACAAAATAGCTTCCTGAGGGACCCCACAAATGAGGTCTCTCTTACCGGAGCTACAGTCCCCGAGCAGCACCCTTTGGGACCGACCCCTTTTCATACTAATACTTTGAATGTGTCCTTCCAGTTGTTGTGATGGGAACTTTCATCCAACAACTGGAAGGCCACAAGTTTCACACTCCTGCTGAAATTATAAAAACTGCTGCCTCATACATGTGAGAAAATCGTAGGGGGGAGAAAATTGACCTAGGAAATATGTACCTTTGGCACAAATTCTATTTTCCTCCATTTTCTACACCAGTTTATCCACACAGCGCTATAGTTGTACCACTATAATTGTCATGCTCCATCTTATGGAATCCTGGAGATATCATTTCATGAATGCCTTAGAAATCTTGGCCACCACAGAGCTCTAATCAAGGGAGAGCACCAGAGAATTCTAGGTCTCCCATCAAGCTTCAAATTACAGAATTCCTTAGGATGAGGCTGTGTAAGTTAGTGTCATCAGACCACTATAATCGTACAGTGTGGATGCACCTGAGTGCGTAGACTTTCAGTGAAATATACATGCTGCACATCCAAAGGGCCTTTCCACTGAAAGGAAATAAATACAGGCTGGAGATTCACATGTGCACCAGAGAATGCTGCTCTCAATGAGCATTAGATTGCTTTGAATGGAACGTGCATTCCATTGAAATCAGTGCTGGAAGATCTCTGGGAAATACATCTCAACAAAAGCTGTGAAGGTCCCACTTAATCTATATTTGCTTCAGTATATTTTCAGTTATCTAGTTAAAACATTCATGATATGTAATTTTTTGCAGTTAATTAAGTATTGCTGAATTGGGAGTGGCTGGCACAATAAGGTCACTTGGGTTGGAGAAAAATAACATCTGCTTAAGAGAGAACATTTAGCCTGAGTTCATAGAATCTTAAATCAGTCAAAGGGGATTATTAATTCTCTCATAAATCTATAATGATGGTACCATTAGACATAACAGCTTGTGGTTTCCTTTGGTCAGCAAAGAGAGAAGCAAAGGTAGTAAATAAGCGTATGTGTATGCAGTAATATCCTCAACATACATCTTCATATGTCTTATAAAGGTAGATGTAAATAACAAGCTGGTTCATTTGAAAGCATAGTGTGATTTGTCAAGTGCGTTCTATGTATAAATGAAAAACAAACAGAAACAACAAATAACACTGTTATGTTTTATTACTGATCATTTTAGCAAATTGTATAACATCATCATCTTATTCAGCCTGTCAAGAATATTCTGCCGCAGAACAGTAATATTCCCATTTTACAGGCAGGAAAGTAAGGGCCTTTATAATAGGCCAGATATAATGCAGCTTGAGTCCACTTTAACTGCCCTGGCTCAGTGCTAGGGAATCATGGGAACTGTAGTTTATTGTGGCACCAGAGCTCCTTGACAGAGAAGGCTCAATGTCTCAGAAAAAACTACAATTCTCATGATTCCCTAACATTGGGCCAGGGCAGTTAAAGTGGTCTCAAGTTGCATTATTTCCGGCAGTCTGTAAAGGCCCTAAGTCTCAGAGACAGGGATTGCTCAAGACTACTTAAGGAAATCTGTGACTGTGACTTTGTGCACCCTACCCAGTGGTCAAACTTTGATCCTCCAGATGTTTTGAACTTCAGCTCCCAGAAGCCCCAGTCTGCATGGCCAATAATAAAAAATATGGGGAACTAAAGTACAGAACATCTGAGGGCCCGAAGGCTGGAAACTGCTGCTCTAGACCACTATAATGTTATTTTCTTCTTCTTCTATTCATCCAGATCCAAAACTATCTGAACTGTTTGCCATAAGCATAGATCCTAATCTGGAATTGCCTTTTAAAATCTTTCTGAAATTTATTGAAAGAGCATACCAAATGTGAAGTCGAAGGCATACCAAATATTTTATATCTGGAGTAGGAAGACTTCAGTCTCCCAGGATCTTTTTTTCCTTTAGTAGGACCCTGAGGATTACTAACAAGAAAGGGCAAAGAGTGCAAAGGGCACACAGTTGGAATTAAAAATTTCAAAGCCCATGAGTTCATTCTGAGTACCAGAACTAAACAGAGCTCACAGTCCTTCCACACAAAAATCTATTCCTGTTTACTAGAGGATTTCTTAATTTACAACAGTAAAACCTAGGGTGACGGTGTGTATATGGTGAGGAGGGGAAGAGAGGGAGACTGTCTCTGTGAAAGAGACCATTTTTAGTGATATTACTGAACAGCTGAGAATCAGAAATTCTTGCTGATCTACTACAAAATAGTCACAGATTCATTCACCTGTAAGTCAAGATCAACTTTCTGCCCAGTCCTGGTTAGATGGTTACAGTGCTCTTTCAGTGAAGGAACAGATAACAAGAGGAGACACATGCCCACGTGTGCTTGCTGGGAGACAACGATTCTAAAATTTGAATCAAAAGACTCTGCCTTATAGTGAAGCAGACCATTGGTCCAAATTGCACTATTTTGTCTATACAGACTGGAAATACCTCTTCATGAATGACTCTCTAGAGATGTTAGAGATTGAATTTGTGACTTTATGCTCTCAAAGCCATGTTTCTTCCACATTGAGCTACAGCACTTCAGCCTTCTTTCCTTTCCTCGGTCTCTATTATGGAAAAATGGCCCAGTCTCCAGAGTTGAGAGTTCTCGATGACTACTGGGCCATAGATCTGTTAATAACAGCTTTAGGAAATGAGCTAATTTGCCAGTAGACAGGGCTTCTTCTTTAACAGTATTGTGGTAATGGCACAGGGGTAATTAGTGCAGTTGCCAAACACTTTTTTTGACATAAGGGGGTTGCAGACTGCCAGAAATAGTGCAAATTGAGTCCACTTTTAGGGTTAGGGTTAGGGAATCATGGGAACTGTATTTTATTGTGGCACCAGAGCTCTCTAACAGAGAAGTCTCAATGTCTCAGAAAAAAACAAAACAATTCCCATGATTCCCTAGCACTAACCCTAACCCTTAAAGTGGACTCAATTTGCACTATTTCTGGCAGTCTGCAACCCCCCATAGAATCTTAAAGACTGATTTTAGTGACTATACAGTTCACATAAATTTGAGTAGTTTAATTACTTAAATGTTCTAAGCCTCTTGAATGAAAGATGTCTTATAGTGAAAAATATGATTATTGCCCTTCAACAAACATGTTGATCCCAGAGCTTGGAACAGACTTGCTAGTACTGTCTCACTTGGTTGTCTTTTTATTTTTGTTATCTCTGCAAGATCATTTGTATCAGCTTTTCAGCAGTTTTATATACAGAATGCCTTACAGTTTATCTCTGTTAACTGTAGTGTATAATATAAAGATAGTGACTTGAGTTCCTGCATGAGTGGCTGGGGTAAGTAATTTTACAATGATAGAGCTATGTCACTGATTCTAGTGAATTGTGATGATGCACAATGGGAGCTCCCATTGCACAACATGTCCTGATGCGCACCATGTCCCATTGTACACTGGGACATGTCCATTGGGACTGTTGTGCAATGGCCTCACAGCTGGCTCTGTTTGTTCAATGGTAGTAGAAATGTAGCTGGAGATGAGAATATGAGCATTACACAACATCACAGTTCACCTTTACATGATCGTAGGTCAGTTTACAATAACATAAATATCTAAAAGAATGCCAGAATACCTAACAAAATGTATGTAGGAATGAAAAGAAATAGATAGCTCACAGCTGTTTTAGGCACAGCAGACATGACAATAGTGGGTTTCATTTCAGTGTGGTAGCAAATCCTGTTTGGATTTTAGCCTGAACCTGAATAAGCTGAAACTATTTTGGGAATGGGGGGAGGCTCATGGACAGCTTCTGTCTAAAGCAGAGGTAGGCAACCTTTCCCCTTTAAGGGCCGAGGGACTTCAGCTCCCAGAATCCCAGGAGCTATTGGCCAACATAGGACTATTGGCCAACATGGCTGAGGCTTCTGGGAGCTGAAGTCCTTCGGCCCTTAAAGGGGAAAGGTTGCCTACCCCTGGTCTAAAGCCTAGGATGGCTTCATTGCTCTGCTGACAATTTCAGATTTCCTTGGCTGAAGCATTTTGTACTACTCTTATATGTAGATGCCTATATAGCAGCGTTGGTCCAAGACATCTTACTGCCTACAGCGAATGGAAAGTGGTCCCTTCCACCTTGTTAATATACCTGAAGCTAACCAGGCTGAGCATTAAACACTGAATACTTCAATAGTGAGGATGGGACAATGTTTCCTCACACTTGAGGGCAGCAGACTAGCTCTCAAGGCAAGCAATGTGGCACATATCCCTTTATCCTCCAATTAATTGCCATCATGTCATACCCCACCCAATTCCCACTATTTGTCCTGGAGGTGGATGTCCCACTGTGCCTGATGGCATCCATACATGTGTATATCGTGCTACTGATCTGGAAATCTGGAAAAGAAATTCCATATTATTGGACATAGATTCTCATTTAAGAGATTTGCTAGGACTTCAATAAATATACTCTGTAAAGCACGCTAACGGCATTCAGCATTGAATTTTGGACTGAAAACCCATCCTGACATATGCCTTGACTGAAACAGGTCTCCAATTTTAAGCCTCCTTCACCACATACAGGTGGTACAGCTGTGTTAGAGCCCAGAAGGAACTGGGGTTTGATTAGGATGTTTTTCAAACAGCCTTCTGTGGTGGCCGCACTATCAAAAAAAGGGATAACCTGTTTTTGTAGAGATCCGAATTTTTCTTTGAAAAATATATTCCTAAATATTTAATAATATTTGTTTCCTGAAATTCTGTTTTTCCCTTTAATTGTTGTTTTTCCTTGTCACTTATATTTAATAACATCATTTTAGTTTTTTCTTTATTTATTTTTAATCCCGAGATTTTTGTAAACCTATCCATTACTTCCATTAAATTCTGTATATTTTCATCTGGGTCTGCCAAAGAGACCATCAAGTCGTCCGCGAAGGCCTTTAATTTATACTCTGTCCCCTTTACCCTCGTTCCTTTGATTTCTTTGTAGCCGCCTGCCATATAGCTGTTCAGACTTGAGAATCCTGTCAGAAAAAGGGTGACAATTTTAATTCAGCATCATCAACATGGCTGAACATACAGGGTTTCAAACCAAGCTTTGTAAAAGCTAAGCATTCAAAGCCCTCTGCTTCAATGAACAAATCCCTGTTTCACTTCCGCTACCATTCATTCCTTTTAAAAATCTCAAATGTTTTTTCTGTTCTTTTATGTGCAAATTCTGGCTAGTTTTCATCAAAAATCTATGAAACAAGAATTTCACCCATTAATACTTAACAATCATAGATACAAGGAACAGCAAGAACATTTTTATGTCAATAAAATTCGCTACGGGAAGCATAATGGTTTTCTTTATATCAGGGGTAGGCAACCTAAGGCCCGGGGGCCGGATGCGCCCCCCCGAGGCCTTTGGACCAGGCCCAGGCTGGTCCTGCTGCCGCCGCTGCCACCCACCATGATGATGTTGATTATTGTTGTTATTACTTGTTCTTGGGGTTTTCTTGGCAAAATCTCCACAGGGGTTTTGCCATGGCTTTTCTGAGGCTGAGAGAGTGTGCATGCATATTTTTAATTTTTTTTTAATGTTTTTAAATTTTTAAATTTTATATTTATTTATTTATTTATTTATTTATTTATTTATGGTGCTTCGGCCCCCCAATTGTCTGAGGGACAGCAACCCGGCCCCCGGCTCAAAAAGGTTGCCTACCCATGCTTTATATTATATACCCTTTGTGAAAATCACATATGAAAATGAGCAAAACCAGGGAATTTAACCTGAAATAGTATCCATATTCCTCTGCCAGCAAAAGTTATGTAATGTATAGGGAAGTGTCTGGTCTTTTACCTATATAACAGGAGTACAGAAATTAATTAGCACAAAACTCTGTACCATTAAAACAATTAATTATGGCCATTGAACTCCATAGCTACTTAAATGCCTTGCAAGATGAATTTTTGATTAGAGTAGTCTCTTTAACACATAACAAATGAAAATGATGTATCTAATTCGACTTCCAGTGAGGTCAATGGGAATTTTGCCATTGTCTTTTCATTAGAGAGTGATCTGGATTCACAACATAGGAGTTGCATTCACATTAATTAATGTGATGAATGAATGATGGGAAAGTTGAAAAATCAGTCCTCTGGCATTAAACTTAAAAGCAATATTGAAAGCAGTATTGCTTTCATTACAAATAACTTCAGTGATAAAGTTTGTGTCATATTGGATTGTGATACATGTATCAATATAACCAAGTGTCTCAGGAATGGAATAGGGAATTGGGATCCTATTTCTGGCTACTCAGTGGTTAACTGTCTTAAAATCTATAACAAGTATGGGTATAGATCTTTGATTATGTCTTATAGAGCAGAAATTGCTATTTCGGCTATATTGGTTACCACAGCATCTTTAAAGAACGGGTCTGTTTTGGAGCTGTCTTCTGATTGTCTCCTTTTGGGTGGAAGTAATAAGATGCATAAACTTGGTACTGGAAAGCTCTTTAATACTTGGGGTGCAAGTTCTTTCGAATTATTTATCTGTGTCTTGGAAACTAATAAATGGTCAGTGGATGTGGATTTTTCACAGCCTTTTGACTACTAAAAGTTTGATATTTTAATATTAGAAATATAACTTGCCTCCACCTTGATTAAATGGATAGAAGGCCTAACAATGCTTGAAATATTTTAAAGAATATTTGACAAAACCTACAAATGGACTTATATTTGGACATTTGGTCATTTTTTATAGAAGCATTGTTAACATGGATGTCTTCCTCTGTTTTCATTTTTCTACTTTCCTATACAGTGGGCCTTTGGTTTGGTTCCAGGACCCTTCATGGATACCTACGTCGGTGGATGCTCAATTCCCATTATATACAATGGCATAGTAAAAAGGTGTCCCTTACATAAAACAACAAAATTAAGGTTTGCTTTTTGGAATTTGTATATTTCTTGAATATTATCAAGCTGTGGATGCTTGAATCCATGGATACAGAACCCATGGATAGGGAGGGCCAAACTGTATTGGAATGTTATAATATGCAGCTGAGAACCTTCCTTGTTTACTTCAATCATGCACTTAAAATTTCATCATCATGACCACCACCACCAAGTGGCTGAAGACAACCTGGTGCCTCCAGCTGGGGTTGATTAGAATGGGTGGAATCCTTCAGACAGCACAGCTGGGGATTTTGAGAGTTGTAGTTCAACATAATCTGAGGGACCAGAAACAAAGCTGTAATTTTACCTGGATTGCAAGCAGCCCAGGAGGACATAAGGGAGCCAGCATTTGTTCTCTTTCAGAATCATGATGTTGGGGGGGGGGGGGGCTTTTTGGACTACATCTCCCAGAATATACCAGCTGACTGGGAGATTCTGGACACTGTAGTCCAAAAATAATGATGAGCCGTTTTACCCTCTGCTGTATCTGGGTGTTGTTTCCGATGTGCTCTATACATATCTTTGTAAATACAGCAAACATTGCAAGTCAACAGTCTTTGTTATCCAAGGAAAACTAAACCCTGTTTTTCAGTGCTTGAAGCTGAGGAAGTGGGAAGTGGATAAACTTAAGTTAGCTATAATGAAACTGGAGAACACAAAAGACCTAGAGCAGTTACACTAGCACTTTTCTTTCTTTTTTTCAAGGTATGTCAAATAATAAACAATGTCTAAATAAACAATCATATTTCATAATCAGTTTTTGCTGTAAATTTTAGGGAGTTTTAAAATGGACAAAATATTGGTTTTGGCAAACATTTGTTTTCCCTCAGCACATTGTCATTAAATGTGCTTGAAAAGCTTTAGCCTTTTCAGCTAGAGGATATGGACACTGCATCATAAACACATGCTGAGAAAAGCTTTTATTAATTGAAGTTTCACTGTAAACCACGTGATATCCCAGAAGACATTTTATAAATAAAATGAAATTTGCATGGAGAGTTGGCCAAGCTTCTCTCAATTTTAAAAGGTAATCACTTGTAGATTACACCAGTTTCATAGAGGTGAGGTTCAACAGTGAAAGGATGCAATATCTGTTGGAAGCAAATATATTCCTTGTTTAATATCTGAGCAAAAAAAGAAAAGAAAAAGTATCATACTTGTTTAGTTGATGTATTTTATATAGCCATGCATCATTCTGAAAGAAGCAAATGATGGTCTCTCTCCCATAAACAGAAAGATGCTTTGCCTTTGGTACCAGCATACATATTTCTCTTATTTAGAGAGGAATTATACTTATGAGGGGTATATAAAACTTTTACTTACATGCACACAGTGAGAGCATCAAAGCCACTCCATTTGAACCCTTACTTCATTTGAATTTTTATGATTGTTTCCTGATTTGTTCCAGCTTACAGCTGTCATATTAGAGCAGGAAATGAAAGAGAAAGAAGAATGAAGCAATTAAAAAAAATGGATACTAAGACTAAATAGAGGACAGACTTTCAGTATTCATTCAGAATCAGAGGAACTGAATGGCTGAGGAGCATATATATGATAGAACAGAAGAGGGCAATTTGTGAAAACACAGGTGGGAAGACTGTAGCTCTCCAGATGTCTGGGTTGTCACTATTGGCAATGCTGGCAGAAAGTGAAATCCAAAACACTGAATGTCTGTCCACCCATGTCTTAAAATAATAGCTTGGGCAGGTTCTAAATTGTGAAATTCATATTTTTAACTAGTTAGCAGATTGATCAAATGGAAACTTTAAACAGTATCCATTGAGAAAAGACCACTATATTCATCTTTTATAAATACCTCTGGACTTATGCAATCATTTATATTTGTTTAAAGGAGAAAAACATGGAGATGTTCTCGCCATACATTTTTCAGTCAATTTCTGCTGAAACAGAGAATACATATGGAGAGAAGAGCTTCATCTTGCCTCTAGGTTACATGTAGAAGCCATAGCTAGATCAATATATTGAATCTTATTTAAGAATATACAGTTATCCCTCCCCATTTACAGATTTTGAGTCTGTGGTCTTGCTCTTTGCAGGAGGGACAAGTGGCTATAGATAAGATGGTGGTGCATGCTCATGCACGGCCCTGCACATGTGCCATTATTTTCAATGGGGCTCAAATATTTGTGAGCCACCATTTTCAAGGTGTTTTTCCCCCCCAGAACGGATCCCTCACAAATTAGGAGGGGCAACTGTATATCATTTTTATCACGAGGTGGGCAAATGTAATCTTCCAGATGTTATCATATTGCCATTCTCAGCATCTCCCATTTTTGTTTTTGCTGGTTAGGGTTGATGGGAGTTGTAGCCCAACAGTAACTTCAGGTATTTCTCACCTGTGTTGTACAGTATTCCCTGTGTGTCTGACATAGCAGGGCAATTGACAAATATATCCAGTCTGTAATGTAACACGTTTATAGCAGAATAGGCATAGGCTGGGGAACATTTAAACACAGTTGAAGATATAAATTGGAGCATTTGTTCAAAAGGCTTTTTATCTTTGGAAGGTATAGTTTATAAACCAAGGTTAATAAAGTCTGTAAAAATGCTGGTGGTTGGTAAAAGAAAGAACCATGCCTTAAAGCAGTGTCAAATAATTACGCAAGTTTTTAAGTCATTAGAGAGAAGGATAAGAACACAGATACAATAGCTGAACGATAAATAGCCTCAAAAGCAATTGTGAAACTAAAATCAATTAACTCAGTGGGACTGTGAATACAAAGGGACATATTTCGAAGTACAGAGGTAGGGGATTCTGATATATGAAACATCAATGCATTTTGAAAACAGGGCTGCTAAAAGATGGTTAATTAAACCATGCTGTACGAATATCTAAATTTGGGTGAGCAGGCTTTCAGACTCTGAAATTCAAAGTTCATCACCAGTAGTGACAGAGAGCCAATTATATTTATAACATTCTAAGAATCCAATACTGAGCAGTTGTACTGCAAACAACTACACAAACAGCATGCCATCACTTCACTTCTTTCTCCATCACTCAGGCTGCATTCGGATGGCAGATTTGGCGACAAAAACCATGCGATAGGACCTGGATGCGGCCCGAATTTTACTTAAATTCGGGAGAGGTAAGTCGTGTTTTTATGCTTGTGCGATAATCCCTTTAGTTACATATATCTGAAATAACAGAGAACAGAGTTGCAAGTAAAAACTAGGCCTTCTCTAATCAGCTCTGGAGCAATCCTTCTATCCCTGGACCAGATGTGTTGCTACAATTTTCTGAGGGAAATAGAATTTTGGAATTGAGGTGTGTTCCTCCCAACTAACTGTGGAGAGAAAGCAAGGGCACAGTTGGTATGCCTTACATTAATTATGTACAAGTATGGCTTGACAATGTATTCTTTCTATGACCTATTGTGGATTGTGGTGATAATAGGATAATGGCTATACCAGTGGTAAGGAAGTTGACCTCTATTTTACAGTCTCTGAAGCCCTCCAGAATAGCCCCTATGCTTCCTGATTTCCCCCTTTTAATAAAAAAATTGGACAAAATATGCCCCCCACACCAAAAACAGCAGAAAACCATGCATTATGGGTCTTCTTGTCCCCTACTACACCCCACAACTCCCACAACTAGGAAAAATGCAAGCTTTTTGGCTGTAACTGGAAGTGACATCACACCAATTCTAGTTAAAATGGAAGCCAAACTGTGGCCAACAGAGAGGAGAAGTGGAATGCTCCTTCCACCTGTGCAGGCTTCCACCTCCAGGTTAAACATAGACTGTGAGACAACGTAGCAAATAACATAATGCCCAGTTGGGGCAGAAGGGTAATGGCACAATGAAGTATGCTGCTCAAAAACAGCAATCCACATGATTCAATTGTAGCATACTAAGCCTTATGAGAATCAGAAGTTGGTGACACAAAGAGCACAGTGACTGGACCAATCCCCTATACTTGTGTAGCTGTGTTCACAGGACAGGGATGGTAACTTGAAAACACAAGTAAAGCAATACTACTCAAAAGTGGTGGACCAATGCTAGTCCACAAGCTATTGGCTGCCAGTTTGCAGTGAATTTCCAGGAAAAATAAATAAATTGTTACAGTCAATAGGCACAAATATGGTGCCAGTCCTTGTCTTATGGGGGAAAGCCTGCCAGCCCCCACACATTATATAGATCAAGAAGCACTGATATAGAGCAGAGGTAGGCAACCTTTTTGAACCGGCTGGGTTGCTGTCCCTCAGACAATTGGGGGGCCGAAGCACCAAAAATAAATAAATAAATAAATAAATAAATAAATAATTTTTAAAAAATAAAATAAAAAATATATATGCATGCACACTCTCTCAGCCCCAGAAAAGCCATGGCAAAACCCCTGTGGAGATTTTGCCAAGAAAGCCCCAAGAACAAGTAATAACAACAATAATCAATATCATCATGGCGGGCGGGCGGGGGGGCAGCAGGGGGCGGCGGTGGCAGGAGCAGCCTGGGGCTGGTCCAAAGGCCTTGGGGGGCCGCATCCAGCCCCCGGGCCTTAGGTTGCCTACCCCTGATATAGAGCATAGGCGAGCAACTTGTGGACCTCCAGATACTGGTGGACTGAAACTTTCATCAGTCCTAGCCAGCATGGACAGTGGAGAAGGATGATGGGAGTTATGGCTGAACAACATCTGGAGGACCACACATTACCCACCCCTACCATTGACCTCACAATGGTCTCCTAAACATCTGTCAGTTCAAACAACTGATGTAATATAGCACTGTCAGTGTTTTGGTCTCAATTGTTGCTCATAATCTACAAAGGAAATAATGGAACTGAGACTATATTCTGCACAGAGAACCCACAAGGCAACATCCAACTACAACAGAACACTGGATGCCAGATGGAAATGGCATGCTTATTAGTTTTCACTGGTTGAAGTGTGATAGGAATCTGTTGGAGACTGGCTACCCTTAGGCTCAGGCTGCTAGACTAATCCACAAGCAAGTTAAGAAAGATTTAATGGATTTAAGCCAATTTGTTTTCATTAATTTTCATGGCAATAAATTGTTTTAAGTTGCCACTTAACTGAATTGTTGCTGGAGCTGTTTAAGATGTGATCGCCAAACCATTTGGAAAGTGTGCTTGCTTTTTATTGGAGTATTTTCAATTGACTTCAGATCACCATCTTCCATGCAGTGAATAGTTATAATAATGTCAACAGGGAAAGTAATTTCTGTGTAAATAGAGTATTTGTTAGTTCAAGTGACATCCTAAATTGGCTTCTGAGGAGAGACTGAACAGTAAATTAAACTAAAAGAATAAAGTGGGATTAAGATTAGCCCCAAAGGTCAAAGCCACTATTTCCTTGTTAACCTATTATGTACATATATGCTTCCAGAGTCTTCTGACTGAAATGTGCAAACTAAAGTACATATTAATAGCCAATATAACTATTGGAGAGAGACACAAACATGGTCCAAATATTCCCTAGACAGAAAAAATAGGCATTTATTAACAATTAACACAAATATAAAAACGTTATATAACCCACAGCTACCATTATTGTATGACATTATACGGGCCAGTTACTTAACTGCCTGAATGTTGGTTATGCCAGCAATAAAATGGATAATAAAATACTACTGCTTTCTGAAAGAGCATTCCTGTCTAATTAAAGATAAAATGTGGAAGAGAGGGACACCCAAGCATAGCCCCTGAAGTGTAGAGAACTTTAGTTCTCTTTATTTGTCTAAACTGCATATTACGTGAAATTCCATATACCTGAATCCCCTATAAAAACAAAAAACTTCCAAAGACTTCAAGAGAAGAATGAAGAGTGTTTAGATGTCTCAAAACTATAGCATCCATGCAGGGGATAAATACAAGTCCCTTTACATATTTCCCTCTATAGGAAAAACAGCAGAGGTTCGATCAGCTATCATGCATCATACAAAGAACATGAGCAATCCCATGCATCTGAAGAGCTCAAGTCTACAGAAGCTCATGCTACCAATTTCATCCTTTTAGTCTCAAAAGTGCTACAAGATGTCTTTGCTTACCCATTTACCATGTTAGAAATAGTATATTTTATACATTATATAGGGAAATGTGTGCATACATTTTGGGAGTAATTAAAGTAATTAAATTCCTGCCATTGCCTTTTTTTTTTTTGCCCTATAATGTCCCCTCACTTTAGTCTTCTCTTCCTGGAACATGCTCTCTGCACAACAAACTAGCTGCACAGATTTTTTGGAGTGTGTGTGTGTGATGGGATGAAATCAGGGCTCCATGGAACTGCTGCCCTAGGACTGTACTGTAACCTCTAACCAGCCTAATGCAACCTAAATCAACCCCCTGGACCAGCTGATAAGGAATCTGTAAGGAAGAGTCTTTGTTCAGAGAATGCTGGCTTTAGAGGGGAAAGCTGGGGCCGAGGGACTTCAGCTCCCAGAATCCCAGACTATTGGCCAACATGGCTGAGGCTTCTGGGAGCTGAAGTCCCTCAGCCCTTAAAGGGGACAGTTTGCCTACCCCTGCATGAAAAACGGTTTTCAGTGCCTGTAATGGTCTGAGACAGATTCCCTGCCTTTCGGAATAAAGAGACTGTGTGGATGGTGACTTGTTGATTATGACTTCTGTGTTGGTGACTTGATGGGGTGTGGAACTCAAGGGAACCTACCAATTTATAAACAAACCAGTTTGGGATATATTTGTATTGCTGTTGCTGTTGTGTGTCTTCAAGTTTTGACTTACAGAGACCTTAAGACAACCTTATCAATAGGTTTTCTTGGCAAGATTTGTTTGGTTTTTTTTTGCCTTTGCCTTCATCTGACGCTAAGAGTGTGTGACTTGTCCAAGGTCACTAGTGGGTTTCCATGGCTGAATGGGGATTTGAACCCTGGTCTCCCAGTATCTTAGCGCCTTTACAGACTGCCAGAAATAGTGCAAACTGAGTCCACTTTAAGAGTTAGGTTTAATGCTAGGGAATCATGGAAATTGTTTTTTTTCTGAGACATTGAGCCTTCTCTGTCAGAGAGCTCTGATGCCACAATAAAATACAGTTCCCGATTCCCTAACCCTAACCCTTAAAGTGGACTCAATTTGCACTACTTCTAGCAGTCTGCAAAGGCCCTGAGTCCAACACTCAGACCACACTGGCTATGCTATTTTTGTTACCTTTTTAAATAATACAGCTCCTTAAAAGATTCTAACTGTATTTGCAATTTAATTTTTAAAAGTTGAAACCAAGAGAGTAAAAAGAGTTTACTGAGAAGTGACGAGAAGGGCTTCATAGGGAGAAATTAAGTCTTTATGGTTTATGAATAGAGTCTGGTAATAGATTGAACACACTATCTAATAAGTAATGTGTTCAGTCTATCCATATAGTCTGTTGAGAAGAGCAGAGCTTGGCATACATGCTCAGAGTCTCTTTGCTACCAGGCATTTACGCTAAGCTTATATAAAATTCTTACAAAATCATTTAGTGATAGCTCTTGAGCAACAAAACTCTATGGCAGTCTTATGACCATACATTCCAGAATTGACCATAGAATTGCACTGGAGGAGCTACAAATGGCTAGTGGAGTGTTCTCTCTAGTAATCTCTCAGTCCTTCAGTGTGACTTTTGGTTAAAGTTGACCATAGAGTTGCGGTGGAAGACCTGGAGTTTCCTAGAGAGAACATATTAATAAAATCTGTGAAAAATCAAATCCGCAAAAGTCAAAGCTGCAAATGTGGAGGGACAAGTGTAATAATGAGCAAGTAACTTTAACCACAAGTCTCACTGAAGGACTAAGAGATTCCTATAGAGAACACTCCACTAGCCATTTGTAGCTCCTCCTGTGCAATTCTATGGTCAATGTCTGGCAGATGTTGACCACAGAGTTGCACTGGCAGACCTAGAGATTCCTAGAGTTCTGTCAGGTAAAAACATAGGACGTTATCACACGGGGGAAATCTATAGGTTATCCCACACAAATCCCCCCCCAAAAAGCGCACTTACGCCTAACAATTTCATACGACGTCGCACAGAAACTGACATTAAAGTGGTCACAAAGCGGTGTTATCCGAGATCTTTTTATTTTCGGGAGTTTAGAGGAAATGCATTTGCGCTTTTAAAGTAATTGCGCATTTACTGTAGTGTGAAATTCAAATTCGCACAAACAAATCTCCTTTAAAGCTTTTTCCCAGTTTTCCCATGGTTCTGTGGGGCTGCTTTTACTTCCTGGTTTGCTTGGGTGACAACATGCCAGGCAGACATGAGCTTCTTCGCTTTTCTCTTTCTAAAATTTCCTGTCTGGTTGTTGAGCAAACAGGCGCATTTCCCTCAAGCTAAAGAGTGACTGCAGAGTTGAAAAGACGAGTGGGAGGCTGAGGAAGGGAAAAGGTTTCCCATACCAACAACCCACCATGGATAGGATTGGGTGGGTGTTGTTTTAATTTGTAAGCTGTTCTTTGTCCCTATTTTGGGGGGGAAGTGGGACAGAATCCCTGCTCAGCCATGAAACCCACTGGGTAACCTCGGGTGGGTCATACTCTCTCAGCGTCAGGGGATGGCAGTGGCAAACCCCTTCTGAAGCAACTTGCCAAGAAAACCCCAGGATAAGTTCACCGCTTTAGGGTCGCCCTAAGTCGGAAGCGACTTGAAGGCACACCACAAAGCGGGAGAAAGGGGGACCCCTCCAGTGAGTCAGACCCCAATTTGGGGCGCCTTGCTTCTCAGCCCATCCCAGAGCAAGAGGACCTAGGCTAGCAAGTGGCTGCTCTCCAAGGCAAAAAGGACAACCCCACAGACATCCTCACAGCTGAAGAGGCGGCAGGCTTATTCCATCGGCAAAAGGTTTGCCCACAGGAGGAGAGAAGGAGGAGGGATGCTGCCCTCTTCTCCATCCGCATCAGGGGGACCAGAGGTCCTAACCCCAGAGGAAGACTGTCCAGGAGGACAGGACTCAAGAAAAGCTTTTTAAAAACACACAAGCACACATAGAAATAGAAAATCATGCTTCTTACTCCTGCTCCAAATGGAGGACAGTTTGACATTTCCTCCTGGAGAGGAGAGAAGGTTGAATGAAATGCAGGACCCGCCCTGGAAAAAGAGGAGTCTGGTCACCTGAAAGCAAAACAAAACACACCCATTTCTAGTACATTTACAGGTTTTTTCACTTGAGTTTGAAAGTTAAAAACGTCTTTTTTTCACTTTTCACTTAATTCCATTTTTATTCTAATTACATGAGAAATGCTTTTGTGCAATTTAGCGCTATTTTCGCTTTATTTTCGGGATGTTTTATTTCCACTTTATTATCTCTTTAACCACGAAACTGGCCCCCGTGTGATAACATCCATAGTGTTTTCGTTATTTGCAGTTTTTCCATATTCATGGGGGTCCTGTGCCCCTAACCCTAGTGAATGTGGAGGGATGAGTGTAGTTCCAAGCTATGCATATCACACTTGTTTGTTGTATCTCACACTGGTGTTCTAGCTGGTATTATTTGTCAAGATGTTCCAAGACCCAAGTCAGAATGCCTTGTATCTGTTTCACGTAACCTGAAATCTCTAACAGCTTATAACATTTTCTATGTCTAAGCAGACATTTTGCAGCATGGCACTATCTTATTTAGATCTTTTTAAAAACACACACACACATAGAATGAAATGCAGGACCCACAGCTGTCGTCAACTCTGCTGTGAAGCCACTTCCATCATATTCCTTCATCATTAACCATGATCTACCCAGCAGCCATTCCATCGGGCTTTAGGGCCTTTGCAGACTGCCAGAAATAGTGCAAATTGAGTCCACTTTAAATTGAGGCACTGCCCTGGCTCAGTGCTAGGGAATCATGGGAATTGTATTTTTTTTTCTAAGACATTGAGCCTTCTCTGTCAGAGAACTCTGGTGCCACAATAAATTACAGTTCCCATAATTCCCTAGCACTGAGCCAGGGCAGTGCCTCAATTTAAAGTGGACTCAATTTGCACTATTTCTGGCAGTCTGCAAAGGCCCTTAGTGTTGTTCCATTTTATAAGGGCAGAGACTCTCATATTATTGATTTCCATAAACTGGTGTGAGTGCCTCTTGGCTGAAGAATGTGTGGATGATTGGGGAAGCCTTCAAATAAATAAAATTAGATCTCTACTAACAGAGTTGGAATTGAATGTGAAAAATCTCGGTCATTTCACAGCTCATCCATGGATAGATGGTGACCTTGAGCTAGACAGCTCCTCTCAGCTGCATTTACTTTTCTATAAAACAGGGGTATTAATAAACTAATATACTAGATTGTTTTGCAAGGATACATGCAATCCATAACTATATAGTTGGCCCAGATCAAATTGTGTATTTCCGTGTCTAATGTCAGCACAATTACAACTCCCTCTCTCATCAGGGTGACAAGAATATGCTCCACAGGGTCTCCCAGCTACCAAAGCATGCTTTTATGGTGCTTGGAGGGCTATCTCAGGAAGAAGTGATTATTGTGTAAGGATTGAAATCCAGCAGAAAGCCCCCACTGTATAGGCTAGCCTAGGCTTTTTCTTGAGGCTGAAAAGTTCTCCTGCTTTCCAGACAAAATTCTATGAGACAAAGGGCCCTTTCACACTACACAACTAAAGTGTTATGATCCTGTCTTATGGATTTCTGGGATTTGTAGTTTAGAGAGGAGTATTTAGGATTTTCAAGCAGAGAGCTTCAGTTCATCACCAAACTAACAATTCCAGGGATGCAGCCAAAGCAGTTCAAATGGAATGATAGTGCTATAACTGTGTAGTGCGAAAGGGCTTGAGGTTTTTGTTCATTCATAGCCAGTTCAACAAGTCCTTCATTCAAATAACCTCTCTAGCACCACCACTAATGGAGTGCACCAGGGAATTCCAAAAGAAAATCATCATGTGCTTTACAGACTATAGCAAAGCTTTTGACTGCATAGACCAGGGGTCGGCAACCTACGGCCCGCGGGCCATTTCTGGCCCAGGTCGCCGGACATATGGGCCCAGGCGGACCCCTGCCGCCGCCGCCGCCGCCGCCGCCCGGTTCAGCCGCCGCCCGGCCGCGCGCAACGCGACCGCCATTTTGGTCCCCAAAATGGCGGTCACAATGTGTTTGCGCATGCGCAGGATTACTGCGCATGCGCAAACGCGTTGCGACCGCCATTTTTGAGACCAAAATAGCGGTCGTGGCGCCGGGAGCGCGCGCGGCGCCCTGAGGAGGCCCGTCCCCGCCGAGGGAATCCTCCCAAGGGGGACCCTCGGTGGCGCCGGGCTTCCAGGAGGCCTGTAGCCACCGAGGGAGGCCTCCCAAGGGGGACCGTCAGTGGCGACGGGCTTCCAGGAGGCCCGTAGCCACCGAGGGAATCCGGCCCCCGCACCATTTCCTGCCCCCTCCCCCCCTTCCCCGGCCCCCTAGCAACAAAGGCCGCGGCGTGCGCGGGGGGGGTCGTGCACGGTGGCGGAGAGTGCGCGTGCGCACGCACGCACGCCGCCATCCCCCCCCACCTTGGCCCAGCCGAGACCTGGGCTACGGGAGACCGGCCCAGGTCTCAAAAAGGTTGCCTGTCCCTGGCATAGACCATAAAAGGCTATGGAATGCCCTTAAAGACATGGGAGTGCCATCACATCTGATAGTCCTGATGAGGAATCTGGACCCAGGAGAAGAGGCTATTGTCAGAACAGAACACGGAGAAACAGAATGGTTCCCAATTGGCAAAGGAGTCAGACAAGGCTGCATCCTATCACCCTCTGTTCAACTTGTATGCAGAACATATTATAAGAAAAGCAGGCTTGGACACAGAAGAAGGAGGAGTGAAAATAGGAGGAAGGAATAGCAACAATGTAAGATATGCAGATGACACCATAATACTAGCAGAAAACCTCATGGACCTGGAGCACCTATTAAGGAAGATCAAAGAAGAAAGTGCAAAGGCAGGCTTAGTGCTGAACATAAAGAAAACAAAAATAATGATCACCAAGGACCTTCACAAGTTCAACATAGTCAATGAAGAAATAGAAACAGTAAAAGAATTCCCATACCTGGGATCAAACATAGATAGAAATGGGGACTGCAGTCAGGAAATCAGAAGAAGATTAAGAATGGGGAAGGTGGCTATGGACGTTATCACGCATGGGCCAGAAAGCGAAAATAAAATGGAAATGAGGCATTCCGAAAATAAACGGGAAATAAACAATAATTCCGCAAACGTCATTACCTTAATTGCGAATTTACAGTAATCGCATTAAACGTCCACACACAAGCGAAAAAAGCCCGTAAATGTGCTAGAAATGAGCCTCTTGCACATGCGCAGATAGAGGAATGCTCGCTGGAACCATGGCAACAGCAGGGAAATGCACCCAAATGCGCATTTAGTTATCACATTACGGTAAATTCGAAATTACCTTAATTGCGCATTTGCATTTCCTCCAAAGAACCGAATTTCAAAAGATCTCGGTTAACACCAGTTTCTGTCCACTTTCTCTCCAGTTTCTGTGCGATGTCGTGTGAAAACACGGGGCACTAATCCAGTTTCTGTTTGGGTTTTGTGTGGATTAACCAGCAGATTTGCCCCCGTGTGATAATGTCCTATGAAAGAACTAGAAAAGATTCCAAAATGCAAAGATATACAACTCAGCACAAAAGTTAGAATCATACAAGCCATAGTATTCCCTATTACCATGTATGGATGTGAGAGCTGGACAGTTGAGAAAGATGATAGGAAGAAAATCAATTCATTTGAGATGTGGTACTGGAGAAGAGTCTGAGGATCCCATGGACAGCCAAAAAGACAAACAAATGGGTCCTAGAGTAGATCAAACTGGAAACCTCCCTGGAAGCCAAGATGACCAAACTGAGGCTGTCGTACTTCGGACGCATCATGAGAAGGGAGGACTCATTGGAAAAGACAATAATGCTAGGAAAGGTGGAGGGAAGTAGGAAGAGAGGGAGGCCACATGCCAGATGGATGGACTCTATTAAAGAGATCATGGGTATTAAGGGGATGCAGGAATTAAGCAGAGCAGTGGAGGACAGAGAGTCTTGGAGATGTCTCATCCATAGGGTCACCATGAGTCCAGATCGACTCGAGGGCAGTTAACAACAACAAAAGTACCACTATTTACTCCAGGATTGAGGAAGCGTTGGCCTAATGTTTTGGCCTGAAACTCCCATCAGCCTCACTCAGAAAGTACATTATTAAGGGACATGGGAGCTGAGATCCAAAACATTGGAAGGGCCAGCATATTTCCACCCTGACATTTTAATTGGAGAATACGGACATAGAAACTTGACTCTTTGAAGCCATAAACTATGAGCCTTCCTCCACAGAGAAGACCCAATCATCTCACTGGCCAAATTTCTGGCCAAATTTCTCATATATTTCCACTGAAAGAATAGGTTATCAGTTGAATGAAGAAGATATTCCTCATCTTTGTTATCAGTTATCAACTGCCATCAATTGAATGAAGAAGATACTCCCCATCTGTACCTTAAAAATAGAGTTGATAGGCAGAATATAAGCAGGAGATGGATGGGTAAATTTGTGTGGTCTATTTTTTAAATTTTTTTTTTTTTACAAAGCCTATAATCCCCGTGATCCACCTGTATAAAGCAAGACTGCATACTGAGGATGCTTTCATAGAGTTTACAACTAATCTATGTTAAGTGGTTCTGACTATGCACTCTTGAGAATATAAAGAGAAATAAGTGCCTTGCTGGATTATATTGGCCTAATTCTATCTCACCACCAGTTTCTTGTAAGATCTGCAGCAGCAAGAAGGTGTTTGTTCAGTTGTGCACTGGAAGAATAAAGTCTGCTTTCTGCCCTCACCTGAATTACCAAAACATTGATTTGTACATTGATAAAAGTGCTACCTCTCTAGATCCCTAAGGGCAAAATGCTTACAATCTATAAACAGATGACATAACACTAGAAAGGCATTAGAGTAGGTGAGAAGAATGTACGGCCTTTCAAAAGTTGTTGACCTACAACTCTCAATAAGCCATGAAGCTCAACAACTTCTAGGACATTATAACACGTGGCCCAGAAACCGAAAACAAAGTGGAAATGAGGCATCCCGAAAATAAACGGGAAATAAACCTTGTTTCCACAAACGTCATTACCTTCATTGCGAATTTACAGCAACTGCATTGAACGTCCACACACAAGAGAAAAAAACCCATAAATGTAGCAGAAATGAGCCTCCTGCACATGCGCAGATAGAGGAATGCTCGCGGGAACCATGGGAAATGACGGGGAAATGCTCCCCAATACGTATTTGGCGATCACATTTGCGGTAAATGCGAAATGATCTTCATCGCGCACTTGCAATTCTTCAAGAAACCGAAATTCAAAAGATCTTGGTTCTTTCCACTTTCTGTCAGGGTTCTGTGCGACGTCGTGTGAAAACACGGCCAAATAATCCGGTTTCGGTCGGGATTTCGTTAGGATTTTGTTTGCATTGGGCCCCGTGTGATAACGTCCCTAGAGGTAATAGTGCCACTATTATAGTCTACACGTTCCCTATGCCAATAGTGGAAGAAGGAATGGAAAATAAAGGCAAAAGTAAACAGTAGAAAAATTGGTGATTATTTCAGTTATACATAGATAGTATAGACATATTTACCATCAATCAGGAATGGGAAAGAGTTATATGTAGCCACCAAGCTGCAATTTTGTAAACAATCTTCCCTATGCTGAAGGAGCCCTTCCTCTCTTTAGGAGTGGTGGGAGCAATTTCACCATTTTAAGCCAAGGAGGTCCTTTTTCTCAAATCATTTTTTTTTCTTTCCTGAGCCTAAAACTAGACAAACTCTCAAATACACACATTTCCCCCTCATTTTCTCTTGAAGGCATAGAAGAGTGGGGACTTTCTCAAACAAGTTTTTTTTTTTTTTTGTCCAACACTGCAATAATATATTGAAACTTGAGGGGATGTGTTGTAAATAAAAGAATAATATTAATCTGGTCAGTAATATCTTTTTTTTTTTTTTTAAAGAAATTGAACGTCAGAATCAAAATAGCACAAAAATATTGTGTCCTTAAGCTCTCAGCCTCAACAACTAACATTTTCTTCCTGCAGTTAATCAGATAATCTTGATTAATCAGATTAAAATTGTCTCCTCTAGTTTTCTCTGAACGCCCTGGGATACTCTTGTCAATTGCTATTGATGAGATGTGGGTGGTGGTGGTTGCAAAGCCCAGGTTTTGTCTCCATTGCAGAATTAAAGCAATTTGACACTGCTTTAACTGCCTGGCTCAATGCTATGGAATCCTGGGATTTGTAGTTTTTGTGAGATATTTAGCCGCCTCTGTCAGAGAGTTCTGGTGTCACAACAAACTACAAATTCCAGGATTCCATAGGAGGGAGCCATGGCAGTTAAAGCGGTGTCAAACTGCATGAATCCTGCAGTGTGGCAGCAGCCCCAGACATACGTTGGTTTGGTGTTACTAATATACACAAGTGAAAACAAGTCTTATATTGTCAAGAGTAAGCTTTACTTTATGTATTGGGAGGTGGCATGTTTCTATTTGGAACTAGAGCAAGGAAACATGTTAAAATGAAATACTTGTACTATACAATAGGTCCACCTTTGCTCATGACTGTTTTGTTTGTATTCTTAAAATACAAAACTTCCCAGCAAGATATGGTGAGTAGTACAGTCAGAGGCATTTCAACTCTGAAATAGGACTCAAGGTTCAGCTACTCTGTAGAAATAATGCAGTTTGACATCCAGTGGAAATATATGAGAAATTTAACTGCCGTGGCTCCATGCTACATAATCCCAGGATTTATAGTTTTGTGAGGCACCAGCCCCTTTTGGCAGAGGAGGCTAGACCTTGTAAAACTACAAATCCCAGGATTCCATAGAATGGAGCTATAGCACATAAGCAGTGTCACAGAGTCATAGAATCATAGAGTTGGAAGAGACCACAAGGGCCATCCAGTCCAACCCCCTGCCATGCAGGAACTCTCAATCAAAGCATATTCAACAGATGGCCACCCAGCCTCTTTTTAAAAAAACTCCAAAGAAGGAGATTCCACCACTCTCCAAGGGAGGCTGTTCCACTTTCGAACAGCTCTTACTGTCAGGAAGTTCCTCCTAATGTTGTGGTGGAATCTCTTTTCCTGTAGTTTGAATCCATTATTCCTGGTTCCTGTTCTCTGGAGCAGCAGAAAACAATCTTGCTCCCTCCTCAATATGACATCCCTTCAAATACTTAAACAGGACTATCTTATCACCTCTTAACCGCCTCTTCTCCAGGCTAAACATACCCTGTTCCCTAGTCTCTCCTCATAGGGCATGGTTTCCAGACCCTTCTCCATTTTAGTTGCCCTCCTCTGGACAAGCTCCAGTTTTTCAACATCCTTTTTGAACTGTGGAGCCTAGAAGTTGACACAGTATTCCAGGTGGGGCCTGACCAAAGCAGAATACAGTGGCACTATTACTTCCCTTGATCTAGATACGATACCTCTATTGATGCAGCCTAAAATCGCATTGGCCTTTTTAGCTGCCGCATCACACTGTTGGCTCATGTCAAAGTGCATTATTTCTACAGTGTAGATGTGCCCCATAGTGATGTGAAGTGAACCCACTCACGATTGCAGCAAGACAGTCACTCGCCTAACGGGCTACTACACGTTGAGGAAAATTCAAGCCTCTGACTTTGTCATTGTCATTATATATTTCTCCTGTACGATTCTTAACACTTCTGCCTGATGAAGAAGCTAGTGGAGCTTCAAAAGCTTGTATGAAGTATTTTGTGCATTTTGTTTGGAAGAATAAAGGTATTAGAGTTTTGTGGATTTTGGATAGTATTGTACTTGGCTACACATGAGACCAAGTGGACGTGGTTTAGGCAGGAATACACAAAATGGTGAGACAAGAGTGTGGAGACATAACGGGGCAAAAAATGCACCAAACGCTGCATCTGCACTGCAGAAATAATCCAGTTTGACACTGCCTTAATTGCGCTGGCTCAATGCTATGGAATTCTGGGAACTGGAGATTTGTGAGACATTTAGCCCTCTCTGGCAGAGCGCTCTGGTACTACAACAAACTAAAATTCCCAGAATTCCACAGCGCTAAGCCACGGCAGTTAAAGTGGTGTCAAACTGGACTATTTCTGCAGTGCGGATGCAGCCAAAGACGGCATCAGAGCTAATCAAAGCAGTCTCTTCTACGTTTCTATTGATTCCCAAACAATGTCCTTCTAGGTGTTTTGGACTTCAGTCCCCAGAATCCTAGACTATTGGTCAAGATAGCTGAGGCTTCTGGGAGCTGAAGTCTAAAAAAAAACCTGAAAAAAATAACCCTTGAAGGCGGAAGTGGCCGTGGCGTTTCCGGCGCCATTTTTGGTAATGGAACGGAACCTCGAAACCGCTTCATACACCAATGAAAAGGGAAAGCGCCCTCTTTAAAAATGGCGTCAGGCAGAAAGCGTTAGGGAGGGTCACGTGCCGAGGACGACGCCGGGGTGCCGTGCGCACGCGCATCTGTGTCTGTGTGGAGAGGCGTGATTCTCCGGGAAACCAAAGAGTGCAGGGCGAGCGAACGCATTTGGCGCATGCGTACAAGGTCTTGATGGGCGGGGCGTCTTTTCAGAGGGTGGCTAGGCCCCGCCCCCCGGAGGCTGGGATTGGAGGGCTGGGCTTCCCTGAGCCGGGCGAAGGGGCGTGGCTTGGTCTGTTCCTCTTTCCCTCCCCGGGAAACAGCTGCCTCCTTGCCCAGCCCCAGGAGCACCTGCCTCGCCATGCAGTGCAGTGGCCCCTCTACTCTCCCCGCGGAGATCAGCAGCTTCCTCGCAGGTAACCACGCCCACTGGTGGCTGAGAGAGTGTGACTCCTGCCAGCAAGGTGGTGGTTGTGGAGTTTTCTTGGAAAATTTCTTCAGAAAGGGGTTTGCCATGGCCTTCTTCCCTTGAGGCTGAGAGAGTGTGACTACTGCTAGCAGGGTGGCTGTTGTTGTTATGTCTCTTCAATTCCTTTCCGACTCCTGGCGACCCTAAAGTGACCTTATCATGGGGTTTTCTTGGCAAGCTTCTTCAGAGTGAGGAGGGGCTTCTTCCCCTGAGGCTGAGAGAGTGTGACTTGCCTAGTGGGTTTTCATGGCCGAGTCGGGATTCGAACCCCGGTCTCCAGAATCGTAGTCTCACCACCTAAACCACTACGCTGGCTTCCTCTCACAGTGACACCAATCTTAAAACTGTTGGCAGAAGTTGGGCGGAAATGTATGAGAGTAGGAGGAGTATATTTTGTTTATTTATTCATCTATTTATTTCATTTCATTTTTAGTGCCGCCTTTCTCCCAGAAAGGGACCCAAGGCGGCTGACAAATAAAAACATTTTTCAGTGTAGGGCTGGGCTGACAAGGACTGGGCTTTAAATGCTGTGTGTGGAGTTAAGATTTTAAAGTTTAGAGTTTTTTCTCAAATACATTTTAAAAATTTCAGTGCATATTTGTTTTAACTTTTTAAATGGTTTGTTTGTTTGCTTGTTTGTTTTAAATTTTCTTTTTATGTGCCTTCAAGTCGTTTCCAACTTATGGCGACCCTATCATGGGGTTTTCCTCCTCAAGGATCTAAAAATTAGGGACAGGCTCATATTGGGAGATAAGGAACCCATTAGCATTATAAAGTTGTAGCATCATTGCTGTTGTTGTTGTGTGCCTTCAAATCATTTCTGATTTATGGAAACCCTCAGATGAATCTATCATGGTGTTTTCCTGGCATGTTTTTTTTTTTTTTTGCCATGGCCACCCTCTGAGGCTGAGAGAGAGTGACTTGCCCAAGGTTCACCCCAATGGGTTTCCATAGCGGAGCCAGGATTCGAACCCTGGTTTCCAGTGTCCTGGCCCAGTGCTCAAACCACTACACCAGTACAGTCCTTTTTAAATTTCATGTTTATGCATTTAATGCTTTTGCATTGCTTTAAATTGTATTGTTTTTAATTTGCTGCACACTGCCTTGAGTCCCTATATTGGGAGAAAGGAAGATAATTATATTTAGTCCCTATATTGGGAGATAATAATAATAATAATACAGGAGGGTATCATCATGAAGGAAGTCCTGTAGGTTACGGGGTCTGGAAGCTTCTGGAAATGTGGGGTTGGCCGGTGCTGTGTGTTTTCCTGGGGAGCTCAGGCGGAGGGCCTTTTGGAGTTTTCCCAGGTGTATTAAAGTTGGAATAAAGGTTACAAAAAGTTTTTCTGTCCCATGCTTCTGAGGTCTGCGAATGCTCTTGCTACCAATTTCTCTCCTTCAGTTAGTCTCAAAAGATGCTACATGATAGATCCCTTTGCATACTTTGTCATCACATAGTTGTTGTTGTTTTACAGGAGTATTTGGGGTTGAGAGAGACATGGAGAGTTTGAAGGCTGGCCGGCCGGGGAAAGATGTGGTTCTAAGGTTGTGTGGTTATATGGGAGTAGTTTGTTGTTGTTAACTGCCCTCAACTCGATCTCGACTCATGGCAGCCCTATGGATGAGACATCTTCAAGACTTTCTTGTCCTCTACTGCTCTGCTTAATTCCTGCAACTCCATACATGTGGCCTCCTTAATAGAGTCCATCCATCTAGCATGCAACCTTCCTCTCTTCCTACTTCCTTCCATCTTTCCCAGCATTATTGTCTTTTCCAGTGAGTCCTCCCTGTTAGATAATGCTTGTCCTGGAGATTCTGTTGGGTGTCAAAAAGCATCACTGCAACACCCATCATCCACACACTGACACTCCCTTCTCATGATGTGTCCAAAGTACGACAGTTTCAGTTTGGTCATCTTGGCTTCCAGGAAGGTTTCCAGCTTGATCTGTTCTAGAGCCCATTTGTTGGTCCTTTTGGCTGTCCATGGGATCCTCAGACTCTTCTCCAGCACCACATCTCAGTACGTATATGGAAAAGAGGTTACCCCAGGGGTAGGCAACCTTTTCCCTTTAAGGGCCGAGGGACTTCAGCTCCCAGAAGCCTCAGCCATGTTGGCCAATAGCTCCTGGGATTCTGGGAGCTGAAGTCCCTCGGCCCTTAAAGGGGAAAGGTTGCCTACCCCTGGGTTACCCTATAGAAAGTTGCTTTATGCAAAGGGATCTTGTAGCACCTTTGAGACTAATAGTGGGAAAGAAGTTGTAGCATAAGCTTTCCTAAACTTGGTCTACTTCCTCAGATGCACTGATCTTTGTATACAAGATCCCTTTGCATACTGATATTCCTGATTAATGCAGCTTTGCCTCTGAATTCTACCCTTTCGTTATCCTTGTCCTACTTTTGGTAGAGTTTTCCTTTCCCGTGAGACTTCAGGTACATGGATTTACGTTCATTGAAATTCTAAGATTTTAAATATGGTTGAATCGTTTGCTAACATACAACTTAGGAGGTTACTTTTGGTTGAATTGCATGCTAACATACAATCTAGGAGGTTACTTTAGGGGTGGCACAGTGATTCCAGCTGAGGAACTGACTTTTAGGGTATTTTTTTTTGTGTGTCTCAATCTGTAGGGTTCTTTGTTGATCTAGACATAGAAATCTATAAGGTTTGACTTTATCTTCAGTTGAAGAAAGAGAAGTTTAGGGAACTTGTATGAAATTTGCTTACGTTTTCATATATCCAAAAAAGGAAGCATTGTTCTGTGTTGCATTTCCCCTGTCACACGGTGCATAGTCTGAATGACTTCCAGTTTTTGTTGAAAAAGTATTTGCGAGTACTGTAATAGTGTTTGTATCTTTGCAAACTACTCTTTTTGCATGTACAATATGTGGACAGGTGATTACAACTGCCAACTTCCTCCACAACTACAGAGGCCTTCAAAGGAACGGTTACCTCTTCCTATCAATTTGCCATGTTTGGAATTGTGTTTGTAACACATTAGGATTACAACAGAGGGAATGCATCTGAGGAAGCAGACTGAAGTCTACGAAAGCTCATCCTGCCAATTTCTTTCTTTCAGTTAGTCTCAAAGTTGCTACAAGATCTCTCTAAATCAAGGGTAGGCAACCTTTCCCCTTTAAGGGCCGAGGGACTTCAGCTCCCAGAATCCCAGGAGCTATTGGCCAACATGGGACTATTGGCTAACATGGCTGAGGCTTCTGGGAGCTGAAGTCCCTCGGCCCTTAAAGGGGAAAGGTTGCCTACCCCTGCTCTAAATAGAGGGAATAATAGAATTCAAAGATATAGCTGTGTTAGTTGGAAAATCAGTATGCAAAGGCATCTTGTAGCACAGGGGTAGGCAACCTTTTTGAGTCGGGGGCCGGGTTGCTGTCCCTCAGACAATTGGGGGCCCGAAGCACCATAAATAAATAAATAAATAAATAAATATTTTTTTAAAAATTAAAAAATATATGCATGAACACTCTCTCAGCCCCAGAAAAGCCATGGCAAAACCCCTGTGGAGATTTTGCCAAGAATACCCCAAGAACAAGTAATAACAATAATAATCAATATCATCATGGTGGGCGGTGGCGGTGGCGGGGATTGGCAGCAGCGGCAGGACCAGCCTGGGGCCGGTCCAAAGGCCTTGGGGGGGGCGCATCCGGCCCCCGGGCCTTAGTTTGCCTACCCCTGTTGTAGAACCTTTGAGATAGAAAGAAAGAGAAAGAAAGAAAGAAAGAAAGAAACTGCATGCATCTGAGGAAGTAAGATAAAATCGACAAAAGTGCATGCTGCTTAACTTCTTTTTTCAGTAGTCTTAAAGGTGCTACAAGATCCCTTTGCTTTAGAAGGAATGAACAAAGTTTAGCACTGAAGTAGTGAAAACCCCTCTTGGCCATTAAGTGTATTGCTACTAACTGTGGTCTTGTTTACATGACTAATTAACTGGCATTTTAATTGACATGGATTAGGTGGATTAGGTTCGCCCTGATCTAGCTAAAACAAGCTAGAAGGTGTTAGTGAGAATGAGAAGTGATTGTAAAGCCTTCCCTCCCTCTTGTTCTAGAGCTAACGTTTGCAGAGTGCTAATAGTTTATAGTTTTCTGAATTGTAGGCCATAAGTCCATCGAATCAGATTACTCCAGAATGGACACCTGCTTGGTATTTGTTTAATGGCAGCAAAGTGGTGGATCTGTGTCCATTAAGCCAATCATTCTGTGGACTGGAACTTAAAATGGCTGTGAGAAAGACAAAGGTCAGGGGTAGCAGAAATGTTAGCGGAGAAGACAGAACTGTAGTGCTGGCAAAGTGCAGCCCTCCAGATGTTAATGCAGTGCAAAATCCAGCATTTGTGGAGCGGATGGGATTTGCTGTCCAACAACATTTGGGAGGCTGCACTTTGACCATCTTGGTTGTAGAGGATTTTTATTAATAAAAAAGGATTTGAAGGAGATCGTACTACACATTATTGTCTTCCAGTTATATTGTACTTTAGTACTCAGAGATTCCAGCCACCATGGCCAATGGTATGTATGCACCTGGAAGGCAAACGGTTCTCCATCCGTTGCACAGAAAAAGCTACAAAAGAGTAAGCAAGGTTACCTGGTACTGTTAAAACAATAAGAAGAGTTGGTTGTTGTTGTTTTTTTGAGTACCAGTAGTACACAACTTTTTGAGTTCCAGAGTCTCAATAGTACACAACGTCTTGCAAGAACATTTTTGGGAGTGATTTCTTTGTGACTCCGAGGCAAAATTAATTGGCTGCTTTCATGTGGAACAATAAGGAAGGATTGCAGAGTACCCCAGCTTATTATGAATGAGTTAGTGGTGCTTGTGCATATGGCCTGTTCCCTCCTGCTTGACTTTGCTTCCTTGTGTGAGCTGCTAAACTAACAAGGATTTCAGAGCTTATTATATTGTCATAATGTGAGAGCCTGGCTTGTTGCTGCCTCTCCAACCCAGCATCATAAACAATGAGCAAGCCCTGGTTTATGATTCTGACTTGTAAAGAAGTGACAAGCCAAGGTCTTTAGTTTAGATGACACAGCTTGTTTTCAGTTACAAGTTTAGTAGTTAACAGGGAAAGCAATAGGCTAACACCACCAATCCATAGTTCACTCACAACTCACAATAATCCTTAGGAAACCTGTTTTATTGTGCCATGCCAAAGTAGTCTACTCCAGCATTCTTCTTTTTTTCTGACTGCCCATTGGAACTAGTCACTGATTTTTCTTAGACAAGATGGCCTATTGGGACTTCCAAGGCAGTCTTACACATAGCGAATGGTGTTTAAGCACCCGTCTGTTTGCAGTAGGTCATCTTGTTGCATTTTGTTCTGCACACAAACAAAGAAAAATGACCATAGATTTGGTTTGGGAAAATCTTACTTCAGAATAAGTTGCTCTTTATTTCCACAAAACTATCCGAGAACATAAAAATCCCCAGCATTCTTGGTGACTTCCCATATAGTAATTGAGCTTAAACGTATTTGATCTTAAACACATTATAGGTTAAGTATCCCTTATCCGGAATTCCAAAATTCTAAATACTCCAAAATTGCTGAAATAAGCGGCTGAGATAGTGACACCTTTGCTTTCTGGTGGTTCAGTTTCCACAAACTTTGCTTCATGATAAAACTGTTAAAATATTATGTATAAAACTCCCTTCAGGCTATATGTATAAGATAGATATGAAACATAAAAGTATTTCATGTTTAGACTTGTCTTCCATCTCCAACATATCTCATTATGTATATGCAAATATTCCAAAATCCAAAATACTTCTTTTTCCAAATGTTTCAGATAAGGGAGACCCAACCTGCATTTGGAAGTGAATCCCATGTATATGTATAGATCTTACTTAAAAGTATTTAGGATTTGTTTGTTGTTCATAACAGTTTATCTTTGCCTTATTGCAGAAGAGTATTATTTATTTATTTATGTATTTATTTACTGTATTTATACCCCACTCTCAGAGCGGCTTACAAATGGTTAATTAGATGGTTCTCTGCCCTCACGCTTACAATCTAAAAAGACATGACACAAAAGGAAAAGGGAATTATTAAGCATTTATTGGAATTACCAGTTTATAATTAGTTTCTGACAACAGCATGAAATAGAATACAGTATTCAAGCTTTAAAGCATGATTTAGTTAGAAGTGAACACTTTCCAGTCTTGTTGATTTACAGGCAAACTTAATTTTGCTTCTCTTTAAAAAACAAATCAATGGAAGTTAAAAATAGTTCTCAGAACAGGATTCTAACCTTTACCAGGGAGTAATCTTTTAAAAAATGAAAAGGTGTGCAAAGTTGTGGTTCATGAATATTGATGATCTTATCTGTCTTGTCCTATAAAACTAATTTAAGTGCCAAGGTGAAAAGAATGGAAACCACCTTCTTTATTTCTCTGGGCTGTACTCTCAATTAATTCAGTCTATCTAAGGTAGAATATAATATTTTCTACATTTAGTTCTCAAACATAAAGACCTAGCTCTTATTGCGTCTCATTTCCTGTATGAACATTACTAAAATGAATCTTCATCACAGAAGAATTCTGGATTACTGAATAAGACATAATCATTATGTGAATATCATTTAAGCTGATTATCTTTGCAATTACCATCTATTAAAACAGTATTGAAATGAGACTAGATATGTTGAAGTTAAAGAAGAGAAAGAGGAGCCACTGACATTCTTGAAATAGCCTACAATA
The DNA here is from genome assembly GCA_026167975.1 of Phrynosoma blainvillii. Classification (NCBI taxonomy): domain Eukaryota; kingdom Metazoa; phylum Chordata; class Lepidosauria; order Squamata; family Phrynosomatidae; genus Phrynosoma; species Phrynosoma blainvillii. Next base: position 48,504,514 of record JANUYF010000005.1, on the reverse strand, counting down.
TTTGAGACATAGTTCAATTGTCTTTGCTATAAATTTGAGTGAGTGTCATATCAGTAATAAAAGTGGCATAAGCTATTTTTTATGTACCGTACTTCTTCCTCAATTAGATTTTTTTTTAAAATTCATAAGTCTATTTAGCTAGTCTTTCTGCTGGCTTTTCTTTCAGTTATGGACTAGACCCAAGAGCGTTAAAATTAAGTTTATAGTGGTTTTGTTCTGTTTTTAAAACTGAACAATAACTCATTATCTGAGAAGCTTATCTCCATTCTTTGTATCCTCACACAGATGTACACACAAATAATATTTTCATTTTCCACTGGGCTATGGCAACCTTTGCGTATGAGATCATTTTCTGAATATATCATATAAATCAGGGTAGGATACATTTGGTCCAGAAGATATTATGGTTGATAATTCCCATCAGCTCCACCCAGTGAATAGAAGGGGTTGTAGCTGTTGTAGTCCTAAACATCTGGAGGGGCAAAGGTTCCTAAACTCTACATAGAGTATAACTCAGGTTGGGAAATTGACTGGCTATATGTGAGTTCACTGTGTATTATTGCTGACGTATCTAATTCTCTCTGTAATCAAGCGAATACCTGACTGATCGTAGGTGGATTGTAGTCTCTTCTTAACATGATCACTGAGATTGCATAGCTGTAATACATGTGAAATGTAAGAATGTATGGGTAACTCTTCTGAATCAGAATAAATATCTGTTTGCTCCAGCATCCTGTTGATAGCTTTGGTGAAAAGTTGTACAAATAGGACAAGGGTGCGCAACCATAGCCCCTGATATAGTTTTGCCTGAAACTCCCATAATTCCTCTGCATTGAGATTGCTGACTAGGGAAAATGGGAATTGTAGACCACAAACATTGGGAATCTCTGAGGTAAGGTATGAAGGCAATAGCTTTTGCTCGTCATTTGAATACTGTCTGCTGATTAACATTGCCTATGGCTTCCAGATGTTTTGGATCTCAACTCCTAGAATCCTCAGCCAGCAGGGCCAATGGTAAGAAACAGTAGGAATTTTCATCCAAAACATCAAGAATGCCAAAGATTCCCCACCATGTAGCTGCCATGGTCAAGAGGTGTTGACAGACAGGGATGATAGATAGCCTACTCTTTATGACACACTTATCTGAGCCTTCATTACATCCTGAATTTCAAAAGTTAATGGTGTGTTATATGGGACAGTACTGAATTTTATCTGTTCTGAACCTACTGCTGAGCATTTTCATTGTTGCTCCAGGTTCTAGAACTGAAAGAGGAAAAAAAAATCTCCATCCTGTCTTTCCACATCATTTATAATTTTTATAAATCTCTGTTCTCTCCTCTATTTTATTGCCATCAATTTTTTTTTAAAAAACCCATGCTTTATGCTTCATTTTTATGGAGGTTTTCCCACTTCCATCCATTTGCATTGTGGTTGTGCTACACTGTACCTTTTTACTGGTTTTATGATATCCTTCATATAGTGGAATCAGATGTTTGTTCCTTTATTTTTTTTTTTATTCAAGAACACTTTTATATACACTTTTCATTTTAAAACCTCAGAACAGTTTGCAGTCGGCCCTCCATAGCCACAGATTCACCTATCCATGGCTTGAAAATATTCCAAAAATATATAAATTCCAGAGGCAAACCTTGATTTTGCTATATTATATAATGCTATTGTATGTAATGGAACTTGAACATCCATGGATTCTCGTATCCATTGGAAGTCCTGGAACCAAACCCCAGCGTATACCAAAGGCCCACTGTGAAGTAAAAACATGAAATCATTGTAAGATGATGTAAAATTTATTCCATTCAAAGATCAACATATAGAAAGATGCAATAAAATCAGCTGCTGCTACTGCTTATCACCATCTACTAAAAACAATTAATCAAAAATTGGGATAACTGACAATCAAGAAAATAACCAGGGAAATGTTTGGGTAAACAAATAGGTTTTTAGGTGGAAAAATTAGGAATCTGCCTAATCTCAATGCGGCAATTTTTCCATATGATGTTATATGCAATGTTTCTTCCCTCTTCCTTTCTTCTAACTGCCCTGTAGAGTTATAAAATGTATTCTAACAAGGTAAGAAGAAAATGCAAAGACAGTTTTACAACTGAATATTAAGAAAAGAAAAATAATGATGAAAGATGATTTACTTAACTTTAAACTAGACAACAAAGACATTAAACTAGTTCACGATTAAGCATACCTTGGCACAATCATTAATCAGGATGGGGACTGCAGTCAACAAATCAGAACAAGACTAGGACTTGTGAAGGAACTAGATAAGATCCTTAAGTGTAAAGATTAAATACTAAGGTTAGGGTTGTCCATGGAATCATATTTCCAGTTTCTATGTATTGTTGTGAAAGCTAGTCAGTGAAGAAAGCTGATAGGAAGAAAGTCAACTCATTTGAGATGTGATGCTGGAGAAAAATTATATGGATACAATGGACTGTTAAGAAGACAAATAAATGGAGCAAATCAGATCTAGAGCAAATCCCTAGTAGCCAAGATGACTATACTGAGACTGTTGTACTTTGACCATATCCTAAGAAGACATGGCTCAATAGAAAAGACAATAATGCCTGGTAAAATAGAAGGCAGTAGGAAAAGAGTCCAACCACACATGGAGAGACAACTCCCAGAGGTCCAAACAGGTTCAGGAAAGGAAGGGGGCACCAGGGATCACATTGCAAATATACGATGGCTAATGGAGTGTAGCAGGGAGTTCTAAAAGAAAATCAGCATGTGCTTTATAGATTATAGCAAAGCCTTTGACTGCATAGATCATGAAAGGCTATGGAACACCCTTAAAGACATGGGAGTGCCAACACATCTGATAGTCCTGATGAGGAATCTGTACTCAGGATAAGAGGCTACTGTCAGGATAGAACACGGAGAAACAGAATGGTTCCCAATTGGCAAAGGGGTCAGACAAGGCTGCATCCTATCACCCTACCTATTCAACTTATATGCAGAACATATTGTAAGGAAAGCAGGCTTGGACAAGGAGGAGGGAGGAGTGAAAATAGGAGGAAGAAATATCAACAATCTGAGATAGAATGACAACACCATAATACTAGCAGAAAACCTCATAGACCTGGAACAACTACTAAGGAAGATCAAAGAAGAAAGTGCAAAGGCAGGCTTACTATTGAACATGTAGACAAGATTGACCACAGAGAACTTAAACATTCAAACTAGACAATGAGGAAATAGAAATAGTAAAAGAATTCCCATAGAAATCAGACGAAGACTAAGAATGGGAAGGGTGGCTGTGAAAGAACTAGAAAAGATCCTAAAATGCAAAGACATACAACTCAGCACAAAAGTTAGAATCATACAAACCATTGTATTCCCTGTTACCATGTATGGATGTGAGAGCTGGACAGTCAAGAAAGAAGATAGGAGGAAAATCAACTCCTTTGAGATGTGGTGCTGGAGAAGAGTGCTGAGGATACCATGGACAGACAAAAATAAAAACAAATGGGTCCTAGAGAGGATCAAGCCAGAAATATCTCTAGAAGCCAAGATGACAAGACTTAGACTGTCATACTTTGGACACATCATGAGAAGGCATGGATTGTTGGAAAAGACAATAATGTTAGGAAAGGTGGAGAGAAGTAGAAAGAGAGAAAGGCCACGTACTAGATGGATGGACTTTATTAAAGAGACCATGCATATGAGTTTGCAGGAGCTAGGCAGAGCATTAGAGGACAGGGGCACCATAGGGCCACCATGGGTCAAGACAGTTGAAGGCAGTTAACAACAAAGGAAAAGAGAATGATTGCATTCCAGATGGATAGACTCAAGAGAAACCACGACCCTTAGTCTGCATGACCTGAGCAGGGTTGATGACAGGGTGACTTGAAGGTCTCATTCATAGGGTTGCCATAAGTTGAAGTTGACTTGATGGCAGTTAATAACAACAACTAAAGATGATCCTTTGGCATCAGGTCAGTTTAGTTCAGCACCTCCCAGTGACCAACCAGGTGCCTATGCAAACAGGTAATGAGGACAATAGTATTCTTCTGCTCCCGTGTTCCAGTAACTGGTATTTCCTGGATATTCCTGTGATCCTGGAGGCAGCATTTAGCTATTTATCTGCTTATCTTCTGTGAAGTGGATGGCCTTTCACTCCATTATAATACTGGCAGTTCTTTATCAGTTATTTCCTAACACTGTGTTGGCCCTTTTTACATGTTGATGATGATTTCAGGGAGTTGGCTCCTGTAGCCTCTGCAGCTTGACTTTCCATCTCTACAGCATTTACTTTCACTGGATCTCATTTGCCATTTTGTTGCACATTTACCAAATTTAGAGGGATTTTCTTGGATTTCTTCCCAATCTGCTATCGATTTTGCCATCTGCCCAAGTTGATGGCCTCTACAGATGGCTCGTCTTTGCTTGGCTCGGTAAATAAGTGGAGCTGTTTTCATAAAAATTGATAAAATGAGCTCTGCTTCTTTGCTTTAGCCACTGTGGTTTCAGAGGTCACCCAGTTACCCTAATACTTTAAACCCAGGATGAGAAAAGTGTCAATCTCCAGTGGTTACTGAATCCCCCCCCCAATTCTTCATCATTGACAGTACTAGGTAAGACTGATAGAAGTTGCAGTTCAGCAGCATGGGGTTGGGACACTGCACTTTGCCATCACTGCTCTAAGCCCAGGTTAACCTCTGACAACACCCCCCCCATTGTTGTTAGGATGTACCCCCCTTCGGTCTTAATGAGCACAGCCAAAGATGGAAGACCAGGGAGTATAAAGTCCAACCATATTGGGAGAGCTGAACATCCCCATTCCTGCTGAAAACATCTTGCTCATGGTTAAACAACACTCACTTGGTTAGAGCAGTAGCAGGAAGAAGGAAGAAATTGAAGTGAATGCATTCTTATCTACTTCAGTTTTTAATAACCAGAGAAAAGTTTAGGTGTCTTGTAAAGTTGACCCCTTCTTGATGATGAACACGCATGTAGGCTGATATTCATTGAGCTTTGTCAGGATAGCAAAGTTTATCCTCAGACTTTGCTACTACACTGATCATCTGAGTTCACATTGTGTACATTTGTTAAATAGATGTGATTTCCAAATAGAATCTTGTGGGACCCCACTGTAAACTTTCAATTTATTTTACTCTTTTTTCTGTTCTCTTAATAAGTTACAGTACCATAAGACAGTGGGCAAAGTAGATATTTTTGGACTGCACTCCTCATCAGCCTTAGCCAGCACAGCCAAAGGTGAGGGATTAGGGGACTTACAGTCCAACATCGGAAGGGCCACAGTTGTCCATCCCAGGTCTCAGTCATTCCTTGTTGTTTCATGTCATTTCCCATTTTTCCATCAACGCTAAGAAACCTTTAGTTAGGGACTTGGTTTGCAAATACAAATTATATTATTTCTGTCAACTTCCCAGTGCACTGTACTGTGAGACTAATCTATGTGAGATTTATGAGTCATTTTATTTTATTTAAAAGATGTCAAATTCAACTTTTAACCTGAAGGAATTTTGCCAAGGTTTGGTTCCAGGTTTTTATCATGCTTTACTCCTGTTGAAATAAGTGGGACATATATTTGATTTTTCTTAGTTGATTTCAACGATGTTAAAGCAGGAATAATGGTGTTTCGATGTGATCAAAAATGTTTACAAGACTTCAGTAAAGAATAATAATGTAAACTAAATGTTTGTTCTGCTTGTAGCTATGATTTTACTTTCATGTTTTAATGAAACGTATAATTTGATTTTTCCTTCCAAATGTTAATTACAAAGGTATCAAATCCTCTTTCCATAGTGTGATTCTGTTAATCCTGTTGAGATTACCCATCAATTTAATATGTAGCTTTTAAGCACAAGCTTCCAAGATTGGGGCCACTTTAATTCAGTGCTGCAAGTCTGCAGTCACTTCTGAAAACAGGATTTTGTTAATGAAAGTGCCAAATGATGTTTGATTTTGTGGCAATCATATATGCATTAAACTGTTTATTGTCTTCTAGCTTTTATTCGTCAAGTAATGGGGTATATATATATATATTTTACACTCTTTGACAGTTTATTAAAACTTGTTGGATTTTTGTTCATTTAACGATGGCAAATGTCAAAACAGCTTTTGCTGTGCTAAGCATAAGCACAGCAGTGAACAAATCTATCCAATTTAGAGTTTGAAATATCTTTCAATTATATTCTGCCTGGGACTGATAAAGTAACTCCATTAGATAGTTTGGCTATTATTGCCATATGAAGAAAAACAATAATAGAGATATTTATCTTCTGAAAATTATCATTTCTCCTTTGACTCATCTCTTTCTTTTTCTGTCTTCATTCTTTTGTGATTTAGATGTTGACACATTTGTATCAGAAATCTTAAAAGGAGAAAATTTATCCAAAAGAGCAAAGGAAAAGAAGGATGCTCTGAGTAAGAAAATAAAAGACATTAAATCCAAGTAAGTAATTACACACATAACTTTACATTTTACAGCTATGATATACATTGCTACTATTGTGTCCATTTTGCAGATGTTAAAACAAGATGAACATAGCTGCCCATAATTAATCTTAAAGCATAGCTTAGTTTCAATGAGAAAGAGACTCAAGAAGCTCACATGCTTCCTTCTCATCTTCTGGACTGCCTGTGTGGAGGAGATTGGGAACTTTTGCTTCCATATTAGATTACTAGCAGCTTTCTATTTTGTCTACATTTAGTGAAATTGTTGTTAAATTTAACTTGTTTTATGAAAGATGCAGTTGAAAGTAATTCAGTTTTTGAGATTCAGATGATATGGAAAATGACATTTAGTCTAAAAGAAAAGCAAAGGATTCCAACTGTTTCATGGCTACACTTTTCTGTTGTAATGATCAACTGCACTTCTAAACTAAACCACTCTGTTCTCACTGTTTCCAGATCTGTATTGCTTTAAACAGTGGTTTCCAACCTTTGTTCCTCCAGATGATTTGGACTTCAGCTCCCATAATTCCTGAGTTGGCCAAGTGGGCTGGGGCTTCTGGGATCGGCAGTCCAAAACACATGGAGTACCAAAGATTGGGAACCAGTGGCTTAAAGGATTTCTACTAGTTCTCTGGGTTATTTTGTGCTTAGTTTATTTTGCTATCTATATGTACCTGGTATTTGTTCTCAAAGTTGTCTCTTCAGAACTTCCACAGCTTTTTACAGGTTCTTGTTCGTTTATGAAGCCATTGTATTTTTTGAACTCCTAATGAACACAATACTTAGTACTGCAGAACCAATTCCTTGCTATTTTGGCTGAGCTAATCTCTTTAAAACCCGTAATTGGTGATAAGCTAAGCAGCAGTTCCTCACCCCCATGCCATTATGGCCTGTGTCATTCAAGATTTAGAAAAATCATCTTTTGGACTGCTCCAGCTGAGGGATAGAAACAGCTAGATCTGACTTGTTGATATGGACCAACATAACTGCCTGAATGTTTGAATTCTGCTTGGAGGGGTGTATGGCTATAGGAACTGAAAAGTGAATCCCTACACTTCAAAATTTACCACTATATTGAGACTGTTTATTGATTGGACAGGTTTCTGTACATGATCCATGTACTTGAAGGGAAATTGTTCCCAGAGATTTAAATTCCTTTTCCCCGTTTTCTCTTTGATGAGTATATATTATCCCGGCTTTTTCTACCATTGTTTGATCCATTTGGCAGATTCTTTTGATTTTGTTTGCAAACACATGGATCAGACTGCAATCCTTCTGGCTTTGGATGATTTGCCTATGAGCTTTTGTTAGAATAAAAGCAGAGACCAAACATAGTAATTGGTATTGGGGTGGTCAGAGATGGGAGCAGGTGATGATGTAAAAGCACATATTGTGCCTTTAAATTTCCTGAACTAGGAGTGGATGGGCATCCTCAGACATGGGCAACTCCAGAACATTTGGGCTTAAAATTCCCATCATCTATAGTCATCGTATGGTAATGATAATTCCCAGCATTCCGCACTATTGGCTGTCCTAGCTAGGGCTGCAAGGATTTGCAGTCTAGCAACAGCTGGCTATGCTATTCCTGTCCTTGGGGTAGACAAGGCTGAGCCAGATGGATCAGCAACTTGTTTAAGGGCCTTTGCAGACTGCCAGAAATAGTGCAAATTGAGTCCACTTTAAGGGTTAGAGTTAGTGCTAGGGAATCATAGGAATTGTTTTTTTTCCTGAGACATTGAGCCTTTTCTGTCAGAGAGCTCTGGTGCCACAATAAACTACAGTTCCCATGATTCCCTAGCACTGAGTCAGGGCAGTTAAAGTGGACTCAATTTGCACTATTTCTAGCAGTCTGCAAAGGCCCTAAGTTAGCTTGCTGTGTGTAGTGGAAAGGCTGTAGTATACAAATATTCTTGCTGAATAGCGCTGGGTATTTCATGTTTGTTCTTTGGTATTTTGCAATTTTATTTATTTGTGTCTTCATATTGTTCTTACCATGTTGAATGTAATTGATTGCTTTGTTCCTCAGATTTATATAAATGATCCCCAGTATTTCTTATCTGCCAGTATGCATTTCTCAGAATCATACTTAAACACCTACCAATTTTCAGAATTAATATATTTATTTTCCCCCCAAGTTGAAACCCATGTGTGTCCTGACCAGATACAGATGTGGTTTGCTGGTGCTGTTCATTAGAAACGTGCAGATGTTAACCTCTTGAATCTTTAAACTTGGAATATATTTTTCTGAATAACTGCAGTAAACACTAAAATGTTATTCAAAGTGGAATTTGGTTTGTTTTTTGGTCTTTCTTTTTTGTTGGCTGTTTTAAAAATACGTAGACTTCTTCAGTTGCTTTAAATACTTACAGTAGTCTCTTTTTCCTACCCAACCCACTCCTCTTTTGCAGTTACCCTCAAGAATTTTCTGAAAAAGGTAAGGATATGAATTCTAATTTGTATGTAGCTTAAATATTTACTCATTAACAGGCTTTCAAACTGATAATAGGGTTATTCAATCAAATACAGATTGAAAAAAACCCAACAACCCCAGACTCAAGCATGTAGTGAGTACATGAATTGACTCTCCTATGATTGAGGATGCTGGCTCCCCCTGCTGGGGGAAAAAGTGGAAAGCTTTGAGTCCCCCCCCCCTTTTTTGTTAAGTTTTTATCTTTTTGAGAGATACACAACCAGAGCCACAGTGCGATCTAGGCCCAAATATTGCAGATTTAACAACCGACTTCAGCAGTGCATTAAAATAAACTCTGTCATGAATCTCAAAGAGAACTAATGTTTCAGCACAGTTTGTGTTTAATTTGTTCACAGTCGATATTACTTGGCCTAAATACCCTAAAGGCACCAGAACCCATCTGATCTTGGAAGCTAAATAGGGTCAGCTCTGGATAATACTTGGATGGAAGACCACCAATGAATACCAGGTGCTGTAGGCTATATGTCAGAGGAAAGAACTGGCAAAACAGACTCTTGAGTATTCCTTGCCTAAGAAAATCTGATGAAAAATTCATGGGGTTGCTTTAAGTCGACAGGCAACCGGAAGACACGCACATATGCCAAGAGACATTATTTAGTACATTTAAGTACAATTGCATAACAGCATATATAAAAACCTAAATTACATTTTTATATTCAGCGTCTTCCCTCTGTAAATAGATGAACTGAGAAAATTTGCTTTCTGTTTTTGCCAGTAACTGTTCATTGTTTTCAGCCTTTAGCATATGGGGAAAAGGTCCAAAACACTGTAATAGGAAACTGGAAAGAGGCTTACTATTCTCTTTTGGTGGGGATATTGAAACAGACCTTTATGGTCTCATTAAACTCAGGCTGATACAGTGGCCTGTTCTGAAGCTGAACCTGAAATGGCCCTTATTTTCATGATGCTAATTTGTGAGGTCATGACCTGCAGCTGGTGAATGCTGGCATGAGGGTCAGGCATGAGGTCAAAAAAGCATATGTGAAACTACAGTAGCCCCCTTCCTGCCGTAGATCTTCATACTACATATGGGACAAGAGGGAGTAACCTGTATTCATTTCATTTCATTTCAAGAGATTATGTTCCAGCCTTCAATAGAAGTGTTTTTGGAATGACCCACCAGTTTGGTTTAGCTGCAGTTTTATTTTTTGCCAGTGTTTAATGGCAAAACTGTGAAGTGGAAAAGGGAGTTTGATTTGTAGTGTACATGTATGTTCACTTTTAGAGCTAATTTCAGTCCTTTGTCCGGACGTTTTAGTACTGCAGTCTTGATTGAATTTGGAAAAGAAAGAATGAAAGCAAGTCTGTTTTAAAACATTTTTTCTTCATTTTCTTCTTTAGTAAAGTTGTTGTGCCTTGTTTTTTTTAATCTGTGTTGCAGAGCAAATGCTTATGAACAGTTATTTAAAATTTAAAATGATTGCTCAAATTGATGGAGACACAGATGGGATTTCTGCATTTAAAGCAACACTTTATTGCTGCAGTTTGTTGTTGTTGTGTGCTTTCAAATCATTTCCAACTTATGGGGAGCCTAAGGCAACTCTATCATGGGGTTTTCTTGGCAAGATTTATTCAGAGAAGGTTTGCCATTGCCTTCCCCTGAGGCGGAGAGCATGTGACTTGCCCAAGGTTACCCAGGCTACATCTGCACTGCAGAAATAATCTGGTTTAACACCACTTTAACTGCCATGGCTCAGTTTGTTGTGGCACCAGATCTCTGGTCTGATGGCACAACAATCTACAATTCCTAGAATTCCATAGTATTGATCCATGTCAGTTATAGTAGTGTCAAACTGGATTATTTCTGCTATGAAGATGCTGCCCCAGTGGGTTTCATGACTGAGCAGGGTCTCCTTAGTCTCAGTCCACTCAAACCAGTATGCCACATTGTGCACACTTCTAAACCTCAAGATTGCATTATCCAGTCTCCCTATGTATGCAGAAGTAAGTTTCTACACATATATTCCTAGTTGGATGCAGGAAGTCATGCACAGGTAGGTATTACACACACACACACACACACAGAGTTTCTTGTCAATCCAGCAGCTGACACTGTGAACAAGGGAGTCATGTTTTAAAAATGAAATTTGAGTTGATTAACTTTTTGGCAGGGAAAGCAGGCAAATGGATTCATCACCTCTTTGCTTCCTTTCTCTGCAAGTCCCTTTTAAGACCTGAGTATGTCTAGTGTATGTGTGAATGTTTATTTGCTCCCCCTCTTGACACCAGCTTCTCTTCTTAGAATATGTTGTTTGTCAGTGCTGCTATAGACCCATTATTCATTGGAAATTTTCAGAACAGAGGCTACAGTATATGGCCAATTCTTGGGATGTTTTAGTGTCTATTTCTGCACTTTCTCGGTTGGACTAAGTCACCCTTGAGGTATCTGTGATTCTAGATGTGTAACTGGGCCAATTGCATGCTCTGCACCACTTCACTCTTTGCCAAATCGCTCACTGTTGGGGTTTTAACTTTTATAGACGAGCTCTGCATATGTAGTTCTGGTTTCCCAGCTCATATTCCGTAGGATTAGAGGATGAGATTATCAGAACAACCATCTTGAACGGTGGTTGTGTATGGTAGTAATTGGCTTTGTGGTTTGTAATTAATCTAGCAATTTAAGATTCATGTGTATTCCAGTGCAAATGTGTTCTTGGAGCCTGGACCTGGACAAGGATTTGTTCAAGTGTGTGTAAGTAAATGCAGGAATTTTTATGAATATGCAAGTCTGAATTATTCCTGTGTAGAATGTGTGAGTTCATGAAAGTGGGAGATGCTGCTGACATGCTAAAAAGTTTGCATGAGTTGCATGCACAGCTGATGATTTATGGCTGCATACATTTGTTTGGCAGTTCCCTTTCTGTCCTGTCTTTTTCTTGGACTGGTGGTATGCACTGTTAGTTTGAAGCTTTGCCATTTATGCATTTTTTGCATTGCTCTGATTATTTTAATGCTGTTGCTCTCTTAAAAGTCAGTCTATTTGTAGATGATATGTAGTGAGAGTCTCTGGCTCTTTTTCTGACCAAACCCCCACTCCTGACTGCTTTTCATTTTACAGGAGAAAATATACTGTGTCTTCCCTGTGAGGAAAAATCAGTTTGGGAATGGTGATTATTTAATGTGAAAACTTCTATGGTCTTCTGGATGTTGGACTGTCTGTCACTATCTGTCCTGAGAATTATAGTCCAGTAACATTTGAAGGTCCCAGAACTTGGAAAAATTATTTTCCGGAAGATATCACTCAGAATCATCATGGCCATGGTTACTGTGGGCATCTGGGATATAAAGTCCCACAGTAACTTTTTCAAGCTCTGCATGTTCCTACCTCTCCCAAACATACTTGGTGGCATGTTAGATTTGGGCAGGGGAATTCTAGACTCACATCCAGTTTTCAGTGTGAAGTTGAATATCCCTAAGTCTGACCCATCTTGCAGACTTTAAGGCAAAATAATACCCATTCTATCTATGGGTTAGTCCAGGGGTAGGCAACCTTTCCCCTTTAAGGGCCCTTAAAGGGAAAAGGTTGCCTATCCCTGGGTTAGTCAGTTGATGATGAACTAGCGAGCTGTGTGTACTTCCGTTTCTCCAGTACAACAATTTTTAAAACTTTCAGCCTCCTTCAGTTTTCCCCAATATACTATTTTTTGGCATACAGCTGCCATTGTTCCTGGCCTTGTTGGATAGGACTAATCTAAATTGCAGTCTATATCATCTAGGGAAGGAAGGCCAATTTAGGAGATTATCACATGCCTTAAATAATACTCCTTACTTCTCCCGAATTTAACTCTAATTTGTGCTGTGGCTGTGTTTTATCGCATGGCTTTTGTAGTGGAATCCGACTTCAGAGTAGATCCCTGCTTCAATGCAAATTGGGAAAGTTGCTCCAGCAGCCATTTTTCCAAGTCCGACTTGGAAAAATGGCTGCTGGAGCACGTTTCCCAATTCTCATTGGAGTGGGGATCTACTCTGAAGTTGGACTCCGCTGCAAAAGCCATGCAATAATACACAATTGCAGTGTGAATTAGAGTTAAATTCGGGAGAGGTAAGGAGTATTATTTAAGGCATGCAATAATCTCCACACTGTCATCCTCACTTTTCATTAATATGTCTGTTTGTTTGACTATCTCAGTTCATCAGGTGCACAAACTGTTCTGTCTTTTTATATATTTATAAAGGATAACTCTTCCTGCATCTGTGGATGTGTGATATAGCGCATGAAATATGTGACATAAAAATGTCTTAGTCTTTTACACATGTTTACACACATTTAAGAATGCCACAGAACTTGGTTGGTTTTTCAGTTACAGTCTTATTATAGTCAACCTTCTAGAAACTTAATTATTAACCAGCAATGTAGGGTGGGAGTCCTGAGGAAAATATTATGTAATGGAGAATTTTCTATTGCTGTTCTTTCCCACCAGAGATAGGATTCTATGGAATTCTCAAAAAACTCTCCCCTCTAACCTGATAACCTGGAAACATAATGTTTGGAGATAAAATCATTTTCAAAATTGTAACCTTTTCAGATAATTCTCTATACAGTGTCTGCAGGCAAGACATAGTTCTCTTGGCATGCAAAAACTACCGTATTTTCCTGCGTATAAGATGACTGGGCGTATAAGATGACCCCCAACTTTTCCAGTTAAAATATAGAGTTTTCCAACGCATACCAAATAAAAATAAAAAAACCCCATCAGATTTGATTTCAATATGGTAATTTTAATTCAAATGCTTATGACATGCAGGTACTTAGCAGGAAAACTGTCACTTATAAACAAAACAAACTACAGCTCCCATGTTCCCTAGCATTTATTTCTGCAGTGTGTTTTGGACCTTACTTTTTTAAAAAATAGTCCAGATTTAAATGCTGCTTTAAAAATTATTTCCATCTACCAGCTATGAGATGGTTGGGGGGAAATGAGAAAGTGTTGGGGCGAAGGACTGCCAATTTACAAGGTGATGCATTCTAGGGTATATACAGTTTGTGGCCAAGTAAGTGACCCTTGGCATGTCACACATTCTCAGCCTCAGAGGATGGTAATGGCAACCCCCATTTGAAGAAACATGCCAAGAAAACCCCATGATAAGGTTGCCTTAGGGTCGCCAAAAGATGGAAAGGACTTGAAGACCCACAAGAACAACAAAAATTCTGCATTTGTTTCATAGGTAGTACATGGGAATAGGAGCCAGTATGGTACTGTAGTGGTTTGAGTGTTGGACTACTACTCTGGAGACCTGGGTTTGATTCCTCACTCTGCCATGAAACCCACTGCGTGAACTTGGACAAGCCACACACTCTCAGCCTCGGGAGAAGGCAATGGCAAACCTCCTCTGAACCAGTCTTGCCAAGAAAACCCCAGGAGAGGATCGTCTCAGGGTTCCTCTCGTCCTCCTCCTGTCCCAAGGCTTCTTGCCGCCCCCACCTCTGTCCTCCTCCTCCTTATACCCGGCGTATAAGATGACCCCCGACTTTAACCCAGATTTTCCTGGGTTAAAAAGTCATCTTATACACCGGAAAATATAGCATGCCAGTAGTTTTGACTATTAAAATGCTGTTCAGATTTGTAAATATTTTCAGATATTCTGGTAAAAAATAATGATTAAAAAAGTTTTGCAATTGTTTATAAAAATTAAATCGTGTGAATTTTTCTTACCTTAATTATTTTTGCAAATTGTAATTCAGATAATTACATCGGACAAAAGTGTGAGATATTTATGCAGGATATGAAACTAATAAACCCGTGCAAGCTGCCATGCAGTGTGTTTTGTATATTGTTGAGTAATTTATTTATTTCAGTGTTTTATGACACAAACATACACATCTTTGATGAAATGGCTTATAGACTGCAAGAATTTAGGCTGTAATAAATTTATTAGTCTTTAAACTGCCACGGGACTCTTTGTTCTTTTATTGGAATTGAGCTAAGCAGGGAATTAACATGTGTAAAATGTATGTATGGGAATGCCCCTCATCCAGTAAATGTCTTTGCATAATAGTAACTGTGCTGGCAAAGTTGTCTTGAATCACGAAGAATGAGCCTTTCCTTAGCAATGTGGCATAGTGTAGCAAAAAATGAAGTAGCTAAGGCCAGCTGTGTATTCAAGATCAATTTTGAGCAATTTCATTCCCAAGCCACCATTGCTTAACATAGTATTGGTACACTGTATATGCATCTAGGGATTTGGTAGCCTCCCAGTAGCAACAGTTTGCTTTGAAAGCATTGTCAATGAGTGCATTCTTGCATGTCCTGTGGCAGAAGGCAAATATAGGCAAAACATTTTATTCTAAAACAATTGTTGTGAAGAGCATAGGTGAAAGAGTTTTTGTGTTATAAGGCATTATAAAATATTAATTCCTTGATGCCCAGCTGATGCAGAGTCACTCTGAAATCTTTCTTGTGATAACTAGGAGTTAAAGGGTAGCTTCCATCCATAATAGATTTAAGTGTCTTGCTTCCCGTATTAGTGCAACACCATTATCGGTGACGATCAATAAGCAAATACATACTAAAAATTAAAAGACATGATTTAATAAAGAAGGGTCAGGTACTGTTTGTCATATTGGGAGCAACTTAAAATATTCTACTATCAAAACATAAGTGATTAAATCACGAAAGAAAGAAAATAGGAGCAGTATATTTTTTCCAGTAACCATTAACCGTGTTTAATTAATGAAACTTTTTTTTTTTAAAGTTCTAGGATAAATCAAAGGTTGTTTAGGGGAAACCGTATTAATGAGCATTAGCCTCTTAATTATCCTTCTGGCTGCATCACAGGGATACATTCGTGCCTTTTCTTTGTGTAATAACTTTTTGTAAAGAAGTATATTTAAACTGATCATTAATTTTATGACTGGAGAAATGAGATGCAAAATTTATGCTGTTGTCATTGGCACAAGCTCAAGGCACTGCTGACATTATGCATGATTATAATGGAATGGCTGCCCGCTAATGAGTCTATAGACATTTCGTTTGAACATGCCTTGCTTTTAGATGTCTGATTAGGCTGTAATGCTTTCAATTATGTTGGCAAATTGTACTGGATACATTTACCTGATGCTCGTTGTTCCTTTGTAGTTCAGCTTTCTATTACATAGATACCAGTTGAACACTTTCCTTTATTGATGTCTTTCTCCCTCCGAGAAATAGTATTAGGCACATGGCTCCTGTCGAGGGGACAAAATTTGTGTCTCGGGCTACTCAACAGTGACTCCTTGGGCTGAATGGTTGAGTAGCATTTGTAGTTTCAAAGGCAGTACCTTGGATAACTCATAAATTAGAGCTGGCCATAGCTCAAAACCCATGAAACTATTTATCTAAGTGTTACACTTAGTAGATTTGGAACTGTTAAAAATGAAATGCATTGCATTTCTACCACAGCCAATCCAGCTTTGGTTCTCACAGTGCTTTTTTTTTTTGTTATGGGAAGCACCATTTTTCATTGCTTGAAACATTGCCTTGGTATCTCACCCAATTTTTTACTTCATTTAAACATGCACTAAATCAGGGGTGGGCATCCAGTGGTCTGGCAGCCACACATGCCTCCTTCTGAGTGTCAGAAGGCTGATTTAGCCCCTTAATGTTATTACTCACAAACACTCCTTGTGTCTTCTGGGGGCCTGAGAGACAATTTTGCTGTGACATTCGCCCCCCCCCCCCAACTCATTCAGTCCCAGGAAGGGCCTTTTATCCCAAACATAAAGTGATGTCTTGTTTTTTAAAAAAAGATTCCCTGGCCCTAAAACAGTCTGGGATGGTGAGAGACATAGCATAGTTGGCCACATGTACTTAGAGCAGAGGGGTGGGCAACTGGTGGAAGGTGGGAAGTTATATTAGGAGACCTTGGGAGGGCCACACACCTGCCAAAATTATGTATCAGTTTTTAACCCCCCATGTCCTCTAGGGGATGTGAGAACATTTTTTACCATGTTTGGGGCCTTCCTAAACCTTTGGGTGACCTTGGGCAAGTCACACTCTTTCAGCCTCAGAGGATGGCAGTGGCAAACCCCCTCTGAAGAAACTTGCCAAGAAAACCCCATGACAGGTTTGCCTTAAGGTTCTGAACATACCTTTTATTAATAAAGTGGTTGGATTTACTATCCTAAAATCAACACAACCCTTGGAAAAGACTTGAAGGTACACAACAACAACAACAACAACAAGGCCATTTAGGCCCAGGGGAGCCTGCTTTTTGTTTTTGTTTTGTTTTTTGCTTTTACTTCATGTTCTTTAAAAAGGCCTCCCCTAGGCCTAGGGGTCAGGACATGGCAAAATGCTTCATGCCCCTTCATGGCAGTAGTGCAAGGATCTCTGTGGTGTGAAAAATAGCTAGGATTCCCACTTGCTGGTTTCATTTGAAGCGCTTTGTTCATTAAGCTAACATGTAAGATGTGAGGAACTATTGTGTTGTAATAATAAAACTTCTAACACTTGAAAAGCAAGTGCTGTAAAACCCGATGTGGCAAAACCCTCCCCTCAGGCTTACAGCTGAAGCAAACACAGTGAGGAAAAGGAAGAAAGAGGGAGTGAAGAGACAAAGAAAGAAGAGATGTTAAGTAAAGTAAAACCTTGGCACAGAGAAGGCCTGAGAAAATGTAGATATCTTGGGATACTTGTTGAAGAAAGGAAGGCACTGAATCAAACATGTTTCTGGAAGCAATGAGTTCCAAGGAGAAACTGCTGCCAAGAGAGATGAATGGAGGTGTGAGACATATTGGCTTAATGGTAAGATTGCTATCAGAACCCAACAGACCTCTGGAAGTAGTATAAAGAGAAATGGAAGAAAGATGATGAACAGGAGGAGTACAGTACAAACCCTTGAAAGCAAGATAGAGAATTTTAAAATATGAGTAAAGAAAAGACAGCAGCATAAAGTAAAAAGAAGAGAAATGTGTTCTCAAGTGAGAAGCCTACCAATGCTATCAATATTTTGTGTTGTCAGTTGAGTTAAATGTACGAAAGGAAAGCTTCCAGTCCCCTCTGCCATATTGCATGTTTTAAAGCAGAGTCCTGTCGTCCTTTATAGAAATTTGGGAGGTGGGATGGAGGAATTGAGAGAAATTTCCTTAAAATCTCAGTGCTAAACACATTAGGAAGAAATCCCTGTCTACACAGTTTAGACCTTTGAAGGCGACACACACAAGGTTATGTGGCAGTTAGCTTTGGGTGCTAGATGGCTTGATTTATGGTATGAAAATGGAAAACTTTTCTAACCTGAGAATCCACAATGGTTGGCTTGGATCAATAGCCAGCCATGGTTTTATTTTCTAATCATTACTTCCAACCTTTACTGGGATGCCTCATGCTCTCAAAGACTTGGAAGAGCCTCTGGTTCCCAGCTATACTGAAGAACACTGCCATAATTTGATTCCACTGCACATTAGCAGAGATGTGCAAAGGTGGGTGTGGGGGAAGGAAGGTGGAAGTAGGAAACTGATTGCTAGAAAGTTACAACAGTCCAGAGCAGGAGGAGAACCATCTAAAATAAGGCCTTCACCACCACCTTCAAATGAGGACCGAGAGAGAGAGAGAGAGAGAGAGAGAGAGAAGCTCAGATTCAGCCTTTAGGCTCAATTGTGGGAGCTAGTGCAGGGTTGGCAGTATGTGGTCTGCCAGATAGTATTTGGATTACTTCTCCCAGCACCTCTTGCCATTGAGGAGAGTTGAGAAATAAATAAATATTATTATAATTATAATTTGCAGTGTTGATTAGAGATTATGGAAATTGAAGTCCTGCAACATCTGGAGGTGCACACATTGCTCACTCCTGAGCTATGGGGAAGCATAGAACATAGAGCCTATGTTATTATGCCGTTTTAGTTTCTTCTAGTGTGTATAAGAAAACTGCTGCCAGGCAGAAAGATGAATGCCCTCCTTTGATGGAGGAAGAAACAAAGATGGTGCATCAAAATTTATGTGATATCTACATATCTCTGCTTCATACTGAAATATTTGGTTAGTGGAAAAAATCAGCAAAGTGCTGAGAAGGTTGTTTAAGAAGTTGTTAACAAAAATGCTTAACATTTAACATTAACATTCAAATTACATTTTTAAATACATGTAATATATTTAAGCCCTAACAGTTCAGTGAAATAGCAACACCGTTGCAACACTATTAATATACCATTATTAAGATGCCCAGAGAACTAAATACAGCATGCTCGCCCCATCTGCGGCTTGCCATCCATGGCTTTAACCTTACTCGGACAGCAAGCCCCAGATGTTATAATGGCACACGTGCGCGCACAAGCAAGTGGCCAATGAAATGAATGGGACTGGAGGTCCCACGTTTTTTGCCACACATACCAAGAACCCATTATGTTCACCTTTATTATGTAGGTGTGTACACTTCCTGTAAAATGTTGTGACAAAAATTGGAAACTTCTGAATTTGATTAGTATTGCAAGCAAGAACATTACATTTTGGGGGGGGGGAAACATTGAACAGTGGAAATCTTTGTGAGAAATCTTTCCACGATGGAAAAAGGTTTATCCCACATTGCTGGGTGGCCTTTTCCACTACAAGGAGGACTCACTGTGGAAGTATTGACAGTGGCTTGGTTCTGGTTTGTGTCTGGGGCCAGAGTTATGTGACATTTTGCTGCTCTAGCATGGAGAGAGACAAGTTCTATCCCTTTTTCAGTACTTTTCCTTTTGTATGCTCTCCTTTGTCAATGCAAGGGGCAGCATTGGTTTCTTGCATGCATAAGATAAAGACAACTTTGCTGAGTCAGATTAAAGGTTTACTTATGCTAGTAGACTGTTCATGTAGTAGCTAACTAGTTGCATACTGCAAACCAAGATAGGATTGCAACTTAGACTTTTGCAGTCTAAGATCACGTCCCTTAATAGGTTCTCTTTAGAGAAAGAGGAGACAATTGTCTATCATGAGGGGATTTATGGACACCTGCCAATTTTAAAAAATTAACATTTTTTAAAAACACCATTGGTTTTGAATCTTACTGTGTGTAAAATGTTTGTTTTTCTTGAGTCAGTGGTATGTGTGTGATCGTATGTCTTCTCATGACAAAAAATACTTTTGTTCTACTTACGATTTATGTATGTTTTTCTGTAACATGTGAATTGTTGCCAGAACTTGGAAACTTTACTTTTCTGGGATGCAACTTTCCAAGGCTGGGGTATCCTGGAAGGTATAGTCCTGAAAACTAAGTTTTCCAAGCTCTGGTTTATAATATCTTGCTGTGTTTTGATCCTGCCAATTTTCTTCATGCCACTATGTTCAGATGTATGCACTTCATAATTTATGAGGAATAATCCAGTTTGCATAAACCTTTTACTGGTTTTGAATATCAGTTTAGAGAGTTTGGGTTAACGACAGTGTGCTTCTAAAATCTATTCTTCTGTATATTCTAAGCTTTGCTTCATCTTGATCCCTGATATAACTAGGAGGCGGTTAGAAGTTATGGGAAGTCATGCTCATACTTTACTCTAATTAGATATGGTGATTTTGAGTCTGTGCTGTTTGGAGGATTTTGATGTGGTCTCATCTAGATTACAAAGGAGTCCTGGGATTTGAAGATTTGTGCAAGTATGGGAAACTGTGAAACAATAGCTGAGATGCAGGATCTAAATCGCCATAAAACCTGGGCATTTATTTATTACCTGTATCCCATGGAAGTAAAATGATCTACATTTTTGACTAGAGATGTGGGCTGGAAAATTTCCCTGTGCTATATGTTACCATGGAGAATTTTCCGCACTGTGTCTCTTTGTCTGTCTTTCTATCCATCCCTCCCTCCACATTTATCCATAGTTGTCTGGGTTGTTATATTGCAGTCAATCCTTTAGTGAAATGTAGTATTCAACTACTTGTATTGAATCCGATTTTTCTTAGTTTGAAATTTTATTTATTTATTTATTTATTTATTTGATTTCTGTCCCGCCTTTCTGTCTGATGGGACCCATGGTGGCTCACAAATAAAAATTCTAAACACATATTGTAATACAACAATTAAAAAAATCATCTAAAACCAATACAAAACTACAGACATTGAAACCACACTGAAACCATGATACCCACCTTATATAACAAACACCCAAGCCACCCCATGATTATACATCAAAAGCCTGCCTGAATAAGCCATTTTTGCTTGCCCCTGAAAGGCAGGCAAAAAGGGGGCCAGCCTTGCTTCTTGTGGAAGGGCATTCCAGAGGGCAGGAGCAGCCACCGAGAAAACTTTCTTCTCATGTCCTCACCAGGCGAGCCTGTGATGGTGGCAGGACTGAGCGAAAGTCTTCCCCAGAAGATCTTAGGGCTCTAGTAGGTTTGTATGGGGAGATACGGTCTCTGAGATAATCTGGACCTAAGCCGCATAGAGCTTTATAAATCATAACCACCACTTTGAATTGTGCCTGGAAACAAACTGGTAGCCAGTGAAGCTGTTTCAGAAAGGGAGTTATATGGTCCCTATAACTGGCCCGAGTCAGCATTCTGGGTGTTTTACACATGATGAAGTTTCCAAACAGTTTCCAAAGGCTGTTTGAACATGGAACTGATAAGTAGTGCAGAGCATGAGTGAATGAAACTGAAAATATTATAGTTATACCTGAGCAAAAGAGAGTTTACTGATATAAGAGATGTCAGCGACAGCTCTCTTTAGGTATTCTCCTAAAAAAAAAAAAACCATACAAATAAACACCACACTTTCTTTCAGGTATACCGTAGTCATTTTTTTTTAATAAGTATGAAGGAGGCATCTATTATTACAATAAACTAACTTCCATATAAAGAACAGCTGTGTCTGAATGTGTCTGAATATAACATTTAAACCGAACAAGCTGTATCAGATAACATTATTTACAAATTTCCAGTTCTACTTTCCCCAGAAAACCCACATCACTATTTGTAATTGAATTTCACTATTTGTAATTGAATTTTCATGATAAAGTTGAGACAGTGAATATTTGTAGCATAGGCATGTCCTCAATAGGATAGTTTATATTGAGTGAGGTGTGATTTGAATTTGAAGTGAAATCTTTATTAGTTGTGTCCTCTCTTTGTCTGAGAACTTTAGGGAGTCAAATGTTTTGATTATAGGCTGTGCTTTAGCATTTATTTAAAAACATATAATGATGTTAATTTTCCATGTGTGACTCCTTTCTCCATTTTAATTCATAAAGCTCAATGTAACATTATAAATCAGCACTGAAGCGAAGTGTATCCGAATGTTCAGGTAGCAATAGATTCAGAAACTTTGACAATCAGGAGCTAGAGGCCATTCATAAGCCTAAATTGATGTCATGAGTGCAAGTAAGTGGATCTAGGCTGGGTTTGGCATGTGGCATTTGTCCAACACAAAGCTGCTGAGAGGTGGGTTGAGTGGTGGCATGATTAATGGAGGTTGAATTGCCAGGTAGATGGGTGATGAAGCATTAGTGTCACAACTATGTCATGCCACACATGCCCTAAGATTTGCTACAGCCAATTAATGCTTAGAGGGAAACCTGACAACATTGTGGCAGCAGTGTCGCAAATGGTATGTCCTACTACATGGATATTATGTACTGAAGGGAAAAGCATTAAAGCCAATGTCATGTCAGATGTATGCTACTGCAGCTAATAAGAGCTGATGCTTTATCTTTTTGTTTACAGTCCCCCCCCCCCATATCCACAGATTCTTCATCCACAGATTCAACCATCCACAGTTTATTGATTTTGCCTTTTTATATAAAAGGGACACCATTTTACTCTGCAATTGTATATAATGGGACTTGAGCATTCACAGATTTTGGTATCCCCAAGGTGGTGGTGGTGGTCCTGGAACCAAACCTCAGTGGGATACCAAAGGCCTTCTATATTCTTCTATATTCTTCTATGTTTCATAAAGGAATGGTGCAGGATTTGTGTGTATGTGTGTGTTGAAGGATATGATGGCAGTTGTGAGATAAAAGTGCATGATACTATGGTTAGGATATGTCAGATTAGGTCTTGGGAAACTTGAGTTCAGATTCCCATTCAGCCATGAACTTCACTGGCAACCTGGTGCCAGTCACTGTTTCTCAGCTTAATGTACCCCACAAGGTTGATGTAATGGTAAAAATGGTCAGGAGAACCATGTACCTTGTCTTAAGCTCAAGAGAGGGAAAATTGTAAGATAGTAGTTGCTGCAGATATTGCTGAATATTCAGACACTTCACAGTGGTCCCAGACTAAGGGGGGTTGCAGACTGCCAGAAATAGTGCAAATTGAGTCCACTTTAAGAGTTAGTGTTAGTGTTAGGGAATCATGGGAATTGTTCCCCCCCCCCCCCCCCGAGACATTGAGTCTTTTCTGTCAGAGAGCTCTGGTGCCACAATAAAATACAGTTCCCATGATTCCCTAACCCTCACCCTAACCCTTAAAGTGGACTCAATTTGCACTATTTCTGGCAGTCTGCAACCCTCCTTAGGTAGCTGAACTTGGTCATGATTTAGTAGATTCGACTCTTTGTGTCTTGAGCATTATTCTCAGTTTTATAATAGTGTATCTTTCTTGATATAGTCTTGTTATTGTGTGCCTTCAAGCCGTTTTCAACTTAGGGCAACTAAAGTGAATCTATCATGGGTTTTTCTTGGCAAGATTTGTTCAGAGTGGGTTTGCCATTGCCTTCCTCTGAGGCTGAGAGTGTGTGACTGGCCCAAGGTCACCCAGTGGGTTTCCATGGATGAATGGTGATTTGAACCCTGGTCTTCCAGAGTCTTTCTTACTTCAACACTCAAACCACTAAATCAGGCTGGCTTCTCTTAGTATATTTCCACTTCTGTTTAAATTAGGAGACTGGGAAAGCATTAATAATTAATTCAGACAAACTGTATAGTAGGTCAAACCAAAACTTGGCAAGTTTACTGTTTGGACTACAATTCCAAGAATCCTCTAGCCATCAAAGCCCCTGCCCAGTGCCGGCTGGGAAATTTTGGAAGTTGTGGCCCAAAGCTAAATTTTGCAAACTCTGGCTGAAGCCCAGTTTGGCCAGTAAGAGTTAGCTTTCTTACTTGACTCTTGCAAATTTTGAACTTGCAGCCATACTTCCAAGCTACATAAATGGAGTGGGACTTGCTGAAGATTCGGTTTTACTTTGGAGCTCATCTTGTAAGCATGATTTACTCTGTACATGTAGACAAACTGAGAATAATGTTTTTTAACCTCTCATGAACTTTTGATTTGTGCAGGAGAACTGGAAGATTGGGAAGATCTTGAAGGCCCTGTGCAACCTGATAATATCTCTCTTGCATCTGACCGTGGGGATAAAGAGGATGATGGGCCCCCTGAGGGTGAGTAAATCTCTGTATCTCAATAGTCATGGTGCATTGGTGGTTTTGTTGGTATTCACTGCTTTCTGACCCCAGTATTTCTTGGGCTGTGGATAAATGTAAGGTCTCTGGAAACTTATGGGGTTTGTTTCTTGCCATCACTAGACCCTTAAGGAACTGAAGAGCACACTCTAGTGGTGAAAAAGATACAGTGAAAAAACGCAAAATCAAAGCGCATACCTTATTCTTTTGTTTCCCCCCCCCCCCCCCCCCCGGAATGGCACCAATTTGTCCTCTGCCCTAACTGAATCACTGACTAAAATGCATAATTCTTAAAGACAAATCATTTGCATCAAAATGTTGTTTCATTTCCTGAGCTACATGAATGGCTTGCTCTTTTTATTTTATAAGTAAAGGAACATTGTATTTGATGGTTTCTGCAGTGGGCCTGCAGTGCAGTTTATTAAATATAGCAGATTCAGGTCATTTATATGTTGTTTCTAAAGCTAAGAGTAAAAAAAATGCAACTTGCATCACAATTTGCAACAATCTTTTCCCAATAGCTATTAAGAAATGTCTGATGAATTATGCAGATATACAAATAGCAATGTATGTTGATTCTTTGCTCAGAATTAGCTTTGGAAGTGAGTGGATATTTATTTATTTATTTTACTTTATCCTGGTCAAACTATGGCACTCCAACTCAATTGCTGCATGAAAACATGCTTCCTGTAATGTGCTGCTCCACATTTTATGTTTTCCCAATTATTCCCTTTGGAAACATATATTGCTTTTATGAGGTATAAAATGATGTCTATTGCAGAACAGGGATAAGTCCAATACATGCATAAGTGATAAACCATCATAACAACTGATTTAGAATACAGGATCTTTACAGTCCTAGAACTCTTACATTGTATCACAGTAACAAACAAGAGTTCTTTTTTTAAAAATTCAGCTTATGCTAGGGTAAGCTTCTAGTTTAATGCCTGCAATAAAATTACCTTTTACTTTTTGGCCACCTTTAGAAATTTATTTATTGGAAAAACAGATTCTGTGAAATTTTATACCATTTTCTACCCTAGGGCATTAAACAGTAAAGACAAAAGTGCTTTATATTCTAACAATTCTGCTGCTAACATTCCATTTTGCTGTGTTTTATGGCCACAGCATGCTGCTACAAAGGAATAGACATGAGCAATGTTTTCTTCTTGTTTAAGGAGAAAAATAGACAACTGTTTTTGTCTGTAAAGTGCATAGTGAATTATTAAATGGTTCTGTTCTCTGAGCTTTAATAGTCATCAGTATAAATGTGTAGATAAGAAATCTAAAACACCATTATTTAATTTCTTTCATCAAAATATTATTTTTGTGGCCTTGAAATTAAGAAAATCAAAATGGCTTACATCATTTTATAATGGCTTACAAAATGGCATACAAAACCATCATTTTATAATGGCTTACATTAATGAAAAGCGTGATGAGGAAGAAAAATGTAGCAACCTATGAAATAGGATATGTAAAACAAGCTGATGCTTAAAAAGCCATTCATCAAAATATTTGATAAACACTCCATACACAGTTTTCATACCTGGTCTAGAGGTATCTTGTCACTTTAAGTGTCCAGCAATTCATTAAGACTTATATGGACATAGCAATGAATTATGTTCAGAGCATAGTCCTATATATGTCAGGTGAATCCCATGGAATTCAGTGTAGTTACTTCCAAATAAGTGGATATTCCATTGAAAATGTCTCTTTTTCTAATTAAGAAAAACTCCTTTCAGTCATTAGTGTTTTTGTTGGCACTGAACATTTTAAGCATACAAATGTTTGTTTCCAGAGAATTTACTAGAATCCTTCCAAGCCTTTTTCCAAGCTTGTAGTGGAATCGGGGTATCGATGTCTTGCATCCACTTAATCATGCTAAATTCTCAGGATGTAATATAATGAATGAGAATTACTTTAAAATCCTACACAGATGGTATTCCCCCCCATAAGATTGGCAAAAATGAAAATTATCAGAAATAACAAATGTTGGAAATGTAAAAAAGAAGTAGGGACTATATATCATATGTGGTGGTCATGTGAAAAAGCATATGGCTTTTGGGAAATAATTCAAGAGGAGATGGGGAAGATATTGCAGATAAATATACCTTTAAAACCTGAATTATTTCTGTTAAATATCTTGGATATGATTGAGATAAAGTTAAGCCAGGATTGTAAAAGTGTTATTTTATACATGATAACAGCTGCTAGGCTGATATACGCAAAGAGCTGGAAATCAGAAATTACACCGACTTTAGATACTTGGAAAAAGAAAATGAAAGAATTAGCTACAATGGACTGTTTATCGATGTATTTATCAGGAAAATCGGACCAAAGATATAAAAAGAAATGGGAAGGGTTATTGAAATAGTCTGTAAAAATTACTCATATATTATTTGGGTTATCTAAATACATATTATATATATATGATTATATATATATATATATATATATATATATATATATATATAATCATTACCTTTCTTTATCTTGATCATGATAGGGTAATGTGATTCTGGATTTAGCAAGACTTGGCAAAATGGATGGAGTGAAAGAATAGGATATGTAATGAATTTTGTTTTCTTTTTCACATAATAGGAATATGATGATAGATTACTTTGGGGACAGTAACAATGATATTATCTGATCTGTTAATGGATGTGTAAAAAATATTAAACTCAATAAAAATAATAATTAAAAAAAATCCCCACAGATAGAAATGGCCATGTTGAAGGGAAGAGTTATAGTTTATCATTCTGTCTGGCATGCTTCTTTTCTGTATATGAGGATTTTTTTAAAAAAATTGTGGGAGTAGGGCATCCCACTTGTGCAATTAATTGGTATGGTCCAAATACAGGTTTGTCATCTCATGTGCTGTTTGGAAGAAGTAAATCTTTAATATTTATTTGTTTGAACTGATGATCTCCAACTCTAACATGCAGACTAAAAAAATTACATTAAAAGGAGATACAAAATAGTGTACGAAGAAGTAGATGTATTCCTAGGTATTACTTTTTTTAACAGAAACTTTGGCACCAGATGCAGAAATAACATGGAAAGAATAGGGATAGGGTCCCATACAACAAAAAAATACGAGCAGTTCCACAGGCTTTAGCAGACTTTTTACCCAAAAACTAATAATATGCACATGTGAAATGAAATGAAACAACCAGCTCAGGTAAGCCTTGTATGAGTAAACAAAAACATTTGTGGCCTTCTAGAGACCATTTCAGGGCTTCCAAAATTGATCTACAGATAATTTTTTTTCACCACTCTCTGCTTTTCTAATCCCCCCAGCTTTGCATCATCCTGTATGGACAGCTCAGGCCATTAGCCCCAGTCCAGGATCAGCCAGTCCAGATGTTGATCTGGTAGTTTGAGACTGATCGTGACCCAAAGGGGCCATAGCCCAGGGTATATAGACCTGTTTGCCATGTCGTTTCCTTGAAACTGGGAGCACTTGGCTGTGTGGGTATAACCAGGTGTCACATTTCCACCCTTACGGGCCACAACGGGGGTCTTCTGGGAAGAAGCGATGGCAGCAGCAGATACACAGTGCACAGCGGCAGTGGGTCCATGGCATGGCATGGCATGGGTGAGTGTGTAAACACCCACCTGTTGCTGTGCCAGTCTGGGGACTAACCTGGGTCAACCTGCTAATCTGCTTAGGCCCTCTGTTTTGCTGTTCACACATAGTGAAGACTTCCAAAGGCAGTTGCTTTTTACCTGGCCTGTTACAGCAGGCACACATGGCTACAGTTGAATTGGCTAGAGCAGAATCCTACTCTTTCCTCATCCAAATATTATTGCATTATTTGGTACAGACATGTCTCTGCAACCCAACACCAAAGGTTTGTGTTTTTTCCAGCTTTCCTTCTCTGTTCTCCCAATGCTGATGCTTCTTAAAATTTTGAACTAGAAGAGGACAAAGATGAAAAGGAAGTCTGGGCAGGCATGAAAAGTCTTTGTAAAAAGAGTCTTTTTTCTTAGAGGCTTTGTTAACTGGGTTATGTCTGTATATTTGTTTCAGAGCTTTGTCAGGCAATAACTATGTATTTATTTCAGGATATTTGGAAGTAAAGCTTTTCAAGTAAAAAAAATATGTTTGTTTCCACATTGAATACGGAGGTGAGACCTGCTCAGGTGAAAAATGTATATATTTGAAATATTAGCACACAAGACCATGTATTCAATTTTCAGGTGTGCTTCAGTGGAAACATAAAACTGCTGGACTTAAATGTCCAAGTAAAGGCATTGGCCATCATGGCATAAATAGGGATTTGACAGTTATCAGTAGCCATTAACATGAAGAGCACTCACCTGCATTGATTATAGAAAACCTAATGATTTAAGCATTGGCTTTAAAAATTTATTGTAATTCTGCACTCGATTGTCCATTTGGCATTTGTGCTGAACAGATAACTGGTAATGTATAGAAACGTCTGCTTGTGACTGTGGGGTAAAATCCTGCTCTTCCCCCCCTGACCTTTTTCTAATAGTTTATTAACGAGAAAAGAGACAATTATTTTAACAATAAGTATTCTGTAACTAAATTAGTACAGGTCACCAAAAGGCCTCTTTGTCATAGTTGTGCTGTCCTTTGGCTGCTGCCTTAATAAGGTAGTCTTAAACTTGATGGATTGTAAACTCTTAAATGTGCACTCTTAAATATGTGTGTTTACATTGCTGATGTCATTTTTGTAGGTTCAGAAAGTGTCAACATCTTATCCCCAAATCTCTCTATGCATTTTAAAAATCTTCTCCCACTCCCTTTCCACTTAATTTTCCAACAAACACCCCCCCCCCGCATCTGTCTCCTTGGTTCAAAAGTTCATTCGGTTCCCCAGTGACCACCTAATTTTCCAGTTATTCCCTTAAGCCATAGGTGTTTGGGTTTCTTTATGGTTTATTAGGTACTGCAGGAAAGTAGCATAAGTTATACCTTCTAATGAAATTCAAGCACGCTTCAGCAATGCTTTGACTTTATTGCTGGCAGCAATCAAATTGCAAGAGAGGAGGAGCCTTAGAGAATGTGGGGGGGGGGGAATAGGGGAAAGGATTGCCCAAGAAGACACCTCAAAATAATACAAGACATGGAATTCTTGGTAGTCAAGCTGTTCCTGGTGGGCTTTTCTTTTATTGGCTCACAGCCTGATTGATAGCAAAATCATAACTGGCTGTATGCTAACAGGCAGAGTTCACTTGTAGGTTATTGTGAACTGATAAAGGGTTAGATGGAGTTTTGATTTTCACACTGGACCGAGCTGCATCAGATTAATGGAATTTCAATGAGAGGCCAGCCTAGTTGCAGCTTTGTCAGAAAATGGATGGCGGTTATATAGTCCAGGCATGGTCATTAATACCAGTTGTCTGAAAGGTGTGGTACTTCTCCATACAAAAGACTAAAGATAATTGATTTTTGAATTGAATTTTGTTTATTTTTTGATTACTTGGTGTCTTGCAAAACAAACGACAGTCTCTTGTGTAAGACAACAGTGTTGCACATTTGTTGTTCTTAATATGTTTTTGACAAGGAGTAGACCTTGGCCCAACTAAATTAATCTCTTGGTATACTTGGGAGGTGAGGATGGGAACAAGTGTGTGGTTTTATACGTAAATTGCACATACTTAGTACTGCCTTTTTTCTTTTCTTTTTTTAAAAAAAGCTGTTTCGGAAAAGTTGAAATTGGAATACATCTGCAGCTTTCTGTATCTTATAGGTGATGTTGATTTGGTAAAATACTGGAACAGGTTTCAAGAGACTTTAAGCTACACAATATGTTATGATGTACAATTAGTTAGCCAGAAAGTTTTGTGGATACCATGGGCTGCAAAAATGAAAAATGAAGGATTCTTAGAGCAAATCAAGCCTCAATTCTCAGAAGTCAAGATGATTAAAATGATGCTGTCTTACTTTGGACGTATCATGAGACAATGTGATTCATTGGAAAACACATTAAAGCTTGGTAAAGTAGTAAAGCAAGACAGGAGAAAAACCACATTACAATTGGATTCATTCAGTAAAGGAAACCATAGCTCTGAATTTGGAAGATCTGAGCAGAGCAGCTGATTTCCAAGGCTCTTGGAGGTATCTCATTCATAGGGTGACTATAGACAAAGTTGGCCTGATGGCCAGCAACAGCTGTTGATTTCCACGTGGCTGCACTTGGAGGAATGGTTGTTGTTGTAAGTCAAATCCTACTGATTCTTGCACTAGTTTTCTCAGTTGTTCTGTGTGTCCAGATGTGGTTTGGACTGGACAGTATCTTCTGTGAATAGCCAGAACTGATGAAGAGTAGAGATAGGAAAATGTGGATGTGGGAGAGCATTGGTTGGATTTGTGCCTATCCTTATGGAAAGGTTATAGCTGGAGTGAAAGTGGGGAATGGTTCACATATTAAAACATATTTATTTCTATATACTGTGAGATAATTCCTTTTATATTCTCCAATATCCCTTTAGATTGTGAGAGGGCTGTGGAACAAGTAGCTGTCCAGAAAATGGGAGACTGCAAGTTCTTTTGGCCCTAACCAATGTAGCCAGTGGTGAGGGGATTATGGGAGTTGTAGTTACACGATACATTAAGCAATAAAGTACTCATGTTTGGTACTGTGTGAAATACGCATCAGGGGAGGTGGGGGGAAATGGGCAAAACCTGTACAAATATTCTGTTTAGGCTGGAGCCCAGACTGGGCACTCTTGATGTACAGCAGCATTTTGTTATCAGTTCATACTTATAATATTTACAACATGTTGTAAATTCATATGTAAACGATATGTACATCTGAAAGAGCCCCATTTCATGCGCCTCTTCCAGAAAGGCTCTAGTAATGATATGATACATCCTCAAGGCCTTTCAAAACTTGAATCAACACTTTGTGATTTAAAACATCTCATTTTTGTTTCAGAGTTATTATACTCCTGAGGTATATGGTCCTGAGGCACTTAAGTATATTAATATACACAATGGAAATACTGTAAACATATGCATCAGAAATTGAGAGCTAAAAGGCTTTAGATGCCTTAGTGCTAGGATAAAAGTGTCATATAAAATAGAGAAGTTTTTTTTTAAAAAAATCTTGAATACAGGCAGCAGAAATAGATGCTTCAAATTTGCCTATCAGGGTTATGCCTGGTTGTAAAATTATGGTACATTGAACATCCACGTACTGCAAAATGCAGTCAATGGTCTAGAAAATCAGTTTTGACATACTGCTTATGTGTTCTTGATTAAAGCTAGCATGTTAGATTAAAAGTGAAAGTTTTTGTTTTCTTCCACAAACTTCTTTTTATTAAACATATCTAAAATGTTTGAACACTTTTAGAGAACTAGAAGTTCAAGGAATTTGCTTGTATCTTGGCTGAAAAAGGCTGCCTATTATGTTTTTGAAGACTTGTTTGTACAATACAGTACTTATTTCATGACTTCAAATATGTACCTATGTTCTAGCTTTCTATCCTGAGTAAGAACATAAAGGTTACTGTGAATCCGTATGATTTGACTAATAAAACCAGTCATTTAACATTTGAACAAAAAACAAGAGCTACAGCTATAATAGGCATAGCAGGTGTTCAGATGTCCATGATACCCATAAGCAATGTAATTTTTAGCAGACATTTGAAGACACAGAGAGAAGGAGCCAATCATATACCTCATACTTGAATACTTGAATACCCCAAGAAGGCTCTGCATCCTGTCAAGCTGTGCTTTGATTGCTTTGATACATAGAATAGAGCTTTCTGTGAAGACCGAAGCATTTGGTAACGATCACATGAGGTTTGATGTCTGCTGGGGTAGTCCTCTTCTGTGTCCCATTAGTCAGGGCATTATGTTGTAGGAGGACATGGGAGAGGATGTTGTTTGCTGTGGCATCCCACTTATGGAAAGTGTTACCCCTAGAGTTTCAATTAGCCTCAGGGCTGCTGCCATTTCAACACAATTTTTTTAAAAAAGTATCTTGTACTAAAGTTTTTTGAGTATGATTGCTGCTGATTGAACTTGTCTGGATTTTCAAACGAGTGGTTTTAAATTGTCGTAACTTCATCTGTTAAATGGTTTAATATGTTTTTAGCCTTAAAAATTTCTTATCATTTTAAAATTGTTTTAAATTGTTCCCTATAGGGTGGGATGTAAATATTTAATAAATAGAGAAATAATAAAAATGAGGGGAAGTGATTCATTTAGATTCCAGATCCAAGTCTCCAACTGTTTGGTAAAGTTTATAGAATAACTGTATGCCCTACTTAATGCATACAGGGAATACCAAGGTAGTTCAACCAAAACCCATTGCAAACTCTCTTGTATCCTTCACAGTTCACTATTTTCTATATTGAACTTGGCCATCAAGGATCACATGGATGTGATGAATCACAGCAACTTTCATTTTGTTTACATGAACGCATTCTTTCTCTTGCCTTCCAAAATATTAATTTGCACATTTTCTTGTATTTCTCACTGCATTTTAGGATATTCATCTACTTGTTGTCATTTGGCATTTCTTGCTGACTACTTATTTATTTGATTTATATCTCAGTTTTCTCTCAATATGCTAAAAGGGTCCATGGGACAAAAATGGTTAATAACTTCTTCTTGGTGTAGAAGCTGTCATCCTTGGATCCCATGCTAGGAGAAAGGAAGGGTATAAATTATATAAATAAACGTTCCTTCTGTACTTTTGCTTGGTTTTAGAAACTTGTTTGGGGAATGGAGAAATTCAGTGGGTGGAAAAGAATATGCAACTTCAGAGGGTAGATGTGTTTCTAGGAAGTTTTTCCTAGCCTAGTACCTAGAAATGTACCTAGAAATACATTTATCTGACAAATTAGGAGATACTGCACTGTAGTGCTTGGAAAACTATTTTTATTCTACTGCTTGTTCATTTACTGTTATCTTGTCACCAGAACTGATGTGAACTTTTTCACCTACCGGGTGCTTGATAGTTGGGATGAGTTTCAAAAGCAATCTGGAAAAAAAGAAAACTATATTGAGTTGATGATAATTGATTTAGTCCATCACATCTA
Organism: Phrynosoma blainvillii; assembly: GCA_026167975.1. Lineage (NCBI taxonomy): Eukaryota > Metazoa > Chordata > Lepidosauria > Squamata > Phrynosomatidae > Phrynosoma > Phrynosoma blainvillii. The sequence goes on along the minus strand of JANUYF010000005.1, from coordinate 48,471,257 downwards.
ACTATTCCTTGTTTTCATTACCACTTCCCTTGGGCAGTAATCACAGGATCAAGCTGCGAGTTTGTGGGCATAATTTTTTCAGTAATGCCATCTGGCTCATTGGCACTTGAAGTTGTGATGACTCCTTTGCTGTTGCAGCTAACTTTGTCAGATGGCTAGACTGTTGACTAGAGCTCTTCTACTGGTGGTTTCTAATTTTCCTATATTATTAATTTTAATTGGTAATTGTATGCCCTCTTGTCCCACTTGTATACATGTTGAGAATTCATTGTTGGACACATTTTGGTAGGATATAATAATAATATGTGCTAGTATTTTCTTCTGAGATGTTCCATTTCAGTTTGTATGATGCTTCAATCCATTCTTTAATGCCCCCCCCCCCCCGTAATTATGGACAGGTGGATAATTCTAAAAAAAATAGTTGCACGGGTGATGGAAACCATATCTAATAATATTGGACACTATTTTATATGGTCTATAAATTTTTATTGTCCATGAATAGTAGACAATGATACTTCACATACTGAAGAGTGCAGTGAACAGGTTCAGTGATGTCGTGCTTAACTGAAGTTATTTCTAACTCATAACTGTAGTTGCATTATCTTTCATCAAAGAGTCCTAAAACATACAGTGAAATAATGATATAGATAACTGAATCTCAGGCTATCTTATGTGTAGGACCAGCAGTTTTCTTTTCCAGTGTGCCAGTGATTGCAGCTGTATTTGTGCTTACTCAATAGAATTATTTCTTTTTTTCCTGGAAACTCACCAGGTACTGGCTGCTAATGGCCTGTGGACCAGTCCATGGACCACTGCTTTGAATAGCATTTGGTATAGATGACAGAGCTAAGGTTTTGGAGGATTTGTAAAGAAAGGCATTACCTGGGCTTCTTTGTCACCTTGTAAACAGAGGAGAGAGAAAAAGGTACCTGCACCATGTTTTTATTTTGGGCAGATATAGTACATGAATGTGTAGATATTTTTCACCATGTGTTTTAGATATTTCTTAAACATGTTTCAACAAGTTAAAGTATTATTCTGTATTGGACCCTGTTGCTGAACATAGACACCTGAAGGTCCATGAATTTCCACTCCTGCTGAAAATTCATAATCATGAATTCATATTGTGAATTTTCCCAATATAATAAAAAGTTTAAAAAAAACATAAGTGCATCCACCCCATTTAAAAAAGACATTATCTGAATAGTTTTTCAGATTTCAGCCAAAATTTGGAAAATAATTTATCCTCATGAAGCAACTATCTTTCAGAATGTTATGACACAAATAATCCCACACTAATGATGCATTGAGAGCCAGTAGTGGCTTGACTGTTGGACTCTAACTTTGGAGAGCAGAGTCTGAATCCTTGCTCAGTTATGGAAACCCATTGGGTGATCTTGGGCAAGTCACACACTCTCAGCTTCAGAGGATGTCAGTGGCAAACCCCTTCTGCACAAATTTTGCCAGGAAACCATGAAAAGTTTGCCTTTGGGTCTCGATAACTCAGAAATGACTTGAAGGCATACAGCAACAGCAGTGGGGGTGCATCTAACTTTGGAGGTATTTCTTTGTTTGTTATAGCTGTTTTTAAATATTACCCTTCAATCCTATTATTAGAGACATTTCTATTTTTATTCTTTTTTTTTTTTTGCAAAGAAAACATAATAAACTTAAAAGGTCGTAAAAGTAGGATACAACAATTAATTTTTAAAATTTAAAATTGTTGGGTAATCAGCAGAGTTTCCTCATCCCACCTCAGCACTAGGAATTGGGTAGACACTAGGTTAAAGCTCAAGTTATAGTAACTACCTGCTTCATCTTAGATGACAAACTCATATAGGAGGTTGTTCACATGTGACAGGAACGTATGGAGAGAGCCAGTTCTCCAAGTACCTTGGTACTAAACTGTGAGGGCCTGACAGTTCAGAACAAATACTTTGAACATTGCCATCCACTTTGAATTGGGCCATCAGCTATATGCTACTCCAGAACTGGAGAACTGTACTGTTTGATGGTGGTGACATCAGTGTAGAGTTTCGCCAACCATGAAGGATTTTGATTTATGTGGTGAAATATAATTTCCTCCTTTAGAGAACAGAGTAGTTCCCGGGAATCCAGAATAAAGCTATCTGCTCCTCAGACTATGTGTTCCTTTTCAAATACATGCAGCCCAAGAATTTTGCAGCAATGAGGCCAATAAATGCACTATACAAATTGGTTATACTATAAAATTATAGTTTGCTCTTCAGTCAATGCTTCATTTTCAATTCCGTTTGTAGTGTTCCTATTTGATGTCAATACAGGGAAGCTGAGTGGGAGGGGAACGATCTTCAGTGAGGCTTGCTTTTGTTGAAGTGTTTAATGAGAAGGTACATTTCTTAATGAGATACTGGGTTAAAGCACTAAATGAAAAGCAAGAGCAAGGCCACATTTGCTGTCTGTACCCTGAATGTTAAACCACAGTCTTGGTTTGAATGAATTTCATCACTTCATCTGTTTTCTTGTCACAACTGTGGAGGGTGTTACTGGCCTCAGTAAAGTAGTTACATTATATTAGATTTTAATTGTACTTAGACAAAGGTGCAGCTGAAAATAACACTTGAAAATTTATATGTGGACTTGAAGAAAGGAATTTGTCTTCTCTTTGTAGCTTGCCAAAGTAAAGTTGACCTGAGCGGTAAGTGAATTAAATTCATATTTGGTAACACAGATGCAAAATCCATTACAGAGAAGGAATCGGGGTAGTGGTGGAAACTGCCAGTCCATCCTTAAATATTTTTTCCTAATAATTCTAGTTTTGTTCAACCTAACAATATGTTTCTAGGATACAAAGAGCCCAGTGTGCTACCAAATGAACTTTTCGGCATGATCACAGATTTGGCGAGGTGTTGCTGATTTTCCTTCTTTCACATTGCTACTCCTAAATAGCCTTTCGGGATGATGCAGGCAGACAGGGGTGTACACTGTGTTTTTGGATCCCTGCCCACTTTTTAAATTTGTGCATGTTTTAAAATTTTAGCTGTTCAGCAATAAATAAATAAATAAATAAAATCCCTCTGTGGAAGGTCTTTAATAAGTAAGTCATGATGGTTATACATCTTTTTGAAATTGCATTATCTCTCTTCAGCTGTAACTAAAATGTGCAGCTTAAATGTTTCCTCTAATCAATTGTATAGGATGCTGCCAGGCCATTGAGATTTATGCCATCGTCAAATTAAAATGGGGGTGGGATTCCTCCCCCCTCAATGCCTACCAAATTGTTTATTTCATTCAAATATGGAGAGAGGGATTTTGTGGCATTTTTCTTCAGAATCATAGAGAGATTGGTGACCTTTTGTGGCAAATTATGTAGAAAGAAAATATTTATATTCATTTAAAATAACCTCCATGAAGAAATAGTCTCATTATCCTGTTTGATCAATTTCTTGAAGCCTGAGCTGCAGCATGCTGCCGCTGCCATTGGCGTGATGGAATACACCGAGAAGTAGCTAATGGTGATGGTGCTCATCAGGACAGGGTTCAGCCAGCGGTCAGCAACAAATAATTCAAGACTGTTTCTAAGTTTGTGGCTGGTGGAATTTTCTTTTCGCCCCAAGCCAGCCGCAGTGCTGAGCTGGGCTATTTGATTACAAGAGAGGCATATTTGCCTCTTAGCAACTGCACACTTGCACATAGTCGAGAGATATACACTGTCTTCAACGGATGCCCCCCCCTTCCCTTTGTGATGGTGGAATAATGCTTTATTGTTGACTGACATGCAAAAGATGCCTTCCCTGTTCCATAAGAGTCTACAACCCATTCTGTGTTTGTCCTTTTGTAGACTTCTGGTGGTTTTAATTGATGCTGAGCAGAAGATGTTTACAGGCTGAGCACTAATGCCACTCGTTGCCGAGTTTAACACACCGTGTTTTACCACACCCGTTCAAACTTATGCGCTCCTCACAGTTTGAAATAATGATTCTCTAATATTAACCTTTCCTCACTTAGAATAAAGCTTTTTATATGGCTGTGTGTTATCTAGGGAAACACTTCACTTCTTGACCATAATAATATTGCATCTACGCGTTTGGTTATTATGGTAATATGTAAAGAATTTACAGTTTCCACAGGAAATGGAGCCTGTGGGAGCAGACATGTCAGGAGACGAAAAGTATTTATAACCCAAATAGCTGAGGCACAAGTGAACGAAGACAGTTTGGGAAAGATGTTTTGAGTTTTATGGCTGTGAGGGGCCAGATCAGGGAAATCGCACACTGGTTTTTATGGTTTTATGGCTGTCCTCACACCTCGGCTCTGTTCTGACTTTTGGGGCATCCGTAGTGAAATATTTCCAAAGGCTTGTCTATTTGGCAGTGGTTTCTTAATACTGTTTCTTAACGTTTCTGTTGTAAGAGCTTAAAAAGCACATGCTAATATGAAATTCATATTTATATAATTCTAGTATACAAAATAGGATTTTAAAATGCTTTGGTTAGGTTTATCTGAGAGAGATTATGTGTTTTACTGTAAGACTTCACTCCTTGATTTATTTTCTAAAAAATGTTACTACCAAAAGCTAATACCATCATTATAGATTTTCCCCTTAAATTGAATGTTTTCTTAAAATGTCCACTATTTTATCATTTGAAATATCAGAGGAACTCTGTCACATTATCAGACTTTTGCACTGATTGCCAAGACTCTATACAAAAGACAATCTATATCCAGATGTATACTCGTCCTTCCACCTTTGTGGATTTGACTTTTGCAGATTTGATTATTCACAGATTTTATTAATATGTTCCCTCTGGGAATATCTAGGTCCTCCAGCGTAACTCTATGGTCAACTTTAACTAAAAGCCGCACTGAAGGACCTACTAGAGATTCCTAGAGAGGACACTCCACTAGGCATTTGTAGCTCCTCCAGCACAATTCTGTGGTCAGTGCCTGGCAAATGTTGACCACAGAGTTGCACTGGAGGACCTAGAGATTCCTAGAGTGGTGTTCTCTTAGGAAAAAACATAGTGGTTTTGTTATTTGCAGTTTTTCCACATTCATGGGGATCCTGTGCCCCTAACCCCAGTAAATGTGGAGGGATAAGTGTACCCCCCAAATGCATTTTAGCAGAGTAATAAATGTCACCATACTTCTCAGTATATTTGTCAGATGCATTTTGGCATAGGTGCAAACATTTAAGCCTTTTTAAACACATACCTCAAAACTGTTTCTTAAAAAATGTAGATACTTGCATATTTTTAGTACAAAGCTAATTGATGAAAAGCACTATTACATTGTGTAAAATGGAATAACAGTGAACAGGATGAATGTCCTTGGAGACTTCATTCTTTGTTTATAATGTTAAATAAAGACAAAGTATATTATATTTATGATGTGCAAAGTACCTTATAAAATATATGAGTAAAATTTTATATGAATGTATTTAAAAGAAGCTTATGTATCAGAATTTAGAGAATTCGGAGCAGAACTCATTTGTTGTTGATTCACAAGAAAACGTTACCCATGTGCTATTTCCATATATGCATTTGGGAACCAATTAGGATTCACTTGTGAAGCATGAATGGTTATATGTATATTAGCGAGTTATTTCTGTGCAATAGTTTCATGCAACCCTGCCGACATAATACCAGTATTTTAAAGTGTTTCATAGGATATGTAATCTATGACCTAGAGATATTATCATTGTGTTAACATTAAAGGCAGCTGTGTTTGGGTAAATTTAGGAAAGGGTTGCAACAGTGCTATGAACCCAGGAGAACATTTTAAATCCAGCAAATAAGGAATAGCTTATCTAATTGAAGTGACAAAGGTTGCCTTTCCCCCTTTTTTTGGCTTGGTAGGTATAATTATCAAACTTGGTATTTAGCCAGTATGCTGGGGTTAATCCTCTAGTCTTGCTAATTAGACTTTTAGTTCCATTAGCAATCAGCAAAACTTGATTTGCTATCCAGTGTCCTAGACATAGTCTCTACATATTCTGTTCTTTTTCAGAAATATCATGATAAGGTTGAGTTAGACAATCAATGTTGCTTTTTAACAGGAGAGGAGTACTGAAGATTACTGAAGAGAGATGCATTTTTTCCTGTGGCTCTCTTCACTGTACATTTGCTCAGATCCAGTAAGAATGATGTACTTGCCAAATGTTAATGTTAAATACCATGTTGGAGTTCCACATTTCCTTCCCCTTGCACAGACAAACAACAGTATCCGACTGGCATCACTGATTTTGTGGCACTGCAAGTGCTTTATGATCCAGTGTTGGGAAGCGTGCATGTACATCTCACAAACTGTACACACAGCACACACAGAGAGTTCAGTGATGCCAGTCCGATACTGTTGTTTGTCTGTGCAAGGGGAAGGAAATGTGGAACTCCAACATGGTATTTAACATTAGAGAAGATGGCAGAGCAGATAGTCCAAATAGGTATACTGTTTACAGATTTATTCAAAGGATCATTTGCAAAGGTCATTGGTGTTTGGCTTTAAAGGTAGCATGCTTATTCATTGTTTAATTGAAAAGAATGTTCTTCAATTAGGTTCACCTTTATCCTGTGTTTCTGACTGTTGTCTGAAGCAGGAGAGTCACCTGGTTGCAGCTAGTTTTGTGCAAAGATGACAACATTTGAGGAAACTAGTGAGTGACGGGGAGAGCCAGAATGGAGCAAGGGATCTCTTACCATCCTCCTGGAGAGCAGAGTAAAATATAAAAGGTAAACCTTAGCCTTGTTCAGCCCACATGGTCTGCAGCATAAAATCTAGGAGAGCATGAGAATGTCCAATAGTTCACTGACTGTTCAAGTTTTATACAACTGTCTATATTATAAAGATAATGAAAAAAACTGGATAGATTACTCAAGCACTAGAAGCCCAGGTGTAAGCAAGCTGATGACTAAAACAGGCAAAGATAACTTGGCACCAGGCTTTGTAATGACTTAGTTTTGGGGACGTCAACTCCCTACACCCTCAGGTTATGCTGGCTGTGAAATTCTGGGGGTTGTAATCCAAAAAAGTAGCATTTCCTGAGTTCTGCTCAGAAAGTTTCAGTGCATGTTGACCACAGATCTAAAGCAAAATTGAACAAAGCCAGCCTGGAATAATGAAGGGAAATCAGGGCTGGCACATGACTGCCACACTGGTCACAGCTAATTGTTTTGCCTGTGTTTTCATACACATTAGGTGCCAGAGGCTTAATTTAGAGCTCTGTAATGATGTTGTCTGTGCCAGTGTTTTTCTTTAACTTTTGCACCTGAATGGTTTCACCAGTGGAAGCAGGAGAAGTAGTATGAGGAATGTGGGATTGTTGCAATGGAATTGACTTTTGTGGCTGTATCTGTGCTTTCATTTGGGACAGTGAGCACCACCCTTGGTACTTCATGACCCATCCACTTAAATAGTGAAGAAAGAAGATTCTCAATTTAGAGGGGCATTATGGTCTGCAGTCACAGATAATTAAACAATCTTCTTCTTTTTCCTCTTCCTGCTACCATGTTTGAAAAAATCCATTGTTTAAATGGCAAGCTATGCCATGCTGCAGATGTCATTCCTACCAGATAAGGGTTTAATTTATGCTACAATTACACATTTAAAATGTAGTCTTTTAGACATCAGTATTTATTGATTGATTCTATTTGTACAATTGTATGCCATTTTTCCTCTAAAGAGCTTGATGCATTGAACATATCTCTTCTCCCTGTTTTGACAATAAATCTGTGAAGTAGGTTAGGTTAAATGATAAGGACTAGGTTATTCAGTCAGCTTTATGTTTCATTCAGACTTTGGTTGTCCTTGTCTAGTAGCCATCGCTTGCTCCATGGGAAAGCTCTTTTAAATTTGGAATGTTTTGTTGTATTTTAAAAAATCAAACATTTTACATTTGTTGTGGGCATAGACGTTGAATATAGAAATGGCTCTTGACAAGGGAACTTATGCCAGGTATAATTGGTAGAGTCACTGTTTGGTTTATTAAGGTATGTAGACTGATACATCTCCTGTATGTCACTCTCATGCTGTTATATATATTCTAGATTTATTTTCTATGTCATCAGTTGCTCTTCTGCTGAGTTCTGCTGGCATCCATTAAAGTCATCTGGTTTTTATTTTGCATACCAGTCTCCTAGTAGGAGGAAGAGCTTAAATCATTTGGAACTTTTTGGTTTATATTTAAAAAATAGAGTAGGGAAACAGGATGGAATCATTATGAAATTATAAATGGTGTGAAGGGAATGGATAGCAAGGCAGCATTCTTCCTTTACTATAGTAGAATTTGGGGGTCTTTTAATGAAGCCTGTTGGCAAAAAACTTTGGACTGCAAGAAGGATGTACATGTCACACAACAGATAATTACTTGTAGAATTCATTACCACAATATGTGATGATGGTGACTGGCTTTGAGGACTTCAAAAAAGGACAGGATGCATTCATGAAGGAAGTGGAGGACTGTCAACAATTATTAGCTATGATAATTAAGTGGAAAAGTCACAGATTTATTTATATTCATATACTATTTAAATAGGAAGATTTCAAAGCAGTGTGCATCAATAAAACATAAACTATACATAATACACATATTAACAAATTCTCTATATGGTTCAAAACACACTGTAGAAATAATCCAGTTTGAGACCGCTTTAACTGCCTTGGTTCAATGCTAGGGAATTATGTGATTTGTAGTTTTGTGGGACATTTAGCATTCTCTATCAGAGAGCTCTGGTGCCACAATAAACTACAATTCCCAGGATTTCCTAATGCTGAGCCAGGGCAGTTAAAGCGGTCTCAAACTGGATTATTTCTGCAGTATGTTTTGGACCCATGTGGTCAGTGAAATAAATGTTAGGATGGATCAAACAAGGAAGGCTTGCATAAATAAGTTGATTTTTTAATATGTATCTAAGAATAGTTGGAGCATGACAAATATATGAGAGAAGAACATCACATAATAGGTACCATATTAAAAGGGGGCACCACATTACATCTGAGCATATCCTATGTTCAAAAATGACTTCAAATCTCAGGATTACCGGTATGTAGGGCTGCCTCTGCAGATGATCTCAGCAACTGGATGGATATATAAAGGAGAAGTCTGTCTCAAGTAAAAAAAATATAAAGTTACTTAAGCCTATATAACTAACAACAAAACCTTAAACCTGTCTCGGTAGCAAATAAGAAGCCACTGAAGTTCATTTCAGCAGTAGATTATGTGCCTGCTGGTAGGTGCCAAATTGAGATGCAGTTTCTGCACCAGTTCTAAATGCAGCCTCACACAGAGGGAGGGCATTTCAGTACTCTGTCTTTGAGGTTACCAATTTTTGGTTTAATGCAGCCAAACTAGCCCCATCCAAGAATGGCTGCAATCAAGGCACTCTGAACCACTTTTGGCTGACTTTGGCCTCCAATGAAAAAGATGAGTTCTAGATGCAAACTTGAAATGTCCTAGGGAGTGCAACACCATTTGGAACAAGTAGTCTTATCTGTCAGAGATGGGAACCACTCATCCACAAGACTTCCGTTTTGCCATGACTTAGTCCCAGTTTGTTGGCCTTCATCTAGCCCACCACTGCACCCGGTCACTTAATTTATAGTACATTCTTTATACACCAGAACAACAAAACTCCCAACAACACCCCACCCCAATTAAATAAGCCATCTTTCTTTAAAACCCCATTTAAAACAGTTTTAAAACAATTAGAAACATACTAAGGAACATGAAAGGACATATAGCATGTGAACCATCCTAGGACGCTCTTCATTGTGTTACGTTGTTATTTGCCTTAAGGAGCTGCATGGATTCTCTTATTTTGTAACTTGTGAACCTTATAAGTCAAGAGTATGAAAACTGTGGCTCTCTAGGCGGTGTTGAGCTTGAACTCTCATCTGCCCTGGCTAGCATGATGCCCTAGTCAGAGGGTAGAAGTTATAGTTTGACAGTATCTGGAGAGCAACCAATTCATCACTTCTGTAAAGTTGAATGCACTGCTTTTCTGCAGCACCAGCTTTACCTAGTAGAATCTGGAGCCTGAGAAGGATGGTTCACCTGTGGAAACTCACTTTACATTCTCTGTACACCAGAGGCAGTGGAATTGTTTGCTCAATGCAGAGGAGCTGGAATTTACATCACAAAATGTCTTCTGATGTGATGTCACAGCCCACTGGAAAAGGATTACTTTTTAAAATTTAATAAGGCACTGTTAATTCACTGAAGTGGGAAAGATCAGGGTAATGGTTTCTTTTGTCACTTAATGTTAAGCCATGATTGTCTTCTAAACTTCAAGTAGTTATTTGCCCTCAAAGTTTAAGCCTAGGCCACAGTTTTTCCAGAAAAGTTGTTGTTGGTATTGGATGCCTTCATTTCAGACTTATGGCGACCCTAAGGCAAAGGTATCATGGGGTTTTCTTCTCAAGATTTGTTCAGAACAGGTTTATTTATTTCATTTTTATGTCATCTTTCTCTCAGAGTGAGATCCAAGGCAGAACCCAGAGAAAGTCAGCTAAAAATATTTTAACAATAAACATTTTAAAACAATTAAAAATCCACACATTAAACAGTATAAAATGATTTAAAAGGCATACAGAAGTGTTTTTGAAACACACACACAAAACCCAGCAAGAAGTTCCCCTTCTTACTCATTAAAAAGTTTCCTTAAGTAAAAAGGTCTTTGCCTGCTGATGAAAAGAATGCAGGGAAAGGACCAGCCTATTCTCCTGTGGATGGGAGTTCCAGAGGGTAAGAGCAGCTTCTGAGAAGACTGTCTCTTGTGTCTTCACCAAGCAAGCCTGTGATGATGATGGGACTGACAAAAAATCTTCCCCTGTAGGTCTTAGGATTCTGGCAGGTTCGTATGGAGTGATACAGTCTTTCAGATAGTCTGGACCTAAGCCTTTTGCTTTTGCATTCCTCCAAGGCTGAGAGTGTGACTTGCACAAGGTCACCCAGTGGGTTTCCATGGCTAAGTGGGATTTGAACCCTAGTCTCACAAGATCCAAAGAGCCAGTGTAGTGTAGCGGTTTGAGTGTTAGACTGTGACACTGGAAACAAGGGTTTGATTCCCAGCTCGGCCATGAAAACTCACTGGGTGACTTTGGGCAAGTCACAGCTTCAGGGAAAGGCAATGGCAAAGCACCTCTGAACATCTTGTCAAGAAAATCCCAGGATAGGTTTGCCTTAGTGTCGCCATAAGTCGGAAAAGATTTGAAAACACACAACAACTCGCAAAGTCCTAGCCCAATGTTCATACTACTGCACCTTACTGGTTCTCTAAGGGCCTTTGCAGACTGCCAGAAATAGTGCAAATTGAGTCCACTTTAACTGCCCTGACTCAGTGCTAGGGAATCATGGGAACTGTAGTTTATTGTGGCACCAGAGCTCTCTGACAGAGAAGGCTCAATGTCTCAGAAAAAAAAATAAAATTCCTATATGTTTGTATATGTAGTATATGTTTGTATAATGTCTATATATGTCTATACAGGTTTGTAACAAAATTTTAATAATAAAAATTAAATTAAAAAAATAAAAAGAAAAAAATTCCCATGATTCCCTAGCACTGAGCCAGGGCAGTTAAAGTGGACTCAATTTGCACTATTTCTGGCAGTCTGCAAAGGCCCTAACTTTAAAATATTAGTCACTTGTCTGTGCCACCTTTCCCTAGTAACCTTAAGGTGGCATATAGGTCTGTTCAGTATGTAGTAGCTACCTTAGTAAATGTACAAGTGAGAGTTTGGAATTCCATGCAGGTGAGAGAATTGGTGGCTAGAAGTGGGATGGATTCACTATCCATTCTTCATCAAACTGCTTGGTTTCTGAGGTAGCTGTGAAGGAAGGAGTCTTTTTCTCCACAACCAGTATGAAAATGTAGCAGATTGAAAGACAGAAAGTGACAGTCCACTAGACAGGTCCATTCCGAAGACAATAAACTAACCAATTGGCTAGGCTTTTAAAAATATTAATGTAATATATTGTTTATCATCACTCAACCTGCTAGGGCTCCTGGGCCAAGGTTGAGCAAATAAAAATTGATGAAGTAAGCAAAACACTATTCAAAAACAGATTGAAACTATGTTTAAAAACAGTTTTAAATACACAGTTAAAACAGTTAAAAAGCTACTCTTGTTTAAGGGCCATAGGCTGTCTGAAGCAATATAATGTTGGATGCCCATCAGAAGCTCAAGAGGGATGGTACAGTCTGATTTCCCTTGGGGAGGGTGTTCCACAAGGATGGAGTCACTGCACAGAAAATCCTGTCTTGTGTACCTACCAATCTGCTATTTTAGGATGATGGGACACAAAACAAGCCTTTCAATGAGATTATCAGGCAAACTCATATGGGAGGAGGTAGTCTTTCAAATATGCTCACTCCAAGCTGTTTTGGGCTTTATGTGTCAAAACCAGAGCCTTCAGTTGAGCTCAGAAGTAGTCTGGAAGGAAGTGGTACAGTACTGGTGATAAAATGCACATCTAACAGTATGGCCTATTATATTTTTGCACCAGTTGTAGGGTGTAATATGGTAGTCTAATCAGGTAGGCACCTTTGTTTCCATGCTGGATGCAGATTCCCCTCCTTGTTCTTATTCAGGGATGTGCTTGGAACTCATGAAAGCTCAACTCTATATGTGCAAGTATGAACATGCAAACCCTGTTATGTGTTATAAAGCAATGGGGCCATATTTGGGTGGTCAGCAGTGAAAAAGGATATTCAGCCCCGGGTCTCTTCTGCGTGGATGCTAAACCCATCTCTGCCTATGATGACCCAACTACACAAATTATTGGATATTGTAAGAACAGTTGAAATAGATGTGCTTTGAAGAACCATAAAAACGTTAACATCTTATGGTATAGAGCCAGTCCCCCCCCCCACCCCGCTTTTTTTAAAAGCTGGGGACTCTAAGCTAATTTACATATTGAGTCAAAACAGGAAATTTGATGTTGAAGCTGTAAAGAATAGAAATGATTTGGGCGCACTCTAGAGGCAGGAGTAAAGACTGAGCCAACTTGATACCATTATTACTTCAAAGTCACATACCAGTAATTGCCATTAGGATGAAATTGATTCTTTTTAAAGGCAGGGGGAAAAGTGGGAGAAAGTTCTTGAAAAGCCTTCAACACATTTTTTTAAGGAAATGGTTCTTTCATTCTCTTGATTGATATTTGAATATAAGAATTTGATGGAAGCATTTCAGTATTAACTTCTGAAATATGGGAAATCTGAGCAAACACTTCCAGATTGCCTTCTGTCTGTCTTCCTTTGCAAAAGGCTCTTAGTTAAATGGAGCATCCTTAAATGATGTCATTAGCTTAGATTGAAAAGAAAGAGCCTGAAGGGGAATAATTTAATTGACTTAAAAAGCACTCTTTTTTGTATGATGATTTCAAAGCACTTTCTCCCTTCTTATCAGGTAATCTGTCTGAGATTTTCTTCTTTAAATTCTGTGTCAAATTGTTGAAAAGTAATGTTCATATTTCTTTAAAGTTTGGGTTTCTGAAACCTAAGGCCCCCGGAATTGTGTTTGAAACGAGGGGGTCTCAGCACTGACAGGCAAATGCATTTTTCACTAAATGGTGAAAACACAGAATGCATTGCATTAAAACCACCACCATCACTACCACCTGAATCACGAAACAATCTGACTATGATGAAAAAAAATGACAATGTAATTAATGGAATTACAAAACTGGGTAAATAAAAAAAACCCCACAACAATTACAGATTGTTCCTTACCAGAAATGCTTGGAACCAGAAGTGTTTCTGACTTTGGTTTTTGGATTTTTTTTAAAAAAAATTCAAATACCTGTGTTAGCATATACTTAATGAGATGGCTTGGAGATGGGATCGAGTCTAAACACAACATTCATTTCTGTTACATATACCTTATAAACATAACCTGAAGATAATTTTATACAGTATTTTTAATATTTTTGTGCATAAAACCAAGTTTGTGTATACCGAATTATCAGAAAGTAAAGATGTCACTATCTTAGCCTCCCAGGAAAAAAGTTCTGGCTTTTGGAGTATTTTAGATTTTGGAATTTCTGATAAGGGAGACTTAAGCTGTAATATATCAATGTACCTAGCAAAGGGGGATAGTATGAAAGACCCTATTAAGTAAATATAAAGTAACTATAAGGCTTCCAATCAGACCCATCCCCCGCCCACTTGAAAAAGAAAAGCTGTGGAAATACATTAGAAGACCAAGATCACACACATTATATTCTCTTAAAAAATAGTAAAACATTCATATCTATTGTGTTTGAGTTAAAGGCACCAGATCTTGTCTGATATTTGAAATTAAGGAGGTCACCCCTGGTTTGTACTTGGACGGGGCTGCCAAGAAATTCTTGGTGCTATAGGCTATAATCCAGAGGAGGGAACCGGCAAAACTACCTCTCAGTATTCCTTGCCTAAGAAAACTATGAAATCCCTGGGGTCACCATAAGTTGCAGGCGACTTGAAGGCACATACATACACATAGAGAATTGGCAGCGCACAGCACAGTCGGGGGAGTCCAATTACTTCTCCCATCCATTAATATTCCATCATCCTTAAATATGAAGACTTTTAGAACTGTGTACTTAAGGAGTTACTCCCTAGGATAGATTGCATGCAGCCTTTGTTATTCCTCGGAAGACTCAATTATGATAGCTGTCAGCCCTGGCTCAGCCCTCCCAACCTTGAGCTTCTCAGCCCCTGCCCTCCCATGTCCATGCTGAAATCTTTTATCCATAACTGTCGAATTGTTCAGGAAAGTTTCATTTGCAGCAGTGCTGGAGTGAAAATACTTGTGCCCCTCCAAATATTAGTGAAGTTCAGTTTCCGTAGTCCCTTACGATGGCTGATGGGACTTCTAGTCCAACAACATGTTGAAGGTCACAAACTGCTCACTGCTGGCTTATGCTAATGGTTTACACTGAGGTGAAGAACCTCCAGTTGCCCAACTCCCATAGTTCATTACCATTAACAATGGTGTACATGGCTGATGGGAGTTATGGATCAAAACATATGGAAAACAAAGTTACCTCCATGTGATTTTAACTAAAGCTTCTACACTTGCTAACTATTGAGATTTAGTCTACAGTATCAGTACGTAAAGGGATATTGTAGCATCTTGGAGATAAACTGAAGAAGTTGTAGACATGAGTAGACTACTTTCTCCTTACATCTGAGGAAGTAGACCAAGTCTACGAAAGCTTGTGCTACAATTTTCTCCACTCAATTAATCTCAAAGGTGCTGCAAGATCCCATCACTAGTGAGATCTTAGACTGCAAGGTTTGTGAGGAGGTTTAGTCTGGAGAGGCCCCGTGTTTTACTTACAGATGATCCTGCTTCAGTTCCTGACACCTGCATTTAAATTTTTTTATAATAAGTGGAGGCAGTGTGGTCCGAGGGCCTCATGCTGCTCCTGGATCAATTTTTGTGCTCCCCAGGTTCCTGACAAGACTCCACAAACCCTGCAACACCCTTAAAAAGAAAAAGAACAACTAATATTCATGCAACAGCTTTGCTGAAATCCTCCCTAGGTGCATGAAAACACCACCCACAGAACCATCTCATCTCCAAATACTGCAGTTCTCATTGCAGTCCTTAAAAGGCAACCAGATAGTACATTTTGAGAGGAATTGTGAAAACTCGGATATTTTGGTGCAGTGTGTGTGTGTGTGTGTGTGTATGTGATGATCTACAAGAAGTGGGATTGGGGGGAATTAGCTTTGGCTTCTGTTACCCACCCCTTATTAAAAAGGATCTGCCTAGAGTTAGTGTGAAAACATGGATAAGCTGTGTCAGTCAAAGCAGATGATAATTTGCCAAGATGCATAGTAATCTGACTTGGGATGTGGCAGACTTCTAGGAGTTTACGAATGTGCATATTCCTCCTTGTGACCTATCATCCCTCCTAAATTCCACTTGTTAATATGGGAGTCAGTGCATGGTGTAGTGGATTGAGCATTGGGCCATGACCCTGGAGACCAAGGTTCAAATCCTGGCTTGGCCATGAAACCCACTGGGTGACCTTGGGCAAGTCACATGCTCTCAGCCTCAGGGAAAGGCAATGGCAAACCTCCTCTGAACAAATCTTGCCAAGAAAACCCCATGATAACTTTGCCTTAGGGTCGGAAATGACTTGAAGGCACACAACAATAACAACAACAACAACAACAACACAGCAGGTGAGGAATGGACATTAATGTAGTCAAATGGCCCTATCCCAGTTATTAATCTTGGTAGCCCTATTCTGGACTAACTGCGGCTTCTAAACCATTTTTAGAGGCAGTGCCATGTACAACACAGTAGTCTAAATGTGATGTTAAAAAGCAGTGAGTAATTGTGGCCAAGCTATCTCATCCAGATAAGGTTACAGCTAGTGCTGATAAAAAGCACTTCAAGCTACCAGACACTTCAACATCTAAGGATAGTGACATATTAGTAAGCAACCCAAGACAGCAAACATTGTCCTTTAGGGGGTCATACGACGTGATGTAGAACACTTTTACCTCATGACTACCTCAGGGCTGCCCCTACCAATATATAATCCTCCCTTTTATTCGTGGGTGGTTGCATTTTTATGACAAAATGGTTAACTCTGGTCAGTCAAGTGCATTAGAAGGAATGATAATCAAAAGTTTAAAACAAATCCTGAAAAAAGCAACAAAAACAAAGGAGATTAAGCAGCAAGTTTGGATGGGATGCAATTATATTGAAGTAGTCAAATGCAGAATGTTTGCCGGGGGAGGGGGATCACAAAATGGAGGCCCAAGTGAATAAAAGTCAGATGTCAGCACTCTGTTGGAAAACATCACTTTTGTTATTTTCTGCTTTTCTATATCAAAACACGCTTCCTTAGAAAGAACTCCGAAGTTTCAAATTCTGGTTAATGCCATGAGAATGGGCGTTCATAAGAGAATCACAAGTTTTCAAGAAGGGCGATAGTCATGTGGCAAAGAGTCACTAGCATGACCTGCTTCCACAAAGTAGCTTTGCTTATTCCGTAAACACAAAGCAAGAAGTATTTCTAGCCAACTCCCTGTAATCCTATGTGCTACTCAGGGTGGATTGCTGTACTTTAAAATCACAGTGTTACAAAGTATAAGAATACATTCAGAAATAACAAAGTCTAAGGCTAGAGGTAAGATCATATCTTTACATAGAACAGAAAATACTGTGAATGAGCAAAGCCTGCAGGAGAAAATGTCCCCATCCCCTGACAGAAACCAGGCCATCTGCACTTCAAGGCATTCTGCAGTGTTGGTGCACTGACTGAGAAGGTTCCATCCTGTCTCTTGTTTCCATAAAGCATACTTCCACCCTAGGTGGGATACATAGAAGATCCTCATCTGATCTCAAGAAGCTGCAAGTAGAGGCACTCTTTTGGGTATTTTGGACCAGTGCCTACCAAGATAATCACTGACCCCTTTCATTGTGCCAGAAACCAAATCAGTTATACCCAGTAGATGAGCTTGGTGTTGGCAAACTAGAATCCCGGTGCATAGAGTCATAGTGTTTGAAGTTGGTTTTCACTTCGCCTTGGTATGTTAGCTTTAAGCCAGGTAGAGCTCATTGGGTTAATGCTTCTACGCCTTAGTATGCACCAGGGGAGTAGGGAATGTGTACAACTGGAATTCTGCTTTGTTTTAGTTTATATTCTTGAGCAGGGGTAGGCAACCTTTTTGAGCCGGGGGCCGGGTTGCTGTCCCTCAGACAATTGGGGGGCTGAAGCACAATAAATAAATAAATAAATAAATTTAATTTTTTAAAAAAAATATGCATGCACACTCTCTCAGCCCCAGAAAAGCCATGGCAAAACCCCTGTGGAGATTTTGCCAAGAAAACCCCAAGAACAAGTAATAAAAACAATAATATCATCATGGAGGGCGGCGGCGGCGGGGGGGCAGCGGTGGTGGCAGGACCAGCCTGGGGCCGGTCCAAAGGCCTCGGGGGGCCGCATCCAGTCCCCGGGCCTTAGGTTACCTACCCCTGTTCTTGAGCTTTCCCCAGTTCTTTTACTTTAGGAGTATGTGTCTATCTTTTACTGCCATTTTGAACATTCCACATTTTGACAGGAGGGACAATAGGTTGTTCAGAAACTAAAGGTGGTGTAAAAGATATTGTTGCCTATAGAGTGGTTGCCCAAATGGTTCTGGGTTTGAGTTCTGGAGAAAAAGCAGTGTGCAAATAAATAACAGGATTTTTCTTTTCCCAAGATTTCAGAGTGCTTCAAAAAGAGTGAGTATGAGGCTATGCAGACCAGCACAAAGGGCCAGCCTAGGGGTGGAGTTAGGGCCAACCCCGTCCTGACGCCATGCGCCCATTTGCATGGCACTCAGTGCCAGGACGCCCTTTTGGCGCAGCGTGTGCACACGCTGTGCCAAAAGGACACAAAAAAGCCACAACCACAGCTGAAAGGGCAGCCTTTTGCCCTCAAAAGGAGCAGCATTTTGCCTCTCTTTTGGGGATGGCAAAAAGGAGGATTGGGCCTGCGGCTCCCTTTCAGGCTGTCAGTATCGACCCTGAGTAAGCTGCAAAACAACAAGCCAGCTGTAAAAACCTAATTTTAACAGAGGTAATAGTGGAATAAAACAAGGGAATCTTCATTGTTGTTGTTGTTAACTGCCCTCGAGTCGATCTCAGCTCATGGCGATCCTATGGATGAGACATCTCAAAGACCCTCTGTCCTCCACTGCTCTGCTTAATTCCTGCAAACCCATACCCATGACCTCCTTAATAGAGTCCATCCTTCTGGCATGTGGCCTTCCTCTCTTCCTACTTCCCTTCACCTTTCCCAGCATTATTGTCTTTTCCAGTGAGTCCTCCCTTCCCATGATGTGTCAGATGTATGACAGCCTCAGTTTTGGCTTCCAGAGAGGTTTCTGGCTTAATCTGCTCTAGGATCCATTTGTTTGTCTTTTTGCCTGTCCATGGGATCCTCAACACTCTTCTCCAGCACCACAAATGAGTTGATTTTCTTCATACAATTTTTTAACTGTCCAATTCTCACATCCATACATGGTAACAGGGAATACAGTGGCTTGTATGATTCTAATTTTTGTGCTGAGTTGTATGTTTTTGCATTTTAGGACCTTTTCTAGTTCTTTCATAGCTACCCTCCCCATTCTTAATCTTCTTTTGATTTCCTGACTGCAGTCCCCATTTCTGACATAAAAGGCTAAGGACCTTGCAAAACTACAAATCCTATAAAACAGAGCTATGGCACTTAAATGTGGGGTCAAACTACATTGTTTTTACAGTTTGCCACCACTTTCATGGGTCCATCTTGCAAAATGCTGAGATTTGCAGTTTGGTAAGGCACCATTACTCTTGGACCAGAGAAAGCTTGCAAAACTACAGATCCCTGGATCTCATAGGACAAAACTTACAGCACTTAAAAGGGGGGGAGGGGTCAAACTTCATTATTTCTCCAGTGCAGTTTAGATCTATGAGTGCATCTGCACTGTACTAATAATGCAGTTTTGACCATGATAAGGTCAAAATAAGCCAGAAATGACTCCAAGGCACTGGATTGCCCTGGCTAAGTCACACTCTCTCAGCCTCAGAGGGTGGAAATGGCAAACTCCCTCTGAAGAAACCTGCCAAGAAAACCCCCATGGCAGGGTCAAAATAAGCCAGAAATGACTCCAAGGTACTGGATTACCCTGGCCAAGTCACACTCTCTCAGCCTCAGAGGGTGGAAATGACAAACCCCCTCTGAAGAAACCTTCCAAGAAAACCCCCATGGTAGGGTCAAAATAAGACAGAAATGATTCTAAGGCACTGGATTACCCTGGCCAAGTCACACTCTCTCAGCCTCAGAGGGTGGAAATGGCAACCCCCCTCTGAAGAAACCTGCCAACAAAACCTCATGATGTCACCATGAGGCAGAAACGACTTCAAGGCATGCATACAACAACAACAACAACAAGTTAAATTTTAAGGCTTATCTGTGCCCAGAGCCAGCGGTGGCACCATGTCTTGGAGCAGAGCCCAGTGAAGGGGCCCCGGGAAGGCCCAGAACAGCCCCGTGCAGCCCCAAGGAGGGCTGGGGCAAAGCCCTGGCTTCGGTTTAGAGGCGTTTTCCCCGCCCCCAAAAGGAGGGACCCTTGCAGCCTCTGCTTTGGGGATGGAAAAGCTGAGGATCGACCCCCTTTAAACCGAAGTCAAAGCTCTCTTCTGGGTTGCTACTTCAATGGGGCAGCCCAGGAAAGAGCCTTGGCTTCGGTTTAAAGGTGGTTTTTCCATCCCCAAAAGGAGGGACCTTTGCAGCCTCTGCTTTGGGGATGGAAAAGCCGAAGATCGATCCCCTTTAAACCAAAGTCAAAGCTCTCTTCTGGGTTGCTACTGCCATGGGGCAGCCCAGGAAAGAGCCCTGGCTTCGGTTTAAAGGCGGTTTTTCCATCCCCAAAAGGAGGGACCCTTGCAGCCTCTGCTTTGGGGATGGAAAAACCGAGGACCGATCCCCTTTAAACCGAAATCAAAGCTCTCTTCTGGGTTGCTACTGCCATGGGGCAGCCCAGGAAAGAGCCCTGGCTTCGGTTTAAAGAGCACTGCCATTTTAGGATGGCGGCGCAGGGGAGGGAGGCAGGCAGGCAGCAGACGAGCTCGCTGGCCTGCTGCGGAGGACGGAGGGCAGACGGCGAGGCGGAGAAGGCAGAGCGTGCCGCATGCAACCCAGCCGCCATTTGTGTCGGAACACAAAATGGCAGCCGGAGAAGCCCGGGAAAAAAAAGGCGGCGGCCTCGGTGGCAGGGCCGGCCAGGGGCCGGTAACAAGGCCTGGGCGGGCCGGGTCCGGCCCATAGGCCGTAGGTTACCGACCCCTGATCTATGCAGTCAAAGGCTTGGGTATAGTTTCTAAAGCACATGCTGATTTTCTTTTCGAATTCCCTGGTGTGGTCCATTCACCATCGTATGTTTGCAGTATCATCCCTAGTGCCTCTTCCTTTCCTTCAATTGGAACATCATATGTTCCTGGTGATTTGTTTTTCACTATTTCTCTTGTTGCGGTTTCTACCTTGCCTTTTAGAATTTGGGGTTCATCTTGTTATGGCTCTTCATTCTGTGTCTCCTTCATTTTGTCATCTCTTTTGTATAATTCTTCTGTGTATTGCATCCAACATCTTTTTATTCCTTCTTGGTCTTGAATTATGTTATTTTTATTTTCATAGAGCATCCCAGTCCTTGGTCTGAATTTTCCTTTGATTTCCTGGATCTTGTGAAATAGATCTCTTGTTCTTCCCTTTTTGTTGTTGTCTTCTATTTCTCTGCATTGGTCATTGTAGTAATTTTTTTTTTATCTTTCCGCACAAACTGTTGTACTGTTGCATTCGTAATTCTTAGTTTGTTCCTATCTCCCTTTTGTTTTTCTTCTCTTTTCTTTATTGCTTGTAGTGTTTTTTTCTTTCATCCTTGGTTTTTTCTCTTTCTTTTTGTTTATTGAAAGTGTCTGTCTATATTCTTCTTTTATTATGTCCCTAGCTTCAGTCCATAGTTCCTCTGGTTCTTAGTCTATTATGCTTAGTAGTGCGAATCTGTTTCTTATGTTGTCAGTAAATTCTGTTGAGATATTATTTAGATCATATTTTGATATAATCACTGGGTTTGTTTTCATCTTGAGTCTTACTCTTATTTTTGATATGAGTAATTCGTGATCTGGTCTAGTCTTGGCCACCAGTATAGAGTTCTGCCATTTTTTACTTCCAATTATATAGTTATTTGATTTTGTGTTAACCATCTAGTGATGTCTATGTGTGTAGCCTTCTTTCTGGTTGTATGAAAAATATGTTTGCAATGAATAGATTGTTGGCTTTACAAAAATTTATCAGAAGCTCACCTGCTTCATTTCTTCTGCATAATCCAAATCTGTCTACTGTTTTTGATTCTTCTTTGCTTTCAGCTTTTGTGTTCCACTCTCCAGTGATCAGCTTGACATCCTGTGTTAGTGTGCTATCAATTTCTTCCTGTACTCCTTCATAGAATCTATCATTTTTTTCCTGTTCTGCTTCTGTGGTTGGTGCATATACTTGAATTATGGTGATATTCATAGATATGGAGGCTTACTGAAATAATTCAGTCTGATTTTGCATTGTGTCCTTTGACTGCTTTTGCCACATCTTTTCTTAGTATGAAAGCCAACCCCTTTCTTCTTGTCTTTTCATTCCCTGAGTAGAACACTGTATGGTTGTCTGATTCGAAGTGGTCCATTCCTGTCCATTTTAACTCACTCACCCCCAGTTCTGCTATGTTTATGCGTTCCATTTCCATTTTTACTATGTCTAGCTTTCCTTGGCTCATGCTCCTCACATTCCATGTCCCTATTTTATGTGTAATGTTACTTTGAATTACCTTCAGTTCTCTTTAGAAGTATTCTCTGCCTCCACATGGTTGTTTCGAGGCACACCTTCTAGGCACATTGTTGTTTCTAGGCACACATGGTTGTTTCTAGGCACACCTTCTAAGTTGTCTGTGATCAGCATTCTGAATGTTGGTTTCATGAAAACTGGTAAGCTTGAGCTAATTTAAAATTCTGAATATGTTTGTAGTCATAATTCATAGCTAGCATCATTCTTGCCAGTTATCAAGCATTACATAACAAAGCATGAATGAAAACTTGTGGGGTGCAATTTGAATTTCCCAGGGTGTTAACCCTTTTAAAGGGAAACAAAAATATGTAAGTATGAAAGTTAAACTTGTTAGAGTTCAGCTTTCATCAGCAGTGTGAAGTCCAACTATTTTATTCCAAATATGCTTTCCTAAAGAATAAAGACTAACTCAAAAAACGGCGAACAAGTAGTTTGTGGTTTAGAAACAAACAATAATGGCTTTGTGAAGTCGTAGGCTTTCATGGCCGGCATCCATAGGTTTTTGTGGGTTTTTCGGGCTGTGTGGCCATGTTCTAGAAGAGTTTCTTTCTGATGTTTCGCCAGCATCTGTGGCTGGCATCTTCAGAGAATACTGTAATAGAAGAGAGTGGGTCTATATATACTGTGAGACCCTGGGTAGGGAGGAGTGATTTCCATGTAAACTGTGTATTGTTCTGTGTTGAATAGGTATTGTTCTGTTGTTAATGGCATGGCTTCCAGGTGAGGATATGCAATCAAGGAGATTGTCTGCTATTCCCACGTAAACTGTGTATTGTTCTGTGTTGAATAGGTATTGTTTGTTGTTAATGGCATGGCTTCCAGGTGAGGATATGCAATCAAGGAGATTGTCTGCTATTGTCTGCTATTGTCTGCTGGGAAAGCCCCTGACCCTGGTTGGTTCCCCATTTGCATTTGCTGAGTGCTGATTTTCTTATTTTGTAGGACTGGTAGCCAAATCTTGTTTACTATAAGGGTTTCTACTTTCCTGTTGAAGTTATCCAAGTGTTTGTGGCCACACCCTCAGGAGGATCAGGGAGGAGCAGGAGGCGAGGCATTGCTGGCTTGGCCTGGGAGAAGAGGAGGAGGAAGCCGGACGAGGTGAGGTGTTTCTCCCTTCCTCCCTCACTGGGCTGGGCTGGGCTACCCTCCTTTGCCCTGCCTCTCTGCAGAGAAGGCCCTGTAAAAACCCACTGGGTGGCCTTGGGCAAGTCACACTCTTTCAGCCTCAGGGGAAGGCCTCAGCTTCCTTCCTTCCCTCCCTCCCTCCCTCAGAAAAAGCCCCCCCCCCCATGGGAGAAGGAGGAGGAGGAGGTGAAGAGGGACAGGGAAGCCCCCTTGCAGGACAGGGATGCCATCCTCCTCCTCTTCTCTCCTGGGGAGTCCCCCCCTCTCTCTGGGGCCCTGGCACTTGCCAGCCTTCCTCC